>JAJKFL010000005.1:14156134-14756134 GCA_021186555.1 Reticulitermes speratus | reverse complement strand
ATTACGGTAGTTAAGAAGAATAGGAATAACCCCGGCGATCTTCTCAATTTAGGGATGCGAAAACCAGGCCAGCTATCGTCGGGTTCAGGAAATCTACCCACTTCAATGTCATGCCTAAGAAACCTAACTTAAAACCACTTTTCATATCGAGACTTGGTTCTGATTTTCGGCCTCAGATTTATTGCATGGACATTTAAAACTTCGGCGGCTAATGCCATCAGTATGTATAATGGTATATTCAGTGGAAGGTCTGCTTTGATTAAAGATTTTTAAATTATTTGCGATAATTATAGGTACTATAATCTCTTGTGTTCGTATTGTTTTTTTTTCATTCTGTTATAATATTTTTCGTGTGTTTATGTTTGTGGTTACTTATTTCATATATTTTCTTTTACATTTCTCTGCTGTTCACGACTCACACTTACTAAATTTTTCTGTTTTTCTGGTTTTGGCTTATCTTTGAAAAAATTTAATTGAATTGAACCGTAATAACAATATATTCAGGAATAAGATTTTTTTAAACTTTCTACTTAAACCAGAAAATATATGACTTATGTACTTTATTCTTATTATCTCTTTTCGTGTGTTTTCTTTTTGGATTTTATTAGATGTATTTTTTACACGTTTCCTGCGCTGTCTCTCTAATTGGCCTTATAGCTGTTGTGCTAGCAGATTAATAATAAATAACTAAATAAAAATTATTATTACCTTATGTTTGTTGTTGTTCTTGTTGTTGTTCCTGTTGTTTTTGTAAGCGATTATCTTTTGAGTATTCACTGTTAACAAAATAAATTAAATATTATAATTCTGTAAATAATAATGAAAGAGGATCCACAGACTTCTTCCGCGACGATTCAGAAAGCCATATCTCCGACTGCCTCTGATGTAGCAGACCCGATCTAGGGCAGAAGAATTTAGCCCTCTTGTTACTCATTAAATTCATCTCCAAATGCTGAAGTGTGCAGTCGCAATCTTGCAGCGGTCACTGTGTATTGCAATACAGCCTATGCCTGTCGTCGGAATGAATTGTAGCAAAGTGGCAATGAGCCTGGTAACAGTATCTTCAGCCAATGCTGATTCGATGTGCGCAGCGCTGAGCGCTGATATAAAATCTTGCCCAGACTCTAGGATGCTTTTGACGGTAATTTAGTCTTTACAAACATCGCGCCTTCAAATGCCAGAATTCTCTAATCTTCATCAAACGTCCGTTAAAACCTCAAATCACAGACTTCAGGAAGCAATAAATATGAGTTCCCTTGGTCTCTACTCAATCCCTACTGGCGAATGCCGTGTTAATATTGTGGAGGCTCTCGTGGGACCTGCGAAATTTCATTTGGTATTGAACATCTTATGAAGCTGATTCATAGTCTTTAAATAATCTAAAAGCCAATAAGGCAAATAAGTAGCACATTTACATCTTTATACCCACGTTATCTATCCAGCAATCCATTCACCTATGTCAGTGGTTCCCAAAGTGGGCGGTACCGCCCCCTGGGGGGCCGTGGGATTACCGATGTGGGCGCTAATATGTACGAGAGGTGGAAGGGGGCGCTGTTATTATCACAGGGGGGCGCTAGTAGACAAGTAGTGCATTTGTTTTATAATAAAATTCAAATAAAGTAATTTTTGTGTTAAAAATAAAAAATGAACTAAATTTCTTAGTATTTTAATTTATGAATCTTATTCAAGCACATATTATTTTTTAAATAAACTATTGCTAGATGAATTATTGTTAATCATAAAAAATATAATAAATTTAATTTATTAATCAACACATAAAACAATAAGTTTAACTCTTATAATTTTATTTAAACGATTTTTATAAATACAAAATAAAAGTGGAAACAAAAGCGCATTTATGTTTTTTAAAAAAGGTAGGGGGCGCTGTAGGTGTGTATATGGAGCCAAGGGGGCGGTGGACCGAAAACGTTTGGGAACCACTGACCTATATCAAGAAACTAACCGATGTTCTTCATATCCACTACTTGGCTTCGGATTTGGCACTCCTCGCCTATTTATTAGTGTACTGTTAAGTTGCCCCTACATATTACACAAGATTCCAATGTTAATATTGGCTCTGACATAAGACTGTCAAGCAGCCATGCAGTTCAAATTTGTGCTGGTGTATAATTTCCGGAGATGTTAATAAAATTATATTTTAAAGCGTAATAGTCGTATTTGTCTTTCCTTTCTGCATATTATTCAGATGAAGGCGAAAATCACACATTTGTCGGCTCTTGTTACGTAAGGAAAAAATGTTGTTTTCAGAGACTGAAAACCTCATAGCAGAGAATCTGACTTGTTCATGTGGCGTTGGTGGTTACAGAACATGTACTTATTCGCTGGAGTAATTTGTCCGGCGAGGGATGCTTTTGCTTTCTCAGCAAGGTTCCATCATATGTTGACAGAGCCGCAAGCAAGTAGGTAACGCAGTGTGCTTGGGGGTAGCACGGGCGGCGAGGCTGTCGCTGCGATCAATATTAAGGGAGGGGCTGCCGGCTAACTCAGTAAACTGGGACCCACTTCTAAAGCCCTTTATTCTAAGGAAATATATTTCCTCGCTAGAGTCGAAAATATGGAACTAATTGTGGAGTACACACTAAGCGTACAAGTCCAAGGGAAATGCCACGAACGTCATTCCAAGATAAAATGAAACAAGCCAAGCTTACTGTACAGTCTTCCTTGAGCAGTTGCTTATGCAATTCACTGAAAAATTAACTTTTACGAAATCAATAGAATTTCAATCCGATATCCCTTAGTCCGCTTTTTCAATCTATTTTTCCCATTACGATTAAATTTAAGTTTTCAGAACTGATATTTCAAAATCCCTTTGTCAACATCACTTCCTTCGAAGTGAGGTTCTCTCAGTAGCGTTTAAATTTGGCTTGATGTAAATAAATACCGCAAAAGCATTTGGGTTCATAGGCATCGAATTCATAATGGATATTCTTTTGGCCATAGAGATATATACTAAGACCTTAGCAAGGAAGAATGCTTTATGAATTACTTTTAAATTAAAAACGTAGAATTCGTAACATACTGATAAAATCGACACCAATGTCTAAACCGACGCAAGGTTGAAAAAAACGCCGACAGCAGTCATATTATACTTTACGAGAGCAATAAATTATATACCTGCCAACAGCACTGCATTCGCCTGAGAAATGTAGATACTTAGACGGTCAAATCCGATTTCAATATATGATATGCCACGCTATCCTAACATAACTTCATCCACCTCAAGGAAATAACCTAACCGAACCCAACACAATCTAACCTCAGCACACCTGACCATTGCTACGACAATGACTACGAACTGAAAATAAATTAAAACAACCAATGATTAAGAAATATAAGAGTGTGTACATTCATACAAAAGCGCTGTGTTCTAGAAGTGCAAAGGGCAGTCAGGAGAAGCTTTAACTAAGGCGGACTCTTCAGAAGAGAGAAATGCTTTATCCGGTCCCCTACAGAATACAGTTCAGAAGCTCAATTCAAAAAGAGAGAAACAGCGTGAGTAAAGGGGTTTAATTGAAAAAAATTATTTGTTTTTCACAAGAAATAACTTCAAATAATACAAAACATTTTCGTAATAAGGAAAGATATTTTCTTTCTGATTCGTATAATTGACGTCGGATGTATATGTTTAGACTTGCATACGTATATTTTAAAATTTTGTACTTAGGCCTAATTTTACTTTCGGAGTCACTGGTTTTTTATTTGTTGCCAGCAGAACTCCCTCAGTAATTTAAGCCAATGAAGGCCGACTTTTATCTAAATCTATATAGTAAAAGGTGTGTGTGTGTGTCTGTCTTTGGTAGCCATAACTTATGAGGAAACGGAAATGGGAGCTTGAAATTGTGGCAGCCGTTGTAAGATGATTATGGGTGGGCAGAAACAGTTGAGCATCGAGTACAACGTAGCACAAGAAGATGGCAGCACCTTGGAGATATGATTAGCGCTTGATGTACTGTAAGAATAAAGAACATGCCGAGAAAAGAAGTCGTGGAACAGCGTGGCCATAATAATCGACAATAACTGTTATTACTAAACGACACTCTACAGTAATAGGTCGGAAGTGGAGTAGCACGTGCCAATAATAATCGACAGTACCTGAGTTGTTGTATTTTTTTAATAGTTGCAGGTTTGTTGCACATTGTAACGCAATGCTAGCCCGGGCACGTGTCTGCTATTTTACTGTTATAAACGTTCAGCTCCTATCTCACAGAAAACAGAGTCTGTGTGGATTATAAAGAGTAGCCAGTGAATTCTGAATAGCAAAAGAATAGCCGTTTATTGTGAGATGCGTACGTAACCCGCAGATGTACTGTGTGGCAAAGCGCCAAGTTTCTGAATGTTACAGACTTGGTATACCAAATTACCCCTTGACTTTAATTGGCTAAGGAATACAAAAGGGCCTTAAGCCCTCTTCCGGTGACCAAGGGATGTTCAAGCGCCGAAACCTAAACCGATGCCATCGTAACAATCGTGTTTTATGTTACGAGGAAAATCACGAGAGTATACTGGTAAAAGAGCTAGCATCTGCGGCGTAGGAACTTAAAAATTTGAATTCAAAAATCAAATATCTCGCGCTATATTCATACTTGTATATTTTGTTGCATATATCTGTTATATTACGGATGTTCCTTACATTATATATATATATATATATATATATATATTATAGTAACTGAGGCAACGACATTGCATTGATGCAGTACCTTCTGTACTTTGTCCGTATCATCGGACCTTATTACTTGCTAATTAGTACTTTCTCATCATACGCCTCTTTGTATTCGCTTTGCCCCAATGTTTGTAACTGCTTATTTGTTATTCTTCCTGGAATCATGGAGCCCACTGTGTGACTCCTTGCAGACGCACAGTCACATGTGGAGGAGTAACGAATACTCCTACGCACAGATCACACACAAGCCTGTCTGATAAAACCTCTACGGCCGAAAGGGCGCATTCCCGATCCTGCCGTTAATCCAGACAGTCTGTATAAGTTGCTGCGAGGCCTTCCCGGCCTGTTTTCTGTAAATACGGCCTATTGTAATTAAAGTGCCTGGAACCTGGTACAACGAGTTTGTTTCAAGCATCCCTCACAACCTATACGAACCCTATTCCGGTGGAGCAACATCCACGATACGCCTCACCGGCCTTCTCCGAAATTTCGGGGATACAACAATTTAAAAAAAATGTAAGCCTAAGACCTAAGGTAACACAACACAACGTAACATAATACACACCTCCTTAATCCTTAATATAACAAATGACACTGGTTGAACTTAAGGCAGCAGAATGCACACAAAGATGCATCCGAAACAGCATGTGAGAAAAGAAACGAAAAGACAGAATGTTAAGCCTTTGTTGACCGTAGAGACCCACGTGGTTCGGATCAGAAGAAACTTCCTCGCTCTAAGTTGTAGAATAAAAGAAGAGGAGCATAAAATTTACTGAAGCAAGAAATCAACACTGATGCTCATACGAACATCGGTTCAATTTTTGGACTACGATGTAATTTACGTGAGAAATGATAAACCTTCATTTGTCAGAAACGCAGGCCTCCTCAACATTGTGTAACTAATATAACTGAATTAAAATTAAATGTACACTGTCTCTTTTTCTTTTTTTTTTTAATTTACAAAGCTTTATTTCCTTGACATGTACATACAACTGTATACAGAATATGGGCTAAATTGTTCCTAACACCAATTTGGAGGTTCGTGCATTTTACACTCTGGAACATAATAGGTACAGTGCACCAATGAAAAGTCTTTGTAGTGACACTGTCCTTCCGGTTATCTCATTCTGCAGCTGATTTTACTACAGGTATTGAGTTGATCGCCAGGTGCTAAAAAATTAATTCATATTTGAAGTGAAAAATAAATTGTAATTATTTCAAATAAAGAAAAATAATGCAACATTATTGTCTGGTTTAAGTATTTAGACTATTTATAGATCGTCATGCGTAATTAAATTTTGAGTGGTACTGAATACTTCTTAATTCATTCATTCTGTAGTCTGTCTTACGACAGGTCCGTAGACTCTTCCAAAGCGAGTTCTCCACAGGGTGCGATCTAGTGCTTCCTCTTTCAATTTCCAGTATCTTTTCTTTTCCTTAAGGTCATCCAGTAGCTGCTTACGTCTTCTCCCTCGTCGTCCCGTCATTTCTATCCTTCCTTCTAACTTTCCTTCAATCACGTGTTTCAGAAGGCAGTTTCTACGCAAGATGTGACCAATCCAGTTAGCCTTTCTTCTTTTTATTGTATGTAGGATATTCCTCTCCTCCTTGACTCTGTGTAATACTTCTTCATTTCTCACACGAACGGTCCAACTGATCTTCTCCATTCTTCTCCAGCACCACATTTCAAAACTTTCCAGATACTTCTGATCTACTTTCCGAAGTGTCCACGTTTCAGCACCATACAAAGCTATGCTCCAAATGTAGCACTTTACTAGTTTCTTCCTTAAATTTAAGTCCAGTTTGCTGGTGAAAAGATTTTTCTTCTTAATAAACACGTAACATTTTATGTATTGTAAATTATGGTATTTTCAACGTAATATAAAGGCTAAATATTTATTAGTTCCTTGTCATATTAAAATTAGATTTTATTTTTACTCTGAATCGAAATTTTGGTTTTCGATGGAGATGTAGTCGACTAGACTGTGTCTGGGCACTTGGTAGATGCAGATGGGGAGGAAATATTTGTGTGGAATATTTAAAGGCAGTGATAAAGCTGAAAGCAAACTATCACAGCGAAAGGTCTGTTTAAACCCAAAACTATGAAAAACAGCAGAAGGTACGTCAAGTGGTATATGTGTTGTCGCTTCAACGCGGAGCATAGGGGCTTCCTTTCGGAGGTTTCTATGATCATGTGCGTTGATGTAGTGAGTGACCAGCCCACTGACGGCACAAGTTTGACTCAATCCTGATGTGACTGCCAGAGCCATCTGGCAGGCAATCAGGAGACTTGGGTGAGAAATGGCCCCTGAATTTTGCTTACGAAACATTTACGAAACATCGATCGACCTCGGTCGGGATCGAACCCGCGAACCTTGGGTCCAGTGGCGAGGACGCTAACCACTAGTCCACCGAGGGCGACCAAGTGGTATATGCACTCTCTTAAAACCCAAACTTCATCCAAAGCTAATCGCATAAAATGACACATGGATTATATACGTGATGACTGTAAACGAGAAGGTAATATGAGCGTAAGACAAACGGTTGTGAAACTAACTACGTGACAACATATGTATCACTTAGTACGATGTATCAGAGAGGTACTAGTTTCTAATCTTAGATGGACAACAAATATAATAACTGAGGTTTTCCGTGTTTTTTCTCAGTCCTTCCAGCAAAAGCCACGTTAGTAACTTATATTATATCAAGGTCGCTTACTTCCACATTCTTTCCACTTCACATTAATTTATCATCTACACATTTGACGCTATGTAGTTTGAGTTACTGCAAGCGTCTTTAAACAAATTATAAATAAATAAATAAATCTTGCATACCAAGGCGTCCATTTACAGCTCTTTGACCCGCGAAGAAAATTTATGGCCACACGTAGCCGATGTACTGTGCTGTACAGTTCCATCTATACCGACCTTCCCGTAGCACGTCACTTATTGCCTCACGTAGCCGATGTACTGTGCTGTACAGTTCCATCTATACCGACCTTCCCGTAGCACGTCACTTATTGCCTCACGTAGCCGATGTACTGTGCTGTACAGTTCCATCTATACCGACCTTCCCGTAGCACGTCACTTATTGCCTCACGTAGCCGATGTACTGTGCTGTACAGTTTTATCTATACCGACCTTCCCGTAGCACGTCACTTATTGCCTCACGTAGCCGATGTACTGTGCTGTACAGTTCCATCTATACCGACCTTCCCGTAGCACGTCACTTATTGCCTCACGTAGCCGATTGGTGTGCTGTACAGTTCCATCTATACCGACCTTCCCGTATTACGTCACTTATTGCCTCACGTAGCCGATGTACTGTGCTGTACAGTTCCATCTATACCGACCTTCCCGTAGCACGTCACTTATTGCCTCACGTAGCCGATGTACTGTGCTGTACAGTTTCATCTATACCGACCTTCCCGTAGCACGTCACTTATTGCCTCACGTAGCCGATGTACTGTGCTGTACAGTTCCATCTATACCGACCTTCCCGTAGCACGTCACTTATTGCCTCACGTAGCCGATGTACTGTGCTGTACAGTTTCATCTATACCGACCTTCCCGTAGCACGTCACTTATTGCCTCACGTAGCCGATGTACTGTGCTGTACAGTTTTATCTATACGACCTTCCCGTAGCACGTCACTTATTGCCTCACGTAGCCGATGTACTGTGCTGTACAGTTCCATCTATACCGACCTTCCCGCAACACGTCAGTTAGTGCTTCACGTAGCCGATGTACTGTGCTGTACATTTTCATCTATATCGACCTTCCCGTAGCACGTCACTTATTGCCTCACATAGCCGATGTACTGTGCTGTACAGTTCCATCTATACCGACCTTCCCGTATTACGTCACTTATTGCCTCACGTAGCCGATGTACTGTGCTGTACAGTTCATCTATACCGACCTTCCCGTAGCACGTCACTTACTGCCTCACGTAGCCGATGTACTGTGCTGTACAGTTGCATCTATACCGACCTTCCCGTAGCACGTCACTTATTGCCTCACGTAGCCGATGTATTGTGCTGTACAGTTCCATCTATACCGACCTTCCTGCAACACGTCACTTAGTGCCTCACTCGGGTTCCTAAGGGAACGGCGGCATGTAATTTTGCTTCCGATTCGCACATGCACTTTACCTGCTTCTTTCGTCCCTTTCACCCAAAGCAATTTAATTCTATTAAGGACGTTTAACTCTGCCGACGTTGGTCTTCGCAAGACACTTTGAGCTAGCACAGCCCTGTGCTGAAAAAATAAACCGGATATAAACTAAGCTCCGTAAAAGTCTGCTGCCCTCAGACAGCTGCAGCAGATGTAGTCCTAAGTTCTAGCTACTTACACTGAGCACATAATTTTATTTTAGGGACGCATATGCTATTCTTTTCGTGTTGCTAAATAAGAACTTTATATTTCAGGTACAAGGGAAATTACTTGTTAAAGTGATTTTGGACAGTCTTGCTTGTCCTGTACATTTATTCTCTACCACTAAGTTCAGTACGTAATTTTTAGCTTCAAAAGAGAAGAAGACCCAATTTTGTTTTATGTCTTATTTTCTGTGCGAGATTTGAGGTTCTGAGATTGGTACTGATAATGACTAACGTATTGTTGGCTATGACGCCGTGTAGACTGGTATAGGTAAATACGGTAGTCAAAAATTCTCTATTCATTTTGATGAAAAAGTTACTATTGCATTTCTTTTTCAGGGTGGTCTCTAAACATGTTAATTTTAAGAGAAGAAGCGGCTATTTTTGGCGCAGGAGTAAGTGGATTTTTATCTGAACAAGTACAACAAGACTGTATGCAGAAATTGAAAAACCTGGTCAAATGACAGCTAACACACGTACTATAGTCAATGAATTTCTAAGAACAGCATGAGCTGCAGATGAGAAACTTTCAGGTAGACCATCCATATCTGACGATAACTTGCAACACATTTAACAAGATATCGAACCCAGTACCAGAGCATCAAGTTGTCTATTAAGAAATCAGATGGGCGTACCAAAAAAACTGTGCTGAAAATTTTGTATTGAAAAGTCAAGAAACAAACCAACCACACACAAGTGCTTCGTAGATTATAAGACCAAGATAGTGCAAGTAGTCGAGGTATGTGTCATGCTCTTCTCGAGGCTGTCAACAACGAAAACATTATGAGTAACATATAGTTAGTGACGAAGCCTCACTTAAATTTGCATTCATGTTAACAGGCACAAATCCGAATATGGGCTAAGTAGCAGCCAAACGCAAGCTTCGAATGGCAAGGAGACACAGTCAAAGTGAAGGTACTGTCAGGTTTCTCGCAGACTAAGATAAACAGTCCCTTCGTGTTGCCAGAAGTTACGGTCTGTGGAAACAGTTAACCGGATATGTTATAAAAGTTCTTGGAACCACAACTAAGGGATGGAATTCTTGATAGTGTTGTTTTCCAATAAGTTGTGGCACCACATTATTTTGCGAATGTTGTGCGAGTATACTTCAATGAAACCTTATCTAACAAATGGATAGGCACAGCCTCGTAACAATTATGAACACCACGATTGACTAGTTTGATACCCTGGATTTTTTTTTATTTGGAGCCTTACAAATCTTGAGTGTACAAAAGAGAAGTTCGTAAATTTCACGAACTAAGATATTGCATTTACAATGCTAAAGAAATAATTGCAGAACAGAAGCTACAACAATTTTCAGAACAAAAGTGGACCGTTGGCAACAGTGCTTCTAAAGGAAGGGTGCCCATATTGAATTGTATTAAAAATGATAGTGTATGTAAAGATAAAGGTATATATGACAGATAATAAAATATTTCAATTCCTTTATAAAATATATAGGGATTTTACGGCCACATATGTTACAACTCAGAATACTGTAATATTTGTCAACACCACTGCAAGAACCTCAGATCTCTCATAGCATATCTGAAAGGGGCGGCGCAACTATGTCGCCTCAGCAAATTTGAAAGATTCTGTAGCGTTCAAAGTTGATGAAGAAGTTCTCCCACCGGTTGCAATCCAGGGACCGTTTTTTCCCATAATCTCATTACCATATTATACCCCAAGCTTCAAACAGAATATCCAGAAGCAGCTATATATTTATATCTGCACGGTGTCATATTGAAGAAGACTGGATTCTTCACCTTTTTTATTCCCCGGATATAAATATAATAGTGACAATTCTTATTTAAGTTCAACTAATTCATAATTATTCTGGTTTCATATTCCTCCATGACCACTCTGTTAATTACTGCCTCGTCTTAGGATAAGGTGAGCAGCCGGCATGAGTACCAGAGTTACTGAGCTACTTCAGTTAACACCAGTTTCGTATTAGTATTAACAACAAGAATCTATAATTATAAAATGAATTATATCTGTACTAAAATAATCACATGTCCAGCGTAAATCCCAAAAAAAATTAACTATTTAAATTATTTTACATTATAATGGTGGTATAGGTATCAGTAAATTTAGTATGTCCGCAATATTCTGGGCAATGAAAGAACGAGATATATTCTATTTTCAAAAGCCTTGAATGAGTGTGACAAATAAAGGCTGCAGTATTCTGATATATAATGCCACCTAGTCTGCTATGACATTGTTAACATTATAGACGAGTATAGTACCTGCAACTTAAATCATCAAAATGGAGGCAGTTATTAAGCTTCTACGAGACTAAACAGCGCCACATCCCAGAAAACCTCTGTCTTAGTATTCATTGACGCAAGTACCTCAACTCCCCTGTGTGGGACACTGTAGATATATTTAGCTAAATCTGACATAACAACGCTATGTTTAGAACGCCTGTAACATCGCTTCAGCCGTAGAATGCGTTATGTCAGCTTTCACAGTATTCTGTCAAGAGTCACTCTTCTATTGAAAGAACTGCTTATTTGTTTAGCTAAAATGGTTTCATGCTGAGCACACAAATGTACGAGTATTTCGAGATCACCGTTTTTAAAAAGACAAGGATAAACAAGTAACATTTATGGCTTTGTCTAAATTTAAATATATGTAAAAGAAACAAACATAACCTAGAAAAAATATATATATATGGAATATTGCGAAATTTGGGAAAGGTATTGTGGATCACTTTGTCCTGTACTCAGCATGACTAATCTATAAAAATAATATGTCGGAATTTACGCTTAGAATATGAAAAATAAAATGGTTTGAACCTCATTAGAATACTGAGTAGTAAAGCTGATACAAGAGATTTCTTCCCCTCTTGCTGACAGACCTACACATACTCTTTTTAGACTCGTAAATCGGCATTATGACTGAAGAAGTGGGCAAGTTTATAATATGCCAGACCTCACGT
This sequence comes from Reticulitermes speratus, assembly GCA_021186555.1. Classification (NCBI taxonomy): domain Eukaryota; kingdom Metazoa; phylum Arthropoda; class Insecta; order Blattodea; family Rhinotermitidae; genus Reticulitermes; species Reticulitermes speratus. Next base: position 14,744,131 of record JAJKFL010000005.1, on the reverse strand, counting down.
TTTAACAAGTAGTGGCTAATAATTTTACTTCCTTCCCACAAGTTTTTATTTTCTATATTCTCTCCGCATAACGGTTTTTCTAACTCAGATATTTCTTAATTTTTCTACGTTCAGATGTTTGAAGACAATTATATATTGATGAGTGTTAATAATACTCTCAAAATATTATTTCAAATATTAAATCCAAGGGGATTATATGTGAGGTGCATATAGCCTACATAGGATCCTTGAACACTAAGTTCTACTTTCCAAGGTACAGAAGTAGTTTGAAAAGGGATAAATAATTTTCTTACAATGTAATAAAAACCCTCTGATGCAATATCGCAGATTCAAATGTAAAGGACTGGAGTGGACTATAGTGGTTTTTCATAAACATCGACTTATTAGTTCAGAAGCTGAAAGAAGGAACATTCCGACACACATCTCTGTAATCTCATGTTTCTAATATTGTCCCTTGGAAGAGAAATAAATTTGTTTTAAACGTTCCAATATCCGCTTAATTCGACATTCCGCACAATTCGCCTACAAGTATTTTCTTACAGCGCATCATTAAATGCAGTTTGTACGGAGTATATATTTGGTTTAAATCTGCTGTGGACGTTGTGAGACCATGTTAGTGACTTGACAGCAGATTGTTTTAAATGTAATTCATTACTTCATAAAAGCAAGGGATTTTTAACGAAGATTCAAAGTCTTACAGTATACTGCGTCTTTAAACTTGCAGGTTTGTATCAGTGTTCACGAGACATGTGCTGCCTTCTTCGGTATTGAAGATGGCGGCAGCAAATTTCTCCGAAATGGTGGTAATCATCTAGAAATCTATAGGGCGTCACACCCCAGCGTAGAGAAATCTTGTGACTCACTGCCATAAGACACTCTGATCTCATGAGCAATAGTTGATATCAAGATATGCGCACCCAAGACTTGAATTCTCACAGGAACAAGGGCTTGTATGTTTGCGTGTCTATAACGGTCTTGAGGCCGACGCAGCCTCCTAGACAATGAATTCCACTGGAGTTTCTTCAGTGATGGTAGAGCGGCTGTGTGTTTGAAGTTGGCCAGTCAACTCCATATACAACCGACGTTACGAATGAGTGGTTTTAAAAGTCTCCAAGTTATAATCTCAATTTGTGATAAGGATAATTTCATTTTTGCCCTAAATGGTCAAGTATATTGTGATGCATCTAGGATGGGGGATCGGCTTCGAGAGAGATTGAAACCGGCAACTCACAGTTCGAGTTGCTGAGTACGCGCTTGTAGGGAATTCTTACCATCAAATTATTTTATTGGTAACGTAATTACAAAAACTCAAGCATGAAGAGTGATGGGTAGGCACAACCACATACAGTTTTTGGAATGTACACACAAAACATAAAGGTTTGTTTTGCATATCATGAAGTCACATGGAGGGCTGAAAGTATAGCTCCATTTATCCTTAATCTCGGCACTAGATGAAAGTGAGTGGACAGCTTCATACCCCGGCCACTTTACCTCCGGGGAAATCGTCCCCAGCAGGGACAACATAGGAGGCTGCCTGGGCCTCAAACCTGTTCTGGACGATTCTTCGGCTTTCCCGCTTGTGGTCTTATTGTTACAGCAACTACTGTATTGCTCAAATATCCGCCATGAAATCCAAACGTCAGTTTCTAGGCTTGAAGTACTATGTCACATTTCGAAGCTTGTTAGAAAAAATTGGCGAGGAAAGTTGCAGAGCATTTGGAGCAAGCTGAAGTGATGGAGTCACGAAATACCATAGGTCATTCAAAAGATCAAATGGGATGAGCGAGATTAATCACGCGACCTCAAACCATTACACATGTCGCGAGTTTCGATTGTCCTCCATTACTACCTCAGTTGGGTAGCTGCGGGGAAACATAGCTATTCCTGCACCAGTTGTCAATAAGTAGTACTTAACGGAAACTCGGATTTTGGGGTGTGTATTTTACTTCATTCCTGTTTTTGATGGATTAAAATCGACAGTGTAATAGAACAATAACCCACTTGGCATGTATCTGGTTGTCCCGGCTTTTAATCTCCATTTGAAGCAAACTATTCTCATTGAGAGTATTCATGGCTTTTTATTCAGTACCACAAGATGAATACTTGGAAAACATAGCGACACATCTCATTACAGCATCCGTTCTCATAATTTCCAACTTACCAGCTTTGTAGATGAATGCAAAAATTGTACACTGAACTTTGGTTGGAACATACCGTTGTGAAAGGTGTAAATTAAAATTCATAAAACCCGTTAATCATAACACTTTTATATATGATTATTTATTATGATTTTATACTACATGTTGCGGCCTTTTTTCCTCGTAATTAGTCACATCTAAATGGAAAATAATTAGGAGGAAAGATAATTACAAGCATAAAATTTTAATGTTAGAATAAGGTTTTATTCTTCAGAGCTGAGGTGGGATTATAAGAATAAAATTTCCTATGTCGACAATGCAGGTATTGTAAAGGCGCAGAGGAGGTTATATTGTGAAAATATGTACCACGTTCCTGTTGAGGTGTGCATATAGGTATAAATAATGGTTTTTATTACATTTTAAGATTTTTGTAAACACTACGTGCATAGGTTATCGTGCTTTGATATTATGTGTACCTCTTACGAAGATTCTGGAATAAATTAAAAGCTTCAGTGCTATGATAATCGTTGAACTAGTTGTGCATGTCCACATGCCTGGCAAACCTGTTCTACACACTTAACACCATTTGATTTGTACTTGTAATAATACATAAAGGACTTGGTCTAAAAGAAGAAATTACAGACAAGAGAGGAGACCTTGTGACGCATCATGGAAGCGGCTTTCAGTGGAACAAATATGAAAGCACAAGCACGGTGTAGTGTAGCAAAACTGATTATTTCTGAAATTTAGAAAAATGCGGATATTAATGCAAAGTAGGACACCAACCACCTTGAAGTTAGAAAATGCTGATTTTTACCAGGAGACCTGACGTAGTAAATGTTGAATATGGAGTAACTTGTTGTGCAAGCACTTGCTGACAACCAGGAACTGAAACTGTATAGATTGAGGTTACCCAAAACTGGGCAGTTATTGCTTTATGAAGAAATTGCAAACGGTGCAATAGAGTAGGGGGGGGGGGGACGCAATGTTTTAAGTTAAAACGATTGGGAGATGGACAGAAAAAAGATTATTCTGGATTGAGTTGTGATGCATAGACTACCGTTGAGGTGACATACTGGCACTGCCATGGAGTCCGACGCCATGCTGCTGGTCTGCGCCGTCACGCTAGCTCTACAAGGTAGGATGGTTTATTTTTTTAATTAACCCAAGGTTTACGGTGGTTGTTTGTTCAGGGAAGCTTTAGAAATTTGTGTAACGTTATTCAGTTAATGAAGGCTACCCTCGCTCCTTAATTTAAATAATGTAATTTTTTTATAACATACTTATTTGCGGAAATTTGAAACTTAATTTTTTACTCTCTATCTCTCAAATACGTATGCCTTCGAGCCTGGAAAAGTATAGTTGTAGGAACTGATCTCTCGCAGCCCCTGTAGTATTTATAATTTTATATACGAGAGATGGTGGCACGCTACCGGATCAGGTCTCTGGACTCTGAGTTCGAGCGCCAGGTTCTTACCCTCATAGTGTCGCAAGGTCTGACGTTCCTGAACTAGCCAGGGAGCTGGAGGGTCGGACCGCTGCGGCACGACACACAGAAACATGTGATGTTTGAAAATGATCTCCTTTATTCATATCTAAGGCAGTAAACCATTTACAATAGAAGGTCGCTTGAGGTCGTACGTGATGGTAAAGTTTACGTTAAAGAAGACCATTTAACCTCATAACAGCTGAGATTTGGAACCATGTTAAAATGCTTTTTTAAGTTAAAAAATCTAAATACTAATCAAAACCCCGAAATTTGGCAGGCATTTTTGGGACACTCTCAATAACAGATTTTATGTTATTTATGCCCTGAATCTTGTTACAATCGCCACATCAACCAATTAATGCACTGAATAAAATACATTCGTATCTATTAACTAGATTGGTGTGTCGGATCTATAGTCCTTTGTATTATATGGTCACCTGATGATGGCACCCCGGTGCTGAAATATGTAGGGGTTTTATAACACTCTCTATAACAGGTTCATTGTTAAAAGAAGAAAGCACATCACAAGTAACAATTCTCAGAACAATGGATTTTAGTGAGAACCTTAGCATTGCCAATGTTGAATGATTTAGACAGAATGAACATTGTCACAGCCCATTCTTTTCTAAAATCATTACCAATATTAAATTTATTCCTTGCTTTTTTTTTAATCTTGACCAGCGTAGAAACCCGATCTCGCAGAAATATGAAGTGGCAAATGGGAGTGAAAGAGTAAGAGTTCTGTAGGAGAGACTTGGGTAATTTGTAACAGACTTTTTTCGAAAAGTTGACAATTCAGTGTCTTGAAAATGTGTTTTGAATATGCTACTTTCTTGTAGTGGTGTAAAGCATGGAAAATTGCATCTCAAACAGTGGCTACTTTGTGGTTATTTTTAAAAACAGTCCCTCATTTAAAATCTACGAAAAAAACAGAATTCCAGAGGTGTTACGCTCTGTGGACATTTTCTGACTAGTTTTTAGTTCATAACATAAAATTTACTGCTACCTGACACTACAACATTATATTAATATACATTATTTGGTAACGCATCCCCAGGCCGGTCTGGGCTTTCATGCCTTCTGTTTAATTAGAACTGGCTATCCCTTCCCCGGGGGAAAGTGGGATGTTAGTAGCCGATGTTTCGCCACATCTAATGACGATGTGAAGAATGCTTGGAGCTATACAATTACTCCCCAATTTGCTTTCATAGCTTGGTGTTTAATTACGCACATAGACAATCTTACCTTTAATTTTCAGTTTTCTGTTACACTTTGTTCTGTGTCGTCTTCTGCCTGTGGATGCCATCCCTTCAATATAGCGTTCTGCCCAATTCTGAGTGCCTTTGATCTGGCCTTTTGACGTGCCTTCAGATGCAAGCGGCACATACACCCTGCGACCACGTCAATTCAGCCGTCACAAGGCGTCTCCTTCTCCCATGACTTTGTCCTAATTCAGTTCCAGATCCGTGATCGTAATGTGGGGAAAACGTGACCACTAGAATTCCGCCCAAATTCGACGCCTCCCCCCCCCCTTCGCCTTCGTCGGTGGAGCGTTCCTATAACACCCGTTAACTCTTATACTTCTAATGTACTGTCACGGATAGACTGGCTCCCTGCTAAGCCAAGGAAAAATCGACTGTTCAGCCAACCAACGAAAGGACCAACCAAAAACTTAACTGAGGGTAGAGAAGAGTGCACAGCGCAATCTGTGCCTTTATAGGCTAAACCATTCTTGCTTAAAAAAATGCATAGTTTAAATGTAAAAACAATAGTAGGCCTACTTTACAAATACTAATGGGAATTTTACTTAAGATAAGGGATTCGGCGTCTTGGGTGAAGGCCTTGACAAGTTCACATATGAGGTTCCTGAGGGCGGGAGAAGATTCCCATCAGTTCTTTAAAGCAGATATTTTGGTTGGATGAATCTTTTCCCCATCTACCATCCTACCGCATCTCCCGCCGAACCTGAAACCCTCTGCACATAAATAAGTGCAGGTGTCCGCGTGAATATTCGCGATTCGATAACATGTCACGTAGATTATTCAGCCTGCCAGCCAGGCCATATTCTGAAAATTCAGACACATCAAAATACTTGACCTAAGAACTGAAAAGGTCTTCTGAAGTTAGATAGGCCTGTGTGTATGTATGTATGTATGTATGTATGTATGTATGTATGTATGTATGTACGTAGGTAGGTATGTGTGTATGTATGTATGTATGTATGTACCTAGGTAGGTATGTGTGCATGCATATATGTATGTATGTATGTATTTATGAAGGTATATATGTGTATGTGTGTATGTATATATATATGTATGTATATCTCTATGAACAAGGAATATATATATATATACACCGTATATATAACAAGAAAATTTATACTGTAGACACAGAAGCATTCGTAAGCAATACATAGTGAAAGGACTCTAAAGACGGTAATTAGTTAGTATTAATATTATTCGACTGGAAGTAGAAATTTTAGAATTTCGAAACAAATATGTTGTAACCGAATGTTACCGTGACACTTCTGCTTCTTACTGATATTTCAGAACTCGGTACTGAAACCAGCTATAGGTACTTAGATCTTAGGTGCGTTAAGAAAAGTGAATAATTGCCTCGTTCTTTCTGTCCAAGTGTATGCTTTTACGTCTGTCCACCTGAGAGACATAAGTACATTTACAATAATATCGTGCATGATTGGTTTTTATAATTGAGAGGGACTATGTGCTCTGTCACATATGAGCTGAGAATGAAGAGAAAGCTAATTTTCTTAATACAATCCTTTGTTCACCGTGTACCTCCTGTAATACATGAAAATAAGCACAGGATTGAGTTCATTCATTCTGTAGTCTGTCTTACGACAGGTCCGTAGCCTCTTCCAAAGCGAGTTCTCCACAGGGTGCGATCTAGTGCTTCCTCTTTCAATTTCCAGTATCTTTTCTTTTCCTTAAGGTCATCCAGTAGCTGCTTACGTCTTCTCCCTCGTCGTCCCGTCATTTCTATCCTTCCTTCTAACTATCCTTCAATCACGTGTTTCAGAAGGCAGTTTCTACGCAAGATGTGACCAATCCAGTTAGCATTTCTTCTTTTTATTGTATGTAGGATATTCCTCTCCTCCTTGACTCTGTGTAATACTTCTTCATTTCTCACACGATCGGTCCAACTGATCTTCTCCATTCTTCTCCAGCACCACATTTCAAAACTTTCCAGATACTTCTGATCTACTTTCCGAAGTGTCCACGTTTCAGCACCATACAAAGCTATGCTCCAAATGTAGCACTTTACTAGTTTCTTCCTTAAATTTAATTCCAGTTTGCTGGTGATTGAGTACTGATACTTATTTATATTAATTTATATTAATTACCCAGTACCTTTCAATCTTTATTATACGACAAGCATCAGGTAAATACTATAGATTTTGCATGCGGAATTACATAATTTTTTAATATTTTCTGCTATGAACGGTATTAAAATACCAGTACTGAGTAACCTTGCATCAAAATGTGAGTTTTGAGTTGATCATTATCTTACTTATCACATATATTTTATATGAATGTTGGCGTTCATTTAGAGTGATGTTTGTAGATTGTTATCTGATTAAAATTAGTTTTATTATCTGTTAAATATGTTAAGATATTGCTACTTAACAAGCCAGATGGAAAAACGTTTTGTAATAGACTTTAGCAGATGCATCATGTTTTAGCTTTATGTGCACCCGTAGATCGTATTATTCTATTATATGTTTACATGCACGATATATGGTACTGTTCAAGCTTTGGTGTCGTGCAGTAAATATCTTGATGACACGCAACTGCATGTCATTATTGAGCGCGTTCTTTATTTGTACTTATAAGGGAATATTGCAGTCGAGTTAATAACTTAAAATTGAAAAATACGTATCTTGAAAGTCTGTCACGTTTTTATTGTAATTGCGTTTTTATGATATACGAGTATTATGAAACATATAAATATACATATGAACATATAGATATACACATGTGTAAATGTGTAATTGCCTGAGCCGATTCAATTGCTTCCCGCTGTTGATAGTCATATGAAGACCGAAAGATGTTGGACTTTTAATAAAACATGTATTAATATTAATCTTGTTGGGCAATTTGATGGTTCCTTTTAAGTATACAAGCTTAGCCATCTAATTATAAAATGTGTATATTGAATTCTGTAATAACATTTACGAGACAACTAAAAGAAATAGGACATTTCGTAGTTTACGAGTTATCATTTATAATCGACTCTAGTAAATCCGTTGTTAAGATACGGATGCCAGTGGCCAAGGACTACAGTCCGATTCTTTGAGAAGTTCCCTAAGAGGGGGTAATAAATTAGAAAGTTTGGAAAAGAATCCCCTTTGTGTAGTAACAATGCCGCATTATTTTTCTTTTGGATTTAAAACTCCGCGCTCCACAAAAGTTCAGTCTGAATAATTATAATCTTGCCATTGTGAACGTTACTGTAACAATATAAACAGAGTTCGAATTAGAAATAATTATTTTGTAGGTGTTAAAGATATTTCTGAAGCAACTGCGTCTAATATCTTACATGAAAGCAAGTCGGGTTTGAAACAGTTTTTTCGCAAAATTACGCGGTTTACAAACTGAGCGTCGTCGAGCCAATCACAGAAATAATCCCAAATTTCTACCTTTCCCTGACATTTAATAACGTAAGTCTATCCATTTGAAAGGCGTTTAAGGTTTGGTTCCTGTCGGCTGAACGTGTGAGTTGAGCGTGAGGCCTTTTTCAGCAACAAGACTGTAAATGATGTACTCTGTCACGTAGTACACGAAAATTACCAAGGCCGTCTTTACTCTCAAAATGCCATATACTTTCAATATACGAAAATATATGTAATTTTAATTTTGTTCGTAAAATACAGCCTCCTCTGCGGTAATTGCAACTAAACCCACAGATTCTCAACAGCAATGTGTACGGATCCCTTGTATCAAATTTCACCCTAATCGGAAATAGGGTGTAGAAAGTACTAATAGAAATTAATTTACGCCTCTAAGTAAAGTAAGCTTTTCAATAAGCTGATAGTTAAGAAACTAAAAACTCAGCAAAGTTTTGTGGATGTCACCTGTATCGAAATTTATCCCAGCTGGACGACAAATGTAGAAAATGGTGGCAAATTGTTTAGGATCTGAAGTAAACTATGGCTTTCATTGGACTTATTTTCACTAAACTCAAAAATCCTCAACGGTATTGTGCGAAAAACGTAATACTGAGTTTCACCCAAATCGTTCAAGAAATGAGGACAACACAGGTGTGCATTAATTTATACCCTTAATTAAAGTATGATCTTCCAAAGTCTACTTTCATGAAATTCACAATGGTTCAACAACTTCCATTAAAAACTTCTGTAGGAAATTTGATTAAAGAAACACATAAACGATTTGGTGGTCGATATTAGGTTACATTTGACGCTCAGGCGGACGGTAGACGGACGTACAGATGGACGGACTTGGTCCCTAATTGGTTTTTTTTTGTTTCGTAAAAAATGTCTAAAGAGTGAGTAGACTGTCGTACTTTTATTGCGTAAGCAAGCAACTTGAGCTTGGGTGCGCGACGCGTGGAAACCTGAGTCCGAATTTCTTGAGTACGTGAAAACCATTGAACAAGTAAATATACAAAATGGAAGGAAAAATAGTCCTCATGAGATATGTTATGGATTAGATAATTACATTTTCTGTTTAAATCTCTTCGGCATGTAAATTTACAATTTTTTCAAGGCAGTCAACGATAGAATATGAATAATATTTGTATTGAAGCGTTGATATAAAAGTGCAGTAAATTAGTCCAAATTGAAGTACCGTGAAGAAACCTTACTTTAAACATTGATAGCCCACCAACATAACAGTGATTATGCCAGCAACTACCATTTACAGTGAAGAACAGAAAATAAATTACGTTGAATATGGAACCGAGTGTGACGTCATTTGTGTCTAGTAACATCGGCCGTAAGAATTTCGTCAGCAGACATCAGCCTCAGACCGAATATTTCTGGGGACAAATTTCTTGTTCAAAGCTGGGCGCTACCAGTGTTATATCTATTAGGGACGGCTGAAGCTCGTAAAAAAGTATAGAGTGTGTGATGTGTGAAACGTGGAGAGGCGTCTTTCACATACTTGCGTCGTTATGGTTCTTCGTAAGATAGACACGAATTTGTAATCTAAATGCCAAGGATGTTGCACCTTGAGGACATTTCCTAAATTATTCTTACATTAACGAGAATGTGGTTAAAAATTTTTCTTTAATGAGACTTTACTACAAATTTTAACGAAAACAAGTGTAAAAAGCCGACAAAAGTAGCCCCAGTTGATTTTAAGGAAAACGACCAGTAGACATAATTTATAGATAAGTTCGTGTAGACTACTTTTAAACCAATCATCGCGATTACGTAGTGCAAACAAAACACATAAGACAAGGATAATCGTATCAACTTAGAGCTTTGATTTCCAAGCTATGGTTTGTCCGCTCGTGGGGCAAGAAAAAGTGAGATAAATCGTGCTTACCATGGAATTTATTAATACCATATACATATTCACTTTATTTGCTCCATGAAGAAGGGTTCTGCTTGAAAAGGTGACAGTTTTTCAAATAGTCAAGAAACTTCAGGCCTTATATAGAAAAATACTGCTCACTATCCTAGAGGCAGAACCCGCCACTGGTGCCAGTTATATTCATTAGAGTGATGTTGAATAATGGACTGAAATGCACGGAAAAATTGTGGTCTAATACAAGGCACTACCCCGCAAATGCTGTAAGAATATGAAGAAAGCACAAAAAATTCTCAATCGATATCGCGTCTGAGATTTTATCTTTGCTCTTTATCGAACTTGTAGCGTCTCGATTACAAGTTAGAAACTTTACAACTTCAGCCAAATTGCTCGTAATATTCAATTGAATGAGTTGAGGTGCAGGGCACCAAATAATGAAGTAGCTTAACATTGAAATTGTACGTGATGACCACGTTCCTCGAAACGCAAGATTTTCTCTGTAACAGTCCACTACATATATTCACAGTCCGACAAAATGTACAGTTCAATCACATTCATTGTGCAATTCCACTGTCCTACATGTTTCGAACCCTTAATTTGGGTTCATCTTCAGGGACTCATTACGCACTATTCACATCAACTGCTACAATTGTTTACATGAACTCTTCACGTCTGTGTATGTACGTTGTCCAAAATTAATAAAAAGTAAAAATTGTTTTATATTTTTTAAAATGCTAAAGGTTGTATAAAAGTTGAATAGTCTTTATTGATTTGATATCCTGTTTTATCGGAGAAGGTGTTGGGTGCTGGGTGTTAAGTAGGCCTACAGTTCTCAACACCCAGCACACCATGAATATAAAGTTAAGATGTACGGTATGAATAGTATTAAGTTTAGTCCACTACATATTCATGCAAGTCACTAAAACCATGTAGCAAGTCATTAAAATATTAATCCTAAAATAAAGTTTATTTAACATTATTCCCCAATTTGTATTTATGTAATTATGTCTCAGAAACCGGTCTTCGCTCACGCTCGCATCAATCACTTTTTGCGTAAAACTACAACGTCTAAAAATTCTAAAACAATTAAAACAGAAATGAATCTCTAATCTACTTAACTCTTTCACGAATAACATAAAGTATTGCAGCGAAAATCTACTTATGATTATTAACAAATCATGGCTAACATTGTTTCCTAACAAAAAACAGCTTATCTCACAGAGAACACGCCTTGCGCAGTGTTATACGTCCGATGCTCAACAGTTTATGTCTGCATATTAACTCTTTCTTCAGCCTATGATTGTGCCTCACACAGATTTGTTTTTTTAATTTCAAATTATCTACGCCGAAAAGCCTACGGAGCATCGACAGCTGACACAGGTTTCAGCTGTCCTGGCACGATCTCTTTCCTGTGGGTCGACCCGTTCCCCTGTTTTCAATTTCTTATTAGTTTTGTCTGTCACAGATGCATAAACATAGACGCACAGACAGCTTTCTTTTACTATGTAGATTATCTTTTTATAATCCAACTCGATAATTGAAAGTTACTAATACCACTACTTACCGCTAACAATCATCAGTTCATTCCAGCTCATCTTCAAAACATGATCACCTAAAAATCATCTAATAACTGTTCCCAAAACCCCCACCCCCGGTAAATTTTGGAAGTTTTCAATTTCTAAGACGTTTTCTCAGCCAAATTGTGCATGCGTTGTTGCTCGATTTTTCTCGGACACAATTCTTGTCAAGGAGAAAGGTTACATTAATGAGGATACAGTGTAAAATTCCTCACTTTCGCCAAGAAAATTCTAGAAGAGTACCTCTAACGCTTTGAGGCTTAAATAATGAAGGCACTACGTTTCTTGATACTCCATTCTTCCGAAAGAAGCATCAATTTTGTTTGAAGGTTTCCAGGCATCGCCTTTTATAGAGAGCACCTTTGAAAGTGAAGATGATTATGGTGTTGGTGGAGTAATACTGACAGGGAGAAACAGAATTAGTCGGAGTAAAATCTGTCCCAGCTCCACTACCTCTACCACAAATCCCACATGGACTGCTCTGGGCTCGAATACAGCCCGCTGCGTTGAGAGGCCCGAGAATAGCCGCCGTGACACAGCTTGAAGATTAAAATTAATTTACATAAATTATTACTATCTGACATTTTGTATCCACATTTACACAGAGCGTCTGTCATGACGGCATGAAATGCAGCGCTAATCACTATTTCAGTTTGCCTGGAGAGGGTATCCACATCCTTTAGTATAATGTATTGCATTTAATATTAAGTTTTCACTTACCAGATTTAAAGAAGGTGCTGAAAATATTTTCCTCGGCTCGCAGACATGTGTCACATCTAAGATATATGTCCAGGTTATATCACAGTTTATAAGTAACGCGAGCCGACGGGAAGTGGCCAGTAACATTTGTCAGATAAAGTATTGTCCATATACGTAAAACATCATTTTGAGCCTTGTAGGGAACAACGCTTACTTCTATTTGTAAATTCAATTAGTGAATATTGTGCAGGAAAAGAGTGGGCGTTTATTTTTAGACTCTTATAAACTACACAAATATAATATATGGACAAAATGCAGAGTTTGTAATGTGAAGCCTGGCTGTGCAGGTAGAAACCACAAGGCCATAAAGGTTGCAGTTGACCACACCCATTTCCGAATGAATTCATTACACATTTTCACTGGATGGGTGAGGATTTTGCCTCGGTCTAGCTCTTTCCGGTTGATGAGTGCTCTTTGCGATAAGGTGTGCGTTTATTCAACCTGGAGTAGTTTATGCTGGTTGTCATTGACTTCACTTTTATTTAGTAGCAGCTATATTTGCCAATAGATTATAACTAACCGCTTTTGGAGTAAGTGATGTTTTAGACGAATCACTTAAGATTTTGTCAATAGGATCCGAGTGCTAGCAGACTTCAAATGCCGACTGTACACTCTGTCAGTCATAAACCATATTCAAAATCCTCGTGAGAAGAACTCAGTGTGATATTCATGTGACTCTATAGCATTCTGATCTTTTCCTGCATATTACTGGAGCGTTCCATCTTAGGTTTAAGAATTCGCATCAATGAAAGTGACAAACTCGCACTGGGCCGTATTGGAAGCCTTTTGACGCGTTGGATTCAAGGCTTACTGATGTCAGGCTATGTTCCTTACACTCTCTGGTAAATTACAAGTACTTTTATAAATAGTCACCATCAATTTTAGGGATTAACGAAATTTGACTCTTCTTTCATTTGTCAGGTGGTTAAAGGGGATATTCGAAAATTAAAGTTTTGTGAAGAAATGAACTTATTTACTGCTGTCAAGTTTTCTTGAATGTAAAATATTTTATGCTGTTTTGCATAGTCGCAAAAAGCGGCTATTAGCTTCATGTACGTCTATCCTTATGTTTGTCTGTCTGTCCTTCTTTCCGCGTGTACCATTGCGACTCCCACAGGACAGATTTCCGTGAAATTTGGTATTGGGGATTTTTATGAGAAACTGTCGAGAAATGCAAATTTGATTGAAATAGGACAAAAATGTCGGGCACTTTACATGAAGATCTAAATAAATTTCATTTTTGCCGGCGACATAAATTCTCCATAAAAGCATTTTTGTGCAACAATTAATAATTTTATACAGCTGACAGTGACGTGTAGCTCAGCAATACACACAGAACGCATTGCTGCTTTTCCATTGCAACATTATTTAGCGAACGCGCCACAATGTTACGTTATAAGTGCAGTGCCTAAATTGATGTGAGACTGAAGACAGTACGGACATGTACAAGACGTCCTACACTTAACGCTTGTTCCAGTGTCTACAAATGGCTTCGAACCACCCTTACTGACCGTTATCACTGTCATTGTCTATATGCATACCGTATAAAACAAAACAGTGTATGAAATGTTCGGTATACCATCTTTCACAATTGTCGTACCTGTAGACACGCCGCGAGGAAGCTCCACTGTATAAGCTAAAAACAGATTTCCTAGAATTATATGAACTGGATGTCATCCTTTTAAAACGGTCTAATAATTTTTTGCATTCTTTTCTCAAAGCAAGTCCACTGGATCTCTAATAGAGGATGATCCTCTATAGGTCGACGTTTTACACCTCAGAAAATGCTGTACGGATTTCAATGAGACTTTATGTCGAAGGACCAGGGATTTCAATTTTGTTTTACATTCTTCCACTCCAATCCCTACATTAAGTATGCTAGTTCTAAGCTTTTCGGAATACCAAAAGACGGTAAAATAAAGTCAATTTAGCCCCGCGCACGCCATGAAAGCATATGGGGAGAGGAGGTACAGCTCCACTCATTCTTAAACAACCTACTAAATTGGATAGTGATCAGCTTCACACTCCAGCCTTCTTACCCCCGAGAAAAGAGCTCCTGTACTCATTAATAGGAAACTGCTTGGGGCTCAGGGTTTTGAAGAAGAAATAAATTTGTTTTCCAAGCCTAAAATCGAAATGCGAATACTCAGACCTCCAGCCCATAGCAAAGTTACGATATAGATTACTTTATCCTGCCTCTTTTTAAAACGGCTCATTGTAAAATAAGTTTTGTACGTAACAAATTTAACTCATAGCTCTTTCAAAGATACAATTTTTATTTGAAGTATATTTCATTATGATAAGCCCTGATAAGAAAGCAAGGAAAAATAAATTATTGCTCTTTTCGTAAGTTAATAGCTTTGCAGAAGTAAGCTTGCAGGTCCAAAACGTAAATATCCTGATCATCAAACAAAGCCTTCGGAACTTACGTACCCAAAATGTCAGAGCACGTAGAAGGTCTACAGCCCTTGCTATCTGAGAGAAAGGTTTTGAATTGTCAAGCACAAGGCCCTCTGTCCATTCCATATTCCAACCACAAGGTAATTTGTCGCATACGTCACAATAGACAAAGCAGTTTACGTGTAAGTGCTCAATAATTTAAACTTACGCTCCAGTTATCTACACGTCATCTGACGTGCAACTTTATGAACCCAAAGTTATTGATTTATCATTAGTTTGTAGACTTTCTATTCATTATGCAATAAAGCCACGCAGGTTCCTCAGCAGACCTCTTATATGTAAAAGACATTAGCATGGCATGGTTAATTTTACTATGACTGGAACAATTACGGCCGATTATATACTTCCCTATTTCTGCTGCCTATGCAGATCTCTACATGAAGAAACATATTTTGTTATGCAGGTATGAATACTACTTGTAATTTTAATCATTAAAGCCCAGTTCTAGCGCCCACTGTAACGTTAAAAATCTCTCACTTTCGCCCACACGGTGTCTTTTATATCTCGTATGATTTTTAGAATAAAGAGCAAATATTACCCTAAAGAGTATTGACCGTCTGCCTTTGTAACGGACATGAACGGTGTTCTGTCTGAAGTATAAAAAGAAGTTTTGTCTATTGTAGTGCAGATAAGTGTCTGCCTTAAAAGGGGTAAAAGATGATTAAGCGAAAAAAAAAAGGAATCTGAACAACTTAAAGCTCCGGTCAGGTTTCCATTAAGACTAGTGCCTAATTTTAGAAGAAAACTTCACTGATAATTATGCACATTTTATGTAGGGTCTACAGATGATCCAAGCAATTCATATACAAATGCGGCATATGTAACCTACAGAACGTTCTTAAGCTTTCTTTACTAAGCGAATGAGGCTTATGCGGAGATCACATGCAAATGTCCGTCCTTCTGTCAGTCTGTTACCTACCTAGTTTTAGCGACTAAACCGTTTGTCGGATTTTCATAAACTTCCGTAGAACAATTCCTTATGAAAACTTGTCGAGCAAGCGTGGGTTTCGTTGAAACTGGCTCAATGACGGTCACACTTTACTGAAGGGCGTCAACGTCTGTGTGTCCGTAGTTTCCAAATTTAGAACAATCAGGGTGAAATTCATTATAGAAAATCTCCAAGTAAGTCCGCTAAACAGTTGTGATTCTCGTGAAAACTGATGCAGTGAAAACCATAAATTAAATAGGAGCGTGTATAAAATTTTGGCCCCATTTCTATAAATTTCGCACTATTTGGATAAAATTCGCTGTAGGAGAAGTACACAAAAATTTACTCAGCCAAAATTGGAGAAGTTGCTGCCATACTTAAGGAAATAAATAATATTCTACCATAGTGCCCGCATTTATTGTAGGATTTCAGTGTATTCGTTTGAATTTCGTGATCAAGGCGCAGGAGAGGCCGTATTATTACACGCGTAAATGATATTACAATTACGCGTGTACCATAACAACTTGTGTCATTCTGAAAATAAAGAAATTCTCGGTAAGTCTGTGTACTAAGCAAAGAATAGGGAAGAATAGGGGAATGTCGGACACATCGCAATAGCGGTCTTTTGATGTTTCACACATGATACCCGATAAAAGACTTCGGCAAAAGCTACTAAAAGGCCTGTTCAAAATAAACACTACTTTCAGCCCTATTCTTCCTTTGAGTACAGTTTTCATGTGAGCTGGAAAAACTGTTTCGGCGGTTTTCATGTAAGAGTCATCTTTGGAAAATTAATGTAAATAAAGAAATATGGCTCTTCCACACATTGTTATGTAGACGTCCATACAGATGAATATTATGTATTAGTTTTATCCAAATACCGATAACTAGTAAGGTCTAATATTTTCAAAACATAGCTTCCGTGATAACTTATGACCAACATTACACACACTTGGCGGGTATTGCCCACAGTGTTAAGGGACATGTTAAGGGACAGTATTTACAAAGAAACGTTGAAAATAGCCATCAAAGACTTCAACATCTGGAAGGGAAATACGAGCAGAATCTAAAATCATATAACATGCTTTTCAGCACCCTAGTTGAGGGCTCTGTAAAGATAAAGTGGCTGACCCAAAGTAGGAAAGAACCCTATATTTACACTACAGCAACAAAAGATATTAAGAAACCTACTACGCCTTAAACCAAAACGGTTCGTGTTTTTAAAGCAGTGAAAGTGTGTCGTACAGCACTTGATTTTGCGAAAAATATCAAACCAAACATAACTTCTAAATACAAAGCTATACAGCAGAAAAGGGCTGACTCTTTGTCTTCACAAACAGAAACCCAAATGTAAGTTAAAGAAAATCAGAAACTACTAGTATCATTCGTTATTTGTTCCAATTAACAAGTGGCCAGGTTTACGAAATGTAGAAGAGTCGAGGGCTAAGCACATATTTCGATTGACTTATATTTATAATACGGATGGGACTTGAATATCTACAGTCCAAAAATCAGGCCTTATTCTAGAATATAAAAGTCTGAAAAGGGAGACTTTCCGTTAGGTTGGAAAGACGCAATTGTGAATTGTGCAGAGTCTGCAGCTGGCAGTTTCGTGCCTTCTAGTTCCTTCACATTCGACAAAGGGCGACACTACTTCGGCACAAAGATGGACATCCAGGCCCAATCTACAGCTGTTATAAAACTGGGTGAACTAATGACGACGTAATCGTAGTCTGGTTATGAAATTTTGTGCGAACTGTAAAATCTAGGCCAGAAAACGCAATTTCATTTTTTAATACTGTACCATCAAAACAGCCAAATAAATCTGCTCTCCTATAAGTTTTACTATAATGTAGTGACATTTATGGTATAATTAATTAATTAATGTAAAAACCAACCGCCCCAGGTTAAACGAAATGTCGTAAGGTATGTGTAAGTTGGATATTGTGAAAACCAGGAAACAGCGCAAATTGTTGAGCCAGCATGAGGGTGAAGAAACCTTGTAGAGTTCATAAGGAAATAATTATGCTGATCAAAGGTGGTTGCGACGCTTGAACGAGGTCGCTAAACGACAAAACGCTGACATCGGTTGCGAATGCGAATGCGGAAAACTAGGAATATAAAAGGTTAGCCAAAGGTTGGGGAGGAGGTCTTTTCGTCTTTTGACATCATACTACGCCGACCGTCGTCGTTCCGCTGGTTGCCGAGACCGAGGGGTATCTCGGTCACGAACCACGAGGGGACCAGATCATCATCATCCCGAGGGGGACCAACCGGTCCAAAGATGGAGGCCAACACAGCGCTGCTCATAATAACCATCGTGTCAATTTCACGAGGTAGGAAGGTTTATTTTTCGAGACACTAATGTCCCTGGTGGTTTGGTTTGGTTGGTTTTGGTTGGTTGGGTTAATATGCGGAACTAAAGCTAATATGCCGTTGTCGCCTCGTCCTTACTATTAAAATTAATGTAACTTTTTAGAATTGATCATATTGTTTTTAGTAAATTATATATATATACAGCATACTGCTCTTTACCCCCTTAAGAAACCCATTCGCTCCGAAAATCCGAGAAATCATTCGTAGAGACCGACCTCCCGCGGCCTCTGCGTCCTTTTTATATTAAATACCCAAACGGGAGGTGGTGGCACGCTACCGGATCGGGTTTCGGGACTCCAAGCCCTGACGCCCGGTTCTAAGTTAATTGCGCCCCAGGGAACGATCGTTCGAATCAGTGGGAAGTACGGAGGATCGAACCTTGCGGCACAACAGAATGGTGGCAGCGTCGTGATCATAAGTTGGCGTAAAATTGGCGACAGTGTAGCGATAATTTAGCTGACCATTATAGTAGGTGGAAGTTGTGTCGAGTAAATTTGCTGACGCGCTAAGGTCGGTTAGTTAGCAGTTTTAAAAGCCAACTAGGCATTAATATACATAGTATATTACGACAAGGGGAAGAAAGAGAGTGCTGTTGTTAATTTAGTAATAAAGATAAGATATAATGGAGACGAGGTTGAGGACATTAGAAGAGGGAATGCAGAATTTAAGTTTAGGCCGAAGTAAGGACTTGTCCTTGGTAGCCAGTATTAAGGAATATGCAGGACCGAAGACAAGCAGGAAATCCATACAAGAATTTTTCGAACAAGTAGAACAGTATGGCCAGATTAGCAATTGGACAGAACAGGATTTAGTAGCGATTGCTATATCTAAATTAACGGGCGAGGCAGCTTTGTATCTTAAAGGAATTGATCAGACAGAACGACGAGACCTGACGTATGACAGACTGAAGGAACTATTGACGCACAGATTTACGGACAAACTACCGCTACAGTATCATTATACACTGCTACATGAAGCTAGGCAAGAAAAGACGGAAACTCCAGCGCAGTTTCTAGACCGTCTTAGAACGATTAGCGCAAAGACTATTCGGAAGGGTTCAACGCCCGCCGAATGCGCCATCTTGGCAGAGGAAGGGCGCTACAGGCTTCTATCAGCATTCATCCATGGGTGCCTGGGATCTGTAGGAAGAGAGCTAAGATTCAGGATGCCAGAAAATCTGGAGCAGGCTCTAAATGTAGCAACGACCGTGCATAATGCATTGAAATTAGAAGGCGAAACAAAAAGGGAAGGAATTTATAGGTCCGACGCCAGGGAAATCGTATGCTATGGGTGTAATAGGAAGGGACACAAGAAAAGGGATTGTAGGATAAGCAAGGAGAGCTATCCAAGGAGAAATTATTATAGAGACGCGGAAGTTGGAACCGAAAGAACAAGGAATAGAGAGACAGCAATACGATGCTGGGTATGTAATAAATTAGGGCATATATCGAGAGACTGTACAAAAAGGAATGTAACAACGACGCCAAAAAGGGAGGCAGGAGTAGCCAAAGGGACAGGGCAGTCCCCAAACTAGAAAGGACCTTTGAGGGCCCCGCACAAAAGTTAATAAGAACCACAGACAAAGTGATCCCGACCGTAGAGGATGGAACCAGTAAGGAGCTGGTGTTAGAAGTAAAAATTGATGGAGAGAATTTTAAATTTTTGATAGATACAGGAGCAAGTGTTTCGTTGATTCAACCAGAAGTCGGATCTGGGTTGACTAGTGGATCCCAATATGTGGTAAGGGGTATAACGGGCAGCGAGCTTAAAATACGAGGACTGAGATGCCTACGATTTCAGCTCGGAACCGAAGTATATGAGCATACATTTTTAGTGGCTAGTATAGCCTCTAGTTATCACGGAATAATGGAGCTAGATAGTCTCAGAATATTGAAGGCATTGATAGATGTGGATCAAGGCCGGATTTGGGTCGGTAGGAACCATTATCCTCTAACCAGTAACGAGTGCTACAGGGAAGAGGATGATTTCTTGGGCAAAATAGAGCAGGGTAATAAAACAGCTAAGACTGTAGAACACGAAGCTCTATCAGGCAAAGAAAAGAAGGGGGAACCTCGAGTTTCGGAACCTAGGATAGAACAAAGAGGGGAACCATGGGAGGAAGTATATGGAGTTATAACTTCCAGTAACACGATACCGTCAAGGACAACGGTGATCGCGAAGGTGAATTTAGAAACCAGAGATAGAGTTAAGGTGGCGACACGGGATCTGCCGCCAACAGTACTGTTAGAAAGCGCAGGAATGTTGATTCCGGGAATTTACATGGGACGTGCACTATCCCGAGTGTAAGATAGTAAAGAATTCCGTAGCCAAGGAAGGGCAGAACTTGAGCAACGAGTAAATGCGCTGAGTAAACAAAAGGGGGGCACGCATACGTGCCACAAGAATTGCTTATTGTATAGCGAGGTAGCGCAACTAGAGAAGCCAGATCGGCAAGAAACGTTGCGACAGGTCAGGGGAGGGACCAGTGACCTCGGAAGGAGTTATGCTAGTGCCATAATTCCAATGATAAATACAAGCACAGAAGATGTGCTATTACAAACAGGTACGCTAGTAGCAATTGCTAGTTCTTATGAGGAGAAACTAGAACCCGAACAAAGGGAGACCGCTAAGGTACGGTCAGCGTGTTTGGATAAGACCCAATTAAAGGGAAAAATAGGGCAACAGAATGCGAAGGTGCCAGAGATTTTGGGAGAAAAATTAGCGCATTTGAACCAAGCGGAAAGAGAGGGGCTTGAACCAGTTATAATGGAGTACCAAGATTTGTTTAAGAAACCAGCCGACGGGAAAATTCCGTGTACAACTTTCGGAGAGCACGAGATTAGGACCGGTGATTCCAGGCCTGTTAAGAGGCAACAATACAGGTGTCCCTACGCACTCAGGGAAGAGATGCGTAAGCAATTAAATGAGATGAAGGGAAGGGGGGTGATCACCGAGGCCATAAGTGAATGGTCAGCCCCGGTGATACTCGTGACACAAAAGTCAGCTGATCAACAACCACGATACCGATTTTGTGCCGACTTCCGCGGACTAAATGCGGTGACGCAGATACCTGTTCACCCCATGCCCCTGGTACAGGAAAATATAGATAGATTGAGTGGAAATAGGTATTTTACTTTAGTCGACATGGAAGATGCCTATTACCACATACCTATTAAGGAAGAAGACAGGCACAAAACCGGAATCATAACGCCGTTCGGGAGCTACCAGTATGAGCGGTTAGCTTTCGGATTGGCCGGAGCGCCCAGTACCTTTACGAGGGTAATTAATAACGTGTTTGCTAGGTTTGGGGGATACGATGTGTTTAATATTTATGGACGACATCTTAATCTTTTCCAAAACAATCGAGGAACATGCGGACCGATTAGGAAAGGTATTTGAACGATTAAGGAGGGCTAAGTTCACCCTGAATTTATCAAAGTGCCATTTTGCACAAGATCAGGTGGAGTACTTAGGATTTTTGGTAACCAAGGAGGGAGTGATGCCTTCGGAAAGGAAACTTATAGCGATACGTACATTTCCTAAACCCAAGACGGTAAGAGATGTACGATCATTTTTAGGACTTAGCGGTTATTACCGACAGTTCATACCTAGGTACGCGGAGCTAGCACGGCCCTTAACCAAGTTGACTAGAAAAAATCAGAAATTTACTTTGGAAGATTCCCAAGAAGAGGCCTTCCAGAAATTAAAGGATGCCATCAGTTCGGATGTTGTTTTGGCATACCCCAGTATGGACCCCACACACGAAATCCGACTCCACACAGACGCCAGTGATATAGGGATCTCGGCAATTCTGACTCAGGTTCAGGACGGTGTCGAGAGGCCTGTTAGCTTTGCCAGTCGGCAGTTAAATGCTGCCGAGAAAAAGCTATCTGTAACGGAGAAGGAATTATTAGCTGTGGTGTATGGAACCAAACAGTACAGATGTTACCTATTCGGTAGACCCTTCACCCTGGTAACAGATCATAGTGCGTTAAAATGGATGTTGAAGCTGAAGGAGCCAAGTGCCAAGCTGACTAGATGGGCCTTGAGACTATCCGAGTTTCAGTATAAGGTTATCCACAGACCCGGAAGACAGCACATTGTGCCAGATGTCTTGTCCCGACATATAGCAGCAGCCCATGTAGAAGAGAATGAACCGATAGATCGAGCGGTTATAAAAGCCGAGCAGGACACGGATGTTTTTTGTAGAAAGATTAGGAACAAATTGCGCGACCTACCAGAATATGTGGAAGACAAGGATGGACTCCTATACCGGGAGGGACCGCGGGGACGATTAAGGCTAATTATCCCTAAGAATTTGGTTACAGAAATAATTCGGCAGCATCACGATTCGAAGTACGCGGCACACGCTGGAATCAGGAAAACCCAGCAGTGGCTGAGGACAAAATATTACTGGGCTAGTCTACACCAGGACGTGGAAACTTATATTCAGGAATGCGATAAGTGCGCCCGCATGAAACCAGGGCGGAAAAACAAGACTCCATTAGGTCAGATGATGGAAGCCGAAGGGCCGGGGGAAATTTTATCAGTAGACGTCACGGGTCCGTACACGACCTCAAGGGAGGGGTATAGATACCTACTCACGTGCATTGACCACTTTACCAAATGGCCAGAAGCCATTCCTTTAAGGGATCAGGAAGCCTCGACCATTGCCTGGGCCCTAGTAAATAAAGTTTTTTCTAAACACGGGGTATATAAGGTAGTCCTTAGTGATAGAGGGCGAAATTTCATGTCCGAGACCATAAGGGAAATTTGTGCATTATTGGGGGTAAAAAAGGTCTTTACCAGCCCATATCATACGGAGGGTAACGGACAGATCGAAAACTTCCACCGGGTTTTAAATAATGGGCTAGCATGCGAAATTGATGGACGGAGAGATGATTGGGAAAAGTATGTTGATTTGGTACTGTGGGCCTATAGAGCGCAACCCCATAGCACCATAGGGTACTCACCATTTTATATGACTCATGGAAGAGAAATGATGGGGCCCGGAGACAAGGAATTAACGGCTTACCTAGGGAAGAAGCACGAGCCTACCGAGGCCAAAGAATTCGTGGAGAAATTAGCCTCGAGACTGAGGAAAATTTATAAGGAGGTTAGGGGTAAAATCAAGGATGGAAGAAACGTACAGAGGCAATATCACGATCGAGGGACGAAAAGAATCGAGTATAAACCGGGAGACTTGGTTTATTGGCGGAAAATGAAGAAGGGGAAAAAGTTAAGTGAAAAGTGGCTAGGACCATACAGGGTCCTAGAGAAACTGTCCAACGAAGTTTACCAGATCGAAGGACCTAAGGGGAGGCTCATGAATTTGAATATAGGGCAACTAAAAAAATGTAAGGCTACGTCGGAACGCATACGTGATCAAAGGGTACGCGAAAGGGAAACTCGCACGAAGACCTCGGCAAGGAGGATAAGTAGCGATAGTGACACTGATGAAGAATTAGACTGGGAATGGATTCGAGAGCATAGGGGAAACCAGACGACCCACCCCAGACACAAGGAAACCTCCGAGGACGGATACGAACAGGACGACAATGAGACTGTGAATATAAGAGACGGGACAAGGGACAGATATAATTTACGACCTCGTAGACTTATAAGCTACAGGGAATAGGGGGACGGGACAATCCAAGAGAAATAGAAGAAAGTTAAAACAACAATTGTTTTATCTCTTTTTAGGTGTGAGAGCTGACTCTGAGGAAGTAACTCCACCGAACCAGATATCAGTAGGGTCTGCATTCCTATATGAACATGAAATCCAAATTACTGGAAACTTTTGGAATCTTGTGCTAAATATAAACATTTCAAATTATGGAGAGATGGCCCAGACTGCTTTAAGGGATCTAGAAGAGCTCGTTAAGCCTTTAGGGACGGAACCAGAAATTCAGAGAGAAATAGGAAATTTACAGACAATGGCAAAGGAAATTATTCGAAAAATACGCGGGATGGAACAAATATTATCAGGAGGAACGCGTGTTAAAAGAAGTTTGTTTTCCTTGGGCGGCCGGATGATGAAATACTTGTTCGGGACAGCGTTGACAACTGATATATCTTTATTGAACAATCGGGTAGAAGAAATGAGCCACACCCATGAGAAAATAGTACACGATGTGAACAATCAGATAACGTTATCAAAGATTTGGGAAGACTACATCAAAATAAATTCTAACAAATTAAGACTACTAATAAAACAAGCTAAATTCCAGACCAGAGAAACAGATAAGCT
The DNA here is from genome assembly GCA_021186555.1 of Reticulitermes speratus. Classification (NCBI taxonomy): domain Eukaryota; kingdom Metazoa; phylum Arthropoda; class Insecta; order Blattodea; family Rhinotermitidae; genus Reticulitermes; species Reticulitermes speratus. Next base: position 14,719,639 of record JAJKFL010000005.1, on the reverse strand, counting down.
ACGACAAAACATTATTCGTTGGGAAAATGAGACAGATATTGAAACACAACAAGATCGCAGAACGAATAGCTACTTGCGAGAAGTAGACGTACATTTGCTACGAGTATACGCTGACGTCACCGAGTTAGCCATGGGTTTAGAGTTAGCGGCCCTGAACCGACTAGCGGCCATTTTTATGCCTGTGGATAGGTTGGCGGAGGTCCTACAGCAGATCACCGTACACCTACCCCCAGGACTAAACTTTTTGCGACCGGTAAAACCTGAATTCATGTATGTATTTTATGCCATTATGCAAGTTCACGCGATAACTTATGATGGGGTAATCAGGCTGTTGATTCAGATGCCACTGAGGGAGGTACAAAGTACGTATGCTGTGTATCGTGCAATCCCACTTCCGACCTATTCTCAGGAAGTGGGAAGGTATGTCCAGATCCACCACGAAGGCAAATGGTTAGCAGTATCAGAGGACCGAAGGGCATATTATGAACTAGAGTCGGAGTATTACCGAAATTGTAAATTCGGTCACGTAAACTTCTGTGAAGTAACCTCGCCTAGACTGGATCGAAGCCACGATTCATGTTTGGGTGGGTTGTTTTATGGAAAGAATAAAGATATACTGAAATATTGCGAAAGAAGTACAGTAGGCAAGGATTTTAAGCCAGTAATGAGGCGTCTAAAAACCAACCAGGGCTTATGGGTGTTCTCGGTAAGCCGACCTATTACTTTTGAGGAAAGGTGCGGAGACACTCGGAAGCCAAGAGAAGTTGTGTTAAGAGATGCCGGGTGGATACAGCAACCCGAAGGATGCGACTGGACAAACGAGAATATGGTGTTAAACGCCTGGAGGAGTCTCCAGTCCAGTTACACAGTGGAGTACCACCCCGTGCTCCTACCGAAAATTGAAACATTATTTTTGAAACGTGAACAACAAGTGTTGCAGGAACAACCCAACGATTTAAAGGAGATTTTAGAATCTTGGGACATCCTGAACGAGAACGGAGGGCAGCCAACCTTCCCGGCAACGCAGCTGTTTAGGCAATTACGAGAGCGACAAGAGGCAGCCACGACGCAGTACTATGCCATACTGGTCACATCGGCAGTCGCAGCGGCTCTTGTAGTAACACTCGGAACCTTCCTGTTGGTGCGAAGGAGGGAAATACTATGTAAACCCTCCGCCCACCGCGAGACCGAGGCATCAGCCATCGAGGAAGGGGTCCATGTCACACCTGTGGAAGAGGGAACATCCGGATCCATGCAGCCGGAGCCCCGTTTCACACCACGTCGAGTGAACGTACCCATTGTATAGATGTATAGACGGAATATTGTAAATATTGTAACATAGAACATGTTGGGTAATATTGTGTAATACTGTTAAATGTTTGAGAAATTGTAAATAATTCAAGGGGATTATTCCAATTTTTAAGGGCGGGGTGATATAATGTAGTGACATTTATGGTATAATTAATTAATTAATGTGAAAACCAACCGCCCCAGGTTAAACGAAATGTCGTAAGGTATGTGTAAGTTGGATATTGTGAAAACCAGGAAACAGCGCAAATTGTTGAGCCAGCATGAGGGTGAAGAAACCTTGTAGAGTTCATAAGGAAATAATTATGCTGATCAAAGGTGGTTGCGACGCTTGAACGAGGTCGCTAAACGACAAAACGCTGACATCGGTTGCGAATGCGAATGCGGAAAACTAGGAATATAAAAGGTTAGCCAAAGGTTGGGGAGGAGGTCTTTTCGTCTTTTGACATCATACTACGCCGACCGTCGTCGTTCCGCTGGTTGCCGAGACCGAGGGGTATCTCGGTCACGAACCACGAGGGGACCAGATCATCATCATCCCGAGGGGGACCAACCGGTCCAAAGATGGAGGCCAACACAGCGCTGCTCATAATAACCATCGTGTCAATTTCACGAGGTAGGAAGGTTTATTTTTCGAGACACTAATGTCCCTGGTGGTTTGGTTTGGTTGGTTTTGGTTGGTTGGGTTAATATGCGGAACTAAAGCTAATATGCCGTTGTCGCCTCGTCCTTACTATGAAAATTAATGTAACTTTTTAGAATTGATCATATTGTTTTTAGTAAATTATATATATATACAGCATACTGCTCTTTACCCCCTTAAGAAACCCATTCGCTCCGAAAATCCGAGAAATCAATCGTAGAGACCGACCTCCCGCGGCCTCTGCGTCCTTTTTATATTAAATACCCAAACGGGAGGTGGTGGCACGCTACCGGATCGGGTTTCGGGACTCCAAGCCCTGACGCCCGGTTCTAAGTTAATTGCGCCCCAGGGAACGATTGTTCGAATCAGTGGGAAGTACGGAGGATCGAACCTTGCGGCACAACATTTACAGACAAAATAACACTGTCGTAACTCATATCATGCTCCACTCATAACACAGTCTACAACCCTTGGACTTAACTTCCTAAATACAACTAAAATCTGCATCTTGCCGTGAATGCGGTATGTTTGGTAACACCAAATGTAAGATGCAGATCAACGCTTATGATGTGGCGAGTGTTTCCAATAAGACAGATAGAAAAACTAATTTCTGGGTTTCAGGTCACTGGAATTTAACCTTAAACTCAAGTACTTATAGGTAATTTTCTGGAAGCAGCAATGTTGTATAAAAGAGAAAAAATATTTCTGCTTTAGAGAATTAAAAAAACTACGACCAATAAACCGAGACCTGAAGCATCAGCTGCAGATTCTGTCACTTTGAGTTCAAATATCATTTAGAGGTGAACCAGAATCTCTTCGTGCTAATACCTTAAACTACAACACCAGATACGTACAGATTCCTTTCAGACGTCGTGCTTCATGGATATAGAGCTTATTCATCCTAATGCGTACACTCTGACAGTAGCGACTGAAGTTTTTTCGGCATTACGTGGGTGGTTTGTATGGCGCTCCGTTCTGTTCGCTTGTACAAGCCAACGGAATGAACAGCCATACAAAGAGCACTCAGAAGTTCTTACTGGAAAATCACAGAAGAAAGTTTAAAAGGGCGGAATAGAATGAAGTAAAGAAGAAAAAATACTTTATCTAGCAGCAGACGAAACTCTGACATAACTCAAAGGAAGAAATAAAGGCCTGTGAAAGAGTTCAAGAAGCAGTTGGTTGACACTTCATCGGCGGAGGACAGCGACACAAAGTAACAAAATTTTTGTGACAAAACTGATGATCTTTAAACAGGAACTGAAAAATCTTTTGTTTTTGACGGTTTTGGAAAAGAAGGTACATTTGGTAGAGATGTGCAGGTTGTGGAACTTGGAAGAACGAAGATTATAGTTGGTTGGTTTCCCCAGATGTTACTTGGGCGTCGTTTGAATAAAAATGGCCTGCCTGCTTAATAAATAGTTTTCTACACTAGTAAAATCACAATATTACATATTTTATCCAAGAATGATAAGATTATGCATAATTTATGACAAAATGTACGGTACATATAATATAAAAAACTTATGATCTGGTTCATCAAGATGAATATATTCAAAGACTAAGACCCATTTCGGACCAAGAAAAGGATTAAATATTTGTGGGCCACTGCAAAATGTACAACAGTATGACAAGCACATACACATATATTTTTTTACTGTACTTTACGTCCTGAGAATAGAGCTGCGTAAATAACTATAATACAATGTTTACTACTATTGTAGATGTATCATATATTATTATATTTTAAGTAAACTGGTGTACATAATTATTTCCTGACGATGGCGGGTGGCCGCCGAAACATCTGGAAAAAAAACAGAAATTTTATTCTTTTGTGCAATGTAAGTGCACATGTTGGTTTTATAAATGGAAAAGTTTATCCAGGAATTTTAATCTTAATTCACTGTGCATTTCTGTAATCAGCAATTGCTGTTTATCCAGAATGTTTATTTTCCATTGTAATCCAATTCTTTATGGATAGTTTTGTGACATCCGCTTACATTTAGCAAAGAGGCAATGAAATTAAAAGCAACAATATTCAGCTTCTAAAATTTTCTTCCGCATTAGCCGAATTGTAATATTATTTTGCTGGTATAGGATTATTGTTCACTGCAAGTTGATACTTCAAAAATACTTGTTGTATACAGTCTGTTTAAAGATACATTAACAAAGCGTTAATGGGGAAAAGGAATTGCAACTTTCCAACAGGGGTTGAAATTTTTATTTGTTAAATTATTGTATTATATCGTGTTTAATGTAATGTAAAATTATATTTTTAGTACTTAAAACATGCAGAGCTTGACACAGCCATGCGTTTTCATGTAAATAGGAGCTATGACCATTATTGCTCGAACAGATGGGCAGTATTGGTCAAAGGAGTGCTGTCTGTTTGAATCCAGGATATTTAGTTTCATTTTCAGTGCTACTGGACGTATAAAGCTTATTGTTATGTGTATTACACTGAATTTTAATATAATGTTTCAGGTCAGTAACAATTTTCCTTAAGTGTCCTTCACTCACCAGTTCTGTGCAACAGTTACATTCCTGGTATTCAAGAGCAGGAAACGTTTTGAAGTTTCATTACTGGCTTTAGGATGCTTCATAAATTTGCGGAGTGCCTATTAAAATCGCTCTGTTCCTTTGTCTGGCCAGCGTCTTTAAGCATGCACCATTCCTAGCACGCTGGATTGCACTGTATATGAAAAACACAAACTACCTGGAGAATCAGATTTCAGTTGTGACACACGGTCTACCGGACGTCGATGTGAAATTGTACAAAGACGAAAATGAGATATAATATGTAATTATTCAGAAAAACAAAAAAAGGAATGTTCTACCTACTTACAAAAACGGGCCAGTAACTGGTACAACAGAAAAGCTTATAACTTATCGCAAGCAATTTGTTTCTTTATAAAATAGTTGGTAGTAAAATTTTAATTGTAAAGAAGCCCATTTTTTTAATGGTTCGACAGCCCCTTGGGGGCCTAGGACGCCTCATTTTTCGAGACTTCACGATCACACACTTTTTAGACACACCACACTCGGTAAAACTCCTCTGGACGAGGGACCAGCTCGTCGCAGAGAACTCTACCTGACAACACACAACACTCACAACAGACAGACATCAATGCCTTAGGCGGGATTCAAACCCACAATCCCAGTAGACGAGCGGCAGTAGACCCACGCCTTAAACCGCGCGGCCACTGGAATTGGCAAAGAAGCCCATGCCTCATAATGTTTACGTAATGGCACATTTCCTGGCTTCGTATTTTTGTTTCTTTCGCTCTTCCGTTCTTCTTATTGTTATTTTTCTTTTATTAAAATATTATGGTATAGCCTCTACAGCATTTATCTAACAACGGCTGGGTACACTTCCCAATTTTGATAGTAATATTCCTTCCCATATAAGAAACAGGAAACAAAATTATGTGCACACAAAAACATATACATTAGATATTCCTTATAGACATTTTCCTTTTATTCGAGGCAATTTTACGTTAGATTGTTCTCTACATTATCAGGATAAAACAAATTTTAAACTAAAGACAGGCCTCAATTTCATTTAAATCTTTTTTTAAACCGAGATCTATATTTGACGAATTCCCTTCGACACGCGAACTTTTAGTTCAGGTTAGTATTTCTTGTGACAAACCACTCCTGCTTCGTACAGGAGTAGGAATAAGCCTATTTATTATTAGCAGAAATGTCAAAACAATATTTGGTAGACATTCGTTACAAAAGTTGTGAAGAATACCTAGAAAATATATTAACATTCTAAAGTAAGTGTTTGATTAAGTTTATTCAGTCAGATAGGGGTTGCAGTGAAAGTTTCAGAAATTTTCCTTCGTTACTCTGCTACATTTTGCACTTTTTTTCTTAAATTCCAAAAACTCCCTTTCTGGTCTGTTAAAATCAAAATCAGAGTTCTAGATCTTCTTTCAGTTTGTATTGACAGCAAGTTCTTCAGCAGGTCATATCATTACATTGCTGTAAGTTACAGTCTGTAACTCTCATAGGAACTACCGCACTTGGGGGCCCGATTTCGCTATGACTCAGAGCAAGAAGTCTCACGTTGGACGACAAAAGACTCCTTGTGTTCTGCTATTATCAATAGAGCTGAAAGCAAGAAGCTGTGTGTCCGTGGACGTCATTTGTTTTGGATGAAAACCAGCTGGTCCTGCGCGTGCAATAAATCAGGCACAGAATTACGACCAGGGATACAAGAATTCTTGTATTACTCTCTTTGAAACACGGTAAAGTTGGTTTTAACAACTCTGTGTAGTTTCTTGGCGGCAAAGTCCATTCTTGAGTGATTGTACCCACAGATATACTAATAGCTTTCAGACAGGAAAATTCGTGGAATTTCTACAAAAAGGAAAGGCACGTAACACTAAGCCATCAAACGATGGTCCTCTTCTTTGCTACATCATGACTGCTTTGGTTCTGGTGAACATTTCAACACCTATTTGAATCAAAATTAGTCACCAGAAGAAGGAGGCAGCACATTTCTCCCGAAACAAACGTATGATCTTACACGGTAAAATAACCCAGAAAACCATCACCGGGATATCTCCAGCCTAACGTGACTCCACAGGCCATTAGAAATAAAAACTTCGAGAGCAGGCTCTAAATATTGGTTTACCGTGGGAATAAAATTTACATTATTTTGGTCCGTTAATTATTGTTCATTTTCCGGATCACGTTTAGAGTCAATAGAGTCAAAATAATATCTATCAACTTGATTTATGTATAAACTAAATATTTTAAAAAACATTGACTGCCTTTTATGTACTTCAAGCGCCAAGTAAGAGCATAACCGCGTGGTTTTCCGCTTATTTCATTCTCAAACCACAAATGCATTTCGATTACATTTGGTACAATGCCGTTACCCTTCTAAAATTGGTTCAAGAATTTAATTTTGTCCATGTCCGTCTATTATAATCCCCACCTTACTTAAATATTATGCGAAAGGGTAGAATAATCCTGAAAACCACAGAATGATATATGACGTAACATACAACTTTTTTTTTATTTTAAGGTGGTATATCCCCGTTATGTTATTAAATAAATAAATGTTTCAATCAGTCGACACAACATATATGCATGAAGAAAAAGGCTACACGCTTCGGCTACAAAGGAATAGACTCATCAAGCCTAAACTACAAGATACAAAACGAGGTTATTTAAAACTGTAATTAGGTTAGAGAGCTCAAAGTTTCAATAAAAATGCATATAATATAAAAGAATATAAGGATACAGGTTTTATATCCTCATATTCTTTTATATTATATGTATATCTGTATTGCAAAAGTTGATATTTCTAACCTAACTACAGTTGTAAATAACCTCCTTTTTATATCTTGTACTTCAGGCCTGATGATAACTATCCTTTTATAGCCGAGAAATATAGCCCTTTTCTGGATGAATATATGTTATGTTGACTGATTGAAACATTTATTGTATACAGCATAACATTGCGGCAAATGGAAATAAATGCCCTTTCCGGAAATTAAACCAGAACCTGCAATACACAGCCTGTCTAATACTTATAGAAAAGTTTTTAAAGTACCCCAGAAACTGTAAAATCATATATTTGGAGGCACTGTACCCGGTAAACTCTCAGGGTTAGAATTACTGGTCCACTCCCTGCAGCCATTGTGGTCCGGGATAGCTCAGTCGGTATAGCAACTCCCTACTGGCTGGACGGACGGGGATCGAATCCTGGTAAAGGCAAAATTTTCCTTGTCCCTCCAAACCGGCCCCTGGACCCACCCAGCCTCCTGTATGGGTACCGGGTCTCTTTCTCTGAGGCAATGTGCCCGGGGCCGAGGTTAAAGAAAGAGTAGAGCTATACCTCTACTCCCCCTCAGGGCCTTTATGGTCTGTTCTAGGACGAAACTGTACCTTTTACCGTCCAGCCATTAATGAAGAATTATAAAACAATGCACTCACCAGAATAGCATCTGTAGAAACTCCTTTACTCTGTGCTATGAAACTGGGAACCTTTCATCAACAAGTCTACTTTTATGATTTCCACCTGCAATTGGCGACGGAACAGCCCACGCCCTGGCGCAGTTACGTGAAGCGTGTGACTGTACAGAGGAAGAAAAGTTTTCCCTATAACAGGTCATGAAGGTCCAAAGGGGGAGTAGAGGTATAGCTCTACTCATTCTTGACCCCGGCGCTAGTTGGGGTGGGTGGTCAGCACCACGCCCCTGCCGCTTTACCCCCGGGAAATACCCGGTACCCATTGTATAGGAGGCTGGGTAGGCCCCAGGGCCGACAGAGGAAGAAAACTGAGTCTTAAAGCAAGGTGGAATCATCATGCCGCTATAGCAGACCCCAGTCGTGTTACAGAAAATTGACTTGAAAAAAGAATGAACTGTCTTTAAGCCTATGTATGCCTTATCTCCACGTAGCTTTACAACAAATTCAAGAGGTTTCGGCAGCGAAGCAGAATCCAATTCTCTTCTTCCACCCAGCTACACCACGTGTCTCGAGGGATTAACATGTTGCCTGTGGGTTAACTTTCACATCTGTAGTTTGTTTTTGGGCGCCGTCAGCACCTCACATTATATTATATCGAAGAGTAAATGAATTTATAAATAACGCATTGGAAAGAATATGGAAGGAAACGGCTATGACGTGACCGATGTGTTACCTTACTATTTCCCTGCAGGGAGTGGGAAAGACACAGAAAACCTCAATCAGAAAAGCCTGCCTCCCTGTTGAAATTCGGATCGGACATATCTTAAATTCTTCTAGGGCATTACTCTACACAACTTGTTTGTGATGCCAAATATAATTAACGCAATTAAAATAATACACAATATAATAAATAATATAATTATGTTAATACATTCTTGCAACAGGATATTTCCACGTCTTCCATTACTGCCGGTATGGCAAACTGACAGCAGTGAACTGTCACTGATACTAGGTGCACATTGCGGTACTATTGGTTATAGAAGCAATAAACTTAAACCGTGCCCCTAATGCACGAGTTTAAATCATTTGCTCAGGCACATGTTTGAACCCAAAATGACTAATGTTCCAAACACAAGCAGTGACTGCAAAGGTTCACATCAGAATGCCTTTATATCCAGGTATTGTGGAAAATATCCGGACAACTGACAGCTCTTACCACACGTCGCTTACAATATACTGAACATGAGTATCAAACTCTGTTAGCAAAACCTGTAGGTTTAACATCGCTCGCACCAAATCCCGCCACTGAATTATACATTGAACCAATTCCATCAACCGCACATCCTTAACATACATTTTCCGGAAACCGTTCTTAATGATATTCTCCCAACTTTATTTTTGTCTTCAGAGTGACCATATTTCGAGATAATTTCCCATAACAACTGAGTATGAATTTATCCTCACCTACTGACCTAATGAGTTCGAATGTATGCCCAGCCCAGAAGCACGGCAAGATTAAAGGCCTTACGTTTTCTCATAAGGTAAGGTTACTTTCCACGGACCTGTTAAGCATTATCAACAATAATAAAGGATTATATTGCGCATATAACAGCAACAAATGTTACTTAACATGCCTTACTGCGCAACTTATCCCAAATTTAACCGTCGTGTAAAGGCATCTCGTGTGTGTGAGATTATCAGCCAACCAGTATCTGCCATTTTCAGTATTTATGTGGCCGTTTAATTAAAGCAGTGCTTCATCTGTTAAACAAGTTACCAAGTGATCTACTACACCACTGCACACTACTTTACAAAACCAGTTAAAAACCCGTACCCTCGCCGCACTGTCGGTCTTATAGAGATTTTTAACAACCGTAGATTTGTATGATTTTAATCTAAGCAATTTTGTGGCTGTTTGTACAGATGCCTTTGACACAGCCCTCTCCTGTGATAACCGTCTTAAGGATTTTCGTGGAGATGCTTCTCATGCGCTTCAATATCATCTAATATTTCTTCTGAAAGATCACGCCGTGTTTGCTGTCGTTTCATATTCAGTACTGCATCTGTTCTTCAAAATTTGTTTACCATTTGACGTATTGCTGATTTCGAAGATACTTATTGAACAATGAACCTGTTGTTCGAAATCTGTTCACCATTTGATATATTGCTGGTTTTGAAGGAACTGAAACACCTAATTTTCCTACGATATTTTTCATATGATTCCTTCGAAAATTCTCTGTACTAAACTGTACTGCGTATTCACGAACAAAAAAAAGTACATTGCACTGTGCTTCACACGTCTATTACTGACGGCAGATTAAACTGGACTGTGTGGCTAAGGCGTCAGATGATACAGAGTAGAACGCACGCAGCGATAGGCGATAGGACTAGCGGTTTGCGAGTCATGCAGCCGGCGTTATAACTGCCGTGGGTCTGGATTCGGTTTTCAGCTGGACGTTCTGTACTACGTGACGTGTATGAATCACTAAATTTTTCTTACGTAGTATCCCATTTTACTGATCGCTTTCAAATTTGTTATGACTAATTAACCAACTGGCCGATCCCAGTGGCCGTGTGGTCTAAGGCGTGGGTCTGCGGCCGCTCGCTTACTAGGATTGTGGGTTAGAATCCCACCGGGGGCATGGATGTTTGTGTTGTGTTTGTTGTAAGGACGGTAATGTGGAACGTAAAGTGACATGAAGGACGAAAAGGATTTAAACAGTACAAAAATGGATCAAAGGGGAAAAAACCCCGGACAGGCAAAAAAAAAAAAAATCCCACCGGGCATGGATGTCTGTCTCTTGTGAGTGTTGTGTGTTGCCAGGTAGAGGTCTCTGCGACGAGCTGGTCCCTCGTCCAGAGGAGTCCTACCGACTGTGGTGTCTCAAATGTGTGTGATCATGAAATCTCGACGAAACGAGGAGGCCTAGGCCCATATAGGACTGTCGAGCCATAGAAAAAGAATTAACCAACTGACTCATTTTATGGATGAGTAGCCTAAATGATCAAGAAATTATATGACCTTTTACACAAATATTAGCGAAAGGTCCCCAGTTTGTGTCAGGTAAATCCAGTCTACAATCCATGCACTATTTTTAAGATCAAATTTAATATTATCCTCCAATATACGTTTGTCTTCCAGCGCAATTATCTTTTCAGATTTCTGACCAAACGTCTATAGGCATTTCTCTTCTCTCCTAGCGTACTACTAACTTCGCCCATTATATTCTACTTTATTTCTTTATTTAACCGCCCCAAAATACCTGTGTTACAAAATATGACGATCCCTTTAAGCAATTTTAACCAGCGCCCTGCTACTTCCTGTCTTTCTGTGAAATAGTATGTAATTGTGATGCCTTCTTATCCAAAGCTATGAAGGAATTTGGCCGAAAGTTTGTACGTGGGGCTAATTTTAAAAATTTGACAAGCAAGCCTAGTTATGGTTAAACCTTTAAAACCGAGTCATTAATACGTATAAGTAACGCAAGACGTAACTTTCAAAAACTCTGCATTTTGTCCACGCAGTGCATTGATGTGTTTCACATTGTTCTCAAAGCAGAGATTATTTCCACAGTAGTATTAACCCACTGTTTCCGGACGCTAACTGTCACTTTTGTAAGACAGGAACTGTATTTTGATTAATGATTTAGATGAACTTCAGTCTTCAAATTTCCGCCCGAATTCTTCCCTACAAATGTGATCAAAATTTCGTCATGATGCTGCCACCAAAATACAAAATTTAGTCCGAAGTTTCAACCTCTTTGCTCTCATTCTGAAACATTCCACTTCCCAGCATCTTACCTTCTTCACTTCTCAGCGCTCTACCTTGCATACAGCCTACCTTTAACATAAGGACAAGCAGTCAGAGCTTGGGCACGTTCGAAACGGGAAATTTTGTTTCTCCCTTTTAAAAAGTGTAGTGTCACTTCGCCGTAGTTTAGGCGTTTCACAGCAGAGGTCACTGTTCAATCTGTGTGGTATTTGTGGTGGACAAAGTGGTAATGGAACAGGTTTTATTGGAGTACTTCCCTTCTTCCCTGTCAGTATCATTCCACTAGAACTCCAAACTTATCTTTATATTAATGCTAAGCTTTTCAAAAGGACAGACTGGCGAGACCTGTGAAACTTCTAACAAACTACGAACTTTAAAAAAAAAAAAGCAGTTTTATTAACCTTAAACACATCAGTATTGGCCGTACAGGGCCTCAATTTCGTAAACAGCACGGACTAAATATATATTTTTTTCCAAAAGAAGCTCACTCTACAAACAAGTTTTTGTATCTGTAAGTGCTAACTTTATGCAGTGTGATAAATCTATAGTGCTATTACCTTTGCAACATTAGAGTACAGCTTATGTATCTGCAGTAAATAGGCATAGAAATCAATGAAAAAAATATGTGTTCTTCAGAAAAACACACCTTTCTTTTCTTGTGCAAACACCGAGCAGTGACAAGGGAATGCTATGTAGGCAATTTTCTACACGTTTTTTCCCTTTTCATTCACGTCAGAGCAGAAAATTTTTCCTGCAAGTTATACACAGTCAGCACTTCTGCAGCAAGTCTGAAGGCACACAGGACTGGATAACTTTATTTTTGGAATGTGAAAAATTTCGTTTACAAAAGTAAAACAATTTTGTCTTCATTTTAAGCACATATAAGGAAGGCTTGTGGCATCTCGGCGAGTGAAATATTAGTGTAAGGACAGTAGCCTTGCTGTTAGTCCCAGTGAAACGTAAAATTATTCTCTGTTAAACAAACATGTGAGGCCATGGTAGCTGTTACTCGTATTTATTTGAATTTTGTCTTGTTCTTTATTAAGAAACTCTTTATTTTCTTAAGAAAATAGAAAATATACCTTTATAACATTACAACTCAAGTTTCATCAACATCTGAAGGTATGAGATCTGCCATCACTTTATAAAATTCCAAATTTTTCTCTTTACTTCACCCGTAAATTAACTACTGAATCGTCTTTGTTCTTACAGCCAATAGGCTTAAAATCTTATCGGAGACTTCAGTGGAAAGGTTTTTGGTGACTCGACCAAGTTCTTTTTATTGCAGGAAAGATTTAAAGATAGTGCCACGCGTGGTAACAAATGGAGTGGGAAGTAAAAAATAAAAGATGTGTTTTAAAACATCATAAAATGAATTTATGAAAAGTCTATAACAATAAATTTATATGAATATTAAAGAGTAGGGACTTTGGCATTATTTAAAATGCGAAATCTGTGTTTTACGCATGCTACATAATTCCTTCGTTCATGGTTGTTCGCCAGAGAGTAGGAAATTTAATTTCGGAATCAAAAGCCTAGACCCGTATTGTGGTCGCATGTTCCTCCGTTGCAGTTCTTGTCTCTATCTCGCACGAGTGACTCGGTCCTTTATTGAAACCAACTATTACTTGAGTCTACATTAAACTTCCTGACATCCAGCTTCATTAATTCATATATCATTCCCAAGAACACTGTTAAATCCTTTAAAAATTGTAATTATAATCAAGCATGCAATATACACAGTGGGAGACAAACAACTGACAAATGTATACTTTGTGCAGGACGACAAGAATAATAAATCATACTTTATAAATTTTATATAATATGCAGGGCCGGCATAATAATATAACCAGTGCATTATTTCATGAATATCTTACAATATTTTTTACTTATATTTGTAGAAAGAAAACTTTCGGACATAATATATTTATGCCGCGTTTTAGCCAAATCTACAATTTTAGTTAGGTAAGACAAGGTTTTCCAGATAAACGTACAAATGGCGTTAGTATTCGGCAGTGAGGCAAGCAACTTCACTTGACGCTCTCGTAAAGTAGTAAACATTTTAAATTACTTCACATAAAATGCAGTCCTTTCAATACATTCATAGTAATATAGTTATAATACAAAAGTACTTTAAGAGTTATGTCTTTGAGCTGAGAATAGAAAAACAAAACGGAATCATGAACAAATAATGAGCTTGAAAATAATAATTTTAACTAATAGCGAATTAGTTAAGGTTAAAGTCCGTTACGATAACACAACTCTTAATGAATATACAAAGGCAGGAACTCGAATATCACTCTCACTTTACGAAGCACACACTTCATCACGTAATACACACAACACACTTCAAGATACTTCATTTGTCGCCCTTCTGATGGTACGTACCAGACCATACACAGTACGCATTAAATCCGGAAAATCTTCTTTTTCTTCTTCTTATTCCTGTCATAAAAGTACCTTCAGCAGTCACCATAATGCACTCCACCTTTCCTTATATTGACCTTATTGTGTCGGATTTTCTTCGTTTCAAACAGATGTCTGTACTCCGGTTAGAAGCACTTCCACGAAAATCTTTAAGATGGTTTTCACAGGAGAACGGTGTGTCGAAGTCATACGTAAGTGCAGCCACAAAAATGCTTCTTTTTTGAACTACACAAATTTACAGCTGTGCAAAAAATCCAGAAGGAAACAGTGTGTGTGTAATGGGCTTTGTAACTGGTTCTGTGAAGCTGGATGTAGTGGTGAAGTCGATCCTTTGCTAACTTATTTTACAGATGAAGCAGCTTTGTAATTAACTTGCCATGTAAATATTCTAAATAATCGGTATTGTTCGACAGATAATCCAAGACTAATATATGAGGTAAAGCTACACCACATTAAAGTTTGGATTACAGGCGCAAATATTGCGACAAGTTTATTCGGAAATGCGCTACAAGACGGGAGGCCGCGGGTTCGGTACCCGATGGGGTCATAGGGATTCTTCATTAACTTAATCCTTCCGGCTGCACTATGGCCCTGGGGTCGACTCAGCCTCTAACAGAAATTAGTAACTTAGTATCAGGGGTATCTCCTGGGAGTAAAGGCGGCCGCTGCGTATGGTTGACAACCTTGTCATTTTCATGTGCCGAATGTCTAGAAATTCTGGCAGCCTCAGCGTCCTGGATCCCTAAGGGCCTGTCCAGGCCTGTTTAGGTATTGCTTTACCTTTACTTTGCTGTTTGAAAATGTCTTATTTTCGGAAAAAATAAATTCAGAAGAGCATATTAAACGAATTCTCACTTTTTAAAAATCTAAGTGATGAGGATAATGCATACGAATTATTCCAACAAAATGGTGGAACCGCCCAAACAACAAATAATTTGATGTCCGCACTACATAACATTTTTGGAGACTGAAAATTTATTCGTCCTTTGTGGCCTGCTATTTCGCCCGATCTGATGCCATATGCCTATTATGTGGAAACATTTGAAAGAGAAGGCAAATAAGAACAATTCACACATACGGGACGAGCTTAAAAAAGTCATCGGTTCCGCTATGTTGGCGGCATTCTAGACAAGAGCTCCAAACAGTTTCAATAATTCATTTACCAGATGCCAAGCATGTTTGAGAGTTGATGAAGGTAATTTCAAACACCTGCTCTAAAATGCGGTAAGTTCTACTATATAATTAAGAGTGCCAATGCAAATTGTAAGAGTGGGGTTCCTCTTTCAGCTGCACGTCCTCTCATTCTATCAGTAATTATCACATCAAGAACTGTTTGACTTTCAAGTTGCAGATTTCACATTCTGTTTTTATATGACAAAAAACTTTTCGAGAGTATGTGATAACTTCAATTTTAGCTTTACGGAACAGGTACTGGCCAAAATTAATTCACGTAACCGTGTTTGGTGTACGTGTCCAGTACCAGATATAATCTAAATCCTTTCAGTGGTTTCAGAAAATAAAAACATCAGCACAAAATGAGAATCGAACCAACATGACCTTCCCACTACGATTTGATACTATACATTTCGTGCAAGGACAGTACAAAGTAAGAGATTAAAGAAGAATTTGTTTCAACTTACGTAAGGAAGTATAATGTAATTAATTTTCACCTCTAAGTAGGCAGTTACTGATACCAGTCACCTTACTTAGCTATTAGAAACAAAGTCTTTTGCTACACAGATTCTGAAGAGGTGCCTTCAGTTCTGAAGCCATTTGCTACTGCAGTCTCACTGTTTGTCCAAGGTTGAGGGACCGGCCGTTAAATGGAAGGGATACTTCTTCATACAAAATTCATGAATCACACTGTGTTTGTCTCCAACTGTTCGGAATGGATGCGTATGTTGTGTCTCCTCAGACGCTACAGGATATGTATAACAGATTTATCTTATACTGGCATGGACTTAGAGAAGATTGCTATAGAAACGACTTGTTAAGGAGACAAGGTGAATATACGAGTAATATATGTCCCAAGGAATGTTGTTTTAGAGCTTCATAATTTTCCATAATATAACAGTTCTTCCCATTTTTGCTATATGAATACTCATACAAATTTTCTTGAAATACCATCCATGGGTATTATGTCAAAAATTTCACACATCAATGACATTTGTCATCTTTACCCAAGTATACACGTGTTTTAAAGTACCTCACATTATTTCCATAGTCGTTAAGAATTAGACAGAAAGCCTTTCCATTTACTCGTATCTCATAAACTGTTTAACCTTATTTCCTTCCAATTTTTGGATTACTTTGTAATCCTTGTTTTTTCCCCAGTCTATGGCATTTCTCTCCCACTTCTTTCCTTACTATCCTTCATGTTAATACTGTTCAAACATGTCTATCTTATATTTTGATAAGGAAATAAATATAGAATAAATGTTAAATATTGTGTACTAGTACTACTCGTGCCTCGCCTAGAGAGGTAATTGTGTATATTAACATGTATATATATATATATATATACTATTTGAAAACTTACATTATTTGACACTTGAAGTTCTCACGACCGAGACTATAAAGATTACTGCCTTTCGGGATGTGACCCTCAGCAGTCCGCTACATATGTACTTCCTCTTCATAGCAGAAGGACTCTCGAAACTGGAAAGAGTATGTTTTGTCGAAACTTAGGTGCATAACAGTTAGAGTACTCTAGGCGTGTATACTTGTATCAAACTCCAGAACAGTAGCCTTCTTATATGAAATATATTTCAATCGGGCGGTTAGACACTGGTTTCTTACAGACTGGCACATTTGGCTAACCTTACACAGGATAATGCACGTGGAGATTCGTAGTGGACAAAGCGTTACTACAACATGTTTATCTCCCATCACTTTAGTTTCCCCTACTCATTAAGACACCATCAATATTCCATACTCGTTTGAAATCCGCGACTGGTACAGTAGGCACACTTGAAACCAAAATATCAAGGGATTCAGTCTCACCTCACCACTAAAACATAAAATATAGCAATAGAAAATTTCATATAGAATGTGATTTCCCCACTGACTAAACACACTTTCATTCACAAAAACGTTAGTGTCACGTCAACTGTCATGGAGAAAAAATGTATTGTCAATATACTGATTTCTGCACACTCCGTACACGCTACACAATTGGCTAAAATTATTATAATTTTTTTTCCAATGGCTCGACAGCTCCTTGGGGGCCTAGGCCGCCTCATTTTTCGAGGCTTCACGATCACACTTTTTAGACACACCACACTCGGTAGGACTACTCTGGACGAGGGACCAGCTCGTCGCAGAGACCTCTGCCTGACAGCACACAACACTCACAACAGAGAGACATCCATTCCCCCGGTGGGATTTTTTTTTTTTTTGCCTGTCCGGGGTTTTTCCCCTTTGATCCATTTTTGTACTGTTTAATCCTTTCGTCCTTGATGTCACTTTACGTTCCATATTACCGTCCTTACAACAAACACAACACAAACATCATCGACCCCCGTGGAATCGAACCCACGATCCTAGCAAGCGAGCGGCCGAAGACCCACGCCTTAGACCGCACGGCCACTGGATCGGCAAAATTATTAGAATAAGTACTACAAATGGTAATATGGAACATAAATCCGATTGAAAAACTACAAACCAGTAATACTTCCTTCACCTGAAGCACAAATTATCTATTTCGATCAGTTACATAGCTACTAATTTCTACGCAAGCACTAAATAATTCTTAGATTATTTACAGCGCTGCTTAATTTGTAGAGGTTAGTTTCGTCTAGATACTTAACTGTTTCTTTAGCTAAGACATAGGTTTTTAACTGCATGGGTTGTGTGGGGTCAACGATAGGCTGTCTGTAAGTAATGGATTTCAAAAAACATGAGCGGTGGCGAGGAGGAAGTGAAAAGAACCACCAAACACCTGCGAGAGGATATCCGATCAATGGGCTGGGATTTGAATCCTGGACCTCCAGGATATGAAGCGTAAGTCCTATTCACTTAGCTACAACGTTTTGTGTGTATAGCAAGTAGAATGCAGGTGGTCGTGACGTATTTAAATGCATCAGTATTGTCGCAGGATGCAGGGTTCGATCCCAGTTCCTCCCGATTACAAATTAACTGCTGTATTATTCAGCTATCTCTAGACATCTGAATTCTGATTCATTAAATTATTGATTTGTAGTTTCGAAAATGACGTGTATTATGATGGATTGTGGTAGTAAATCAATATCCTGACAGTCACAGCTGGACAAACACGTTATGGTGAGTGAGAGCTTTTCACCCATTCCTCAGCACTTCGAATCCGTGTTCATCAGTTCTCCCATTAAGTATTAGCACAGTATAATCCGCACAATCACATCAGCACTCAACTACGGACATAATACATACAAATATACTCGTAAAAGACACAATAACTTTCGCAGGAAGCTCATATGCGTAAGGGTTAATTTTTCGCCCCTATTGCTTTGACAGTCGGTTAATGTACTCAGCGATTAATTTGTGGAGCCACATAGAAAAATAATATAAAAATTGTGTGTAATATCTCATGCTGTTCTTGTATAACGTGAATGTAATTGCAATAAAAGAAGTTGAATGTTCGTCTTTGCAGTGAATTCCATGTGTCATTAAGATTTTAAAGTTCAAAGATATGTATAGAATACAATGTTTTACAAGCCTGCCCAAATGCTAAACGTGTCACAGAAACCCTGTGTAGTGTGTCTCAAATTTGTGAAATGTTTGTGGCATTTACACATGAACATTATCATCGAAGTATCTGAGTCTACAAAAAAGGCAGTTTATATAAAACGAGGACACTACATCTCAACGAATAATACACTAATAAAACAATAAAATTGAAGGAATAATTATACCCAGATAGATAGATAGATAGATAGCTAGACAAACATCTATAAAGTAAAATTACAAATTAACACAGAAAACCTGCACAACGTTACATGCTATCCATTTGTTCGAAATTAGTATGCAAACGACAGAAATGGTCTATTTGTCCCTCTTTTCCTGCTCTCTCGTTAGAGCGTAATACGTTAATTTGGTTCGGGCAATAACACTGTCAGCTATAGCACGCAAATTTGTCTACATACTTTCAGCTCAGAGGGCTAGAGGAGATGGTGGGGTGTTGCAAGGGTACTGTGCCATGACAACGGAAAGCCAGTCAGGAAATTGCACTAGTAATAACACATCGAGGTGTTACTGACTACATCACTATGAGACCGAGGTTGTTCAGTGTATGAATAATGGCATAAAATGTAGCCAGCATTTTGTGCAACAAACTGCAAGTGGTACAGTCAATGTTAACTTCACAGCATTCATTGCTGCCGCTGATGCTCATCCTGATTTTAAGTGCTGGCACCATTCGATGCTGGGTTCCATTTCCGACGTTTTGGAGAAATACGCTATAACATTCCTCAGGTTTGAAGCCAGTAGAGTAATAATAAACAACTATGGGGCGGAGAAGGACTTAGGGACTGGTCCTACTCACTACATTCCTAAAGAAAGAGGCAGAAATTTCGTCCGAAATGTCGGCGAATAAACTGTATCAACACCCAAAAACAGAATGAATATCAACAATTAATCGCCATAAAGCGTACAATCAGCAGGTGGTTTGAGGTGTTTATAGCGTCTAACGTCTTCTAGGAGTTGAAACAATGTCGATTGATGTGTAGGTACCAACGTGGTTGTCCTATCTCTGGGGATTTTTCAAAAGTAACAACTGACACGGAATCGTACCCCAGATGACTTCAGTCTTCTAACGATCAGAAATTCACGCACTACTACCATGTGTGTTACTAAAGCAACGCATTCAACCATCGCCATTAGTAGGTACTGAGTTCCTTTAGCTGAGCAAATTGCCACAAGATCTACTATATTATAAACATATTATATCGATACACTCTTGTTAATGTCTTGGGAAATAATATATTAAGGTTGACACCAAACACTAATCACAGAAAACAAATGCTCCGTAGACAGTAGGTAAACTTATAGCTTATTATTTCACAGTTTCACTAAACAAATGAAGAAGAATACATCCAAAACGTAATAAAGTTTAGAATTTCCGGGAGAAATAAATTCAGGCATGGAGGGCTGCAGTTCATACATATGAAATCATTATAAATAACAGATAATGTATCGAGAGAATTACAGGAACAAAGAAAACACTTGAAATTTATATGTCTATGCAGTCGCTTATTCAGGTACCAACCCCTCTCTAGAGATAAAAGCGTTTAACTCGCTGAACTAAGTCAATTTTGGAAACTGTTTCATTTTCCACTTTACTTGACGTAGATCAGTATAGAAAGTTTATGACGACCTCTTCAATTTGAACATGTTTAACAATAAGGACTTCACACTGGAAGTATTTCATATGTTAATTAAACGTTATTTTCGGCGAAACCATTTACTGGAAGAGGATAGGAAGAGAGGTATTTTACAATTTCCTACATGAATTTCACTACATTGTGTTGAAGCAGAGCGAAACATTAAAAAACCAGCTTCGACTCCAAGTGTAGTGACCCGTTTATCTTAACCCGTGTAGTGACTGTTCTTCCCTATGGAAAGGCTGATGGAGGAACTTTTCAGTACCTTCACTCATTATAAGGTTGCATTCTATTTTGGTGATAAACAGGAATTGCAAACATCTTTAAATTATGTTACACCACACAGGGAATATTTCGAGAAAATAAAACAAACATAATCATAGGGATAAAAAATCCCGGGCGCCAAGTTGTTAGGACGACTAAATATTTTACAGTGGAGTTGAGTCCTAAGTATGGAACTTGCTTCCTGTCACCCTTCTGGCACCTAGAATTCTGAGGTCACTTCGAGATTTTTTAAACATTTTGAAACACATTCCTTCTGAGAACACTGAAACATGAATACAGGCGAAATGAGGGTGTGAAAGTAAAGTATATAGACATAAAATGTCTCACTGAAGACTGTCCGTGTTTTACGTACGAGTACTACTTGAACGAAGGACGCAAAATTTGATGCCGCTCTTTACACTGCAGTTGGGTTTAAAACGAGTTTAGGAATAAATCATTATTTTATTATTACTCGTTGGGCGTTAGACTGTTGGTTTATAAATACACGTTCTAATAACGTATAATTTAAAATGTGACAAACATTTGTTTTTGAAGACAGAGAAAGTTGCAGACAATGTGGCTTATTTCAAATACTGCTGATATTTGGATGTTGTTGGAGAGACCTTCTTTCAGGTTTAAAGCGGAAGTACACAAATTTACTAAGAATATAGGAGCCACTTCAAAATTATAGGCGCTAGAAGGGTAACATGGAGCAAGATCATACTCAGGATCCAGAAATTTAGGCGATACCGTACTAAATTTAGTCGTCACGGCGACCAACGCCTGGGATTCGTGTATCCCTGGTTTAAAGGTTTTAAACGCTTGCGCAGTTTCTTTGGCAACACACCTGTTTCTAACAGGACTATTGGTAATATGCTGTTATTATTACTGTTATAATTACCATTATAAGAGTATTATTCGCTCCACAAATGAGGCTGCTGAAGGTTCAGGCTTCTCACCTTGAGTTGCATTCCCTCATCTGCGTATCTCTTGGATTTGTAACGAAAAACCCATTTTTGAATTCTTTCATTTTCCAACCTTTCTTTTTCTAAAAATATCTTGAGATATTTCTATGTATATTGATCTTAATATCGCCTAATCTACCAGATTTTTCGCCTGCTTAAAGATATTATTTATGTATTTGACTGCTAAAAATCGGTAAGTTTTTCCTCCATAACGAAAGTCTACTTTTCATGCTGGAGTGTCTAAATTTCCACCATTTTATATAATCTTACTTAACTAAATAATTGCTATATTCATGCTCTGACTAAATCCACGAATAATTCGGAGTCCATGTGTATTATTATTTGAATAATTTTCAGCTTTATAAGAAATGTCACGCCCCACGAATTTCATGTTACAAAACTCTTCAATAAATATAATTGAATAACTGTGCAAGAGATGTCACGTTTTCCTTCAAATGTCTTAGCATGTAACATGATAAGGAGACATAACTTATTTAGATAAATGCCTATTTTTTTCCTTTATAAATACAACAAAATATCGAGCAATATGTGCACTCCGTATTAACAATTCACAACGTTGATAGATTTTATAGTGTCTAAGCAAGAACTGGAAAAACAAGTGTCTTTAAAAATGGAAGCAGTTGTGGCAAGAATTCCGGGTTACAATAAGCCTTCAGCCATCGGGACTTTCCCCTATGTCGCAAAGCCCTTTAGCCTACGCGACCGAGCCGATCTGGTTTCAGACCTCAGATAGCCGGATACAGTTTTTTTTCCTCCAAACGTATGTATGAAATTTGTAGCAGGAGTGCTTTTAGCACGACTGCATAGAAGCCTCAACCAGAAATAAAAGCCGTTACCCATGAAAAATCCCTGTAGTTTTTACAAGGATTCCGTATCACAGATCAGCTGTGTATCATGTGTGTGAGAATGGTTAAATAGCCGAGAGGTTATTCACATAGTTCCAAATAAATGCCCTTATATTTAACAAACATTTGTTGTGTTACCTCATGGTATACAATCTCATATATGATAAGGGTTAAGTATGACGAAAGTGCAAGACAAAACTGATATTTCGCCGTATATAAAAGCGCTGGAGCTAACCAATTTGAGTATAAATTTAGGTAAATTTAATGAGCCCATTTATGTGTACGTAAAATCTCCCTGCCTAATTTGACTACCTAAATGCTTTTCGGTACGTAACTCTATTCTTCTTCAATATGACACTGCGTCACTGGGTAATCGGTTTCCGAAATTTCGAGGGAACGTAATGCTAATTACCTACTTACGCAGCGTCACATCCCAGGAAAACGGAATTCTTAACCACATTACAGTGAACACCTCAACACTCTGGTGTTTCAGTTCTTTTGTTTAAAAACGTGTAGGTTGCTTATCGTCTAATATGAAAAACTAATTTTGGAGAATTTGGAAGGAAAAAGACGTGATTTATGATAGGGTCGTCTCCTTGAATTTTCATGAAGTATAGCATGCTGAAGGAATCTACGAAAACCTCCATAGTACATCAACCTTCTGGCAGATAAGTTATTAAGATTTGTAGAACGTAGGTATACGGAGACATTATAGTTTTGGTAGTTAACTTTCTAACATAACTGTAATTGAAAAGAGACAGCAAAGCAAGTAAGCTTAGTATTAGTTGTCTCCTTATTTTTGTATACATATAACATCATCCCTTGGGACATTTAATAAGGCACGAGAAAAAATGTAAGAACATACATGTAGATTTTATACAGTTTCACTGCTGCGGTCTTTTTGAATCTGAGGCCATTTAGTTCTTATACAGATACAAACGTTTCGGAGAAACATGCTGCATTAATATTCTACCAAATTCTACCACATTACACAGTGTTATATCACAGACAATAATCTTCATATTTACAGCCTTGAGAACCTCATATTTTAAGTAAAGTTTATTTGTGCAGGATATGCCACTAAATTAATTTTAATTTTCCATGGGGCCACAGCTCCTAGTGGGCCAGGGCCTCCTCACTATCGAGGCTTCACCATCACAGTCAGTCAGACACACCACACTCGGTAGGACTCCTGTGGACTAGTGATGAGCCCGACGTGGAAACCTCAACCTGACACCATACAACACTAACAACAGACAGACATTCATGTCCCCTGGCGGGAATCGAACCTGCAATTCCAGCAAGCGTGTGGTCGAAGACCCACGCCTTAGACCGTGCGGCCACTGGGGTCACGCAAGTAATACTGAATTATGTTATTCTACGATTCAATCTTGCAAATACTCGTATGAGAAAGCACACGTAACATAGTCATCAGAGCGATCTGGGGTTTCCATGACCACACATTGGAAGTCTACGTTCATCCACGAATACGTAGGATACGAAGTCGTTTAGGCTTTAATTAGTGGCAGTTTTAAGTTTGGCCGTGAACATAATTCATTCATTTACACCAGCACAGAATATTATAAAGGAATATTTTGATGGATAAATTGAGACTGACGTGAAACGAAACGTTAGTGGCCTACTTTAAAACACTTCCTGAAAGGCTAAAGAGACCATAATACGTGATATGATCAAACATTGCCTACACTGAACACATTTCTCCATAACAAAAGCACTTACCGCCTGGACAGTGTTATGTACTTGGGACACATAATACACGTACACCAAACCCAGCGATCTTGCCTCAGTTCGAAGAATTTCGTGAATTGAATTCTTTGAAAGTCAGCAAGTGTGGCCTGTAGTTTTGCTTAAATCATGGCGATGTCAAAGAATTTCTTTCCGTTTAAGGTCATCTTTATTTTCGAGACAAGAAAAGGTCATATGGCGCTAATCTGTTGAGTATTCAGGGTACCTAATAAGAGTCTCTTTTATTTTCAGAAATTCGCTCAGAGATAAGGCCGAATGAGCAGGTGCAGGGCAAAAATTCGGCGGCAATGTAACACATGTTCAGACTGTCTTTCAGCTTGTTTGGAAGTAATCCAAATTAAATTGCCAACATGTTAAAAACTTCATGTAGAGTAGTAAATGTTCTGTTCGGGTGGTCATGTTTCTCAATTTGATCTATGCTTTCATCTGTTTTTCTCAACGATGGAAGTCACGAGCATTTGGAATCTTCAACAGCAGTCACACTCGTTTTGAACTTGGGGAAACACTCAGCAACTTTGGTTTTCTCCTTTTGTTCTCAAAAAGCTGATGTTAACATTTCGAAAGATTCTGTGCTATTTTCGACCAGTTTAAGGCAAAATTTTACGCAGAAACATATTTGTTTAAATCTGCTATTTTCTAGATACGCCGATACCGCACGTGGAAAAACAAACACAATCATAGGCGCTACAGCCTTACTCCAATCAAGAAATGAGTCAGCAGACTCTACTCTATCCACAGCTAGCAGTGAAAGTTCATGCTAGCAGCAGTAGTGTCATCTCGCTAACAGTCTGAGAATTATTCGATTGCACCACATACATCTCAGGCAGGACTCTTAATCACAAAACCATTTTTTTTAGTCGTCCTCTTCTACCTACTCCGGTTTTCCCGTTTCAGTGTCGAGGTTTGTAATTTATTTTGATCACACTGAGAGACACACCACAGTCGGTAGGACTCCACTGGACGAGGGATCGGCTCGACGCAGAAGCCTCTACCTGAAAACACACAACACTCACAAGAGACAAACATCCATGCCCCCGGTGGGATTATTCTTTTTTTTTGCATGTCCGGGGTTTTTCCCCTTTGATCCATTTTTGTACTGTTTAAATCCTTTCGTCCTTCATTTCACTTTACGTTCCATGCTACCGTCCTTACAACAAACACAACACAAACATCCATGCCCCGGTGGGATTCGAACCCACAATCCCAGTAAACGAGCGGCCGCAGACCCACGCCTTAGACCGCACAGCCACTGGATCGGCACAAAACCAATAATTACCAAACGTATTTCCTAAAAAGTATGAAGCATTCAAACAGTAACGCCTTGTAACTTACATTTACACAGAGTTTTGAAATGTATTGCAACCTCACGATTGAATAATGGTAAAGTTGCAAGAAAAGTAAGATTTTTACTCTGCTGTTCAAAATGTTCACAGTTCCTGCAACCAATGCAGAGTTAGGTGACTGGAACATGTAGAACGGCATAGCTATCTGCAGTGTTTGTCGTGTGGCTGTCATCTGCTATTCATTACAATTCTGAAGCAGTATATCATCAGAAACAAAGGGGACAAAGCGGGTAGCTGTTAGCACAACCAAATTGCGTATATGCAAGAGGTTGAGAGGCAGTCACAATATAATTGGATATGAAGCTAAGTGGAATAGAGGATAAAAACAAAAAGAATTAAAAGTGCAGAGATGGAAAATGTGCTGTGCATGTGGTCCATAACACTGTACAACAAATTTTGACATTTTCTGCTTCAGAAAGAAAATGTTTCCTTTTACAGATTTTGGGACGCTGAACACGAAGATGGCAACGAAAAGGCTTGATTGGCTACAGTTTAAAAAAGTTATCTAACTTAGTTACACATGCCTTACATACTATATTCTTGACATAGTGTATACTGACTGGCTTGCCTTGAATAAATGCATGCCTCTTCGCCTGCAGTTTTTAAGCAAGTCCAGGAGAATCCCTTGTTACCGTCCAGCAATAGTCGGCTAACATCGATGAACTCCACTTGCCCTGGTATCTCTTCTCCATTGCTGCGATATCACGATGAAAATGTTCGCCGTGCTCATCGCTCAGTGCCCCGCAGTTTTTCGGGAAAAAATCCAGGTGAGAGTGCAGAAAATGGATCTTTAAAGACATATTACAGGTTAATTCCTCATAGGACAACAACAGGTTTTCAACAAGATCCTTATAGTTGTCAGCCTTATTATTTCCTAGAAAGTTGGTTGCTACAAGACGGAAATCATTCCACGCCCTCTTGTTGTTGCCACTGAGAATGTGGTCGAACTGTTCGTCTCTGAAGAGCTTGCGGATCTGAGGACCGATGAAAACAACCTCCTTGATTTTTGCAGCACTGATTCCTGTGAATTTCTCAGCGAGGTACCTAAACGCTGGCCCTGTCTGATCCATAGCCTTAACGAAGTTTTTCATGAGTCCTAGTTTGATGTGCAGAGGAGGAAGCAAAATGTTGTTGGATTCTACCAGCGGTAGGTGCTGTACCTTCTTTGTTCCCTGTTTCAGTGATTGTCGGAAAGGCCAGTCCCTCTTGTAATGGGAAGTCTTTTCCCGATTGTCCCATTCACATAAGAAACAGCAAAACTTCCTGTAGCCCTGCTGTAGCCCAAGCAATACAGCAACAACTTTCAAGTCTCCACAAATCTGTCATTGGTATTTCTTGTAGTTTACGCAGTTTAGAAGAAGCTTCATGTTGTCATACGATTAATATATATTGACTGCTAAACGAACTGGATTTGATGGCAACACGTTGCCATTATGGAGCAGAACAACTTTCAGACTTTACTTCGATGAGTCTATAAACAGTCTCCATTTCTCAGGCTTATGATTAATATTCAGGGCTGTCATCAGACCATCAACATCGTTGCAGGCGACCAGGTTAACATTCTTTTTAAAAAAAAAATTGATCGAGAGGTTTTTGGCGGGAACGGAACGCAGACACTTTCACATTGTCATCGAGGATATTCCACTGTTGTAGTCTCGACGCCAACAGTTCTGCTTTACCCTTCGAAAGTTCCAGATTTCTGACAAGATCGTTTAATTCATTCTGTGTGATCCTGTGTGGTTCAGCAGGCATCACGTTGTGTGCGAACTTATGATCGTTTGATGTTGATGGCTCAGATATATCACAAATTTCGTCATCCTCTTCTTTTTCCGATTCCAGTGTAACTATTTCTGGAGGTTCCGGAACGGGAAGTCCTTCACCGTGAGATACTGGCCGCATAGCAGATGGTATATTCGGATAGCGTAAGGTCCACTTTTTCTTCTTCGAAAAACCTTGCCGGAGGGGAGGCACCATGCAGAAGTAACAGTCACTGATATGATGCCTCTGCTCTCTCCACACCATGGGTATGGCAAAAGGCATTGATCGCCTTTTGCGGCTCAACCACTTTCAAAGGTTTGCAGCATATGTGCGGGGCCCAGCTCTTGTCCTGGTCCCCAATCTGGCATCAAAGTAAAGATGGTAGGCTTTCCTGATGATCGGGGTTATGGCACGCTTCTGTGATGAAAACGTCACCTCCCACAAATATTACAAAAATTATCTGCACTGTTCACGCACTTTCGCTGCATCCTTATTGAGGTTCGGCCAAGAAATGGCTGTATAAAACTTTCAAGGCATTTATAAACACTTCACGCTGCGAAAGACGACTTTTTGAAATGAGAAACTCACGTGTGTACAATGCAACTCCCTGGAAGGAACTGAATGCAAATGTGCCGTGTTATGTCTCGATATCAAGAGGAGTTTCCGCTGGACCATACTGCCACCCTTGACCTACATTTAGTTGGACCTTTCCTTTTCTCCCCTACTTCCCTTTTGGTACGTAACCCGAGTTTACCTGGTTAGTTGTGTATTTTTCTTGAGCACTCAGCAATCTGGCTCCGATGGAGGAGCATCTAAATTCGGTTCAGCTGGTACATCAAAATTTCTGTTCGGCAATATATACATAAAGTTGGTGCAGTCCTTGGTACTGCCGGGGTCTGGTTTTTTCTCTGTATCGACAAGCACTACCAATTTTCGTTGAGCTGTGTAGAGCTGCTCTTTAAAAAGTCATTGAGATTGTTTTGATCTGCTGGTGTTGTATGTTTGTTTACTACGTTTTCTGTAAGTATTGGTTTTGTTTTTTGATTTTGTTTGTAAAATAAACAGGTGCATTTTGTATTGATGTATTTTCATTTGGCACCTGCGATTAATACTGGCCGCTCCGCCAGTTTGCAAAGCTGATCCACGGGAGCACACGGAGCACAAAACGTTGAGAGTGGCAATACTTGGCAGCTGATTTCATCATCTACTTTGCCCCGCTGCACTGCTTCACACTTCTGATGAAGAGCAAGTAGGCTGATGCAATGCCTGGATGCTGACTGCATCATTCTGTTCATGTCAATAATTGCCAGATCGTTACTCTAAGCCGCTCAACGCCAAAAGCAGTGTAAAGTGTAGAAATTGAGGACCCATCCCAGATCTTTGAAAGTAGAGCCTATTAACAATTTTAATTGTCATATTCGTGCTCAGGGCACCAAAATTATTAAAGATTTACTACCTTCACCTCCGAAGCATTTTCACTGTTGTTCAGTGTACTCGGTGTCAAGGGAGCCAGAACAGATAAAACGTATTGCACCTAGACGTCTTGGACGGCTATGACACTGGTATTGCAAAATCAAATACAACTTGACAATGAACGTGTGTCCGCATGTCTCTACCTTCTCCTACATAGGTAAATTCTTTGCGACAAGCCAGTCCGTCACCAACGGACTCCTAATAGATTTATTATCTTTTATTGAAATAGGCAAGCAAGAACTGCAAAGCAAGTTGATGTGTGGAAAGCAAGGTACAAGTAATTCAAAAAGCCTTCCGCAGCAGACCGCAGTCAGACAAATACTAAGAACAAGAGGAAGAAAAAACTTTCGTTAAACATAATGATCAGAACTGTAACTATAGAGAAATGTATTATTTTACCCCCGTGTAATAATCCGATCTGGGATTAGAAGAGCTGAACGACTTTCCTAAATCGTTAGGCAAACTAAATGATTGGTATAATCTTAGTTTGTATGCAAATTGAGTTAAATTGAGATTGCTTAAAAATTTGCTATCCCGATTAATTTGTAACTTTGGTTGAAATGCTATCTCACTGTGCAACGTGGCAGCCCACCTGTTTGGGCCAACTGAATTGAAAAAACCATAGGACTTCTTACGTCATATAGCGATCTGAATGTTTGTCAATAGGGCCTCTGCATGAATTCAGATATTGTGGGAATTATAGACGCATTGCCTTTCTACCTACTGAGGAGAAAACCTTTATTTATCCCGGAAGAATAATAAACATATATTAAAGGTAATCGATCGTGAGTTTCTAATTTGATTCGGCGATTTTGTGTTTCGCATTACATTTATACAAGAGTTAGTTTCGGAATAAAGCTAACAAACAAAGTATGCCCTCGTTACATTATAATTAACTAGTGTAAAATAAAACAAAAGAGGACGCATTGATCCTACCAACCGCGCCGCGTTTGACTCATTCACCGACAGATGATCAGGCCCCAGAGTGCTTACGACCCATTATATTGTCAACACACAAGCGGCCCTGTGTATAGCAAGATACAACATTTCCTTTCTGTCACCACTTCTTCACTGTTTCTACCACACAAGCTGAGCAAGAAGCACAAAAATTGTAAGTGGACGTGTGGCACCTACAAGAACTGAAGTATTACCAAGAAGTGATAGAGTAATAATGTATAGGAGAAAAAACTAAGAGTAACATGCCATAACGGCTTAAGAAATACAAGAGAGCAGAAGGTGGAAGAAATAATAATTAACCAAATATACATTATTATGATAGAAAACGAAAAAGAAGAACAGGTTAATGTAGCGGTGATCCAAGACATCACCATTCCAGACGCAGATGGCCACTGGCTATGCAATTACTTCCGTGGCTTTTCTCAGTTACTCCAATGACTATCAGGATGGTCAGTACTTCGAACCTCTTCCACCTACCGAGTATTTTTGGAACAGTGTAGGTATTAAACAGCCACTCCAAAATCAAGCGATAATTAGGAAATATCCCTATTCATTCCGTTCATTAATATACCATTTTATTCTTTATGTTATTTCACTCTTCTACATTGCTTTCCTATAATCCTTTTATGTATACCCTTTCAAGATTTAATCCTTTTATCGATTTTCTGCAACTGGCTAATGTTGGTAAGAAAAAAAACTCGTTTTTCGTAGATCACCCCTTTAAAGCACGAAATAAATCGGAAAATTGATTAGGAGACAAGTTTAAATAACATAATGAAAGTAATGGGCAGCGAAGTGTGTAGGGCTTGAGGACTCGTTCACGAGTTTCATTAAGTTTCAATATTCTGGCTGTTGCGGCCATTTTGAAAGTTTCAGTGGTTATATACAAAACTGTCTGCCAAGGTGATGGATTGTTCTTTAAAAATAGGTCTATGCTGCTCTTTGATTTCATCTTCCATGCATATTACGTGCTAATATGTCTAGGTATAGTTTGTCTAACAGTTCGGTCCCACACCTTCTACAGCTTATAAAACGGACATGGTTTAAACAACTGTCAGGACCTAATCTTGCGAGAAACTTTGGCGACTAAGGAACAAAGAAATATATTTCATTCCTATTTATGAAAAGAAAAGATCACGGCCTCTTGTTACTTTATCAAACTAAACTTAACATTGTATTTACCGTGTTTATTGAACATATCTTTATCAAACTAATTACGTTATTCAATGAAGAACAGTAGGTTTTTAATATTTCTGTGTTTATTTCATGTAAACGTGCCTAAGAGTCGCGCATAACTCTTCAGGTATTTTTGCCACCAGGATCCAATTACTGATATTCATTTTCGTTCCTAGCAGGTGTCACATAGTGCAGCATAAGAAAAACAGCGCTAGGTTGAAATTGTGTAGTTTCGCAGAATGTGAACATAAATATTCAGGCAGGGTCCGAGTAAAATAAAAATTGTATAATTAATTTTAAATTTCATGAAGCCCTTTAGGACCGACTAGTTGCATTCTACGAGTATAAAGAAACTTGCAGCATTAGTTACATATCACGTACGAAAGTGTTCCTCTGTACGTCATCAAAGCATGTTGGGAGTGGATATATAGGTTCATTCTTTCTTAACCTCGGCACTAAATAATGTCAAGTGTAAACTTCATGTCCGGGCCGCTTTACCCTGGCGAAGGACTCCACGCTACCTACCGAATATAAAGCTGGGCCCCAGATATGGTGTGGAGGCTTCGTAGAAGGAAAAACTCTCCTGCCCCTGCCGGAAATCAAACCAAAACTCCTCAGACGTCCAGCCGGTAGCCTAGTCATTTATACGAACTACGCTACCCCGGCTTCTCGTATATTATGCATAAATAAGTAAATTTCCTGCCGATATACTTATAACTGTGTATGTGGAACAAACACTGGGGGTTATAATACAATATTTGATTGGGTGTAAATCTAAATTGACTTCACCCTGTGTGAAAACTGACTATACAGTCACGAATTTTATGTATCATATTCAAAATTTTGTTAGATTATTTGCTATGTTAAATTAGGTTCGAGTCCTTCTTCCCAGAATTTCTAGTTACACATTGCAATACCTGCTAGAGGGTCAGCAAACGTGTGTATGTTTGTGTGTGTATGAAAAGGAGGTTTATATTAAAGTTAAAGGTACATTTGTCCCTGTGCAAGCCATGAAGGCGTATGTGCAGTGGCAGTTAAGTTCTAATCATTCTTAACATTAGCACTAGATGGGGATGAGTGGTCAGCTTCATGCCCCAACCGCTTTGTCCCCAGGGAAAACGTCGCCTTTATCCACTGAAGAGGAGGCTGGTTGAACTGGAAAGGAAAACTGTGTCAGTACCTAGTAATATATTACAACCATCTCAAAGCAGCAAACAACATAATTTGTGACTTACTGGAAACTCAACATGCTTCCGACCTAGAGGGGCACCGCCAGAGCACATATATTCCGAACACAGTGTAACCGTCCGCTTTAAAGCTGCCCGGCTCCAGTTACTGAATTGCACTACTCCCGTCGGTTATACGTGAGAGTTGTCTCATTACGGAATACATACAGGGGAATGTTAAGACAAACTTAATCACCACAGTTATAACTCTGTAGTAATAACACAGCTTTTTGCTTATTTAGTTTACTTAATAACGTTATAATTTTAATGTTATATTCATCCCGTTATGTTACTTATGATAATGAATGGTACGTTTCACCGTCAGCACAAATTTATTATTGATAATAATTTATCACTTGAATATGGCAACATACGTCACCTCCAGGCCAAGAAAATTACAAAAATATAAAACCATGATACATACATAAAAGTATGTGTTGGATGGATTGAGATCTCAACCCTACAGTTTCTTAGAACAACATATTTCCCCCATTCATTCCATATTGTACAGATACCCTTTTTATTTCTTATGTATTGGTTATAATACATAATTTAAAACTTATAAAAATGTAAATAAACTGTAAATCTTCCCTGAAGACATTCTTCGGTTTTGGTAAGTTGTGTTATATAGAGATGAACATATGTGGTCGAAATATCTTGCCATAATAATGCGATAGATTAATATCAATAATAAAGTTGTATTGACGGTTAAAAGTGTCATTCATTAAGAAAATCTTATTGCAGCTGCTTGGAGTAATTTCACTAATTAATTGCAATGACTGGAGAGTCGCCGATTAATGAAAATGAATGCTGTACGACAGGTTTAATATATAGGATGAATAGTTCAGGACAATCAAGAGGGAACCGTACTGCTACATACACGTGTCAGTTTCCGTAATAATAATGCAAGGTTCAAAAACTCCACGGTCCTTCAAATATTGTAGAATGCTTTCTTCTCTCTTTTCACTGTTCATAAAGAGTCAGTCTGCAGGCAAGCTTGTTTGAAATAGATTTTCGAAAGATCGAGTGGTCACAAATTCTACAAATTACTTATTTTCCTACGTGTAAAGTGCAAGGTTAGCAAGATGTCAAAATGGATTATTACGAAATCAAAGGTAGACTTATATATATATATATATAATTATTATTAAACCGCCTAACCTAACAGCAAAAAAGTGTTTCTTATATTTGTACTTGGAATTTCTTCTGGGATTATTTGCAATTGTATACTTGTTTGTTTTTAAAATATGCTCCATATTTCATAGTTCAACAATTTAATTTGCAATAGCCGTAATTAGAGTGGTGATTCATAGCTAACTTAAAGTTTAAAGAACATATTAGAGTGAGTAAAATAATTTACAATTCTAATAATATATACCACATAGAGTATGAATATTGTGACTTCTTTTTTGTTTGGTATCTTTTCTTGTTGAAGAGACCCACTAGAGTAGAAACTATTGAGCGTGTTTAGAACAAATATTTGGATACAATTACGAAGACTAACGGATTTTTTTTATTTTAGGGAAATAATTTCTTTCCTCCGAGAATCACACGAAAAACATAAACGCAGTCCGTACACAAAAACCAGAAATTTGTAATGTTGAAAGTTAGTAGGCGGTATCTAACTATCATTGTTACTATGATATAAAGTGTTAAATTTGTACATTCGGATTCATCTAGAAGCAATAACAGATATACATTTCTGAAGTTTTGAAATATTCCCTGTTATGAGTCTCTACCAAGATAAGTGGGTCCCTGTCACCACAGCATGGCGCGTCCTCGGGTTGCGGATGGAGGAACGGCCTCCGGATATGGAGGGTAGCTGCGAATATATTAAATAAGCAGTCGCGGACAGCCGACAAGGGGTGATCCTCTAGCTTGGGGGTTGGGCGAGGTGCTAACAACTCCACACCGTAAGAAGATTACCAAGTTACGAATCATTAAAAAGAGGCTCAGGATAGGGACAGGTGGCGGGCTCTTGTGAATGCAGTAATGA
Source organism: Reticulitermes speratus (assembly GCA_021186555.1). Classification (NCBI taxonomy): domain Eukaryota; kingdom Metazoa; phylum Arthropoda; class Insecta; order Blattodea; family Rhinotermitidae; genus Reticulitermes; species Reticulitermes speratus. Next base: position 14,685,417 of record JAJKFL010000005.1, on the reverse strand, counting down.
ACCTTCGGGTTCCATAAAATGCGGGGAATTTCTTGACTAGCTGACGACCTGCTAGCTTCTGAAGAAGGACTCTGCTCCATGGAGTTAGTTAGTTAGTTAGTTAGTTAGAGTTATGACTTTCTACACACTTACTTCTTACTTTGTTCGTTTCTTCAGTCCTCTCCGCATTTTATACTACGTTTTCATGTTACTTTATATAAGAGATTTTTCTTAAATAGAGCATACCTATTTTCAGTCTTAAATGTAGAATACCTTATAAGATAGATCCCATCCCAACAATACCCATTTCCCCAGCCAACCGCAGTAGTAACATATCAGAAAGGTAACTCCGGTGTAAAGAAGTCTTGTGAATGAAAAGTTTTACTTTCATGGAGTCTGTATCCAGCCTTTCGGAGCCTCTCTCTCCTCTACATCATTAATGGTTGATGTTAGATGCGATACCGCCGCAAAGTGTATCTGTTCCAAAGGAAACTTTGGGGCATAAATCAAACTTGCAGCCATTGCCCTCATCACATCTACCATTGATAAGGCTCTGTCCAATATGTTGGATACAAACTCCTTCTTTACCCGCGAAGATTCCACTGTATAACGTCGCCATGAAGAGCTATAAACCTATTGACTGGCGACATTAAAGTACATATTTGTATAAGCTGTAAACCAGAAAAATAACTTACACTTATCCTAAATATAACAACAGAAGTAAAGGAAAAAGTGGTTTAATTAATGATGCTGTCAGATGCTAAGATCATATAATGTCGATGGTGTATGAATGAATGTGAGTACAATGTATTTGGTGAAATGATACTGACACGGGAAAATCGAAATTCTCGGAGAAGTACTTCTTCCAGTGCCATTTTTCCACCAGAGAAAGGATAATAAAATAGGCCTTATAAAGATTTAGAACAATCATACTGACTCTAGGAATGGAGTTCTTGAGTGTATGGTTCTGGGTCCCATGGGTTGAGTAGACTTTAAATAAATGCCGTCCTTCACCGGTGACCTATCAGGTTACGACTTTTTATTCGCATTTTCTTTCTCTAAGTAAACCTGAAATTAGGCTAAGCTGAACAAGCCTCTATACGCTCGCGAAACAGAAAAGAATGATTTGCTTTGAAAATAGCTGTGAGGCGAGAGAGAGAGAGATACATAAATACGTAAATATGAATGACAGAGTAATGTCCCGCAATGAGCTTTACAAAGTCATACTTAATTCTGTAATCACCGTGCATCTTTTCACATTCACTATTTACACACACCAACTGGATGCAACTTTATTTAAAAACTGTATAGTTTTTTAAAACATATTTAAAAACTTTTTAAAAACCCGACATATGTTTCGGCTCTTATAGAGCCATCTAAACATACTACAGCATCAGACGCACACACAAACAGTACAGCCTACACCATGAAAAATACGACCTAATGAACAAGATAAACCAGTACCATGCATCAAATACAATACCTACGAAAACATTAACATATTATTTTAGTACGAATAACAAATAATGTCTGTGCATACCAAGCAGTGGAAAAGTGAAAAACCTTGCCTAAAAGTGAACCAATGAAAAATACGTTTTAATATATGCAGTTCTAACGACAATAAACCCCTGAAGATGGCTGTATAAGGCCGAAACATATGTCAGGTTTTAAAATGTTTTTAAATATGTTTTAAAAAACTATACAGTTTTTTAAATAAAGTTGCATCCAGTTGGTGTGTGTAAATGGTGAATTTACAAAGTCAATTTCTGTATTTTTTACTAAAGCAGGCAGGAAGGAGGGAGTAGTCTACGCATTGCTATATCAGAATTAAATAAAACGTATTAAAATGGCATTATTCGGGCTTAACATTTGCATCCATATTGTCTCGCCTTCAAAGCCTGAAATGTCTACTAGGCATAACACTTCTACACCCACAGGCGATAGAGTATCAACTGCTTATTGCTTTGAACACAGAGAGGTGCCTTTTTATGAGTTGTGTAAACAAGTGTCAAGCACGCGAACTCTTGAAACCTGTAAGTCTCCTTTCATGTAGGTTCCGACAAAGAGAATATGCGGCAACACTTCATCCTCCACACCGTAAATATTTAAATATCGTTCCATTCCCCTTCTTTCTTCTCCCTGACCTTAACGTTTTTCCTGTTATCATTCACCACGTTCTTCATATTTCCTTCCTTTCCTCTTATCCTCCTCAACTTTAATCATTTCTGAGTTTCTTTTTCCGTCTTTTCTTCCTTATTCTTTCCATGCCCTCCTCCTCTTTATTCTTTTTTAAAGCATGTTACTGGCCTGTTACGCTGTCAATCTATAGTTATATAGCCTTTGTGAAGGTACATGAAGCAGTACGGACCGTTGACGGAATTACACTGACAGAGGCAGACATAAGTACTAGGAGAGAAAGCTGTTCAAGTGTCACTTTGTTCACCACAAATCCAACATGGACTGGCCTATGATCGAAGCCGGACCTCAGCGGTGAAAGGCCGGCGACCACCGCCTAAGCCATGGCACGGACAGGCCATTGATCTCATATTCTTCTTCGCCTCCCTTCATTCATACACATTTTTCATCTTTTCCTCCTACTTTTCTCCCATGAAACTTTTTCCTTTCTTCTCTTCCACATACCTAACCAGTCCTCCTTCTTCTATTATTTCTTATTTCTCGCTTCACCCTTAAATACTTCTTTACCCTTGTTCTCTAATCCTCTTCCTTAATCTTTCACTTTTCTGCTCCTAAATCAAGGTCAGCCTTAGCCTTCAATAGGGTACAGACTTTCAAATTAATTACGACAAATATTAGGGATAATTTAATTATTACAAGAAACATATATTGTGCCAAAACTTACCAGAGGTCATTACACAACCCCGTTATACACCTTACTGTATCGAAAGGACAGAGAGAAAAATTAAGCATCCTTGTGAAGAAAGGCTGCCGGCACTTCTTTTCTCTCATCTGCTTTAAATTGCCTAAGGGCGTTATGTAGCCCACGACACACAAAAAGCGCAGAAATTATGAAGTATGAATTTATCGAATTATTTCAGAACTGAAGGAAAAATAAATGATAATGATCGTGGTTATAATGTTGAATGTGCAACGTATATCAGAAGAAAGGCAAATGCTACAGGTACGAAACCGGCCCATTATATGAAATAAAAAACTAATAACCATACCGTACAACTTCATGGTCTACAATGACTAGAAACATTTAGAGCCGTTTCTCTTAACTTCGCAAGTCAGACTCAGTTGACTACTGTTTACTCTGAATGAAAGACTCCGAGCAACAACAGAAGCAATACCCACTGAACACAAAGGGTGAAACTGCAGGATCGAGAATCCGTTAGAGCTGCACCGAGGAAGTTGGCCCAATTCCAATGCAATAACCATCAAGTCTCACCCCTTCTCCCCGCATCACAATTACACGAACGAATCTGTACCTGCAGCACACAATGGATAATAGCAACCCACGAATTCCCTGCGGAACTGTGGTAGCATCGGGGCCTAGCCAAACGATAGCAACATTCTAAAATCTACATGCTCTTCCTTTCATTCTTCTTTGTTTCTCTCTTTCTTTCTACCTTTCTTTGTCCACTCTATCCACGTCTCATTTTCTCCGTGTTTCCTTCTAATTTCACATTTTACCTTTTTTCCTTTCTTCCATTTTCCTTTCCTTTACTTTCTTTTACTGCCCTGTTTCCTTCTCTCTTCCCTCATTCTAATCAATAAATCTACTTCTACAACAACGCTTTATCAACTGCTTAGATAATATAGCATCGAATGAGAGATGATGAAGATTGATGAATTAGGAAGGACGTGGAAGGAATTGGCCGTGATTTATTTTAAAGCTCTATTTAAATATTAAAGGTAATGAAATCCCATTGCAGGCCTGGACAGGCCCTTAGGGTTCCAGGAGGTTGAGGCTCCCAGATTTCTAGACAATCGGCACATGAAGGTGGTAAGGTTGTCAATCCTACGCACCGACCGCCTTTACCCCTTCATTTCTGTTAGAGACTGAGTCGACCCCAAAGCCATAGTGCGACCGAAAGGATTATGTCAATGAAAAATTCCAATGACACCATTGGGAATCGAACCCGCGACCTTCCGGTTTGTAGAGCAGTGCCTCAACTGCTCCACCGCATGCCCCCTATTTAAATATTATCTTGGAGAAAATTAAAAATTCACGCCGAGCATCAGTCAAAAAACGGCCTCATGGGCGATAATTAAAGCTGGGACACCCTGATGGCAAGGTCGGAAAGCAAGACACTTAACTGAGATGTTCCACGATGCATTAAATCTTCGAGTTCGATAAAATCATTTGAATGCCTTCCATAAAGTTTCGGTAAGTTCCTGTACCATGCAGTCTCAGAAACAAGATAGGTTTTCCACAAACAAATGTCAGAACCATAATAAGCACCTCAGATTCTATAAATTTAAGTGACAAACATAAAGTTCGATCATTCCTTTCGATTGTAGAAATAAAACTATAATATTCCATAACGCTGTTAGTTTCGGATAGGCTATTCCTTCAAGTTTAGTTTTGCTATAATAAGCGTAAAGGCGAGAAACGGTCGTGCAACCTCCTTTGAAACTTAGAAGACTGATTCTTTTTCCGTCCAGAAAGTTCCTTTGTTGCCTCACTCGCATCTCAACATGGGTGTGCACAAAGTGAGAGGAAAAGTGCAGACACACGTACAGAATTCGCCACGGTTCAACATTTGTAAACCAAAAAGAAGGGTTAGAGGCTTACAATGAATAATACAAGAGGACAGAGTTGAGAGAGGAGTCCCTGAGGTCTCTCTTACTGTTACTGCTTCGCCTCAATCCATCAACAGGGCCGACACTTACATTCTAATCATCTTGCGATCGTTCACTTTCTTGCAAGGTAGTTTCAGACGGTGTAGAAGAAACTCGTACTGACAAGAAAGAAAAAGCACATATATTTTTCAGTTACATTATTGGTTCTGACATTCATTTTAAGCTACTTTCCTCCTTCTAGTAGGAAAAAATATACAATATGCGTTGTCATCGTGTGTGTGTGTCTTGGAAATATGACCGCCTCAATTACAACTTTTGTAAAAAGTTACCGATTTTCACGAAATTTATAATAAAGATAAGTCATTGAAAACACCAGCTGTCATGCATTTTAATTTCCTACGACTAGTGATAACAACATGGTGGGCGCGCAAACTCAGAGGCTTTTAGAGCAACTTTACTGAAACTTACTTCATAGTTTCAAAACGATGCATTTTAACACCTGTTGGAAAAATTCGAAATTATTCATATTTTATAGAATGTAAATTTAAAAGCTGTCTCCATGCGATGTTTCTATGTCTTTAAGTTTACTAACGAATGCTTGGAGCTTCGTATGTGATAATGTCTACGCCAATAATTCATAATCGTACGTAGTATCTAATAATGGCGTATCCGTCACTCAGACGCTCTCACGCAATACAGAGGCGCCTTTCGAAACGAACTCGTAACTCACCCCAAGGCAATATCAACGACCTTTTGGAATAAAAAAGAAAAGCCAGTGACATCGATGCTGCCGTTATTGCGTCAAAATACATAGTTCGACGAACTTCCACCTAAACTCAGCACAGTTCAAAGAACCCGAAGTTCGGCCCACACTTCCCCAACTATTGCCGTAGGCTTAAGCTCTACCCGCCTTTACATTCCGCAACTTCCAGCTTCGTCAGCTTGACCAAAGCAATAATTCCTCCCATAAGATACGTTTAAATATAATATCCAGGTTCCAGCTGCACCAGTCTTAATCCTAAGACTTATCAAGTCCTGTATACCCCCACTTTCCCAAATTTCAGCTTCTTTTCTTGGAACTGGGAGGCGTGCAAATATATACAGAGCAGCAACGCAGCATTTACACCGTTCAAGACGGGCATTGTGTCGATAAAACTTTTTCCATATTTGTGTGCTTATACAAGAATTGTCAGCTTTAGTAAATACATCGTTTTCCTTGTAGACACTTCTTTACACGTAATACCGGAATACTGCCCAGACAGACATGAAATGTGTAGTAGTAGTCTCTGTCCAGGTTTAATTAGAGTGTAAGTAATGATCACGCGGTGACTGTTGTTTTGGAAGAAGTAAGCCTGAAGACGGAGATCGAACCCGTTTTCCGAAATGTAATGTAGGTATTAGAGTTCAATACATACTATGAAAAAATTTCAAAAAGTCTACGAGTTCAAATCCGTGACCAAAATATGTGAAACGGAATTCTTGAACGATAATAAAATGAACTGTAACATTTGATTCAGCACTAGGTCTACCTGATGTGAAGACTGAGCAGTCTCCACATGTGGCTTGAGGTCCCCGTTTAGACAGAAGCTTATGTATTTGGTCCGCTTTTCGTTCGGGAAATAAACTCGTTCCAGTAATGCGTGTATGTGAAGGCATTAGTAACAGTCTGGTTGAAGAGGATATTCGGCACAATGGATATGTAGAATGTTTCAGCAAAACCACTATTCTAATGCATAAGCTGCACTCATGGCGCAGACATGAAGTGTAGTGCAGTGCATGGTTTTTGATCGGTGGAGGAGTTAGTGGAGCTGGCTGACGGGTCTACCGGGTGTGTTGAAGTAGCGAGGGGCGGGTGTTTATTCGCTCGGAACTTCAGTGTGACAAGGTCAACTGTACTTACGGAGAAGGAGAGAAGGACTAGAGCAAACATGACGCTGTCGCTGCATTAGTGACTCACACCTAGCCTACACTAGAAAATACACTGCGTCGAGGGAATGGCGAGCTCCACAAGCCGAGGTATCCGAATCGAGTAATGAAAACTTTACTATTAAATGACGCTTCCTGAGGCACAAAGAAGGAAACTGCAACCGCCATTGACACTTCTGTTTTGGGAATAGTATAGACGTCGGAAAAGAATACATTTGTATGATTTGAAGTATTGCCGTGTTCAGTGATGAGATGTAGCTTTACCAAACACGGTGACATCTGCTCCCAGTGGTATGGGCTCGCAAGGAAAGATTATGTGACACTGTAGTTCTAGAGTCAGTAATTGCCAGTTCCTTCACAACCAACTCGTTATGAGCCCTTCCATATAAGAAGGTAAAATCATCGCTATCAAATCAATTACTAACTGGTACTTGTGGCGACATGTACCTCCTGCCTGTACTCGCGACCAGACCGACAGCTGCCCCACTTTGCTGCGAGCATGACACCTTTCAAACTGGTTGCCGAAAATCAACATCTTTTTATCGTTGCGGCAATGGTCAGTTGAGCAAAAACCACTACACAATTAGGTCACGGATGGTCCTTGAACTCTGTGGTTGGTGGGCGTAAGTGCAGCAATAGTGTTCACAAAGGTTTGATTTCAACCGTGGAGGTCTGTGGCGTTTAATGTTCCAAGAAACAAAATGGCGTTGCACGAACTGCAAGATATCAAAATGTAGCGGCGACAAGCCAAGGAATCGAAATATTCGGCATATATTTCAGAGAATCAGAAAAATGCGCTGTGTTTCGCGCATATAGAGTTATTGAAGTTCACAACGAGAATAAAGGGTTTCTAAATTTGGAAGGATATACGTCTTAAAAACATTCTACATGTTTGTCTAAACCCTATGAATCCTAAAAGTTTACATTCTACATTGACATTTGTGGTACTATCGATTTGGATATTTCCGGGAAAATTCTACACACAGGAAACAAATAACAGGTTTAGGCAATATATGTTTTAAAGTGTGCTGCAAGGGACCTACCTCTTGACGTGCTTGAGAGACATGGCTTCAGGAGGTGCCCTGTTTAGTCGTGAAATCGAAATCAAGAAACGTTTCCATAGTACTCGTATAACCGTGGTTTTCTTGATGTATCTCAGATGAGGTACACCATGAGAAGGGTTGTGTGTGCCCTGGTAACTGCTAAAGGCGAAGAGGAGTCCGTCTAATGTCCTTCGGAAGGGGACTGAACAGAGTTAACTTGCAAAACAATGTACGTTACCGTTGTTGGAACTGGGCGTGTTAATTCTTAGCTAAAGCAAAGAATGCAATATTCCTTACAACTCCAAAAAGCAAACGTGTGGCCACAGGTCCAAGGAATGTACTGTCGACAGAGATTTACTGGGCCCCAGCAATTGTGGCAAACGTTTTAGTCTGAGTGTGTGTCAGCGAATAGTGTACGCTCCTCTTTCAGATTCGAAACATGTGTGAGCTACAAGAATAAGGTATTTTTCTCGGATTGAGTGACAAATAGAGCACCGTCCAAAATGTCTACTCTCACTTTGGCATCATCTCTTCCTAGCAGATGGACACGGAGGGTGCATATGACAGTTTAATATTCGTATCTAGAGCGCAAACCTAAATGAATGAAGAAAGCCAAATTAAATCTCCCCAACAGGATCAGGGCTTGAATCTCCTTAAGAAAATATTTTTGCGCAACCTGAGTTGGCTTTGTCTTCAGGTAATCCATCGGAGGCGGCAGTATCGAAAGGCCAGACACTTGAAACCACATGCATATTACACTAATCACTTCTATATTTGAGTAACTTTTCCGAACAGGTTTTGTGGTGGTAGTTTGTCTTGTGGAGAGTTACAGTTTTCAAGTTCAACGAGACGTTAAGGTAACTAAACACAGGATACAACAAATTATGCACAGAGCCTACTGTATTTGCATCAGCACCTGTTACATCCAAGGGATAGGTCATTAAAAGTTTAAGCATTAAAAAAAACCAACCGTACTGAATCAAAGTCAATGTAGAAATCACTGTGGCCAGAACAGTTATACTCATTTCCACTTGATACGCCGAGGTGAAATGGGTTTCGAAATGACGGTGTGTTCATGAAATGACTTTGAACACTGTGTTCCAGAAAGAGACCCAGTTCCGACTACATGTACTCCTATACGCTGGTGTGAAAATGTCCTTCACCTTCGGACGTTTACACTGAGAACGATTCATTTGCGGTTTACGTTTCCTTTTTATCTTACATCGGACCCGTCAAGTCCTGTATTTTATGTTGGAGGTTATCTTTTGCTTCATCAAGCGGTGACTTTATTATATCGTCCAACTCCTGATCGGGTTACTTATGAATGACGTCAAGATATTCGAGCCCGTCTTAATAGCTCTCTTTCCAACAGCCTTTGCTCTGAACAAAGCAGAAGTTTAACAAAAGCAAACAATTTTCTATAAATGAACCTATACGACGATTCCTCTGTGCCCTGAAACTCGCTCTGTACACAGGCCGTATATTACCACTACCGGTTTTTCGTAGTAATATTGAGTATATCGATTCATGTTTGCTGCAAGACTTATCAATTACGCGCAGAGTATGATTTTAAACTGTATATTAAAAGCACGTAATCGCACTGTCAAGATTTTTGTGACCTGGTAAATGGAGATGTATTCCTGTAACGACTCTTCCGAAGGCCTGTACGATGGGTAATCGAACTTGCGGTGTCCGCCTCTCGAGGGTAAGTGCGTAGGAGCTACAAGCCTAACGAATCACCGATCAAATTTGATTTCATAATATCCATGCAGACATTCACAAGCTCAGTCACCGTAAAGTTCTCGCCAGACGTTTTCTTATCAAGGTACATAATTCTTCGTATCAAATTTTCAGCTATGTCATACATTAGTGCTGGAAAGTGGGATACCACCGATTTGGCTACCTGAACCGAGTTTCCGCCGTCACATATGCTACTGACCTATAGTTTCCACCAAATTGGAGGCGTATTTACACGGACAGTCTTACGAAGGTGTAACTAAGGCTTCAAGCTCCTCGAGTGGCGTGATACCCTGCCTTAACAGAGTCAAAATGATAACGACATTCATAGGGAATGTTATTCTATAGGGTTGTAGGACACTTACTGCAGCCCTCTTTATGTATAACTGTCGGATATGATGTTGCAACTAGTCTGGCTTCCCACTCGTCAGAGTTTAGCTGAATCGATGTAGCTAATATTGTTCTGTAGTATACTACTGAGTTTTGCCTGTAGTACAACCTCGAACTTTCGGAAAGCAAAGGTAAGTAAAGGTGGCCAATAGAAATGGTTAATATCTGACGTGTTTATGTAAGAGATAATAAATGTTCTTAACCTCCCTATTTGAAGAGGTAACGTTTGCTACAAGTGCAAACTATTTCATCCGTTTGAAAGAGTCTCGAGTGACCTTTCATTCTCACTACCTTGTAATTGTAAAACAGGCCGTCGCTAGGACGACAGCGCTAATCCGCGACTTCGTACACTGGCTACAGTATACGTATAACTCACATGGCGAAAGATTTCTTTTAAGATGTCTATTCGTATCCCTTAGCGAACCGTAGTTTCTCCTTGTGATGCATAACAAATCTCTCAGTACAAACGTAACTCTCCTTTCAAGTATTGCAGGATGCAGAATGTTGTTTCTGTGCTATACTGTATAAATGTTGGATGGGTTCACACAACTAAGAGGCATGCCGATGCTGAAATGAAAAGAGTTGTTTTGCCGCTGAGGAAATTTAGCTAAGACGTCTGCGTACATGTACATGTTATGCTTGGTACAATATTTGTACATTCCATTTTTCAGCGTCCTCTTAAATATGAAAATCCCCTTCTTCTTGGATAAGGCTACATGTTGGGCACTGAAAACTCCGTAACGGAGCGCAATACCCCACAAGATCGGAATTCTCAACTGTAGGGCTTCGAAGGCCTGAAAACCCGAATTCTTTTAACTATTTTTAATACGGCATCCTTTAGATTAGCATTGTGTGTTGTGTAAAAACTGATTCCCTTCTGTTAAATAACTTTGCACGGTGGTGTTTACAAATACAGTGTCTTTATTGGGTTGTACAGTAACTTGTTTTCGGTGCTCAAATAAGTGATCCCACCTCGCGTAACGGAAGTTCCCGCTTTGGAATGTAGAGGTATGCTCCACGAAAATAATAAAAACACACCTATAACGTTTAACAGGAAAATATGCTCGTAGTTGTATTTAGATGAACTCGATTCTACGTATGTCGAAGAAATCCATCACCGAATACAATCAAAGTTTGTTGCAGTATACGGACTCCGAGAGACCCTTTGTTTGCGGGCTTATGCAGTGTGTACGTATCATTTCCAGACAACCACTCTACAAATTTTCGTCTTTTATGTTTACTATCCCTTATGAGTTTTATTAATTACGCCTACCACAATCCCGAGAAATGACATGACGACAGACGTGAGTTCACAGAGTTCTTCGTTACTATACGTCGCCTTTCTTTCAATACTGAGGAAAGACATACAAACACTTCAGCAATTCATAACCGCCTGCAACGAGAAAATGAACCGTTGTAACAGTGCCTTAGATAAATGTCAATTTTGTGCTTATGTAACTTCGGTAATTCAACAAAAATTCCGTGGATTCATTGTCATCCGTTCTACAAAACCTACTTCACTGTTCGCCGGAGCGCATGTCGGTAAGAACCTAGCGCAGGAATTCGTATCTGCTTTCTTTGTAGCTAAGATGTACACCTCGACCTCTCAGTCACTGCACCCCCCATAATTAATAAGCTTGGCCCAAATCCCTGTGGTAGTAAATGCAATGTTAGGAGGGCAGGCAAACGTTACACACACACAGCAGTGAGTCTCGAACGTCGGCTCAATGGGCACAAAAGCAGTATGAAATGTTATTTGCAAATCAACTATGATGTAACCGCGCATCCATTCACTAACCACTGAAATTTGAACTTCGGTTGGGCGCCAGTAGTTTACACAGGTCGTGTGGTTATGGCTGGAAGCGAGGCACCGACTATCAACTCAGATAGAGACGAGCTGCACACAGCAATTGTCTCGTGCTCGATTCTTTTCATGTCTAACACCGAACCAAAAATTTCTTCTTTACTTGTTGAGATCCAAATACCAAGTGTCCTGCATACTGCAGATTGCCTCCACAGCGCTAGGGAGAGAGGTTGGTGACAAAGGGGAGGTGAGCAAGAATAGGAAAGACCATGCGACGGGCAACAGTTGTGGTTCTGGGAAAACAAGTCTGCAGACATTGTTGTAGCAGCTCTGATACCCGCATTGTTGTAATAATAAAAGGTGAAACCCAATCTAAAGCTTCTTCCTCGTTGTTGTGGGTGCTAAGCAGACCATCAACGATCGGCGACAATGCGCAGTACCACACCTTTCATCTGGGGATGGCAGTCCTTGGATTCGAACTCAGGCTGCGCTGCTACAATGACAAACATGGTGAAGATGCGAAACTGTAAGGTTAAGCCCAGAAACTTTAACATATGGAAAACGAAAACTAAAATAAAAATTTCTTCACAATTATAAAACAAAAAAAAAATAATAATAATACGCCACAGTTATCTGTCGGGCTATAAAATGTGATGCAATACGACATTAAAATCCCTAAGTTCTGCTCGGCATTCCTTGTATATAGATGCAAATCTCTTCCTGATACAGCTAATAAGCTGTATAAATAACACCCTGCTTACGGTCATAAATTATACTGTTCACAAAATGAATAAACTATTGTATTAGACTTCCTACACTGCACAGAAACAGCTCAAAATTTTGAGGTTCCTTTTGTTCAAAAAGGGGTTAAATAAATTTGAAATCTTGATGTCACGAGTACATGTCTGTATGTAAGCCTACCCACTTTTATGACAAGCCGTTTATGAGAAATTGTTTAAACCCTAAATTGAACTTCATGTACGTTAGATAAATGTGACAGTGTGCTGATAAGAACCAAAGTAAAACTCATCAAACTTAAATACAGAACCACAATTGCTAATTTTCATATTCAGTATTCAAACAAAAGGTTTGTAAATTAAATACAATAATGAACTTCAGACAAAAAAGATCTGTCCGCTTTATGTTCATATGGTGGGCTTCGTGGAAGGAAGGCACAGAAGTAGTTAAGGAATCTGCAGCAGCTCGTGTTTATATTCGGTGCTGGAAAAAAATGGACTTGCTGAGACCTTCTTACTGAACACAGTAACTTGTGGTGAGGAATTACATTTCTTCATTTTAAATATTTCCACCTGAATGCAGAAGACAGCACAGCTTAAAAACTAATAATTATACAACTCAATTATGCACCTCAATAAATGAATTCGTAATCAGTATTGATTTCTACGACCCGACATTTGCTACACATAACACAAAGTTTCGTACATCACTACAGTTGTAATTAAACGTGTGAATACAACACCTTCAAACTAAATGGGAAGGCTATTTTATGACTTATCTACGCCAAATTGTAATAATTAATTTATTCAACCATTATCGCTGTCAAACAGAAGATTGCGCCGTGGCAATATTGTTACATACGCTAGATACCACTTCACAATATCTGCATATTTTTCGTATGCACAAAATTTGTGATTACACAATAAATTGTAAGTTTCTCCTATTTAAGAATTTCCACATGTTGCTATTATAAACAGATGAAAATTATAAGTAGTCTATAAGTACAAACGCAACGTGGCGTCTACCAGCATGGTTTTCACATTACTTGTAAATGTTAGGGAATTTCATTAGTTCGTAGGGGAGACGATACCGTAGGCATGTACTTCTGGTAAAATTATAAAATGTCTTAGGCTAGAAAAGAAAGCTGATAATTACGCAAAACCTGTCTGCTGCTCATTTACATCTTGACGGGGATGGGAAATAATAGAAACCAAAGAAGAATCCGAAGAAAGGTTGCGTGATATTTATGAAGAGACAATAATATTCATAATGATGATTCGTATTTCTCCCCGTGTACAATTTTCCACTCAACCTTCACCTCCCTCTCCCTCTGCTTAATTGGGAGAGTTATCAGAACAGTTACAGTTTCTGAATTTACTGTGATAATTGTTGTGCAGGGACAATCCACTTTAGTTGCAGCAATTCTCAAAGTCGCTTTAACAAGGGCCTTGAAGTTTTCTTTGTTGTTTACTCATTCAATGACATAATCGGTATATTGGAGAAATTCGCATAAATGAAAGAAAAGATGCGGTGATTTAGTTTCTTGGCTGTTATAAAAGTATAAAATCCGTTAAGCAACGAACTAAATTATTTGTAGTATTAAATTATAGCTTAGGAACAAAACGTTATACATTTTTTTAATGGCGCGACAGCCCCCAGTGGGCCTCCTCATTGTCGAGGTTTGACGATCACACACGGACACACCACATTCGGTAGGACTCCTCTGGACGAGTGATCAACCCGTCGCACAGACCTCTACCTGACAACACACAACACTCACAAGAGACAGACATCCATGCCCCCGGCGAGATTCGAACCCACAATCCCAGCAAGCGAGCAGCCGCAGGCTCACACCTTAGACGGCCACTGGGATCAGCACAAAACGTTATAAAGGCCTACTCCTGCAAATTCTTATGACAGATAATTTAGGAAGACAGTATCTAAACTTCTCTAAAGCACAGAAAGATCGGCATAACACGAAAACTAACGACTTACGTTTCTTGCTTTCAGACGTTGACAATTCAAACAGAAAACAACGGCTTTCAGTTTTAAACACAACTACTTCGCTTTGTTCAGAAATGAAAATCTATACTTTCAAGACGAACACTGTAACAATTTAACGTCTTAGTATATCGATTTCCGAAACTGACTTAACATTATTAGAGAAAATAATTCAATGACATTTGTTTACTTCAGAAGTCATTAGACTTTTTCTTAAAACATGTAGCCTTCGTAATCTGGATTTTTGTAAGTAACTGGTTTTTATGCAAATATTGCATAAGACATAACAGGAAGCGAATAAAACTCAGTCCATACTACTTTGAGAAGAAATGGGGTGAATTGAAGTACAATACGTAATGTATCCTATATCGACAGACAGCAAAATCTAACAGCTCGAAAGATACACACTTAATTTAATCTACGCAAAGCAGCAGTGTCTAACCTTTCCTGGCAAAGGGCCACAATTATTACTTTGGTTGGTTCGCGGGCGGCACGTGTAAAAATCACAATAAATGGTATAAAGATCCTCCTAAATTATTGCGTAATTTTTACGGTATGTACAAAGTTTACAAATGTGGCCTATAGTTCCCAAGTAAATGAGATGCTTGCTTCATGTTTAGAATGTAAGAGTTGTCTGTGTTCAGAACATTATAGTTAGCAACCTGCAGCCTCATTACAAGAGACGATTACTGTAATAATGATCCCCTCCTAGAGTCCGGTTACGAAGGAAGGCAAGTTTAATCATAACTGCTTCCTAGAAACTAATTACGGGAAAGAAGGGTTATAATAATGGGGACGGCTTGCTACAGTCCGGTTATGAAGGAGGATATCAGTTAAATTACAATTGCTTCCCAAGTTGAGTTACGGAAAACGATTATGATTGCTTCCTATAGTCTGGGTACGAGAGGTGGTCATTTTAAGTGCACATACTTCCTAGAATCCGGTTATGGGAGAGGATAATTATAACTGCTACCCACAGTGCGGGTGCGACATTTAACATACAGCTGCTTCCTAGAATCACGTTATGGGATAGGATAATTATGATTACGATTGCGTCCTACAGTCCGGTTACAAAATCATTACAATTACGATTGATTCCTAAAAATCGGTTACTAGAGATGATCATTTTAATTGCGATTGATTTGAGTGCCGTTAAGGTAGACGATCAATACAATTATGATTATTTTACAGAGTCCAGTTAGGGAAAGGATCACCATCATCATCATCATCATCATCACATCATTACTTTCTACCGTCCTGTTACAAGGGAATTACTGTAATTCCGACTAATTCCTAGTCAGAACAGATTAATTCAAGTACCTGAGATTATTTTGAAACAGAAAATCGCATCATTAAGAACTATGAGTCACTGGAGCTGAATCCTGCTTGAGAAGCTTATAATTCCTCAGCTAGTCAAGAAATGTGCCGCACTTTATAGATAAAGATTAGTCATTACTGTGTTCACAAAAGCTCATCACTTGTCCCTGTCCTATGCAGGATTAATCCTGTCCCGCAAACTCATCCTGTTTCTACAATGATTATACATCGGATAATTCAGAAATGTCAGATGCGTTAGCTAGCCTCCTACACTCGGCAGAATATATCTTCTTTAATGGATTTCCTGCCCCATCTCAGAATTCATTATTAACTTTTTGACTCGCCTTATAAGCCCCTGTATTGCCAATTAGTTCTTACTACAGTAAAAGAAACACACAAAAAAAGAGACGCTCAAAAATCATTAATCCTCGAGCCACATTCAAATCATCCAACCACTGTCTGAGTATCTGCTAAGACATCCAACGATAGTAAACTTCAAAATATCACTGAGAATAACTGCTTTCAAATAAGTAACATTTCATTTAATAACATTTAAAATTGTACACATGGCGATACACAATGTTCTAACAAGTGTATACCGTTCAACAGAATAAGTAATATATTCTATATAGGCTTGTACGAGTATGTCGAAATAAACCTTAAGGAAATGTATTTCAAGTTACAGTGGTGCAGAAATTATATTGCAGGTTAATAAAATTTATTCTCATGATCACTCTTGTACAGGCCTACTATAGCAGAAACAATTCGTACTATGGATGCATCGTCTGGTATTAAGATGTCTGTGTGGTTAAGTATTACCCTGCTATGCAGGCGGCAGATAGTAACAGTGGTCAAATAAGATGTTGTTCAAGCACTAAATCAGAACACGGCGCGGAAAGCATGAAAAAGCGTACAGTTAACTGGTCTAAATTTAATATGATGTAGGTCACGTATATCTTCAGCCGGGGGAAATGGAGCAAACTAACCTAACGGAATTTTGAATAGTCTCTCATTATAATTCTTTCTCTCCAACTTATATTTGCTGTTGGTAAGCAGTGGTATTCTTTTTAGGCGCGTTCACAATATTGCGAAAAGCGATTATTAGCTTTGCCATGTCTGTCTGTCCATCCGCATGGAACAACTCGGCTCCCACTGGATGGATTTGTATGAAACTTGATACGAATATCTTTCGAAAATCTGCCGAGGAAATACAAGTTTAATTAAAATCTGACAAGAATAACGGGTACTTTACGTGAAGACCTACGTACATTTATAATGGTATCTCGGTGAATTGTTCTGAGAATGAGAAATGCTTCAGACATAAGTTGTAGAGAAAATCAAAACACACATTTTTTGTTCAACAACTTTTTTACCGAAAGTCGTGCCGTTTATGAGATAATGTGGAAAAATATGGTAGGGCCAGACAGGCCACAGATGACAATATAATACGGCGCATGCGCTTTGCGTGCTGAATAACTAATGCTACAGACACACATTCGGAATATAAATACTTATTACTTTTCCACGGCAACAAAGGTTTTGCGAAGGCACCTCAATATTACATTTGTACGTATATGGCCTGTCTTGTTTCCTTTTCAAAGCCCCAAAAAATTCGGTACCAAACAACTACACATTTATTCCTTTCTTCTTTTTTATGATGATCTGAGTTGTGGTTTGTATCATTGATTGTTTAATTCTTTTCCACTCTGTTTCTACATCAGCATCTATATCTATAGTTTCATCCTCTTTCTTATCTTTATTTAAATTTATTTGCAGTACTCTCTCCAACGCAATTTGGTACTGTTTTACATAGTCTGGTTCTTTTAATTTGTCCAGATCCCACTTAATTCTTTCTACTTCATGTTTATATAAGTTTGATAATCTTTCTCTCAAAACTGCTGTCACTAAAAAATGGTCAGAATGGCAATTTAGTCCTCTGCATATTTTAACATTTATTATAGATGAGGCAAGTCCTAATGCCACGAGAATATGATCTATCTGATTAATCTGATACATACCTTCTTGTCCAGGTGGCTTCTGGGTTCCTTCTGGATAATCTTGCAGTCAAAACAAGTACTCATTATTAATAGCTCTTCATTTGCACAAACCAAGATAACAGATTTGCACTAGTTTTATTATGCATGGTATATTAACTTCCAACTTTTGCTACATGATTTTCTCCACCAGTTTTAGGGTTAAAGTCACCAAGAATAATAAGCATATCATACTTTGGTATCTAATCACATGTTTTAGATAGGAGCTCATAAAATTTTTTTCTCCATTTCTTCTTTTTTACTTCTGAAGGCACATGAGCAGACAATATGGCGTGGGCTCTGAATCTTCCTTTAAATTATATTTTACAAAGTCTTTCGCTAATTGGTTGAAAACCTATCATATGTTTTTTAATCTTTTATTAATCATAAATCCTGCACCTAACTGTCCAGTTCTGGTTTTAGGCCTGATTACAAATAGTGAGTAAGTCTTTTTTAACTATTTGTCCTTGCCCTTTCCACCTAATTTCTTGCAAGGCTATGAAAATAGAGTACTGCTCACTGAAAATTCAGCAGAAAGTCTCTTCATTTGTTATATAAACATTTGTATCTTCTTCTCTCTCTCTCTCTTTGGGGGGGGGGGGGGACATCTGTATCTTTATCTCCTTCATTCATTTCTACCATATTCCTTCTCCATTCTTTTCATTTGTCCACCCTATTGCCATTCATTTTCCATTTATTCCTTTTCTTTATGATAAACATCATAACAGATATCACACTTCACACACAGCTGCAGTAACAGTGAAAAATATAACCTATCATTTTTAATCATTACAACACTCTCATAACATAAATATGCTAGTAATTATAGATGTGAAAGTATGAAAACCCATGTTATCGAATGATATGTCAAAGCCATTTGACAATTAATGTCACTTGTCAGACAATAAAAGTACCTACAGTAAAAGCTGATTTATTGAGCACTTCTGGGACCAAAGGTTTGCCAGATATCACATTTTCACAGATATTAGAACACCATAACTCCTGTGTACGTAGCATCCTCACGGAGAGACCTAACCATTAAATTTATCATTTCATGTCCTATCCTGCTTTCCCCACCACATTTTCTATTGCCTTTTCATCACCACTTATGTATCATAGTGTAAATACAGTCTACAAAAACCAACAGGACACCAAGACACATTTTTTCTGTCACTATCTTAACAGTTTACTTACATAAATTTACCCTGTAAATAGTCTTTCTTGATCAACTTATGCTTTTTGAACTCTCAGAATTTGTGGTGGGTGCTACTGATAGATGGACTAATGAAAAGTCACGTGTGTCAGTAACTTTCTGGTTAATAGAGCTTTCCAGACCAATCAGAGCCAGATAAACCAGCTTGTACTCTACTCATCTCCACTGTGAGTGCAAAGAAATAAACAAACATCAAACTGGCTTTTATACCATACGATATTAGTTTTATGTCCTTTCTTGATTTTGATGTTAGGCATCCCATTGTGCTAATTATGGTAATAATTGGTACTTCACACTGAAGTACCAATTAGTACTTATGTCCTCTGCATGATCTAATCAGGAAGTAACAAACAGCACAAGAAATTAACATAATGATAAGTTTTATAATTTGCAGCATCCGAAGATTTCTGTGCTCCAGGCTGCATGGCCACCAGCACACACAAAGACTGCCAGGCAAGGGAAGAAAAATAACTGAGGAGAGAATAGAAATAAATCAGAAGAATTCTCCATTGCCCATTCTGTAACTAAAAAATTATATTTACTATTAAGGCAATAAGTACGTAGTGTGTCCAGAAAGTAAAAACCATTCAGGTGTAACAAGGCATGTAAAGAATTTTTAAAAAATATCTTTATGGCAGCATGTCGGTACCTCCATTAAACTACTTCTCCACACAGTTGCCATGTAAATTAAGGCACCTGTCATATTGTAAGACCAGCTTTTGATGCCTTCATCAATAAAGCTCACCACCAAGCCTTTCAGCCAGTGCTGCACAACATTTTTTTTGACTCTTTGTTACTCCTCAGACTCTGGCTGACCAAAAATTACTTGACATGGGGGGGGGGGGAGTGATAATTACTTGGTGCAACGTCAGGACTGTGTGGAAGATGCTTGAAAATTTCCCACTTGAACTGTTTGCTTGCCTACTTTGTTCCTCATCAGGCACATTAGTCCTGCCTCCTCTGAACAACCAACAGCATTACCTCACATTCCCTTCATTCATGGTACCTTCATCATACACTTCAACAATCTGTCTCTGAAATTTCACCCGACATACATTTTTTTTAGCGTTTGAAAGTTGTATCACTGACCACACTTCAGAGGTAGTGGGAGTTTCTTTTTGTGTTGATCTTTAAAGACTACAGTGAATGGGGGGCCATTTTGGCACTCTACTATGCAATACATGTGTTCCCCTTGAAATACAGAAGACGACTGACCTTCATAGAAAGCGTGCGCATCACCTCTGCTGTCACTATTCATGATCAGTTCTTACTTTCTGGACACACCTCATATATGTTGTGGCACTGAAAAGCCCACATTTAATTTTATTCAACCAATGCTCTTATACATAATATTTATAAAATACCATTACAAATTCGTCTGTTTATGTGGAAGAATGACAACAATCAGCTGGAAGAACCCTCATCACCAAGATTCCTAAGAACTGCTGAGACGGGGCCCTGGAGAACTTTCCTGGAAAGACGCATGAGCCCTGAGACAGGATCCCTACCAAAGTACTTCACTTGAATTTCTTCTCCCACCTCCAGTCCCAATGCACTGGGATGGTTCACCTACAAAACCAATAAGACATAATGAGCAAGGTTTGCCTAATAAAGAAGTAGCCAATATTTTTCCTTTCATATTTTATGATTGTAGCTCTTTTTACTTCAGAAGTTAATTTAACACACATTTATTTGCCACAAATAACATCTCTTCTGTTACCTGGATTTTAGCCTACCTTTCTTTCTTAAGGAACAGCAAACTGTGTATCTCTGCATTAAAATTTTGGAACAGCTGACCAAATTTCAAGAAAGTTGTTGTAAGTTTTGTGCCACAGGAGGACACCCCATTGTCATCAGCTATAACTCTACTACCCACTGTGCCTTCATGGCATGTTATAGGGTAAACTTTACCTTTACCTTACTGTCAGTAATAAGAATATGGTGGACATGGGAACTTGTGTGGTGGAAGCAACACTTGTGCCACCTAATATAGTGTGTCACATCTGAGAACTTAACATACAGCTCCACCTACGAGATGCATGCAGTCTAGTTACACCTCTTCTCTTTCACCTATTTGCTAGGTTTTCCTTGGGTCACGATAGCGTAATCAGTATAGGGACTCGCTACAGGCTTGATGGTCTGGGGTCTGAATCCTGGTAGAGGGGGATTTTCTACACCTAATCAGACTGGCCCTGGAGCCCACCTAGCCTCCTGTACTGGGTGTCTTCTCTGGGGGTAAAGTGACCAGGGCATGGCTTTGACCACCCACCCCATCTAGCGCCGAGGTTAAGGAAAGAGTACAGCTACACCTCTACTCTGACTCTGGGCCTTCACAGACTGTTAGAGGGTAAACTTTACCTTGTTACCTTTTTTGCCAGGTTTTCATTTCCTTTCACCTGGTAAATTACCCTGACTTGGACCAGTGAACTGGAAGCATTGCCAAATTATGTCTCAGCCTGTATCTCCAAACTGTTGTCTTAAATGGGGAACTTCCAGTCACTATCCGTGTCTTGGTGTTTTGGGTAAATACATTTTGATTTTATGTTGTAATTTGAGTCCATAACATCACAAGGGGATTTTTTGTTGGGTATATTTTTATGGTTTGGTTAAATGTGGGCATGGAGCCATTATGATGGATGGATGGGCAATGGAGTATTTGTAAGTACAGCAAAATTCACCTAATCCATCATCTCATCATTCAGAAATCCTGATAATCTGGCACTTAAGGATAGTAGTCTCAAGGCCAGAAGTTTTGTTTTTTACCAGAAAACTTCCATCAATGAAACAGGTAGATCTAAGATACATAGTCAAAAAAGGCCTCCAAGACTGTCTGTACATCAACCATTGTGGTATCTCCTGAGCCCTTGTCTCCTGCTCCCTCAACTTCTTCAGCTATGAAGACTCCAGAAAACACAGAAGTTGACCCTGATTACCCTAAACCAGCATACAAGGGACACATCCGAATGGAATACTCCTCTGATTAGTTGTGCAGCCCAAGTATGGGAGCAGTAACAAAAACTTACCCCTAAGAACCTAGGTCAGTATGGGTACCATCGAATAATTTGGAATATCTGATAATCCGTCACCTGTTTGCTCCAGTGGGTGCCAGATTAACGGAATATTACTGTCAAACTGTTAAGTCACCAAGAAAGTTTACATAAATTACAAACATGTCATAATTCCATAAAGGTTCCTACTATTTTCCAATCACAGAAGCAGAGTTTTGAGCTCTATGATTCAATTGTAGCCAATGCAAGGCAAATAGGCTGCTGGGTTCTGCATAACACTATGCCAGGAAAGGCACATATTTATAAAATTCCACTGTTTTTCTCCCTTTGTAAGAAAAGAAGGTTGACAATATCATGTCCATGTGTGTGACCCTCACTGCTAACTTTCAGAGCAACTGAAAGACTTTCATGAAAGTTGGTATTCTAAGGACCATAGTACTGCTTACATCTAGCATTTAGAGTATTTCACAGTCATTCCTTATTTGCCAGTCATATTCCTGTGCTGCATTTTGCACTTGGTTGCAATTGTTAGTTGCTAACCCAAGTGCTCAACATTACTCCTTTGTTCTGTGTAAGCAGACACATTCTGTTACCTCAGTTTCACATTGGTTATTGAGAAAGATGTGATGTTGGACAATTACTATTGGTCCCATATAGCATCAAGATATAATTTATAAAATTATAAGAGACTAGATACAGGTGTTAGAAAGGATTTTGTGATTGTTTTCAAGTCATTGTCAATCTGGTATGTAAAGGCATGATAGTGATAAGAACAAACATTGCTATTACTGGGTTGGTCTTTGCCATGTCACACTTTAAGTGTGTAACATTTCTTGGTTGTAACTTAATATTCATTCTTCTGAATCTTTCTAAAACATGTGCCAACTCTTCTGCATGTTTTTCAGCTGTGTGTGAGAATACAATCGTGTCAAATACGAAAACCCAACTTTCTTTTCCTATTAGCCTTGCTAACCCTACTTTGAAGGGACGTTCAAATGTTGCTGGACTGTTTCATGTGCCGAAATAAGCCTATGACATTCGTCACGGACGGATGGTACTGTAAACCAAGTTTTCTCATCTGTCTCTTAGACTTCAACTTGATAAAGTCAGAGTTGCAATCTAGGATAGAGAAATACTGGTACTAATTATTCCTCTCTTTAACATGTTATCCACCTGTTCGCCCATGTCACGTCAAAGCAAACATGGAGTTCTATAAGGGTGCTTCCGTATTGGTGTATTTCCACCCTCTATTGTGCCAGATGAGATTATTTTTCCAAACTCATCATTTTCCTCAGGATGGCACACATGTTCATAATGCATATGTACTGGTTTTATTGCTGCCCTCTTGTTATCAGACAACTGACCTAAAATGTCACTCAAGTACTTTTTGGTGTTTCAGTTTACCCATCTAGGTTTACTCCTGACAACACCTTTACAATGCAGTTTGCTGTCTTCAGGCATCTCTTTAGCTGTACCAATGACTGTAGCTTTGGGAAAATCTAGTGGTGCCATGTTAAATTAGTTACCATTACCATTAGCATTCCTACTGATTTTAGAAAATTAAGCCCATCTTCATGCCCAGAAAATCTGGGATCAGAACACAGTGGCATTGGTGCATACTTATCACTTTCTTTATGCTGTGTGTCACCTGCAGTGACTAATTCCCCAGCATGATTTTCTGTATCCTAAGATGATTCATCCCTACTGTATTTACAGTACAGATATATACAGCCTCATATATCTTTATGTTATGTATATTATATAACATTACATTGTTAGGTTCAAGATCTCAAACCCATGCAGTCGCGAATTTTTACTTTTTGGTTCTGTAATCAGCCTGATGATGGCTATAGATTTTAGCCACAACATGTAGCTGATTTCCTTGAGAAACAAATAGTTGTGTTTAGACTGAATATTTTGTATTTCTGAATGATTTTCTCAAGTCACTCAGGATGACCGTTTGGAGTTCCTAAGTAAAAACTGCCACTGTCGCTTTTTTTGACGACTGCTGCAATTTGGTATTGAGGCTATTTAGCACTATACCAAACCACAGTGGTCACTGGCATGAGTTACATCCCATTCATTTATGAAGGAAATTATGACAGCATTCACTTAAATGAAGCATTAGGGGAGTTCCCATTAAACTGTTCTTTATTATACACTATATACACAAGATGCCACTGACAAATAATTCAGGAAGGTCCTTTTTTTTCTGAACCATCTGTATTCAACTTGCAAGGGTACATTTTTCATGGTCTAATAGTTCAGTGTGTGGCAATGGGCTGTGGAGTTAGAAAGAGTCATAACCTAACGCACTGTCTGCTGCCTAATACACTGTCTGCCACAGAGCCCCTTTCTCTCCATCACTTCATTAAGTTTCAGATAGTGCGTTTACATGGCACAGATTAATTCAGATACTTTTCTATGAAAGACCCAATCTCCATATACAAGTAGATAATTGCAATGTTTGGTAATAGATAAAATCATTGGTATCAATATGGCACCCTTAGCATGCATGCACACTACCACAATTTGCAGGAGTGAAACAGATGGTTATGACAACAGTGCACACATATGCCAGTCTGAAAAATATGCTTACAATATGAACACTATTAATTAATAACAGACTGCCAGGTAGGGACTACTTTCAAGTGTGTCACTTTGCGGTTCCAGCTAGCATTACCACATACAAGTTTCCCTTTCATGTCCCTGATCTTAACAGCTTTATCACATAGAATACCTGCATCAGCCAGGATACTTGTTGATGGCTATAACACTCAGGGATGTGATGAAAGGGATGACCTGTACATCAGAAACACTTGAAGGAAAGCAGGTATTTGTCATTTAATGATGCAAAAACCTGGTGCATGTGTAACAGTTTAAGCTTTGAATGCGTCACAATGTCCAATACTAAGCCTACCCTCTTCCATAGTTTTGTGCAGCTGCAATCTTACGCCATATCTCATGAAAATCTAAAGTTACTTTGTGGGTAAGCAAAGACAAACATATCTGCCTCTCAGGCCCTGAGCATTTCAAGAAATACTGTTGAAATAAAAGATTAGACAGCTGAAATAAAAGATGAGGAATATAAAGCAATTTTTCTCTTACTTTTCGTTGATCGAGTTGAGAATTGTGGAGTAAGGCTGGGGTCATGTTAGAATACAACGTGACCATAACACCTATATCCCGCACTTCAACAATTTTGGCTGTGTAAATGGCACCAAACTCTAATTCTGGCTCCCTCTCAGTTGTAAGGAATTGATCAATCAACTCCTTGGCTTCATTCATAGCTGCCTGGTTGGGAGCAAACACAGAGAATGTGGAATCTTCTATATGCGTAACCTGGTGGATAAAAAAATCCTATTTAATAAATGGAGGTTTAAAATTGTGAAGATTTTTTTATATATTTAACCACATAGCATATATATATACACATATATATACATACATATAAACACATATTAAATTAAGTTATAGACCAACTGATGCACTTTTTAAAGCACTTTTTAAGTAGCTTTATTAAAAATGTTAAAATAGTACCCCTACACGTGTTTCGATCCTAGGATCATCGTCAGGGGGTTTTTTGCTAAAAGCTACGTCACTTCAATCACATGGTTTAAAATATTCCATTGGCACTATAAAACATATGTTAAAATCTTGTAAAAAGATATGTTAAAAAGTTATAAAATTATAAAAACACTGTAGATGTTAGAAGTGCGGAACTGCTGGCTTGTGGTATTGTGGTATTATAAGCATGTGAAATGTTTTCGCGTGGTTAGCGTGGAGCTAACCACGCGAAAACATTTCACATGCTTATAATACCACAATACCACAAGCCAGCAGTTCCGCACTTCTAACATCTACAGTGTTTTTATAATTTTATAACTTTTTAACATATCTTTTTACAAGATTTTAACATATGTTTTATAGTGCCAATGGAATATTTTAAACCATGTGATTGAAGTGACGTAGCTTTTAGCAAAAAACCCCCTGACGATGATCCTAGGATCGAAACACGTGTAGGGGTACTATTTTAACATTTTTAATAAAGCTACTTAAAAAGTGCTTTAAAAAGTGCATCAGTTGGTCTGTAACTTAATTTAATATGACGAAGATGCACGGTGTCAACAATGAGAAATATAAACACATAGTTAAAGGTACTACATGGTTGCATATAACCATCAACTTCAATCACAATAGTACTTCATAAACATTCATTAATGGAAAAATACAGCATCAAGATTTATTCAAACATAAATATTTAGATTTTCTATTAAAGTCTTCTTCATAATCATGTAATTACAATGGACTTTTTACTGTTAACTTCTTAAATTGCATTTCACATTATATTCTCTATGGGATGCGTATATCTTCTATGTTATATTATATATATATATATACAGTAGAACCCGGATAAGAAGTCCCCGCATAAGAAGTTTCCCCCTGTAAGAAGTCTGATTTTTAAAGTCCCGAAATCCTATTGCTTTCAATAAGCTTCCCTCTTAATAAGTCTTCCCGCTTAAGGAGTCCCTAATCCTCTGGTCCCTTGAAAGACTTCTTAACAGGGTTCTACTGTTATATATATAACATAGAAGATATACGCATCCCATACCCAAGATTTTACATGCAAAATAACAGATAGTGTATGTGCTCTAGGCTACTAGTGATAACGAAGTTTGTTTTATGTGCGATATATGTTATGTTATTGGATGAAAATAATGGATGTTAAGTATATGTAAACCTTGGATCCCCTGATGATGGCTTGGTAAAGCTGAAACATATGTAGGGGTATTAGACTATATTTGTGGAAATACAGTGCATTTGTTGGTTTTTTAATTTGTGATTCTTAAATTGCAGTTGCCCTGCTATGGTGCACCTAACTGTAAGAATACAGCATGCTTTTCTAAGGGTTTCTGCTGCCATAGCACAACTCAAAGAAGTTCCTGTTTCTGTTTTTTCAATTCAGATGTGACACACTCTTTAAAATGGCCGTGAAAGCTAACCACAGATTATTTCCTTGGATGAAAGCTTTGAATTTTGCTGCAACAACGCTCCTTTTCTCTTTTTCTACCCACCAAATGCATCAGTTTCTTCTCTTGTTCCATTTTTCCACAAAGTCAGTCTGATATCTTCTAAAACAGGATAAACAGTGCCAGTTTTCCTAATTTCTGATACAAAGTATGTGTTACTGCAAATGGCTAACACTGGCTTTGTAGCATATACATATCGATAGATGATTGAAGCAAAGAAGAACAACAGTTCTGAAGTGTTTTAACTACCTAGTACATTAAAAATAGAAATCTCAATTAAAATATAATCCAGACTGCTCAGAAAACTGCAGAAGCAACAGGAATTTTCAAGAATTTCCATTAGCTGTCTTTATCACCACTTTTACATGTATGATCAATCTACCAACTCAGACCAACAGTAAGATTAAAAGACCTGTATCAGAATGTGACTATTGGATGTGCTTATGCTATGGCCTGAAACATACTAGAAGAGGCTGCATTATGTGGCTGCACATTCCAGTGTTGCTGCCATTTGGGCAATAGACATTCCTTAACATTGGATATGTAATCTAACTGGCTTATGGAACAATTCACAGCTGATAACATTCATTTATTTAATATAACTATCATAGTAGTATTATTTACTTTATTTTGCCCCAACATGTTTTCTCCACTTCACAATTATCATCATGAAAATTCACAGTGATCACACAACACAGTTACACACAGAGGGCTTTGAGAACTTCATTGTTAACACAAATATACATAAAAATATACAGAATACATTTATTAGTCGAGTTCTATTATTACACTTCTCAGGGATATGTCTGCTAACACCGGGGTTTTCCAGTACACATCACTAGCATTCATCTTAGTATATTAAATTATATGTTCTATATAATAAATTGTCATTATTTCTATTTATATTTTACAGGATTTCTTCCTCTTCTCCATTCTGCACCAATTTTTCTATTTTATGTTCCCATTTACATTTTGGTTTATATGAAAATGTACCCAAAGTTTCTAATTCTAATGTCTTAGTTTTGTTGATTAATTTTCTGTACACTATTTCTTCACTTATTTGTAGCCATTTTTTGTTGAAAAATTGTTCTCTCAATTATTTCGTCCCTTTGCATTTCAGAAGTATATGTGATTCATTCCCTTCCTCCTCATATATTGGACATTTTCCTCTTTCTGCTCCTTTCCTCAGACCTCTCAGTTTCCAAATTCCTAGTCCAAACCATGCTATTGCATTTCTCTCATTAAACTTACAAAAAGAAGTACTGTATAATTCTCTTCCCCATTCTTTCTTCATCTCCCAATATGCACTTATAGATCTCTTTTCTCTCATTCTCTCTTTTTTAGTCTCTATATTGTTACAGCTACTTACAAGCTCTTGCCATATTACTCTGATATCTCAATCTTTTCCATTCTGCAAGATATATAACTGCCCAATTTTATATAATTCCTCTCTTAAACTAGCTGCCCAGCTTTTCCATTTCAGATTTCCTATCTGCCAATCATAACAACATTTTGACAATTCTTGTTTCATCTGTTAGATCCCATACCAGAATTTTGCTATTCTACAAAACATCTTCCCTCTTCTACTCTCCCTACAAAGTCTACATCCTGCACCGCAATTTACTGTACTTGGTGGTAACCTCCGGACTTTCTTATAAAAATCTCCCTTGCACATTATCTATAAATTTCCATCCCCCTATAACCCCCAAATTTCTAACTGATCTTTTGTTTACACATGATGATTTAGGTCTTGGTTTGGCTCCGCAAGGTCATAGGCGAATTTAAAGACAACCTCACATATTTATGTGCCAAATTTAAGGAAAAAATCTCCTCTTGCATTCGAATAAATACAGTATATACCTGAAACAAACCATGGAAACATGGTTTATACTGTTGCAGCTATTCTGTAGTTACAATTCACAGAAAATATAATGTTATTTCCCATTTTGAATGTTTTGTACTTTTAAATTACTACTTTCTGAAGTATGTGTGCAGTGCTCAATATGGTTCTTTTCTGTATTTTCTTAATTTCGTGCTTTCCTGGTATGTTACTCAGGCATTTTCTGAATGATTTTGAGATGGTTCCATTTGCCTCTATTATTACTGGTATCACTTTTGTTTTTACGTTCCACATGTGCTGTACATCTATTGTAAGATATTTATATTTTATAATCTTCTCAGTTTCTTTCTTGATCACATTTCTGTCTCCTGAAATTGCAACGCCTATTAACATATATGTTCTTTCTTTCATTATTGCAGATTATGATGTCCAGTTTATTGTTAGGGATGGTTCTGTCAGTCTGCACTCTTTGATTCAATAATATGGTTGCCCTACCTTCATAACTTGTTTCTACTAATTTTGATACATTCTTGTACCAGTGTTCATTGCTTAATTATACCCCTGTTTCCTTGCATATGTTAAAGTGCAGTTGACCACACACTCTATCATGTCTCTTTATGTACTGTTCTTTTGCCAATATTGGGCATGCTGATATAATGTATTCTACTGTCTCATCAAATTGTTGACATAGTCTGTACTTGCTGTTTCTCTTTCACCACCACCACCACCAGAGTGGCATATTCAATGGAAGGTCTGTTTTTATTAACAATTTGTTAGATGTAGATATTTTTACTAAGTAAATCAGAACTCTTTTAACAGATTTTATACTGTAGTTTGGTCACTGACATTTCATGTGAACTGTGGTTTTAATTTAGTTAGGATATTTGTAATTAATTTGATTATATTTTGTAGCCTCTTTCTGCTTTTTCTTCCTTTGTCTAGTTATTGTGTGATATCAGTGTATTTGCATATTGTTGCATTCGAGTGTTGATGTAGCAACTGGCCATGCACTGCTAAGCCTGCAAGGCAATAAATGAATTGAGTGAAAATGTGCTATCAAAATACTCAGGAAAAAAATTCTCTCGCATAACAATTTTTTTTTACCAATTATAATATTCTTAATGTTGTTTTTAGATGTGATTTCTTATTATGTCTTTTCTATGTGTCTCCATTTGTTGTTTGTTATTTGTATGTTTTTCTTATGTGCCTGTGCTGTCTCTGTAACTGACCTTATGTCTGCTGTGCCAGCACATTAAAAATAAAGAACTGAATTGGATTACTTTTGTCAGGCCACCACATACAATACCAGAAAACTATGCCATCTAGTACTCGTATACTTTCTGATATAAGATATCAATGTGGGAAAGCAAACAACGATCAAAAATTTTAAACAACTATATCCTGTCTGTGTGTGCACATGCAAGGATGTGTGCATGTGTGTACAAACCACACATCTTGAACAACATGTAAATATAAATAAGCAAGTCTACATTACCATTACATTTACAAGGCCACCAAACACAATATCACACAATACAGTATCTGGATATGGATATGGTAAAGGGAAAAATGCTTTAAAACTTCTGAACAGTAACACCCACACACACTTACATCTAATTAATCATGCAAAACATAAGAAATATCTCAAAAAAGAAAATTTTACTTATCATATTTACTAAACTGGACAATTTGTATGCATGTACAACTCATACGAGTTATGCACATGCAGGAACTGTTATTAAAATTATGTATTAACCATTATTATTTATTAAGATACTTCATTATTTTATACTGTTATGTATATTTATTGTTGTCAACCAAGATCTCAAAGCACTCTGTATGTAGCTACCGTATATTCTCGAATCTAATCCGCACCCGAATCTAATCCGCACACAGTTTTTGGCGACTTCTTAAACGAAAAAAAGTTAGTTCGCGATTCTAATCCGCACCTTTCCTTCAACCACCCCTTCAGTTATGAGTGATGATGGCGAGTCTGATGAATAATAAATTATAATAATAAATAATAAAATAATAGATTATTGTATTGTATTGTTCTTACGTTGTTTATTAATTACGTTAATTACGTTATTGTTATATTGTACAGCAGCTCAATCATTTTTCCAAAATCCAGCTCTAGACCGCGAATCTAATCCGCACGCGAATCTAATCCGCATCTGATTTTTTAGTCCTCTAAAACTGTAAAAAAGGTGCGGATTAGATTCGAGAATATACGGTATTTTGTGTAATCACTGTAAATTCCTCTGATGGTAATCACATAATAATAAAAAGATGTTGGGAAAAAATAAGGTAAATAACACCTCTCTCACTGAAGTTGTGTTCTACTACTACAACAAAGGTAAACTGCTATACCTGTACAGGCCTCGACAGGCCCTGAGGGTTCCAGGAGGTTGAGGCTCCCAGATTTCAAAACAATCGGCACATGAAGGTGATAAGGTTGTCAGCCCTATGCACCAGCCACCTTTACCCCCCAGAAAATATTCCTGGTACTCATTTCTGTTAGAGGCTGAGTAGACCCCAGGGCCAAAGTGTGGCTGGAAGGATTATGTCAATGACATCATTGGGAATTGAACCTGCGACCTTCCAGCTTGCAGAGCAGTGCCTCAACCAACTGTGCCACCGCGACTACTACTACAGTAGTTATATTTAAAGTATATTAGCACATGGTACATTACAAATACCAGTCAAGTTCACAACCTTTATGGTTGCTTTCTGAATAGAATTAACTTTATAGGAATCTTTCTTAATAAGGTTATAATAGGAGTTCTGTAAGTTCAGTGCAAGTAAAAACTAAAAGATCAAGATACATTTCAATTCCTGCTCTAGCTTGGATATTATTTAAATCTGCAGCATGTCCTGTAGATGCATATTCAGCCCGATGGACAATGATGTAGATGTACATACCAAACACCACAATAAAGATTTCAACAGTAACTTGAGTTTTTGTTCACCGTGCATTGTGTTAATATATATGTTGAAATACAACTGACAAATGCACTAATTTTATGTAGTATATACACTATACAATAGCCCTACGTGACGTTTCGGTCACAAGTGACCATCTTCAGGGGCTCAGTAAACACATAGTTTCACTTCACTTCACTGCACTTCACTTGTCCATAGTATTTGATTGATGTATGGTGGTAATGGTTTGCACTGTTCACTGTGTGTTCTGTATGGATTATGCACTATGACTGTGATTAGGTTCGTTTTTATCTGGTTGTCTTGGGCGTACTACTTTCACTTGGTTGTGTGTGTACTCACGTGGCATTTTTCTATTAAGTCCGCTGGTCGCAGTCCACTGTATGGGTGTTGTTACTGTTCATTGCTGTGGTCGGAGTTGCTGGATACTCGTTGTCTTGTTGTTGGAGTAGATTCGGCTTTATTCTATTATTGTGTCGGCAGGTTGAGTAGTGCCCCTTGTTGTATGTGACGTGTGAAGATCCATGGAAATTGGCTTTCGGGTCTGCGTACACTGCCTTATGTATCGTCGTATGTGTGGTGTTGTCTTTACATAGTTCTCACTGTACAGCTGACTTTTACTGTATTATCTTTGTACATCTCCCCTTGATATAGGTATTGGTTATCTTCCGTTGTGAAGTGTAAAGGTAACTGTCTAGAGTTTGGTGTGTTGACTTGGCCACAGTGTTTTTTGTACTGAGGCCTGCGTGCTATTATGTGTTGTGTGGGGTTGTAGCTGTGGGTGGTCATCTGGGGGAAGGTCTAGTTTTATGGGTCAATGTCCTGTCGTGCTTGTGCGTCAGTAGGCGCGGGAGTGATAATTTTGAATAGGGCGTTTTCGTCGGGTGGAATCTGTTCTTGTATGAGTAACCCTTCTTGTTGGTACTTTTGCATGTAAAAGTTTTCCAAAGTGTTCATTTTCTTGCCTTTTCGGCATCTTTTTAGGATCTTCATTTTCAAGTGAAGTGCAGTGAAGTGAAACTATGTGTTTACTGAGCCCCTGAAGATGGTCACTTGTGACCGAAACGTACGTAGGGCTATTGTATAGTGTATAGACTACATAAAATTAGTGCATTTGTCGGTTGTATTTCAACATATATATTTCAACAGTAAGTTAATGTGTCAGGTACTTAAATTGAAATAAATAATGTTAAGACCCACTCTTCACTGCAGGCCATCGAAAATCATCATTCTGGCTGGAGTAACCTCTGTTCATATTTAAAACAGAGAAATATTCTGTAGATAAGAATCACATACATTACTGAACCTCCACAAGGCAGAATCAAAACTGAAATTCTAAACAGCCATTTACAAAATTATGTTGTTCAGAAACAGCCAACTACCTGAACTCCAGTTTCAACCAACAAATGTTTCAAGTTGCTACCACCAAGCCCCAAAAATTTTGCACGTTTCTGTGGAGGAACTTCTAACTTTTCAGATACTGGCCAATTTTCTTTTCTCTGCTTCCTGAAAATAAAACAACACATTTTGAAAAATCAATATCCAAAAATTAAAATACTTTGGATGTCAATAAAATTCAGACAACAGGCATAAGAAGGAATTAATACAAGTCTAAGACTCAACTGTAATTCACCACATCAATTAGAATGTTACAACAAATACCACAACAGACAAATTATATGTTTTCAGCATTCTACTTATTTCTTACCTTGTTTTGCTGAGAGTTGCATTCATGATGTCAATGATTTTTGACTTAGCATCTGTTGCTTGTTGTACAGCTTCCATGACCACTTTCAGTGGAAGTCCTGGAATCTTGATATCAGCTTGGAGAGCCGTGATCCCTTTCTTTGTACCGGCTAATTTGAAGTCCATGTCACCCATGTAGTCCTCAATACCCTAGCATAATAATTACATTTAACACAGTAATATTTCAGTCCTAGTGTGATACACTTTAATGTCCTTGACTTCAAGGGAAAATCATGGTTTCATTACATGTTGTGTATGTGTATGTGTATATGTACATCCTCAGTTTAAAAAAGAAATTTCATGGAAATAAATAAATAAATAAATATTATCCTCTTATCTCCAGAGTCACACTGCATGTTCTTAAGTTGTGTATATCCAACCACGTGGAAAGTTTCAATCATGATGGCACTGACATCCAAGTCTACTGTACTCGTATTTAGATATTACACTGATATTTTGGTACATGCATGCTTATTGTGTCCATTCACAAATTTTGCTAATTCAAGAACTTTCACTAACATTCATATTAACATTTGGCCCTTTTAACTTTATACTTACAATTTCTTACCACCAGAAATAACATACTTGTAAACTCCTGAGGTGCAAGTGACACCAGTACGTACCTCTCTATGTACAACACTACAATTTTGTGTGATGATAGATGTCTGAAAACTCTGTGTGTAGAACATATCTTTCATAACACAAGAAGTAATCAATAAATACTGCATTACATCAATAATTAATTAATCATCCTACCATTTCATGCCATGTAAAGTGTTCCACAAAATGTCTGCTGAAATTTATGTGGTTTCTTCATTGGCTTATTTTGAGTGAAAAACTTTATATCAACATGAGTCAAAATCTTAACCATTACAGTTACCATTTGTTCCAGCACAGTGCCACCACCACTGCTGAGACAGTGTACTTACCTGTGCCATGTGTACACATCCACCTCTTCACAGGCAGTTTGTATTCAGTCATCATGGAAAGACGTTAGTTTACTCTGTGTCTGGCTGTTCATAAGATGTGTCAATCTCATGAGTGACAATGAAGATAGATGCAGTATTTTCCACCAAAACAATAGAACACAATCACCACACAGTGGAGAAACCCAAAAGACAATCATCACTTGATGAATATACAGTTTGCAAACAACAAGTATGCAGATATTCATCTTGTTAACAGATTACGTGATGGAAATGCAGGGATAAAGCAGAAGCGCTGGCTTTGGAACAACTGTCACCTGAAGCAGACATCAGTGGTTGCAAGACATAGCATCATTCACTGGAAGTAACCAGCAGCATGCCATACAGCAACCCATTCATGAACAAGAAGAGCTACTGTGAGAAGTCAAATGCCACTCAAAGAGTAAGTGTGCAGCAAACTGTGCCTCAAACATGCAAATATTGAATACAGGTATGCCAAACTTCCTAGATCAAGGTCTGTACCCATATCACAGCCAATGTGTGAAAGCTCTCCAACCTGAGAATTATGCAGCTCAA
The DNA here is from genome assembly GCA_021186555.1 of Reticulitermes speratus. Classification (NCBI taxonomy): domain Eukaryota; kingdom Metazoa; phylum Arthropoda; class Insecta; order Blattodea; family Rhinotermitidae; genus Reticulitermes; species Reticulitermes speratus. Next base: position 14,650,403 of record JAJKFL010000005.1, on the reverse strand, counting down.
GTAGACTTCTGTCGACTACAGGACAGCATCAGCTTGTGAAACACACTTTGTTTTGTGATGACACCCAGTTCACCTAAGATATGATTACCAACTGCCACAACATACACGTGTGGCCCACAGAAATCCTCAAAATTCCTTTGCAAGCAACTTCCAGCATGGCTTTTTGGTGAATGTATGATACAGTTTTGTCGATCACCTACTAAATGAGCTAATCATTTTTGAAGGATATTTAGCAGCAGATTACTACTACTTGCATTTCCTACAAAATGAGCAACTTATTTTGGAATATGTTACTCCCCAGGCCAGACTACACACGACTGCACCCCACCTCACTTTGTTTAACAAGTTATACAGTATTTAATATTGTATTTTAATTGGTACTATGTGAATGGAACAAGCTTGCTTTATACAGTCAATGCTGGAGGTCCTTTTGCATAGCAAGTGGCATAAGTATGCACATTATGTCACAGCTTACATGACACAAGGCTTTGTAACTATGTAATGGTTGTGATTATGATTCATGTTGATACATATAACATTTTTCATTCAAAACAGGACTATGAATAAGCACCTGGAGTACAGATGTGTCATGTGATGGTATGTATAATCACAATTACTGACAGAACTATAAATATAACACCCCCTCCACCCCCCACCCCCACACACACACACACACACACACATGAAAAGTGAAAATATATATTCATACACTAACCAGGATGTCTGTAAGAAGCTTGTAATCCTCCATGTGCTTGGTATCATTTCCTGTGTAACGACTAATGAGACCAATTGCAACACCAGCTGCTGGACTAGGTATAGGAACTCCTGCATCCATAAGGGCTAGGCTCCCTCCACATACAGTTGCCATTGAAGATGATCCTAACATGAAAAGGCACCATTCAGGAAGCCATAATAGCAATAATATAAAAATGATGAGAAAACATAAATGCTCATATATTCAACAAAACAATACAGAGGTAGTACTCCTGTATGCCAGTTATAGCAGTGTAATCCATTTTACTTCATGCACATATTTGTATACAGGGCGTGAAAAACATGGCAGACTCATCAGCAGAGGTGATTTAATTTTCCCACCTGGTCAACAGAAATTCACACATCATTTATACAAACAAAAGATATATATATCACACAACTCCTGAGACACATAAATATGATCCAGACATTAGTTCCCCAACATCAATTTTAACACCAAGCTCTCACTAACCCTAGATCCACCAGGTACTCTCTTTCTTTGCAGATATTTCTTAAAAACTCTGTATGGACATCTCATTCGCTATACCCATCTCTTCCATGTTATTCAAACACCATAACAATATCTAGTGAAGAATGAAAATTATGAAGCCCCTTGCTCGTACCTTTCTCTACCCTCCCATTATGTCCGCCTTTTACATGCTCACTGCCTAGGTAAGGTTTGTGCCTCAGCCTATCTCATTCTCAGCAGGTCAGTCTTCTATGGAATATGGTGTGTGTTCATCAACTTTCATACAGTTTCTGTTGGTTGCATATGAATTTACTTTTATTACTGGTATCTTTGCCAATGGAGTCCAGCTAACTACTTTATAAGTAGGTAGTATTTCTATGAATTACTTGAATTTTTGCCCATTGGGTCTGACCGCTAGCACACTTCAGAAACCATTCACCCTCTCTGTCTGTCCATCACGAATTAACATTCTAGATTATCAAGAGAATAAGACACTGTGATATGCACCTGAATCTAACAGATTCTGATTGGCTCCTTCATACTGTTGGAACATCCCATCATTGTTAAAGAATCCACTTGGATGAGAATGTTAAACTCTCATTGGTCCGTACAGAAGCTTTGTGGCACTTTGGGTTCGAGGCTTACTGGTGTCAGGCAATTGCCTTTACAACCCCTGGTAAATTATAAGTACTTCTGCTCGTCACCATTAATTTTAGGAATAGTCAGGTTTGACTGTTAGTGCCTTTGGCAGTTGCTCACAGCAGGGATTCGAAGTTTTCTGGAGCAATGAACTTCTGTCCTGCTGTGACATTTTCTTGAATGAAAACCTTTTTGTAAGTTCTATGACAGTAAGGACTCGTACATATGTATGACACCTGATTTTTGTTATATAGTCTACAGATGGCTTTGAACCACCCAAAACTGAGAGCTAGAAATCTCATTGTCTCATACACAAAAATATACTGAATGATGTTGGCTATAGCCCTCTAAAGCCCAAAAGCCTCCACATCACCTTTCCTTCGAGTAAGGGCCTAGACATCAGACTCATATAAAACAACAGGTAAAATTAGTTTTGTGTGCCCAAAGATGACACAAAATTCAACATACAGTAATTAAGAGTCTTCACACATTGACCTACCATTGGATTCCAGCACTTCAGATGTAAGCCTGATAGTGAAAGGGAAGTCACTGGGCACAACAGGTCGTAAACCTTTCTCTGCCAAAGCTCCATGCCCAAGTTCTCTCCTGCCTGCAGGACCAACACGACCCACCTCCTTTGTAGCATATGGTGGGAATTCATAATGCAGAAAGAAATTCTTCTCCTTCAGGCCACTACATACAAAGATATCTCACATTATTAAAACACATACACAGGCATAGACACACATACACCCATACACACACTCACCCACCCACACACATGCACACAAACAAACAAATATATAGTCCAACTATTTTTCTATACAGTTCATAATTTATACCTAAAATATTTTTACATTTACCAACCAATTAACCATTCGCAAACCTTGACGACTCAAAAATCTGACCATTAAGATGACTTTATCCACTCTAGAATTTATGGAACTCTATTGTGCAACAGATGTAATATAAACAATAATAAATATCTCAATGATAATTTTGACAAATTTACTTTACTACGAAGTACTTCAAGAAAAGAAACTCAAATTATATGATGTTGGGTTAAGTAACAGGGTAAGAGACTGACTCCATTTTAACATAGAGTACTACATTTTTCGGGTAACTTACAGTGCTGATTTACAACATCAAGTTAAATAAAATTCACCAAGAATTTCAGAGGGTAAGAGATGTAACACACGCACACAGCCAACAAGTCATTCATATTAGGTGTGAGTAAAGAATGAAAAATGAGTAAGAATTTATAGTTATTTAATAATGTTAATTCAAATTCAGAAATCTGATAGTGTTAAAAGACATGGAAAGGTGATCATGAATGGTTAGCGAATGAGAATGTGGAAGGAGCTGGTCATGATTTATTTGAAGATGTTGTTCAAGCATTTTCCATGAGTGTTTAAGAATAAACCATGAAGAACCACAAGTCAGCATAGCCAACAACCTTGTCAATATTTGAAATGGGAATTTCCTGAACAGGAGTGTAAACCGTTAAAACTACACCAAGCAGCATGCTGACAAGGATATGGTAGTGGGGAGGAAAAAAGGAGGGGATCAACAAACACTAAAGGAACTGAAGGCCATTAACTTCCAAACTGTAAAGAAGACTACAGAATGATCATTGTTTGAGGGTCTGAAATCAAAATGACAAGCCAAAACACATTTAAAAACAATATATAATATACACATGACCATAAGATGAGTCCTACTTAAGTACTATTATCATAATAAGACAGCTTCATAACAGACATGGTGTAACTGAATATTCCTTGATAGACCTAATTAGATTCCAGGCTTGTGAATCATGTAGAAGAAGAAAACAACAGCTAAGTGTGGCAAATGAGGGTCCAACTCACTCACACCTGGTCCACCCATACAGGAAGTGACCAGTGCCTAACAACAGTCAAGTCAGAGGACAAGGCTTGCTGTGTAATACCAGTTTCATAAGTACCATGGTTTGTAAGGGGACAAAGAACAGTAAAGTCACTGAGAACGAAAGCTGTAACATTTTTCAATAGAATGAGTTAACTTGACAGTTTGAGTGCAACACATTTCAGTAACATGCATTCAAAACTACCACCTACTTTGAAATTAGACTTTGCTATGCAAGACATGAGCCTAGCTACATAAAGAAAACCGCAAACACAGATCTCAAGAGGGAAGCCAATGAGAGGGTTCAAATCTACTCATACTACAAAAAATTTACCGAAAATGGGCTGTTCCCAATTTCAGAAGCAAGTAATGAGATTTACTTACATTTGTACAAATTCAGTGTGAATTTGTTTCACCTAGCCAGAAATGATACTTGTCTTGTACCATTCAGAGCAGACACACTTGAAGGCAACTCTGCGAGTGATAACTTACAAATTTCACTACTGCAAAGTTCCATAAGTACATGGATAATTTTCAGAATACAACCGGTGTCATATTTTTTGGATTATATAAATAATTATTAAAATATAAATTAAACACAGCCATCCTGAACAGTTTGTCACCGGTTCTGTTCAACTTGTACAGCAAATATCTTACCAAGGAAGCACTCAAAGGGTTTGGAGACTTCAAAATAGGAAAACAAGTAATTTTCACTATTAAATATGCAGATGACCTGGTGTTACTGGCTGAGGAAGAAATGGTGTTACAGGGCATGATTGATAGACAAACTGAAATCAGAAAATGCTATGGAATGGAAGTGAATGTGGAAAAAACTAAGTTAATGAGAATCTCAAGGCAATCATCACCTATACAGATTACGATAGATCAAAAACAGCCGAATAATGTGGAATATTTCAACTATTTGGGTAGAATGATTAATGATACAAGATGTACATGTGAAATTAAATCCAGGATTGCCATGGTAAAAGCAGCATTCAAGAAGAAGAGGACTCTTTTCACCAGAAAATTTGGCTTAAATTTAAGGAAGAAACAAGTAAAGTGCTAATTTGGAGCATAGCTTTGTATGGTGCTGAAACTTGTACACTTCAGAAAGTAGATCATAAATACCTGGAAAGTTTTGAAATGTGGTGCTGGAGAAGGATGGAGAAGATCAGCTGGACCTATTGTGTGAGAAATGAAGAAGTATTACATAAGAGTCAAGGAGGAGAGGAATATGCTACATACAATAAAAAGAAAGAAGGCTAACTGGATTGGTCGCATCTAGCATAGGAACTGCCTTCTAAAACACGTTATTGAAGGAAAGATAGAGGGAAGAATAGAAGTGATGGAAAGACGAGGAAGAAGACATAAAAACCTACTGGATGACCTTAAGGAAAAGAGAAGGTATTGTAAATTGAAAGAGGAAGCACTAGATTGCACTCTGCAGAGATTAGCTTTGGAAGAGGCTACGGACCTGTCATAAGACAGACTACAGAATGATGATGATCCTGAACAGTATAACAATAAATTTGTCTGATTATTAAATAAACATAAAATAAATCCTGATTCGATAAACATCCATGCACATCCCAAAGAGTAAAACCTACCGAAGAAGCTAGAAATGAGCAATAATGAGAAGATTCCCGGAGGAAGAAGTTCGGGTGTAGTGGTACTGTTCAATTGACTTGGGCATACCTTCCACAGCTGTACCAATTATGGTGTTCAGTCCCACAAAAAATCATATGTAAGGCCTACAGGTGTGTGGCAAAAGGTACCTATACAGATTTCAAACATAATTACTTCTACTAATTATTAACATAATTCTTTCATTTATTACAAAAAACCCAATTATTGGGATCAAGAAACCTGTGGCATCACAATGTTATTTAACTTCTCCAGCATTAAAAATAATCCTAGCAAAATTTCTAAATACTGCTACTTTAGTCCTCCTTTTCAATTAGTGTACCTGATTATATGTTTCATTGTATATTTTTTTTAGAAAGGCAACTGTCTTGATAAATTCCATCACCATGCTGCAGAACTATACATTTTGTTAGCAAATGTGTGAAACAATCCCATTTGCCAATGATATATTCTACAGTTCATTCTCAAACATCTCTGGGAAGACCTTCCATAACCAGCACTTTCACTGATCTAAACAGGCAGTTCCCATCACCAAGGACTTCTCACACCACAGATGTTTCACCACTCTAGGTTATAAATATATTAATTATTTTACAATCATTATGTGCTAATCTAGCAGTTAAGCCTCAATATAACCAAGTCCAAACATTTTTCAGATCAGTAAGGCCAGTACACACTACACTGAACGTCACACACACACACGTCTATATACACACACACACACATCTATATATACACACACACACATCTATATATACACATCTTATATATATATATATTTAAATATATTTCTGTAAATTTCTTAATCCTGCAATGCTAAGTATAAGTCAGTGAGCTATATTTTAATGATCTGTTCAAAAGACATTTGGTACTCTAAAAAGAATTGCAAACCTGAAGGCCATTAATTAAATATTCAAAATAAATTTGATAATTTCTGCTGTCCCAGCATACATTAGCATGAACCAAAGTGAAATAACATGTAACAAACAGCTGTAATTCCAACAGAATATTTCTCTTGCTTTGTTTGGGGTAGGTGAGATGTGGAGGGTTCTTATGCATTATGCTGCAAACTCCAACACAGGCACAGGAACCATGGAAAAGGTGTACTTCAACTACCTTCAGCAGAAGCCCAACATGTTGCAGGAATCCCGATTATTAAAACCTAACAGTAAAGAAAACTATATGGAAGAAGATTAATTAAAAAAAAACTGGAAAACACCTAGTAAATTATAGTGTAATATATATAAAATTTAGAATAAAGAATGAAGTGAGTGATCATCTTCATGCCCTCACTGCTCCACAACTGGGGAAAGGGCCCCAGTACTCACTGAATAGAAGACTGGATAGAAATTGGAGCCCATCTGGATGTTTTCGAGAAGTGAAAAATGTCTTGCCCCTACCACGAAATGAACCCAGGATCTCCAGCCCATAGCCTAGTCACTATACCGACTGTATGCTATCCTGGCTCCCACTGAGAATAACTAATCAGTCATTAAGTGGTATTATTTGAAAAGAATTACATATTCAAAGATTTATCGTTTAAAAAATGAAAAGACATAATATATACAACCTCAGATGAGGCACAGCCATCTTTCTGGGGGAAAGGGAGCAGAAGTTGGCACAGCCATGTTATTAAAATTACTAATTTTGTACTTTTAACAGAACTATGAATTTGCCGTTGAAAGAAAATACTAACAATTGTAACAACAGTGTACTTACTTAATAGATAGTACCATCATGTTAAAACAGGATTAATTGTTTTATGTCAGTAAATGAACTAACTACTTGTAAGATATTCTATACTATTTGGTGAATTTCCTGGAGGAACTGTATTCAGGTATGTTTCATATGGAAAGCACTCAATGACTACCAGACAACCCTGTGATAATCAGCGTGGGAGTGAGCTGGTGAGTGGGCATGTGTGCATAACACAAGTGAGCCAATAGCAACTGACTGGTGACAATTGAGATAAAATAATTACCTTAAACTTGAAATTTCATAATTATAAAATACTGTCATTTGACTGTAGGAATTAAAATAAGGTATTATGATTCTATGTTTCACCTATACTCATTTCATTTTAATGTCAACTGTGCTGAAAAAGATATACCTCGTAAGCATAGTGACAGGATCCATCTTCATGGCAGAGTCTGGTGAGTCAAGAGCCACAGTACAAAACACTTGAGTCTGCCCTCGTTGAAACAGCGATGAGCCATGTAATGGCTTGTACAGGTCTATTTGACAGGAAATGTTCCGAAGTTCTTCCAGACTACGACCATCACACCTGTAAAATTGTGGCTACCATAAGCATACAAAAATATAAAAATACTATCTGCCACGGAGCAAGCAATTTTTCTCTTCTCTAAAGCATGGGGGCCACCCAGCCTCATACTGAATGGGTATCAGCAGTTACTTCCCTGGGCATAAGGAGGCTGTTGTGTGAAGCTGAATACTCACTTCCATCTAGTGTCAAGGTTAAGAATGAGTAGAGCTATACCTCCACCACCCTCTGTAACTTCATGGCATGCACAGGGACAATTCTACCTTCACTTATTACTTTACCAATACTTACTGCTGCTGTTAAGTCAAACAGGAAACATGGACAATTCATTAATGAGAAGCGAGGCATCACCTTGGCCATACCAGGAACACAGGGACACATTCAATGCAAACAGAATATAAAATGTCCTCTCTCATTGTTTCTGTTTAATACATAAAAGTGTTATATGTTATAATGTCTAACATGTAGATTTCTTATAGAACAATTAACTACTAATATCTGTCACAAAATATTTAAACTACAAGCTGATGCTAAAGCAGCATTTTCTGAGTTTTCTGTCTACTGCGGGAGCCATTTTCTTCATAACTGATTTATTCACTGAAAGGAGAAGAATTTTTTATGTCAAGCTCTCACAGCTTGTAAAAATGGAAAATTGGTGATATCCTAACGTGCTATCACCTTCGTCAAAAACCCCAACTCTGTATTTGGGTCAGCCCCAGTGAAGTCAGGTACTGATGCTCTGTATGTCAGTGATATATTGCAATTTTCTGTTCTTCTTTCAGGACACCTTATTGAAGAATAATGTCAGCTAGCTCTGCAAGACTTGACAAATTGCTCATATGGAATACAAAAGACAAGGTTCAATCCAAAATTATCATAACAAAATTTTACTTTAATCAAAATAATACAGTCAACCCCCTGATATAGTGTCACCCTCACTCAGCACATGTTAAAGTCTGTGAACAGAAATTCCTTATATTTTAACACTAGGAAGCCTTGATACAGTGCCACCCCCACTTGCCACCATCTGCCAAAGTCTTTGGTGATAAAAATGTGCCCACTGGCATTAAATAATGTCTGATATAGTGCCAGGTTGGAAGGTCTTAAAGGAATGCATATAGTGTGAGTTGGAAATTCAGCAATAACACACATGTAAAGTCATCACACAAACAGAAGATTACGGTACTGTTTTTATTTATCCTAACTCTGTTTCACTAGTGTAGTATGGGAAAAGGGCACTATTAATTGTTAGTGAAAAGAAAGAGGTCTGTGCTAAGTGAGGCCTATTTCCAGTAGCTTCTCAGCAGACTAAAACCAACCATTTTGCCTTATTGTGGGACAAACCCAAAAGTCAGTGCTATATTGGTGACATACTAAGTGAAAAGATAAGTGGCAAAATCTGGCAAGTGCTAATATAAAAAAGGTGAAAGATGCAAAACATGAAAAGCATTAGCAATATCGATGGGGCAGCTACATGCTAAAAATGGCACAACAGCAGACAAGGTTAATAAGAAAGGGGCAATGATGATTTTCAAGTACTGTACACTTCTACCATACTAAATGTTCTAGTAACAGTAATTTGATACACCACCACCCTTGATATAACACCACAAACTGTACTGAACAAACAGTGGCACTCTATTGGGGTTGAGTGTGTATCACATCGGACTGTGCCCAACAGACATTTTTTAGCTTGGTAAGCACTGAAACATTTACTATATATATACAGCACTGCAACTAAAACATGCAGGTGGAGTTGTGTATATTGTGTGTTGCCAAATGTACACTTATGTCTGATCCGTCACACAGTAAATATTATGACAAAAATGCATGCCTGATTTGCCTGCTGAACTTGTGGTGTGATACAGGATAACACCATACTCATTCTGTATGTCTTTCATATACTGTTTCTCTAACCAGTCACAATTTTACATTATGCAGAAAGGACATGCATGCAAGGATAGTTTGCTTACAATCGCAGTTCCATATTCAGCCAAGTTCACTGAGTTCAAAGTCCCCTGCAGTAAATCAGAATTTTCAACAAAGTACTCCTGAACTTGGAAGTACCCAAGCACCCAAAAATTACCTACAAATGGTTATTGTGTCAGTAAAATGTAGGTAACTTCTGTTTACAGCTTCTTTTCAGCTAGTAATAATATGAGGATTCAGGTGTTCTGGGATGTCATGCTGTGTTACTGGATTAGTGTTTGCTAATGTTTTCAAGGAATGTAATACCTTCCCCTTGAACCATTGATTATGATGGCATTAAATTCCTTCAAAACGGCAGGAAACACCAACTTGGTGACACAGAATGACATCCCAGAACAACTGAATCCTTAATAACACTGCTGTGGAAACCTTGAAACCCCCAAAGTAATAACTTACTTACACCAACACACACACATGTACACACCCAACAAATACTGCATACATGGTGTGAGGATGCATTGTAATTGTCTTCTTATTTTAAAAACAGTAGACAACTGTTTCACCATTTTATGTCTATTGTTAGCCTACCTTCCTTTCTGAAAATGGAGGGGAGGGGTTAAAATTAGGTTTAAGAAATCACTATGATCTCTGTGTGTTCATTTCAAATTCTGAAGTGGCTGATTTTTAAGAATCTTGGTATGAACATTGCTACCCAGGAGGACACCCCAATATTCTAATTTCTTACAACCAGTAATAATAAAAGTGAAATATGAACTCTTTAAGACAGTAACAGTAATAGCACCACTCACTTTGGGATCATGAAATGTTATGGTAAAAGACCTTTAAAGAATATGCAACTTGCATAAAGCTACTTAGTTGCAGAATGTAAAATATCAAACTGGTGACCATGCAAAAATTGTCTTCAGTTTTCAGTTTAATGAAATAACTGATGAACCTTTGGTACTATGTAACTGATATTTTATGTGGAAATAGGTCATAAACATGCCAATGCATTATGTATGAAATGCTGCTTGAAAATCAACAATTACAAATATGGCCACGGTGCATAACTTGATGTTATATCTGGCAAACAACATATAAAATTTTGATTTCAGGCTTCCACCGTGATGTTGATGAGATCTGCGCTCTTCTGGGATATTATGCGGCGTCATGTGGTAATTGTTTACCGACGTTTCGGGACAATGTATCGGTCCCATCTTCATGGGTCAAGAGTCCGAGTAGGTCAGAAAGCCAGCAACCTATAACGTATATTCTGGAAAGTACAGTGGGATAGCTATCCGTTAGCGTGATGACAGCCAATAGGGTAGAACCATGGTAAGAGAGGGGTGGATACAAACAATGTAAAGCTGCTAGGGGTACCAAGAATGCAAACAGCTAAGACAGCTGGAAAAAAACATATACGGAATAGAGTAACAGTACAGGAGGAAAATATAGGGATAAAGCTAGATAAATAAAATACAAATATCACATTATATTCACCGTGCATTGTCTTATACAATAGCTTTTATTTTAACCAACACATGCACTACACCTTTGTCATCATATATACCCCTACATATGTTTCGACTACTTATTAGTCATCATCAGGGGGATCAAAGTATGTGTACACAGACAACACAACCACTATAATAGTTGGTTCACATTCAATGTTAAAATAAGATGAACTATGTTCACTATAAAAACATGTAACATTTTGCTTCAGTGGTTAAAATATATAAGTGCGTTTGTTTTCTTTTTGGATTAAAACGTTTAAAATTTGTTTAAAATTATTGGCAGCTGGTCTTGTTTCCTTCTCAAATGGCTGGTGAATTTATCTGTGGCGTGTTGTGTGCCGTGTTCTGTAAGCTTCGCCTGATGGCTGATGACAACGCAGCCATCAGGCGAAGCCTACAGAACACGGCACACAACACGCCACAGATAAATTCACCAGCCATTTGAGAAGGAAACAAGACCAGCTGCCAATAATTTTAAACAAATTTTAAACGTTTTAATCCAAAAAGAAAACAAACGCACTTATATATTTTAACCACTGAAGCAAAATGCTACATGTTTTTATAGTGAACATAGTTCATCTTATTTTAACACTGAATGTGAACCAACTATTATAGTGGATGTGTTGTCTGTGTATACATACTTTGATCCCCCTGATGATGACTAATAAGTAGTCGAAACATATGTATGGGTATATATGACGACAAAGGTGTAGTGCACGTGTTGGTTAAAATAAAAGCTAAAATACAAATAGTCCAACAGTAAAAATTAAAAATACAAATAAACAAATTGGAAGAAGAAAGAATCAAAACAGCATTGGGGGGGGGAGACAGACACGTAAAGTGGCTACTGGGATACCTGGGCGAGAACTGGTCTTAGTGTAGCTGCTGCCCTTGAGGCAGGGTGAGAATAATGGGAGAAAAATGTATGGAATGCAGCAATAACAAGGACGGGAAGTAACCCAATAAATGAATGTATTAATAAAGAGGGAATTGTAAAATAGGTAATGAAAAATTGAAATAATAAAAGTAGAAGTAGAACAAATGAGTAATAAAAATAAAATATAAGAATAATAATCATAAAAGAAAAGAAATAAAATTTACAATAAGCATAAATTAAAAATAAAAATAAAGAAATAATTAAAATTAAAAAGTAAAAAATAAAATAAAAACTACAATAAAAATAAAATAAAAATCAACCGAAACTAAAAAGCATAATAATTAATCAAAAGGAACAAACAATAAAAATAGAACAAAAACAAAAAAATACAAAATCTGTACTTAAGTAGAAAGATCTTCATAAAAATCAAATGCAAGAACAATAATAATACTAAGAGGCATGTAAGGCCAGAAATCTATGCAACAGGACATAATGCTTTATGAATTTTATTTGTAACTCCTTGGTAATTGTGTTGTGGGACTACTTCCACATTCTGTATTTCAATAAAGAACAGAATTTGCCACTAAGCAGGATAACTGGAAGATGTGCAAGTTCAGGTAGCATGATATGGTGGGGTATATGCACATAAACCTACAACTTTACCATACTATTTAAGCATCAAGACAAAAATGCTGTCAAAAAGAATCAGTAATAAATGTGTTAAGACAGACAGCGGCAGTTACTGAATGCAATCAAAATTAAAAATTGCAAGCACAGAAGAATTTAAAAGCCAAACTCAGAACTATTAATCATTGTGCCCCAACTATAAAATGAAAAACATATTAAAAATAACTGTCTTACCGTACGTTGTCTTCAAATACTAGAGATCTAAAAATCTCTTTGCAAACATGGTTAAAACATTCATTTACAATGTTTATATCAACATTGTCATCAAAACTATGTTTAAGTTTATCAGTAACATCAGTTCTTACGGCAGAAACTGCCATATCTCTTGATATTTTATCATGTGTGTGATCCCGGAATATTTCTCTTAGTCGCATCTCACTGAAGTTCCTTACTGCTTCAACAACAGCTTCACTTGGTACTAGTAGGGGCTCAAATTCACGTTTAGATTTACCATAATGTTTTTGGAGCTGCTGGATAGCTTGTATAACATTCTGACACTCTTTTACACCAGCTTTGATTGATTTTAGGAAATCCTGCTGCAAAATATTCTCTGCTGCAGCTTCTAACATTACCACAAGGTTGTGACGTGTAGCACTCACAACTAAGTTCAATATACTTTGTGACAGTTCTCTTCTTGTGGGATTTATTATAATTTCATTGTTACAAAAGCCAACTCTGACTGCTCCAACCGGTCCATTCCAAGGTATGTCAGACAAAGTCAAGGCTGCTGATGCTGCATTGATACTAACAACATCTGGATCATTCACCCCATCAACAGCGAGAAGATTACACATAATCTGGGTCTCATAACTGTAACCATCAGGAAACAGGGGCCTCAATGACCTATCTATTAGCCTACTTGTCAGGATTTCTTTCTCAGATGGTCCCAGTTCTCTTCTCAAAAAGTTTGTAGGAATCCTTCCTGCAGCAGCCGCTTTTTGCCTATAATCTACTACCAATGGAATAAATGAGGATGGTGAAGGTTTTGTTTTGCTCACAGCTGTTACCATAACGGATGTATCACCGAGCTCTGCCACAGCACACCCATCAGCAAATCTGGCAAACTTGCCGGTAGATAATGTCAAATTCCTCCTGAAATAGAAGAACCAAAAATCTGTATCAGATTACGAAATCCCAAACACATCTACTGTAACTGTATCGACACCACTGCGTATGCATTAACCACACCATGCACTAAACGACGTGGAAAGTGAGGTTATAAACAATTACCCATTCGAAAATGGCACTTCCACTTCAGGAACTCTAGTACTACTATCATTTAACCTTCTCACATGGGTTACGTTTCCAGTTATATATTTCGACAAATACACATTATAGCATAAAGTAACACTTTCAGAAAAGTTACAAATATTTCGAACTCTTAACCTAAAACGCGCAGCCATAACCGCCATAATGCAGTTTACAAACTACCTTCCATTGGAGCACAGATTACCCATTGGAGAGTTTAACGCGTGTGTCATCTGTGGAAGTGATGTATATTGGCCATGGAATAGAGCTAGTTGACCAAATTCAGGCGAATTTCGTGTCATAAAGGAGACTAGACCAAAAAAAAAAAGAGGCATCGAAACGAGTAGGGGTGTTGTGAGATATAATTTCGTGAGCGATTGTTCAGGTTTCCGAAATAAAAGTTTTGAGTTCGTAAGCGACGTATGTTTTGTAAGAAAAATGGGTGTCCCGGCATTTTTTCGTTGGCTTAGCAGGAAGTATACCTCTGTAATTGTGCCATGTATTGAAGAAAAGGTATGTTACTTACGCGGTTAACCTATGGCGCGCTTGTCTTTGTACACTATTAAGTGAGAACCTTTACTGGTCATACATTATTTTATGAAGTGCCGAGCTGTATCTCCACCCCCTGTGTGCTTTCATGGCATGCAGAGAATAGAATAGGACAGAACCGAATAAGTTCATTTCTTTTCATAGGTTTAACAAGTACGCCAAGAATGTACAAAATGTCGCAATACAATACTTGTTTCAAACACAAAGATACATGCATAATAACCGTCTGTTTGCCATGTTACAGTTCTCGTTTCAGACAGTGTAATAAACGCATGATATATATCTGTTTACAGTATTTCAGCAATTTATTGAACCAGTATCGTTTTCTCATGCATGTCTTTTAAGACAGTTTAGAAGTTTCATTTGAGGTAAATTTTTGTACAGTTTGTAAGGAGTGAGATAATAGATACTGTGTGAAGTGCCGGCTTAATACTTTTTCAAAATTCTAGTGGCTGGTGGAAGGTAATTGTATAACTTGATTCCTGTGTAATAAACTACATCTTGATACTTCATGAGGTTTGTACTTGGCACACATAGGCAATGCCTATGACTTGTGCTTATGCAATGTATACCTGAATTTTTGTGGAATTTTTCTCTGTTGTCCACAACAAATAATAATAGAAAAGTAAGATATCACTTTACCATTTATATGATTATTGCAAAGCATAGCGTGAATAGGAGACTGTAAACTGAGGACTTTACTTTGACATGACCTCGTCACTGACACGTAACATGTAACATATTTAATGTCATCAGCAATGAGTGCCCTTATTGATACTCAAAGCATGTTTCAGTCCTATATATTTAGTCAAATTAAAATGTGAGTTTCAATAATGAAGTGAAATTCTGTCAGAGAAACCATGATTAGAATGTCATGGTCAAGGATTTATGCAGTAATGCACTTTAAACTACATGCTGGAACTTAGTTACTGGTACACAAATTTATACTTAGTATTACACAACTTGTAGGGTAATGCTGTACGTGTATAACTGCAGAAGATGTCGTCAGAATGGCTGAGTATTTGGAAATCAGGTGGAGAAGGTGTGTGTTTATCAAAAACCCCATTATGTTGACTTAATTTATCTTAAAATTTTCTTTTTTATGTTTTAAACAGTGACTGTGTGTTATTAACAGGCCTCTACTTTACTTTACAAGTGTTTGGAGGACTGTTTAACAAGAGTAAGATAGTGTGCCCCTCTTGCTTTCAACAAAATGTTATCCAAAAACTTTATGTAAATTAAATGTGGGGTGGAAGGATTAATTAATTTTTATTTGTGGCACTACAGATTCAAGTCTGTCCTGTGCCTCCGCATGTTACTTGCCCATCTGTCATTCTCTTCTGGGTACTACAAAACCCAGTTATACATTAATATAATGTAATGAAGGGGTTCAGCTCTGTAGTATGTAATTCCAGCAGTAGTTTTATTCAAATTACAGCAAGGTTTTCATGTTATGACTTTCATTTTCTTCATGTCCTGTGATTGGATACCAGGTCTAAATTTTGCCATAAGAAAGTATTCATTTTTGTGCAGGGTTTGTTTCTTTTAATGTGCCAAAGAATGAACAGAGTGTAAGAGAAGTGAGCTGTCATCAAAATACTGCCCTTTATCTAGCCTTGTTACCCAAAAAACTGTGATGAATTTCTCAGCAGTGTTTATTTGTATAGAATGTTGTATAGAATTAGGCACTGGTCGAACATAAATACAGCAGTACTCTTAATGCAACACAAAAACCAATGAAAATACGTGCCTAATACGCGAACTCTGTAAAGTATCCACACCAAATAAAAACCTAGTTTTTCGTACATGCGTGGATACTACATAAAATCTGGGAGTGAAGAAAAGTGTGTACAAGCGATCTACCCTAAGGACCAATTTATCCGGTCGCGTGAAAATCCACGTGTAATGTACAGGACTGACACTGGTTTTTTACATTAGTACTGCCGCACATACTTCCATATCTTACAGTCTGATTCCATTTTTATATGCATGTTTTGATACTTAGATGTTTTTTATATTTTACTCTTTTATATTTATATTTTAACATATACTTCTCTTAGGCAGCACATTTATATATGTAATTGTAAAAAAAGGGGGAGTTTTTCCTCTTACCAAATTGTATGGAGTTTGATTTTCATAGTTTTCTGTCATAGGCCTGATGATGGCTCTTTAAGCTGAAACCGGTAGCCTGATTATGTATTGCAAGTGTATGTGTTGGTTGTGACTGTACTGTTGATAAGAGTAAAAAGATATTTTTGTCTCCATATTTTTATATTTTTGTCTGTCTATCTATCTATCTGTCTATCTCTGTCTGCCTGTCAACCCATCCATCCATTTGTCCTTCTATCTGTCCATCCATTCATCCACCCATCCTTCCATCTGTCTGTTTCTCTGTCTGCGATGTGTCTGTCTGCCCGTCTCTCTCTGTCTCTTCTGTCCACATATTTCCTCCTCTTGTGTTTAGCCATTTCAAGATGAGTGTGCTGTTGAGGCAGTTTTTGTGAGTTGTGTTAAACGGCCCTTAGACGGTCAGTGTTATTGTCTTGAATTAATATGGCACAATATGTTTTTCCTTAGACGACTCACTATTATTGTGTAATATTTCATTTCACTCTCTATTTTTTTTTTCAATTCGACAGTCTGTCATTTGATGGGCTTCTCAAGACTGTTACCCCTACAATCGCATGTGAGATGCAGTTATTCACATTCAATCCATTACGCTACGCCATTTGGCCACTGGAAATAATTTTGAAGACATGAATTTCATAAGGGTTACATCTCAATCAATTGGAATTATTGTGCTGGAGACGTGTTTGCTGCTCGGCAGACAGACGTAACTGAATGAATATTGTGCAATACTGTCCACAGACTATTCAATATATTGTGCAACCCTTTAATATTACAACTAGATAGTCAATTTTGTTTTTACGTCTTGGTGTAATGGTGCACTGTGCAATAATTAATATTGCACAATATTATTGACTATCTAGGGGTACCTTTATGCTGTTTGTGTACTTCATATATTGAAATTCTTGCTACTCACTTTGAAACGTTTCAATTAATCATAGTAAAAGTCTTCTGTGTTGATGTAACTTGTTTGCAGGCTGTTAACAGCCTGACACTTGTAGCTGCTAATATTGGAAGAGATGATATGAAAGTATCAATTGCAGTGTGTTTATATTACCCAAACAATGGAAACAGTGGTAGTGGCTTTCATATGACTGATTGAGGATGGTAGCAGTCAATATAATTGAAATTTTTGTTTAATTTTATTTCAGCCGAAAGAAGTAAATGGCATGAGAATACCTGTAGATTCAACAAAGCCAAATCCTAATGGAGTGGAGTTTGATAACTTATACTTGGATATGAATGGTATTATTCACCCTTGCACTCATCCAGAAGACAAGTAAGTAAAGCCAGTGAGAAATTGACCCTTTGATGTCAAACTCGTTAGCCTTTCTGACTGCCTGTCCATAAGTCGTGTGTCACTGGAGCCAGGAGTGTGACAGTGGCCACATGTCTCTCCCATACTCAACATCTGTGTCCTAGCTTAGTAGATGAGGCTTTGTTTTTGCTGTAGGTATATCTGTATGTCCATTTGAAGTATTATTTGTTTATACAATTTCCATTGTATCCACCGTGCAATTTGATAATAATTCACAATTTAAAAAAAACCAACAAATGCACTATATTATCAAGTATTGTTCAATATCCCCTACATATGTTTCAGCTCCAGTTGAACCATCTTCAGGGGGTCAAGGTTACATTCATATTACATCCATTAGTTAATCTGATGATATAATATATATACACCACAATATAAAGTCAAGTTACTATCATATGAACAGGCTACAGTGCATAAAATTCCATTGTATACTCTTTAAACTGTGACACAGAAGAGTATACAATGGAATTTTATGCACTGTAGCCTGTTAATATGATAGTAACTTGACTTTATATTGTGGTGTATATATATTATATCATCAGATTAACTAATGGATGTAATATGAATGTAACCTTGACCCCTGAAGATGGTTCAGCTGGAGCCGAAACATATGTAGGGGATATTGAACAATACTTGATAATATAGTGCATTTGTTGGGTTTTTGAAATTGTGAATTGTTTATACAAATTGAATGATTCTGTCAAAGAAAGTTATCTGCTCCTTCTGCTTCTGTGTTTGTTATTCCTTCCACATCCCAACTTAAAGAAAACATAAGAGCTGCAGTTTGGTAATGAATGGTTCTATGTTCTTGACTAAGCGGAGCTACTGTGCATGTAAAAGTGTTTCACTTTCTGGGTGCTTGGAGTGACATCTAATAATGTTCTATTATTATGTACATGTGGGTGTGGGTATGTGCATACATGTGTGTGTGTACGTATGTGTACTTGTGTGTGTGTGTGTGTATATGTGCATGCATGCATCTGTGTGTGTGCACGTATGCATAATTACGAACGCAAGTACATACATACGCATGCATGTATGTATTTTGTGTTATGTCTTGTGTGTGTGTTTGGGGGGAGGGGTGCATGCATGTGTGTGTTTGGTTTTCTTACTCAAGACACATTATAAAACTATTTACATTCCATTTTGGAATTTTTGCTGTTACAGAGATGAAATATTTATTCTTTTTATGGTGACTTATCTTCTATATGTGAATGTGCATTCAGGAAAACTAAAACTGTTAAATGCCATTTCATATGTAAGTATGATGTCCACAAGGAAGCTTTTGAGGGAGATGGAAGTTTTGGACATCCTGGTTGTTTCAGATATGTGTCTTAATTAGTGGTAATAGTGAACACAATTGTGAGTGTGGAAAACCCCACACTGCAGAGGGGGTGCATGTGGTGTACAAAATGAGGAAAGAGGGACATGATGTGAGAGTTTGCTGATTGCAGCATGAAGTTTGGCTGTATGTTGAAACCTGTTGTACAAATCTTTATTTCTAAGGTTATTGAACATACCTTAATACAAATGTAGGATTATTTTTGAATCATCTATGACTTAATTGGCTGGGCTGTGTAAATAAGTGTGATCCTTTTCTTGAAGATGTTTACATGTGAAAGCCACAGTGTTGCAAACCGTAATGCAAGTTCTGTGCGAGTAGGCAGCAAGTACACCTTACTTAAATACAAGAGCGCACTGCTGCATTGTTTGGTCTTAAAAATAATGTGTATTTTATTAAACACCCTGCCACTGCTTCATGCATTAATGTAGGAGTGCAGTACTATGAATATTGAACTTACCAGTTATGTGTGTTTTGTATAAACAGGCCACTGGGGCACCTCTCATATATGGGAGAGCACAGGGTTTCGAGTAAACAGACTGATAGCATGCCTCGCTTGAATGTGAGAGAACACTGCTGCTGAGTTTGAAATTACAGTAATGTGGGTTTGTGGATGTAGACTGCTAGTGCACTTTTTATATTGTATGTTCCATAGTGAAGAAATTAAAGTGCGGCATTTATAATCAAATTTTTTAGTGTTTGCTTAATACTCTGTGAAGTCTGCTTTTAAATTCTGCATAAATTTGATTTTACGGCAATTTTCGTAAGATATTGTTTTCATTGACACATTTTACAAAACACACCCTTGAAATGTTTGTAATCCAAATTTGTATACTTTGCTGATTACGTTGTTAATTTTTTGCTTTTAAATAATGAATTTCTTCATATTTAGAGCAATTTCCATAAAGTATTGCATCTTTGGAGAAAAATGTTTACATTTCCTCTGTTGTTGAAGGCTTAATAAGGCGGGTTTAATAGTCGGATGCAATGTGGTAGTTTGTTGTCGTGAGAAGTTGTGAGCTGTGCTGTTCCCCCAAGTTGTAATGCCATCTCCATGTGCAACCTGATGACACACCATGCTGTGCTGACAGGTGCCCCTAATAATATCAGTCACAAAGTTGAAGTAAAGGTGAAGTCCCTGTACACATCGTGAAGGCATAGAGGGACGTGGGGATATAGTTACGTTCAGTCTTCACCTTGACATGTGGATGAGTGAGTGGTCAGCTTTGTGCCCCAGCTGCTTTACACCCTGTACCTGTTGAATAGGAAGCTGGATGGGCCCAAGAGCTTGAATCTCTTGGCCCTACTGGGAATTGAACCACAATTCCTTGGACATCCAGCCTGTAGCCTAGTCACTATAATGGAATTGTACGTGGTGGTAACATTTATGTTGCTGACAAGTTAGTAGAGTGTAAGAGTTTAACACACTGCACCACTGCCTATGAAGATGGAATTTCTACACAGCTAACTGGCCAGAATACAAGAAATGTGCAGACCACATAGTAATGAGCATCAACTTCGACACATCAACGAAGACATCATGTCTGCAATCATCAAATGTATCAGAGAGTGCAGTCCACATGGTCAAGTGTATGAGTACAAACAATTTTGTATACTGCCCTGTTGAAGCTGCAACAAAGCCACAACAAAGCAATTAGAACAGCTGGACATACAAAACAATAATGAGATTTGTGTCTCCTTGCATAAGGAACAGGCCTTGTTGCACTGTAACAAGATGTGCATATATATATATATATATCTTTTATTAATAAAATCATGTTGATGAAGGAGGGTACTAAAGCACATCATTTTATCTTCTTACTGAACAACAAAGAAAAGTTAGGAAAACAGATCCTTTGATAGCTTGTAAAACACATTAATGTAATTGAAAGCTATCACAAACATCTTCTGCAAGCACTATGCTGCAGTCACTGCCTCAACATTCACTGTCTTCATACAAAATACATGAAGACGATACTGACAGTGGCATAGTTGACAGAATAAGAGCAAACCTTCAGCAAAAACTGTGCCTGGTGAGCTACAATCGGCTGTTGCGTCTCTCAAACCTGGCAAAAATGCAGATTCAGATCAGGTCTTCTGGGCATGTCTTGTCCATCTTGGAATTAAAGCCAAAACAACTGTTTTACAATCTGTCAACCTGACCTGGGAGAAATAGCTACCATATCAGTGGAAGAAAGCTGAAATAATCTGATTGTCAAGAAAAACAAAGTGACATTGTCAGCAGAGAGATACAGAACCATCTCATTGACAAATGTGATCTGCAAAGTGATTGAGTGGATGGTGGTTCATTGTCTAAGTACCTGTGGAA
The DNA here is from genome assembly GCA_021186555.1 of Reticulitermes speratus. NCBI lineage: Eukaryota > Metazoa > Arthropoda > Insecta > Blattodea > Rhinotermitidae > Reticulitermes > Reticulitermes speratus. The sequence goes on along the minus strand of JAJKFL010000005.1, from coordinate 14,628,813 downwards.
CCACGGGTTAATTGACAAGGACCAGGCAGGGTTCAGAAGGCACAGGAACGCAGTGGACCAAGTCATCAAGGTTATTGAAATGGATGAAGATGACTTTCATAAGAAAGTGTTATGCTAGCAGTTCTATTTGACTTCAGAGCTGAATATGACAAAGCATGGAGGCAAATTTTGCACAAGCTGACCAAAACCAACATATCAGGACAACTGGGTCAGTCATTTCCTGTTGAAAAGATTTGTGCATGTTTTGTTCTGCAATACAGTCTCTCTGTACCAACAATTCTGGCAGGGCTTGCCTCAAGGCATTGTCCTGAACTCCGTGCTTTTTAACACCATGAGTAACAACCTACAGCACGCTGTGAGGTGTTTTCACAGGGTCTGTGCTCTATACACTGATGACTTAATTTTGTGGGCCATGAGCAGCAATATCCTCAGTCTGGAAGGTTACATACACCAAGTTCTGGTGTCACCAAAACATGGGCTGACTCCACGTGATGATGGTGAGGGTGGAGAAAACAACCTTTCGAGTGTTCATCTTGTCCACCAAGCCTCCACCTGCAGTATGGAAATAAGGAACTGGCAGAGACTGAATTCTCTGTTTACCTCAGGATGACAATGGATAGGAAGCTTTCATGAACAAAACATGTTGAACATTTCACCGACAAGAGACAGAAAGTCTTGAAACTCCTCTTAAGACCTAGTGTAACGAAATGAGGATCTGCACACAATAGCCTTAGCATTGCATATAAAAACCTACATATGACCCACCATGGAGTATGTCAACAGGTAATAACTACAGTGAGCCAAAAGTTTGCAGACTCTGGACAATACCCAAATCACTGTGCTGTGCATCACCATTGGTGCACTGACATCTATTTCAGTAGCCACCATGGAGATGCAGACTGGTGTTGAAAATTCACACATTAGAAGGGACAAACCAGTGCTGAAGTTGTGGGAGTGAAGGAAACAAATCTAAAACATGCTGGCAGAATTACACCTCTGCAGCTGAAAGATGGAAGACCCAGATCTCTCCAGTAAATCTGGCCCAAGAGTTGATGCTTGTGTGGCATCACCCTGGCAGACATGTGCTCTTCCTCACATCCTGCCCATTGTTTGAGGTGCTACTGGAGTTCTGTCCCTGACTGCTGGACCACACTGTGACAAAGGCTGTGTCTGTGGAGGCCATGTTACCTAGGAAGTGTCTTCTAGCTATACCCAGGGCCACAGTGGCTCCACATCTCCAGCCATGGCTGTTCATTGTCTAGGCACTGGCAGGAAAGGAGCTGGCTAGTGCTGCAGCCATGTTGAGGTTTCAACTGCAGTTGGAATGTCATGCAGCAGATACAATGGAGAAATATTTGATGTGAAGGAAGCCACACCTGAGCTCTGCATGCTCCTTTGTCCATGGCAGGTCATCTTGATTGACACTCAGGCTGTGATCTATGCTTGGGGCAGTTGGAAAATAATGAGTGCTACCTTATCAAAGTTACTACAGTAAACTGATCCATGTTATATCCTCTACACATTATGCTTCAATTGTCACCACTATTTTTTGCATACACTGGGAAGACCTCATGACACACTGACCCTACCCAGGACCTAGCTGTGCACCTCTAGCCCATCTTTCCTTTTACTGCCCTGGTAAAGGCACACAACCTGTAAACATAGGTACACTTGTAGTTAGGAACTATAGCTGTGATGAGATCAGTCAGTCACCAGCAGTTTGGTTTAAATACAAAGTGGGTTTTGTGAATATGGTACTGAATGTCTGGGATCTGTGAAAAATGGAGAATTTCTTAACTAGCTGAACAAATGTTTTGTCAAAAATTTATATGTTACAATTAGCTGAACAAGTGTTAGCCTTATGTTATTCATACTGTGCATTTTTAGTCGATCACACATCTCTTTAACCAACAAATGCACACTTTTTATTTATTATACAATACAATTTTCAGTAAAACTTGTCTGACATGTTTCAAATCCCTATTTTGGGATCATCATCAGGGGCTTGGATTGTGAATTACACAAATTAAAAAAACAACAATAATGACACATATTAAAAGTACAAAAGTTAAAATGTAGACTATCTCAGTTGTTTTGTGGGTCCACTGAAAATTAATATTAAAAAATAAATTTAAATAATAGATAAAAACATGTATATAAACTTTGAGTTGTATAGGTATAGAAGGCTAGGACAGTACTGGTGGTAAGTTCAAAAAGCAAGTTGTATGTGGGTCTAGGTCACGTGATGGAGTGACGTCGCTGGAGATCGTAAAGGAGTCAGAAGAGTGGATTATATTCTCCCGTGATTTGTTCAGGGACAAGTTTATTTTTCCATACATATAACCGAATAGAAAACTGTTTGAAGGAATTCATATAGGTGCCCTTATTTACCTGTTTGTGTAAAGTCGTGGTATCATTGATATTTCCGTATTCATGAGCCTTATTTAGAATGTGTGCCGCGTATGCGGATTGTGGATCGTTGTTTCATATATATCTAATATTTTCTGAATACCTTTGTCTCAAGTTCCGACCAGTCTGTCCAACATAAGAACATTCACACGTGGAACATGTTAGTTTATAAATACCACTTTTTGTGTACTGATCAGCTGTGTTAGGTGTCCTTAATTTCAAAATATCATGTATAGTATTGGTATTGCAGAATGCAATACTTATATCAGTCTTCCTAAGAAAGTTAGTAATCTAACGTATTGATGGGTTATAGTATGTAAACACAGTCCATTTCTTGGGTCTGCGTGGTATATTATTATTTAGGGTAGGACTGTTCATTTTGTGTTGTATAGAGAGGTTTAGTTTTTGAATGGTTGTGTAGTATTAGCATCTCAGAAAGTACTCTGTGCTGTGATGTTATGTTACTGGCTGTTTACAACCATTCTCACAGCATCCCTCCAAAGATATGATTTAAGTTCAGAATTTAAGATGATGAATTACATTTTTAATATAAGTTGTGACATGACATGGTCTGTCATTGAACATTACTACTGAGCATGAAGAAAGCTGGTCCAGCAAATAACAACCGAACAAAAAGTTGGATATTGCTGTTGAGTGAAATGTGAAACAACCATTTCTGTGATTTTCAGGCCTGCACCCAAAAATGAAGATGAGATGATGATAGCTATCTTTGAGTGTATTGATCGACTTTTCAGAATTGTGAGACCCCGAAAACTGCTGTACATGGCCATTGATGGCGTTGTGAGTACTAATTTCTGTCCACTTAATTACAGTAGAACACAGATAAGAAGTCCCCGCATAAGAAGTTTTCCCCTGTAAGAAGTCTGATTTTTAAAGTCCCGAAATCCTATTGCTTTTAATAAGCTTCCCTCTTAATTAGTCTTCCCGCTTAGGGAGTCCCTAATCCTCTAGTCCCTTGAAAGACTTCTTAACAGGGTTCTACTGTATTAGGAAACAACAGTAACACACAAATGTGTAATGAAATGAATGAACACAAGCACTGCATGCTAATATTAATTTAAAATAGTGTGTCCTTCCATCTGCTGGATAACAACAGATAATTTCAATATCTTGATTATGTTTCTGGCTGAATTTTCTGATCAAGTGAATAAATACAATCTGCGCAAGAAGGACCCTGTTTCATTACAATATCTATAAGACTTGAGTCTTATCAACACTGCTGTGAGAACCTCGTCTCTTACTGTGTAAGACTGCTTTCTTTGCCTACTTGTGCAGTAAGTACTTTATTGTGGAATAAATTTGAGATAGCCATAAGCTTTTGAGTTTATGGGCTGTTGCTTTATTTGTTTATTTAATAGTGATTTGTCACCAACAGAAGTAAGGGTTCCCCTGTTTAAGGCTTTTTTTTTTCTTATTTTTGACACATGCTTTATTCAGATAATCATCTGCAACTGATGTAGAGACTGCACAATAAAAAACTGTTGGTACAAGAAATAAATTATAATAGTTGATGAAAATATTTGTTTCTTAATTGCTGACACTTCCTCAGCTGTACAGGTTATATGGCATGCAGTGGAAGGGCAATTATGTGTAATGAGTTATGAAGGATATGGAGGAAATCATTCATGGTATGTTTTAAGATACTGGTGTAGCATTTTCTTTGAGGGACTGAGGAAAAACTATGGAAAAATTAAACAATTTATACCAACATATGCACACAGACACTTACAATGTCAATAGTTTATTTTACTAATAGTTATCCCCAATACGTATTTCGGCGTGTTTACATCGCCATCTTCAGGGGGTTGTTGAAGTTTTTTAACATAGGCCAATATTTATAAAATACATCGTAACAGCCATAGTTATGTATAATAATGTTACAATGTTAATCAATGTCACTATATAAAAATTGTACAATAGTAAATATTAATAAAATTAATAATTGCCAATAATTTATCAGTTACATTATACTATGTAACCCAATAATTTTATACTGTTTTATTAATTTTATTAATATTTACTATTGTACAATTTTTATATAGTGACATTGATTAACATTGTAACATTATTATACATAACTATGGCTGTTACGATGTATTTTATAAATATTGGTCTATGTTAAAAAAACTTCAACAACCCCCTGAAGATGGCGATGTAAACACGCCGAAATTCATATTGGGGATAACTATTAATAAAAGAAACTATTGACATTGTAAGTGTCTGTGTGCATATGTTGGTATAAATTGTTTAATTAAACAAATATGCACGGTGAATGAAATGTAAAATATGGAAAAATTAATTAATGTTTCTAGTTTTTGGATTGAGAATCAAATGTAGGACCTACTGAATATGAAGCAAGAATAGTAGCCAGTTAATTGCAACATTTGGCTTGAAAAAAATTATATAAATGGTATCTAGATAGTTGGATGGTGGTTATTACATTTTTACATATCATGGGGTGCAAAAGTATGAACCTTTTGGGTTCATAAAAGGCAGAAAATTGCATGACTACCTGAGTGACTGTTAGCTTCTGAATAAGGACTGATCCTTACACCTACTCATATTATACAGTAAAATACCGTTAATCCATTATACATGGGATTGGACAGCTACCGCATTATCAGATGTTTCAGGTTATCAGACAGTACCCATACTGGCCTAAGTTCTTACAGGTAATTTTTTGTTACTGCTCCTACACTTGGGCTCTTTTTGTGTCTGTTGCTTGAAATCCTTCGCCCTTTCACATGATACCATAAATATCGTAACTGGCCCTTCTGTTTCTTCATATCATAGATTATTGACGTGCCAGTGTTGTTTGATCTTTGCCACTTTCAAGCTTTGTAATTATTTAAAGTTTCTAAGGGATTGTTAAAGTTACGTGTTTTCTCTTGCCAGCAGTACCTTGTTTACACATCTTTGGATTTTTTGAAGCCATTATAAAGCTCAAGCAAAGAGTAACACCTGCTGCATATAACACAATGGAAATAGAATTCGCAGTAATGCTACGGATTACACCAAACAAGCGGTGTGACTTGCTAGTTGTGATGCCACCAGGGTGTGGGACGATACCAGCTTATGAAAACTTAGTTTCTTGCTTGGAGAGAAAGTGTATGCTACTGACTTCACATCTAGATAACCTAAGATAAAGTCATGGAATCAATACCTGTACCAGAAGTTACGTTCACCTAAACTTCAGTTTTTTGACTGCTCTTCTCAAATGTCAGATTATCAGGATTTCCATGTTGTCAGAGGACTGAGTAAAGGAATTTTGGTGTACTACTTTTGTAACAGAATAAGATGAATTCTTGTTGTTTTAAATTTTCAGGCTCCTCGAGCAAAGATGAACCAACAGCGTTCGCGTCGGTTTCGAGCATCAAAGGAAACTGCAGAAAAAATTCAAGAGATTACACGAATTCGTTCAGACTTGGCAACAAAGGGGTGCCATCTTCCACCAGAGAAACCAAAAGAAAGCCACTTTGACAGCAACTGTATTACTCCAGTAAGTTAACCTTACGCTTCCGTGCGTATCATATATGACCCAGAAGGTATTTAAATCCCCCACTCTACTTTGCTGCCTAAGCCCTGATTGATGTAGGCAAAGTGTATATCTCCACTCTCCTCCGCTTTAGAAGACATTTTTGGTCTGCTTCACGTTCCGTCCACTTTACCCCAGGAAGAATCTCTGGTAGCAAGCATTGAGTAGCCTTCTTTATTCATCTGGTTGAAAGCTAAGCGTACTTCTTTACGCAAGTTGTTTTTCCTACGGACTGCGTGGTGCCCTGGAGTTTCGTATATGCCGACAATCATAGCTCTGAAATGAGTGCTGTGTTTACTGTATCACTATCAAAGGCAGCATTCAATTCGTTTCAAAGAATATTACGTCAGAAGTCAGCCCACGCTTGCAGAGCAGGAAGACTCCTGTGCAAAAATGTACTAAATCTCTGTTGTCTTTGTCGTAACAGAAAATAAAAAAAATCCGTTTATATTATTTGTAGGTGCTATTTGTCTTAAATTTATAACACTCTTCAATTATTTCTTGAATGTGAGTACTCTCTTTGTCTTTTGAATCTTTATTTTAGTTAAAAGAAACACGTTTTCTGTGACTGAGGTTGGAAATTCTTTCGGGATATAGTTCTGTTTTGCTATAAGCGTTGTGGGTAGCTGATAGAACCAAAGTTTATAGTGTATATAGAAAGATTAGCGAAGGTACTGTTACTGAACAGCGTTTTATTTCATTTACGGTTGTACATTCTTTAGATAAGTTTAGATACTTATACGCTATAAGCGGTGTGCAATGCTTCTGCAATGAGTGACGCCTAAAAACCTTCCAATGTTTAGACTGCTAGCAGAGGCTAGTGTTACGTTTGAGCATGCTTCAGATAAATAAACTGTGTTCATTGAGTAGGAGAGACGAGATATCAGTAAGGATACAAGCTGACATTTTATAAAGCGCTTGCTAAACGCCTGTTTCATAACGGAGATGTCTCGAAGAGCCCCAAATATGACGACATAAACTGCAAATTCATACAAATACGGAACATTATTGTGTGTATTTAGGCAGTAAGGATACAAGCTGACTTTATAAATCGCTCTGCTAAAAGCCTGTTTCATAATAGATGTCGCTAACAGCCCCAAATAAGACGACATAAACTGCAAATTCATACAAATACGGAACTCTATTGTGTGTAATTAGGCAGAAATGATACAAGCTGACTTTATAAATCGCTCTGCTAAAAGCCTGTTTCATAATAGATGTCGCTAACAGCCCCAAATAAGACGACATAAACTGCAAATTCATACGAATACGGAACTCTATTGTGTGTAATTAGGCAGAAATGATACAAGCTGACTTTATAAAGCGCTCAGATAAAAGCCTCTTTCATTACACTGCAAATTCGCAAGAATACGGAACTTTATTGTGTATATAGGGAGCAAGGATACAAGCTGAATTTATAAAGCGATCTACTAAAATCCTGTTTCATTTTCTACAAAATGGAAGCAATTCCATTATTTTATCTCTTCTAGATCAAATAATATTAATTTTTTTAACGAAATGCGCAAAAATTTAAAGGGCCAACGCGGGGACCGCAGACCTGCTACGCAGGGCTTGTGCCGTAAAGTAGGCCTCTTATCTCGATTTAAAGGGCAACTCGAGAAAATAACTCCGTACGCTAAAGGTTAATACATTCAGCACCGAGGTAAAAAATTTCTGATATTGTACATGGTTTGGCATTTGTTCTTGTATGTGTCACATTTGGGAGATGGCTTCTTTAATATGTTATTGATAGGGAATGATTAGGACAGTAGAGAAAAGATGTTGCATTGAAAAATTCATATTACAACGTTGTGTGAAAAATTATGACAGCAAATACTTGCAGATGTGGGTAAACACTTGTCTAACATGTCCTAGAAACAAGGAGATGCTATATTGCTATTGCTTTTTTAACTAGTAACCAACCTTTCTTTGCTCAGTTACCTGGTTGCCTCCTCAGATGGTCACAAGGTCAATTCTTGGTTGGGTGCCAGTAGGTTTCCTTTCCAACTGCATTAAGTGATGTTTATCCAGATGAGGATCAGCCAGGAAGGCACATACAAATGGCTGGCTAACATATTTAGAGTAGAGATGATCCCCACTCTAGGGAATATTTTGTCTGACACTTAACACGAGACACTTCAACAGTGATGTACTTGCTTCAATAAATAACCATGAGAACGTGATTAGTAGGGACACATTTACTATTATTGCTTTCTGTTACGCATCACTAATAAACACTTGCTAAAATATATGGAATACAGGTTACATTTTAGGCTGCAGGTTAGTCATATCAGTTACTTGTTGAATTATGACTGAACTTTATAGATCAGTCAATTAATTAAACTGTTATTAATTAATTAGCTATTAGATATTTTACACTGTCAGTGTACTTCGCACTCGCATATGCTTTTGTTTTGGTGCAAAAATGTTTAAGTCTGAATGCTTTATAATTTGAATAATTTAGGAGTACTAGTTTGTTACCTAAATATTATATCCTATTTTATTTGTCTTCCCATATTGTGACAGTTGCATTATGGGATTTACAAACCGCTGTGTTCTGACCGATATTTGGGGCGTGACAGTCAGTCACTGCCCCTCAGTTGAATTATGGCACTTAAAAATCTTACAGAATGACTTCTTGACTTTTTTGTAACATGAAAAATCAGTCCTTGCTTGACATTTAAAAATGTGACATGGCAGTTCCAAACTTCGTGTGACAAGCCAACTGGCTAAGAAATTAGAAAATAATTCTCTTGAAGTTACAGGCTGTCTCTGTGCTTAACTAAAACATTCCTGAATGATGTAACCAATTGATATAAAGTTTATTAAAGTCTCAGTTTACCAAAGAATGGCCCATCCCAGATTTGAACTGAGATTGGCTAGCTACTTTGCTTTAGCGTATGCCTTTAGGAAAGTCAAAATCCAGGAGGGGTTGAAATTAAATAGGGCATATCAGCTTCTGTTCCATGCTAATAATGTTAACACATCTACTCGAATCCCGGTGGGGACGAGATTTTCAGCACTCGTCCAGACTGGCCCTGGGGCCTACCCAGCCTCCTGTACAATGGATAACCGGGTCATTCCCGGGGGTAAAGTAGCCGGGGCGTGGCGTTGACCACCCACCCCCATCTAGCACCAAGGTTAAGGAAAGAGTAGAGCTATACCTCTACTTCCCCTCTGGGCCTTCATGGCCTGTTTTAGGGTGAACTTTACCTTTTACTCCCAGCAATCCCATTGCTTGCTGAACTGCCAGCCCAGCCATTTTTAATGCTGTTCACATATATTCAGTATTATACATATTCCATGCAGTTGTTTTATACATCATCATTGGTTCGACAGCTGTTTTCCAGCCTTGACCGCCTTAATGATACTCTTCCATTGGACTCTGTCCAGTGCTCTTGTTTTCCATCTGCTTACTGCACACTCTCTAAGATCTTCTTCCGCACAGTCAAGCCATCTTTTTGGTGGTCGTCCAATTTTCCGTGTACTGTAGGGTCTAGTGAATGTACGTTTTCTACATGGATATTGCTCTTCTGTTCTAAATAGGTGCCCCAACCATCTTACTCTCCTTGATTTAACTTATTTTACTATTTCTGGTTCATTAAATAGCTGGTATAATTCATCATTATATCTGATTCGCCATCTTCCTCCTTCATTTACTGGTCCATATATTCGTCTAAGGATTTTCCTTTCAAAAGTTCTGGTTTTATTTTCATCACATTTTGTGGTTGCCCATGTTTCGGCTCCATACAGTAAGACAGGTCTTATCAATGTTTTATAGAGTCTGCATTTAGTTCTTATGTTAAATTAATTTGATCTAAAATGTTTCCTTAATCCAAAGTAACACTTGTCTGCAGCTTTCAGTCTATGCTGGACCTCCAAACTCAGTAATGGAGCACCAGTGGAATGAAATTGACAGTGGAAAACCGAAGTACTCGGGGGGGGGGGGGGGGGGGGAGTACCTGGCCCAGTGCCACTTTGTCCACCACAAATCCCACATTACTTTCGCTTTCTTTTTCTCAGAATTGATCATTCTGGGAATACTGTGGATCAGGGGCAAGAATTCTGAATGGCTGCTGTGGGAAACAGACACTTTGAGCTATGATACATTTAATTTACAAGAGCCAGTCACCTGTCCCTATCCTGAGTCATATCAGGATAGGGACAGGTGGCGGGCTCTTGTAAATTAGAATGCGGTAATGAATGTTTGGGTTCCATAAAATGCAGGGAATTTCTTGACTAGCTGAGGACCTGTTAGCTTCTCAAGAAGGACTCTGCTCCATGTAGTTAGTTAGTTAGTTACATCTGATTTAATTATACGTTGTTAACATGGGTGATATTTTGGGACTGTAAGAAATGAATGCAGGAAAACAATGTGTGTGAATGATAGAAGTTTCACTGTACTTAACATTTGTTTATACTGATACAGGCTTGAAAATGAAGACTCATTTGAGCTTTGTAACTTGAATTCTGAAGATATTGTGTTCATGGAGGTTACATGGAATGATTTTGAACATATTCTGAAAATTTTGAGATTTGCTGTGTCAAAGACTAAGAGACTGTAAGGGCTTAGGCTGTACAGCAATTAGTTTCTCCAGATGCCAAATGATACCACATAATTAAAAAAAAAAAAATCTGGAATGTAGGAGATAAAATTATCTCTGCTTTTTTTGTGCTATTTGACATAGCATTACCAGAAATTGTTTTTATGTTACATAACATTCCATGTGTGAAACATTGTATTTACAAGACCATGTACCATTCTCTAATGATCATGTATTTATGTGAAGAAGGTACCATTGTCCTTATAATGGTATCCAAATTTTATGTAACTAATATTGATCAAACTGTGATAAATTTTTTTGCAAATTTAGCTGATTTTGATATCTGACACCTAATTACTACAACTCAATTTTAAGACTTAAAAATTGGCATGAAGAGGCAATTAGCTGTGTAAATATACAATTTATTGTTGTCATTTTGTTTGTGTACATTCATATCTGCTAAATTAGAAAGCATTCAGGCCAAATTGTTGTACTTACAAAACAGGATTATCTTTTTTGAGAAGTGCTTTGTAGATTTGCTTTTGTATCTGTGAGAGTATAGGAAGATTAAGCTAACATTCGTAAAAGATTATTGCAAATTTGTGTAAATAATTTTGGTGTCTTCACTTACTGATTGATGCTTCATGACACATGATTCATATTTTTTCCCATATCTGTCTCTGAATTGTGTTGTTTGTTAATTCATTACTTTGTTGCTTAGGGAACACCATTCATGGCTCGATTATCATCCTGCTTGCACTATTATGTTCATGATCGAATGAACAATGACCCAGCATGGAGAGGAATCAAAGTAATTCTTTCAGATGCAAATGTGCCTGGAGAAGGGGAACATAAGATCATGGATTACATTCGAAGGCAGAGAGGTAAATAACTTATGGGAACAAGAAAAAGTATGCATGAGTATCTATTTATTTTTCCAACTTCAAGATTAGCCAATTTGCTGCTTGCAAGACATGTAAGTCACTAAAAATTTGTGTCTTTACTTAACAGTTCCATTTGGGCTGGGGTCATTGTCTGATGTATATTTAATGTAGTGAAACTTGGATTGTACATTCTTTGAATCCACATTTTTCCTTTATTCTGTGGATGTTTTAAATTGGTCACAGGAAATCGTTCATAAGAACACTATATTTGCTTAGAATATGAGTGTGTGCTGTCTATCCAAGTCCTCACTTATACATTCCCATTGAGCATGAGGTGGCCTGTTGCTGTTGTTTTTAGTACTGTTAATTGGAAATCGGGGGGGGGGGGGGGGGGGGGGACTGATTTTTTACTTACAATTTATTATTTCCTCTATTGGCTTCTCGTATGTGTAATGTTCTGTGCCTTCAAAGTAGCACCAGTAGAGTGGATCCACATTTCCTACCAACCCGAAGCCTGTGTAGTGACGAGTGACTTCTGATGCTTGTTATAAGTGGCGGCAAGTTCCACTTGCTTGTTAAATGGCTGTATTAGTGTTGCAGCAGCTCAGTCTTTTGTACAAAACTGTAGTGGAATAGTGCAAAGGTGTAAACTCTTCAACCTTAGAGGAATGGAGAAAGGAAGAGTTACTCAAAATGACTGAGTGTTATGAACCTAAGAACATTTATAATGCTGATGAGGCTGGGCTGTTCTTCAGGCCTCTGCCTATGAAGACACTTGAGTTTGAGAGGGGATTCTTGTTATGGCAGTAATAATTCCAAGGAGAAGGTAATGGTTCTGTTAGTCTGCAATGCCTGTGGGCCTGAAACACTACCACCATTCATTATTGGGAAGAGTGATTGCTTTAAAAATGTCAGAAAGTTGCCCTCAGTAGTGCTGAGAATGAGGTTTACAGGGTCAGCAGAAAGAGAAGGACTAACTTATTTTAACCTTTAGCATACAGTTCTGAAGTGCCAGGTTTATGCTGCGGCCGGAGCACTATTCAATTTAAATGCCAACTTTGGGACTATGTTTTTCCTCTTGGATGAAAAGAATGTACATTTCTTGGGATACCATTGACCCTTTCATCCATGTGTGAACTAAATTACATTTTTATACAATACATTGGTCTGGAATGCATTTTTAGTATAATGCAATATTAGTTTAGTGTATTATATTTCAGTAGCTGCATAAAGTTTCCATTTCTTTGACTCACATTTTCTTGATTTTACTTTCATGTTAAATGCCCCCTTCAGAAATGTAATATCCAAGTTTCACTCTGTATGTATATAATGTTTCTGGAATTAGTAATACTCCTATGAGCAGGTGTTCTGAGACCCAGCTAATGCCACTGATATTGAATATACAGATTATGTTCTTCTGGGTTGTGACACTGTGTAATCATATTCGTGAATACTGATGTTGCAGAGGAACATACTACCTCCTTTGTCAGGGTCAAATTGAGTCAAATATAAATGTGGTGGTTTAAAGAGCATAAGTTGCAAGGAAAATCCTTGGAAATGAGTGATAAGATGGGGCCTAGTCCAGGACAGAAGGAAAAATAAGGTTGTGGTCTGCTGGGTTTATGACTCTTTATTCTGCTTGTATGTAATAGCATGTTGGTAAAACCTTGTGTGTACAATGTACACTTGACAGGTGTGTTTGGCAGAAGTTATATGCAAACATGCATGCTGTTTGGAAGAAAAGATGTGGAAAAATGGAACAGTAAAGGAAAGTATGCTCATAGACTGGGATGAATATTATAAAAAAGGTAGAGCAAAATAGGAAAATACATTCTCGAAACTTAGGGTGAGGAGATTAAAAATATAGAAGTGGGAGGTGAGGCAGAACTTGTCAAGTTTACGTTCCTTCTGTTGGATTTCATTAAGATTACAGTAGTATGTGGTTTCATCATCAGTGTTGCTGCGTTAGCTTTGAATTCTTAAAAGAATTATTAATGAAAATCTCAGGGGGCTGGGGTAGTTCAGTCAGTATAGTGCAGGACTATGGGCTGAATGATTTCAGGTTCAAGTCCCAGTAAAAGAAATTGATTTCCTCATCTCCTAAACATCCAGACAGGTTCTGGAGCCCATGCAGCCCCATACTCAGTGGTTACCTGGGGTAAAGTGGCCAGGGTGTGAATTTGAAACCCTCACCTTAATCTAGTTCTGAGGTTAAGAATGTGGCTGATGTTTTCACGTAAAGTAATGGCTGATACAGAAAAGTGTGCACTCCTTTGTATTTTTCTCATATCCTGGGAGTAGCAATACAGGCAAGCATTGTGTTTTCTGCAAGAACGTAACGAATGTCTGTACATGTTTTCCTGTGGCCTAGCAATATGGCATATTTAAGTTTTGCCAAGTGATTTTTTTATGAGTAGAACACATAAATTTCACATTAGTGCTTACCACTTCATGTTGTGCATCCACCATTTTTTGTTACAGATTGTAAAAATTGAAATGTTTGGTGTTGGGGCAGACTGTATTGGCATCATATTTGTACCAAGTTTTATGAAAATCACTCAACTGTTTCAAAAGTTGAAATAGGATGTGTGTGCATGTGTGTGCTCGTGCATGCATGTGCGCACACGCACAACATGGTGGTCTCATAAGCCTACGTTTTCCTTTTAAGGAGGAAGAGTAGACCAAAAGTGGAGTGGCAAAGTTCATGTGCCTGCTCAGGGACTAATGCTTCAAGAATAAGTATAAATGCATGTTGTTTAATATACGCTTCAAAATCGTATTGTAACACAGAACAAAAGATTTTAATTTACAATAATTGTATGGAAATATGGCACAAAATACTCTGAAATTATCTAATAAATACAGTTTTATTATTTTATTAAAGGAAACAAAATTATTCTCAAAGATCCTATGTGTAATTTTGCTCCTTTTTCACCCAAAACATGTAATTAAATATTTCATGCCATTGAGCAGTGAGTTGGTTGACCAGTATTCATTCATTATTCAGAGGGTTCACCAGATTGGTAATACAGGTGAGTATTTGAAACTCACATGCAACAGTTACAGGGACTCTTCACCAGCAGCCAAGGAGGTAATTTTTCATGGCCAAGTTACTGTTGAATAAAATTTCATATTGGTGCTTGAATATATAAATGTGCTTCAGTCATTAGGCATGTAGAAATATGTATATATAGGTATTGAGCTTATTCAGAGTACACAAAAATTAAGAAAGTCCAACCAGTTCTGATGGTTCTGAACTTGAATATAAGCAAGCAGCCATAACTAAGGATGCACGTGTACCAGTCTGTGTGGCACCATATCCCAGAAGACTGCAATCCTCATCATCTACCAAGACTTCCCTTGCGGACTGTTAGTGAATCTGAAGAAACAAGTTTTGAGTAATTAGTTGTGGTTAGGCAGAGAAAAGAACTTAAGTAAGACAGGGTGAAGTTCATGCTGCACACAACGTGCATAATAAGACCAGATTCAGTAGTAAGTTTTGTGTTTCACTACATGAAAGTTCTAGTTTCAAGAAATGTATTTCATTAAAGCACCAATAGGTCATCTGTATGCAGCATTGGGCTACAAATCATTATTAGGAATGTTCACATGTAAGTAGCATTGTGCCCAGTGGTAGAATGTTTGTAAAATGTCTTGGAACTGCAATATTTAATTATAGGAATAAATCTCACCAGTTCACAAGACCTGTAATTTGGGAGTTATAGTGAGTGTGTGAAGGGACCATTACGGGTATAACACAATCCATCTAACCATCAGGAAGTTTGTTAACGCCCTTTGTCAGAGTCACTATGGGACAGGAAGGAAGTATGGATGTTTCCTAGCACCAAGACCCAGGTTCATTTGTGAGTGTTTCTGAGCAGTTAGGATAGGAAAGGGATAAATCTTATCATTTTTGGTGTTTTTGTTGCACACATTCAGCATGCAGTAAAACCATTCATCTAGTTATGTAATTAAAACACTATTTTTGTAACATGTGCCTAAAGGTGCCTTCTGAATTTATTCACAGAAATTTTTTTATAGAGGTCTTGTCATTTTGAATGTTGATACTTCAGTGTTTGACATTTTTATTTTGAAATGTACATGTTTCTATTTTTTAGCACAACCAGACCATGATCCCAATACCCAGCATTGCCTGTGTGGTGCTGATGCTGATTTAATAATGTTGGGACTTGCAACACATGAACCCAATTTTACCATTATTCGGGAGGAATTCAAACCTAACAAACCAAAACCCTGTGACATCTGTGGGCAAATTGGTATGTGCATTTGATAAATAGGCTTCATATATACCACATATGTGTGTGTGTATGCGTGTGTGCATGTGGCATGTGTGCATGGTGTGGTGTGTATGTGGGCACACGTCTGCACATGCATGTGTGTATGCATGCACTCTTTCTGTCTCTTCATAAAAATTACACATACTAGCTACTTTATTATATACAGAACTGTAACTTTGCCTGTTGTTTTGCTTGCTTTTGTATATGTGAAACTTGTCTCTCATAATGAGAGAAGAACAGACTAAGGGTGTTTGGCAGCAGAGTGCTAAGGAAAATATTTAGATCAGAGAGAGAGAAGCATAACAAGAGGCTGGAAAAATTGTGTATTGATGAGCTTCATGCTTTTTACTGCTCACCAAATATTATTAGGTTGATAAAATCAAGGAGATTGAGATGGCTGAGTCATGTATGAGGGCAAATCAGAAAGTAAAGGCAATTTCTGAATTAAGCGAGTAGCAAAAGCGATAGCAGCCAACCGATTGTAGCCGATTGTAACTGGATTCTGACAGGTTTGAACATGCATCACACTGCTCTGCATTTTCATTCTGGTTGAAGGGATGACTGTGTAAATGTGGATGCTCCGCTTTCTGATTGCACAATCCACGAACAGTGTGCTGTGATAAGCTTTCTTTTGGGCAGAAGGACTCAAACCTGCTGACATTCACTGAAGAATGTTAGTGTTAACTGTTTGAGTCAGGGAAAAGTTTATGAATTGGGTAGAAATATTTTAAGTCCGGAAGAACAAGTGTGTCTGACAAAGCTCCTGATTCCCCACAGAAAAAGAAGTTCAGAAGTGCCCCTCTGCCAAAAAATATTGCTAACCTTCTTCTGGGTTATGAAGGGGCCTATTTTGGAACATTATCTAGAAAAAGGACCAACTGTTAACAGTGCAACTTACTCAGCTATAATTTTTAATGTAAGACATCCCCATTGGCTTATTGATCATAAGTATATACAGACGGACCCTGACTTACGTAGCTCCGACACATAGATCCGGACTTACATAAAAAACTTCTTGTGCCACTACCACCACTACTACCACTCCAACCACCACCACACCCACCCCTGCCTCTGCCTCAATTGAATACGACAGTGACTCCAGTATCGATTATTAATTATTTTCTTGTTTTTTATTAATTGTTATTAAAATTATTATTAATTATTATTATATAAATTATTATTGTGTATAAGGTATATAATAAAACATGGCTCCGAGTTACGTAAAAATCGACTTACGCATAGGGTTGCAGAACGATCCACTTACATAAGTAGGGGACTTTCTGTACTTTATTTAATTCTATAATCGGACCCAACAAGTCATTTAATGCATGTTTTATTGGGAACTAGTTTCGGCTCATAAGTCTACGGTCAGCCAGCGTGTGGGATGGTACGAAGTCTAAAATTGGTTTTGGCTTGAGGATACTAAATTCAGTTTGGTTTGTGGGGGGTTTACATTCGACCGTAACTCGAACCACAAGTGACAAGATTGTGAACGCAAAACACTTCTGGCAAGTGGAGGTTCCTTATTTGGGTTTATTATTATTATTATTATTATTATGTGTTCTTGTTATGGGGGGTTGCAGAGTTTATTAATTGTATGTTTATAGTATGTTTGTTATTTGTTATGTGTGGAGTATTTTGTTATTAGAAGTTATTTAGTTGAACCAGGGTTCATTTCTACTCCTCCTGACCCAGAAAGGTTTCAGAGAGGATAGAAAGAAAACTTCAATTGTTCAAACGCCTGTTTCTGGGGCAAGTCCCACAAAAACTTGGCCTCTTTACATTTCAAGGCGTGTAAAGGTTCACAAATGAAAGAAATGTTTTTTTTACAAATATGGCATAAAACCCAGCCATACCTAGGAAACGACGTAGCTCCTTTAGGTTGTTAGGAGGTGGGATTTTATGAGCTGAAACTAGTTGCCAATAAAACGTGTGGTAATGACTTGTTGGTTCCGATTGTAGAATTAAATAAAGTACAGTAGAACGCGGATAAGAAGTCCCCGCATAAGAAGTTTTCCCCTGTAAGAAGTCTGATTTTTAAAGTCCCAAAATCCTATTGCTTTTAATAAGCTTCCCTCTTAATAAGTCTTCCGGCTTAAGAAGTCCCTAATCCTCTGGTCCCTTGAAAGACTTCTTAACAGGGTTCTACTGTATATACATATTACTCAGCTATGCCTAAAGAAAAATTGACACCTGCAATTCACAACAAAAGAAGAGGACTGCTGTTAAAAACTGCTTTCTTGCACAATGAGGATGCTCACCCCCATGTTGCAGCCACAACAATAGAGACAAGTCGGAACCTCAAGTTTGAGGTTCTGTCACATCCACCTTACAGTCCTGACCTTGCACTATGCGACTTCCATGCCTCCAGTCCACTTACAGAGGCATTATGTGGTTGCCGGTTTTGCAGTCATGAAGAAGCGAAAGAAGCGGTGCATACGTGGATTCGGGAACAATCTAAAACCTTCTTCTCTGATAGAATCAGGAAGCTTGTGGATTGCTACAAGAAGTGTGTGGAACTGCAGGGACACGATTTTGAAAAATAATATAGCTTTTATGTACGTTTCACTTTCTTTGTGGTTAGGAAAAGGATATTGCCTTTACTTTTTGTATACCTATGTTGTATGCATGGGAGAAAAGAGATATTCATATAGGGTTGTGATTGGAAAACGGGAGGGAAGGAGCCCGTTTGGAAGACATAGACATAGATGGGAGGATGATATTAAAATTGCCATAAAATGGAATGGAGGGTGTGAAGTGAATTTTATGTGGCTTGAGATTAGGAACATTGGTGATGAACCTCCAGGTTCCACAAAATACAGGGAATTTCTTGACTTGCTGAGGAACTACTAGCTTTGTAACAAGACTGTCCTTGCTGAAATTATGTGCTTAGTTAGGTATTTTATTTGGTTATATTGCATTTTGGTCCTAATTAATTTGATGTTTATTACATTTGTTTGTTATCACAATTTCCATCCATGGAAGTAGTTAACAGTGAGTGTGGTAGACACTACAGAATTTAATGTAACTGCGTATGTTGCACATACCAAAAGGGGAGGTATTATCACATGAGATCTGGCAAGGATGAAGTCTGCTAGGGGACAGATTTGTTTCAAAGCTGTCTGTGAGATGTGTGGGCACTTAGTAAACCGTGGGTCGGTAGTGACTGGACTGAGGAAATTTATTTAACTTCTGAATATGAAGCAGCCAGTGTGTGTAGATATTGTACATATAAATTGTGTCTATGAATGTAGTGTATTATTTATTTGTGAAAGTGTGTTATAACTTCTGAAATAAAGAACCAAGTTTACAATTTCATGAGACAACAAGGATTTACAAGTAATGAGACTAATAACCAGACGTGCAGTTCAACTCATCTACATTAACGTTCCTGTCACATATCTTCTGAACAGCACCTGTGTTACTGCCTATTTGCATAGATACACTCATTCTGTTCCACAGCCAGCACTGCTCTGAAAGTCAGTTCCTGCATGAAACCTTTAGAATAAAAATGTTACTAAGCACGGACTGAAGCGTGTTTAGTGTTTATCCCCTTCTATTGAAGCCCCTTTCTTCCATTTGCCGTGGGTTCTGCTTTCTCCCAGTTCTTCACTCTGTCTCATCTCTCCTACTGTGCCTGCCAACACTCAGCCCCTGCTTCACTATTGAAGGCCTTGTCTCCTGCTGGCTTGGCCACAACACTTGGTTGTCCTTCTTTTCCGTATGCACCATACTGTTTTTCTGTGCATGGTGTGTCTTGTATGCTGAAGATGGAGGCAGAAGGTTCCTCTGAAAAATAAGTAAATTTCTACCAGGCTACATATGTCACATCCCTCAAGACAGCACTCTTCAAGCACATTAATTTTAAGACTGGAGCTTTAAGCTTGTTCAGGTTATGGAATGCAGTAATTGATAACTATCAGTGCTACTCCACTTGAAGCTCAAATTTATCTTATCAGTGTTTTAAAAAATTGCTTATTGTGCATAGAGTTTTGTATGTTACATGAGGTATAAAGTTTTTAAGATTTAATTTTTGATTTTAAAGTTTTTTGGTTGGGTGAATGTTAGTTAAATGCAAGGAAAAACATTTTCTGTCAGTGCAGTATGATAGTCTTTGCAGCAGTGAATTAGGATGTCAATAAATCTACGTAAGATCATTGAAATATGCGTAATCGCAGAAAATGCATTTGGAAAATACATTTAATATACGTACAGGATTCAGATTCACATATTCCCTCTTGTTCTCAAAAAAGTAACAATTTGCAGATGGCATTGACTATTGTTTTATGAATTACATATTATAAGAAGTGTTAATTTGTTACAGTTTTATTTTACCATCATAGTTTAGAAACATTTTTAATTAATGTTATACTGTTATCCTGCATGTTTTCTTGCAGGGCATGAAATGAAGGACTGTATTGGAGTTGCTAAAGAACTGTCTGGTACGAATGATGAAGTGGCACCTGCTTTTTCTGCAGAAGTGGAGTTCATATTTGTCCGTCTCAACATTCTTCGGGAGTATCTAGAAAAAGAACTAGAAATGCCCAACCTTCCTTTCAAATATGATTTTGAACAAGCAGTAGATGACTGGGTTTTCATGTGTTTCTTTGTTGGGAATGATTTCCTACCTCATTTGCCATCATTGGAAATCAGAGAGGGGGCGATTGATAGACTTGTCAATTTGTACAAGAAAACTGTTTACAAGACTGGAGTGAGTATATTTAAATGTTTTATGCATACCATATATTATGCAGGTAAACCCAGCCCCCCCCCCCTCCCACTATGTATTATGTTACCATTAAAGTGTGAAATCTATTATTCCATGAAATACCTTGTCATCTTCTCCATTAACAAAAATGGGACAGTAAAGAACATAATGATGGACCTTTCAACGCTTTCTGTAGTTACTTCTTACAATAAATAAACCACCTCATTGAAAGCACAGAATGAGGCACAGTTCAACACTAAGTGCTTATTTAGTAGAATAACAGTCTGGATCCCATTTACGCTGAGAATGATGATCCATTCTACACTTCGGCTAGTTATTTCATAGAATAATGACCCAACAGCAGTGAAAGCATGCAGTGAGGAACCATTCAACATATTTCTTACAATAATGACCCAACAGCAGTGAAAGCGTGGCATGAGGAACCATTCAACACTTTAACTAATTGTTTCGTAGAATAACATCCTTACCACAGTTTAAAGTATTGAATGATCTGACATGAGTCACAACATGGACTACGGAACCATTCCACACTTCACATAGTTGTTCCACAACATGACTCATTATTTCAGAGAATAACATCCCCAATTCAGTTAAAGATAGAATGACCCGACACCAGTTACAGCGTACAATGAGGAGCCATTCAACACTTGGATTAGTATTTCCATGGAATGACTAGTTATATCATAGAATAATGTCCCAGCCACAGTTAATGCATAGAATGAGAGACCCAACACTTTAACTAGTTATTTCATAAAATAACATCTTGACTGCCCTTAAAGTATTGACTAATCCAGCAGCAGTTACAACATGCAGTGGGGAACCTTTCCACACGTTAACTAGTTATTTCATACAGTAATGTCCCGACCACAATTAAAGCATAGAACGATTAACCACTTTTCACTTGAAGTAGTTATTTCGTACAGTAACAAACTGACCCCATGTATAACATAACCTTAACTCATGTAACCTATCCTAATCTAAACTTACCTAACCTATGGATTAGATTGGGTTAGGATAATTCAAGTTAGTTCAGCTTATACATAGAGTTTGGTCACTATTGTGTGAAGTTACTAGTTACAGCATTGAATGGTTCCTCAATCTGTGCTTTAACTTAGGTTGGGATGTTATGCTGTGAAATAACAGTTATTTTATGGAATAAGTAGTTGAAGTATGGCATGGTTCCATGTTGTGTGCTGTAACTGTTGTTGGGTCATTCTATACTTAAACTGAAGTTGACATTATTGTATGAAATAACTAGTTACTCTGTTTAATAACTAGTTTAAAATGTGGAATGGTTCATCATTACGTGCTGTAACTGGTGTTGGCATCATTCTATACTTTAACTTGGGTTGGGATGTTACTCCTATGAAGTAATTAAAGTGTTGAATGGTTCTAATAATGCTGTAATTGGAGTCAGATCATTATTCCATGAAATAACTAGTTAAAGTATTGAAAAATTCCTCATTCCATGCAGTAACTAAAGTTGGATTGGTAGTATATGAAGCAATTAGCTGAAGTGTATAACTGAACACTTAGATTTCATTTCAGAGAAAGCTAGATTACATGTAGAGTAAGGGACATCAACATTTTTTTGGGTAATTCATTAAGGGATTTAGTTTGGCCTTAGTGAAAAACAGGTCAGTAGTAACAAAATTCATGTGACAGCCAGTTAGTGGGGAGCCTGTAGAGTTTAGGTTTGTGAAATGAGCTAGGCAGAAAAGCCATTACTTTGTTAACTTAACAGAGTGACATTTGATACTTTGGCATCTGGGTAACACGTAGCTGTTAGTGACAAAAAAAAAACAGAGAGCCCTGCGTGGCTTCACATAACTTGCTAACAATACACGCATAGATGGTTTTTTTTTTCTTCCTAGGAAATTTACGGACTACGGTAACCGAAATTGGGGGGTCCAGTCAGGGTTCAGAGTATAAACATTCAAAATTAGACCTAAGGAAATTTGGAAGATTTCAGTAGGAAACCAATCAAGGCAGCCGTTAAAGTTTTACAAGGGTTTAATTTTACGAGTTTTACACAATGCGCAGCTTGAGGACACTGACTTACTTGCAGTTTGGGCTTCAGGCAAGCTGGATGTGAAGTTATACCACTCCATTGTTTTGGGCTTTGCTACTAAATTGAAACTAAAATTTATAAGTAATTTATGCAGGCACTTCATCTACCTCATAACTGACTGTTAGTGAAGTGATTATTGGCAAGCAGTATTTATGTTCGAAAGATATCACACTTAAACTTCAAATTTATTTCGTGTGTGCAGTAAATATTGACCACAGGCAGTACATCAGATCTGACAGGATTTATTTAGTGCCGCTCTTTCTTTGTATGTGAGTGTAACTTCTGTGCATAAGAATCAACATGTATTAAGAAACATACAGTGAATTTAGTGACAAAAACCTGTGTGATTTATTATTCAAGTGATAGTGATCTGGTACACCTTGGTGTGCTGAAAAACCATGTGCAATATTCCCAATGAGAAATGTCCCATGATCTATCAGCTAAACAGTGAGCAGTTGCAAGTGTTGAATGGATCCTCATTGTATACCCAAAGGGATCTGGGTCATGATTCTATGAAACAGCTAGCTAAAGTAGTTGAATGATCCCTCATCAAAGCTTTTAACTGGAGTTGGTTTATTGTTGCATGGAATATATAACTAGTTCTATGAAGTATTAATTGTTTTCTTTGTTCAACACTAACTAAAATGTCCTAGGTATTTTATACATTGACAGAATTATACACTTAAACAGTAAAAAAAAAAATGCACGCACGCGCGCACACACACACGCACACATGCACACCCACAACAGAGAGGGAGACAGCAGTTTGGTACAGTAGTTCTTATGTAAAGAGTACTGACATCAGTAAAAGGGAGTAACTAACTTGAAGGAATAGAAGTCTTTCTTGAGAAGCTAATAGGTTTCAGACAGGCAAGAAGGTGCTGGCATTTTGTGGAACCCAAAGGCTCATTACCATGTTCAGAAGAGCCTCCCACTTTCCCTATCCTGAGCCAGGTGAATTCAGTCCGCATTCCACCACCCCTTTGATTCTGTTTCTTTAAGATCCATTTTAATATTATTATCCCAACTATGCCGTGGTCTTCCAAGTGATCACTTTTGTTGAGGTTTTCCAACCAAAATACTGTTTGCATTTCTCTTCTCCCTCTTGCATACCACATGCCTGACCCATCTCACCCTCTTTGATTTCTTCACTATAGTATGAATTTTCCCCATTGTCTTTTAGTTTCTGTGGCTTTAGGTCAAGTTGTCTGCCTCAGCACCCTGGCTTAAACACTTATGTTCCTTCCTTAATACTGAACATACAAATTTCTATAACTTCAGCTAATTTTAAAATTTGCCATATAAATGCCACAGTCTGATATGAAAAGTTAAATGGCTGTAAAGTATATCAGTTGTATAAACTTAAAGAACATGAATTTCTGTCACATGTGTGTGGATTTGCTGTTCATAATTCATGCAGTGTTGTTTTGCAATCCTATGTATTTCTCTTAATTAACATTGGTGTATGTATACAAAAGAAAGGTTTAAGATTGTGTGTAAAATGGTGTGTAATCTACTGATACAACTGTGGCATATTTAAGAAATTGTGCATTGATCTTTATCGTACCTGGAATTAACATGTGCTTTCTGCAGTGGTGGCATGTAAAACATGAAAGTGATGAAATAATTTTATAGTTCTATAATTGACAAGTGTAAGCATTTATTTATTTCCTTCTGCAGGTGATGTGGTTTGTTAAGTGCCACATGCATTAGTAGAAAATTACATATCTGGTTCATTAAATATTTAATTTAATTTTAGTACTTACCATTTCAACAATAATTGCTTGGCACAGTTTGCATAGTGTCTTTAGGAACTGACCAGTCAGTGCTTTCTTTATACACTTCATGCTCTTGAATATACTTCCCGAAATTATAAATTTTCCATGTAGTATGCTAGAAGAATTATAAATGACTGATCCCATAATGCAGGACTTTACTTCAAATATTGATAGTTATGCAGCAGGTCAAAAAAAAGTCCTACTTTTATGGAACTTGAAGGTTCAGCACCATTTTAGCAAAAGTCCAGCGTAGACTTTCTCCAGCACCTGCTGAATTTCACTCATACATTCTCATTGTATTCCCATAGGATCCTTCTGTACATCATTATTTTAACTGTATGAAGTGAAGAGTACAAATTGTAAAGGTGTTCTTGTTCTTTTGTCCCTTCTGCTATTTCATTCTTTTTTTTAAAGCCAAGTATGCATTCTCTTTTGTACTTTGTTCTCAAACACATTGTGTCAGCATGTATGTTCTTCCCTTCAAGTGAGGGATCAGCTTTCATACTCTTGTACAGTAATGAATAAAATTATAATCTTCTGCCTTCTAAAGTAGATTGTATATAAAATGTCTTCTGCCCCTATTGTCTCCTGTGCTACTGTGATGTGTTTTAAATCGTATTTGCTGCAAAGGTACATAGTTGACGACATTACAGGCACATGCCAAACTAACCTGTGACTCCTGAATTACAGTTACCAAGGCTGAATGAAGTTTTTATGTTCCAGGGGTTCCTGACTGATAGTGGAAATGTTAACCTGGACCGTGTTCAGCTTATAATGGCTGACCTGGGTGATGTAGAAGATGAGATTTTCAAGAAACGACAACAAAATGAAATTGCGTTTAAGGAAAGAGAGAGGGCAAGGAAGAGACGTACAAAAATGATAAATCAATGGCAACCTGCTTGGGTACCAAAAGGACAGTTTGCCCCTCAAGTGAGTCTGTGCTGCTAAATTTATGGAGAGGAAAGGCCCCATGGTTGGACCCTGTTTTGAGTGCACTTGGAATTACTTGGTTTGTAGACTTTGTGTATCATCTCATATTGAAGAGAGAACACTGTTTTGGAAAGTACCTCTTGTCCTGTACTTAGGTAACAAGGTGGGGAAGCACCCACTCAGATGAATGTAGGGCAGTGGATTCACGTTGACCACATATCTCCTTCAGTCAGTTATGACCACAATTTTTACATGAGATTTGAGATTTTCATGGCTGTGAAGAGTTGTACTGTGGTCTTCCAGGTTATGACACAGTGTAGTCTGGTAGATGGGTACAAATGAAATATTTCAGAGGATCATATTGCATCCATCTTCATGGTAGAAGTGCAACTGCATTATTTGTCGACTACTACTGTGATTGTAGGTTTCTATAGAGGTACAGATAACAATATCGCACTACTACAGGAGTTTGAGCCCTTGCTGACTGGCCACTAGGGACAGGTGACATTACTTTTATTTCTTTATCAGTTATTAGCATTTTTGGTGTTAGACAGAGACAGCTTCCTAAATGTAGTGGACAAGTTTTATTTGAATTTTATTTTTTATTTTCTATAAAGTGTGAGATTAAAAAATAAGGATGTATGTCTCATTTGGGGATGTGTGCTAGTTAGATGAATGTAATTTAAACTTTATTATGACATGGAAAATGGGAAAACATAATATTATTGCATGTGTGTTTTTTCTGTGATCTTCCCACAGTAATATTACCACATTTAGTCTATAAGTTTTGACTATTAGTATCTGTGTCATAATATTAAATTTGGTTCTTTCTATATAGCCTTTGGGCAGGGAAGTAAAGCCTGTGCAAAATCCACGACAGGAGGCATACCACATGCGGAAAGATGGCATCCATCACAGCAGTCGTGTGGAGCAGCAACTGATGGGAACAGATCCCTCACAAGCTTTGAACTCTATGCTGAGGCCAGAGGTAAACATCATCACTCCCTAAACTGCACCTTGCATTGCAATTATAAATTGTAAATAGTAAAAGGTTCCCCAGGTTTTAGTGTAATTCAGAACTTTATTGGTAGCAAAGAAAAGTCTGGAAATGATGGATCATGCCAGTAGAATGATGGTAAATGCTCATATTGTACTGTATTTATTGTGGTTCTTTTTCATTCAGTATTCTATGTTGTAAAATTCAGGGTACTCATATTTTTGTGTGTGCGAAGTGCAGTACATTCCTATGCTGCAAGTGTTGGGGTTACAAAGTTTTGCATAAAATGTTCTCGGCCTAGCAGCTGCGTCAGATTGCTTGATGGTGAGTGAGTCAGTGTTTCGAGGAACATCTCCACCCTCATCATCAGGGAACTGACTACCTGTGATTTCGTGGGTAGTCTGTTCCCTGATGACGAGGGTGGAGATTGTCCTCACCATTAAGCACTCTGACACGGCTGTTAGCCCAAGAACATTTTATTCAGTTTAGTCACTGTGAAAGCCTTAAATTATGTACTACAGAATTTTGCCCTTGTGGCTGTCATAAATCTTGACTATAAATTCACCCTTATGGAAATGTGGAATAAATATTAAAATTTTGTTAAACACAAAATGAAAACCATCAACACATTCAGCTGAGACTAGCTCTCACTTAAGAAATGATTACTTGTTAAGAAATTTAGTTTGTGCATGTGCATGTGTTAGTGACGTGGGGGGATGGATGGTCGTGCTGCTTGCTGTAACCGTTTTGCCAGCACCAGTTCACCCTCCACTAAAATTTCCCTCATCATGAGTAAAGTTTAAATTGTTGTAGGTTTTGAAATTTGTGTACCTACTGTTATTTTTGATGTGTAAAAAATGTGCATTTGTTACAAATGTGAACTGAAAATCTTCATAGCAATCCATCTCCACTTACAGCAAGGGCATCCCTGGAAAAATAGGGTTCGAATTACAGAATTTTGTGATGTGGACATACATTGAAAGTCTGTTATTACAAGTGTGGCTTATAATGAGGAATGCATTGGAATTACATTTTAACTATGTGCTGTCAGCTTGCATATGTTATTTTGTAACATGGAGTGCTTGTGTGTTAACATTTCCATTATTGTGATCCATTTTAAAGCCATTGTTTATCTGTAACCACCATTGATGTAATTGCACACTGGCTAAAGCCCTTTCTGAAGGCTACAAAGTAGAAAAGAAAGCTGAGATACTGTACCGTGACATACATGATCAGACTGCTGCCTGGAGGGTATAGAGAGAGTGTTGCTCAGCACAGCATAACTGTTTAAACAGTGGAGAAGGGAAGAGAGGCATGCAGAGCGAAAGTTCATCCCTCTTTACCCTACCTGCAATTCCAGAGCTGCAGTGTCTCATTGGGGATATGTAGTAGCATTGTCTGTGTTATTACATATTAACAAGCCTCCATGTGGTATGTATGATTGTGAACTGTTAGTATTCAGAGGGCCATGGCAAGTATTGGTAAATGCAAAGCTTTGGGTGTTGCTACAAAGTTTGAAGTCATTAAGGCCTGTGGAGAAATGAATGCCAGCATTAATGAAACGGGAATTGTGACACCATATTAAGATGACATTCGCAACCTAGGAAGTTACTGTGTCATCAACTTGTATGGTAGTTTGTCATTGGTGTATTGAGTTCTAATTTATGAACGTGATTCATTCTCAGTTTCAGTTTCCTTTTAGACTCTTTTGTTGTCACTAGCTACGATGAGATATCTATAAAAATACATATTTTATTCTGCATGCTGTATTTGTCGCCAAATGCAAATCTGTCTATAAAGATTATTTACTGTAACAACAATTTTTCATGCTGTTACTAACTCTCGATATAAGGGACTTTTAAGATGACATTCGCAACTTACTACATAGGAAGTCACCGTGTCATCAACTTGTATGGTAGTTTGTCATGGTGTATTGAGTTCTAATTTATGAATGTGATTCATTGTCAGTTTCAGTTCCCTTTTAGACTCTTATGTTGTCACTAGCTACAATGAGATATGTATAAAAATACATATTTTATTCTGCATGCTGTATTTATGTTGCCAAATGCAAATCTGTCTATAAAGAGTATTTACTGTAACAACAATTTTTCGTGCTGTTACTAACTCTCGATATAAGGGACTTCCACTGTATTTTCAAGGACATGTCACTGTCATGAGTATTCTATACTGTGTTATATTTTTATAGCAGCAAGTGTTTTATGTGCCACATAAAGGTCATTTTTACATTTCTTGCAAAGGTTTCAGTCCCTTTTTTAATGTACATTTTTAGAGATTCCAAAACTTAACTGTGTTTTTGAATCTGCTTTTGACCTCCCAGGGTACGAGTTTTTTAGGCTGTTTGAAACCTATTAATGGCTGTTGTACTGTACCATTATTTTAAATTTTTATTATATGCCCTTCTTAACAATAAAGTTTCAAAGTTAAGAAATGTCGAATGGTATTTTACGTTGCTATTTTTAATGTGACCTGTCAATATTAGCTAGTAGCACAACCAGCAAAGCACACAAAAGCTGTCCATCAGAACTATAATTTACATGGTCCTTCTCATACTTCTTTCATCCTATTCCGTCATATTCAGGGAGACTAGTTAGAGTTTTAGTATGAAGAACTCAAGCTTTGCATTTGTATAAAGTACATACAAATCATGTTTTTACATAATACAGCGAAACTTGGCTAAGACGTCCCCAGTTAAGAAGTTTTCCTGCCTGTGACCTGAGGATGAAAGAGTACCAAAATTCTCCCACTTGATTAACGTTAAACATTGCCCTTTTAATACGTCTCTGTGTAAGAAAATTTTCCACCTCAGAAGCATGAAAAGTTCACAACAAAGTGAATATTTAACCCATTTAATACATTTCCATATCAAGATCTTAAACAATTTCCCTGAGTTTCCATTCTTTCTCTTTCCAAAATATAGCATTGAAATGACAATGTCAGTTCATATAAGTTAGTCTCAAAGATCATACCTGCATGTGAACGTCACACAGCAGAATAACACAACCTCATAGCACGTGGGTGTTGTATTTCTCCTGAAATTCAGAGACTGCAATCAGTTCGTCCCCACTACTTGGCCTCTGTTGCTGTTCCATCAACATAGTTGCTACCTTAGTCATTTTGCTTCTAGCTATCCTGCTGTTAATGTTATTTAGTATTGTACATGTCTGTTATCTCTGAGGTAGCTTATTGTTATTGCAGAAGTTAAAATTAGTAAATCTTCCAGAGTTTACAGCACAGTTTTACATGAACTTTAAATTTTGTGTTTATTTGTTGTTGTCTGTGTTATTACACCAACTGGTCTGGTAGATGAGTACCACCACTTCACATGAACACACTGCCTGCATTGTGATTACATCTATGAAGATGGTTGGAGGATCTTCCTCCAAAATGTTGATATGTTTGTGCTAGGCTATATAGTATTGTAACCCATATGACCACAGTATGAATCTTCACCACAGTGGAATGTCAGATTTTTTTCTTTGTTTCTTAGAATTTCAAGACAATGCCTTAACCATGTAGCATACTGTACATTAAAGATTCAGCTGATATTGTTATGTTGTTTAGGGTGGTGGAGGACAGAAGAGAAAGTCTGGTGAGATGGATAAAGATTCTGATAATGAAGAAGAAACCCATGATGAGGTTCGGTTATGGGAAGATGGCTTCAAAGACAGATACTATGAATCCAAATTTGATGTGGCTACAGAGAACATTGAGTTCAGACACAGAGTGGCTTTTCAGTATGTTCTTGGCCTATGTTGGGTGTTGAAATATTATTATCAGGTATAAATTTCATCTTCACATTGCTTCAATATCCTTTTCTTGTGGGCTGTTCCATAATAATGATAACATGGTGATCATGGTGAAGATTAGTGCTTAATGAAACAATGTAATTGTTTAATGTATGGTTTAAAACTAGATATGTGCAGTAAAAAGAGGCAATGTTGTGCTACTGCACATCATGAAGACATACAGGACAGTGGAGGTATAGTTCCACTCATTCTTAACCTTGGCACTAGATGGAGGTGAGGCCTTTTTTACCCCTGGGGAAGAGCCCCCACTACGCATTGGATAGGACAGGTGTCCCCCACAGTGGTCTGGATAATTCAGTAAAGAGAAACCTGTTGCCCCTGGCAGCAATTGAACCATGATTCCACACTTGGTTAGCCCATTGCCTATAGACAGTAAGCGTGATAATGTTTCTTTGGATTAGAGTTGAAAGGTTGCATTACATTATATGTTATATCCTTTAAGCATTGACTATATCTTAGCCCATGGAGAAATTGTTTGGTGTGGGACGTGAAAAGTGACCACTTTGATCGCAAAAACCAATCATCCTTGAATAACTGCACTGCTTTATTTTTCTGCTGTGTAGGCTGTAAGACAGAGAGGGATGTTAATGTAAGACTGTAGATTTCAGCAGGTCTCTGGAACTAAAAACACACTCTTAGGGTTATCACAGAAGACCTACTAAAATAGCTATACCTCTGCTCTTTTGTATCTGTGAATGTTTGATGTTCATGAATGAACAAGTGAGTTTCCTCATAGTGGTTGCCAGATACAGAGCCATGTAACATAAATATAATGAAAGTATTAGAGAAGAACTGTAAATAACATATATTACTAGTCTACAATAATAAGAACTATGGAAGGAAATGCTAGATCATTTGGGAGGAATGCCTGGAAATTGAATCTTTATAAGTCAGTGTACGAGGTCTGTTCAACAAATGTCCGAACTTTTAAAATAGCGCGCCAATGCAAAAGCGCATCGCTTTCTGGAAAGTGGCGCAGCCTAGCTGTGATGTTCGGGAGTTATCTGCCGCAAGCCGCGTCGTTCTATCTTGCTTGGTCATTGTGCTGGAGCGGTTTGTTTGGCTGTGTGCAAAGTGTCGTCGGCGAATTTTAACATGTCAGAATTTCACGAACAGCGCGTAAACATTAAGTTTTGTGTTAAGCTTGGGAAAACGTTTACCGAGACTCATGAAATGTTGAAAGAAGCTTACGGTGACCAGTGTATGGGCCGTACGCAGTGTTATGAATGGTTCAAACGTTTCAAGGACGGTCGGCAGTCAACTGACTGACCCACGTCCGGGTCGGCCCTCAACGTGAAGTGATGCGGTTCATGTTGCCCAAGTTCGTGCCGTTGTTCGTTCTAATCGTCGTTTGACTGTTCGGGAAATAGCTGAGGAATGCAACATATCCGTAGGGTCATGCCACGCCATTCTAACAGAAAAATTAGAAATGCATTGGGTGGCAGCAAAGTTTGTTCCACGCCTCTTGACTGAGGATCAAAGAGAGCGTCGCGTTGCTATTTGTCAGGAACTTTTGGATCGCGCAAATGAAGACGAAAACTTCATGAATTGCATCATCACCGGCGATGAAACGTGGGTCTATGGATATGATGTGGAAACAAAACCACAATCTTCTCAGTGGGTCTCGAAAACGTCGCCCAGACCGAAAAAAGCGCGTCAAGTGAGATCGAATGTGAAAGCGATGTTGACCATTTTTTTTTGACGTTGAGGGAGTTGTGCATCATGAGTTTCTGCCACAAGGACAAACTGTGAACAGATGGTACTACCTGGATGTTCTTAAAAGACTGAGAGAAAGAATCAGGAGAAAAAGGCCTCAGTTATGGAGAAACAATTCATGGATCCTCCACCATGACAATGCACCAGCTCATGCGTCGCTGCAGATTCGTGACTTCCTGGCCAAACATGAGACAACGGTCCTTCCTCAGCCTCTCTACTCTCCTGACCTTGCCCCAGCAGACTTTTTCCTCTTCCAAAAACTTAAATCCACGTTGAAAGGACGAAGATTTCAATCGGTCGAGGAGATAAAGGAAAAATCGCTGGAGGACCTACGCACAATCCCGAAAAACGCCTTCCAGGACTGCTTCCAGAAGTGGAAAAAACGTTGGGAGCGGTGTATGAACAGCCAAGGGGAGTACTTCGAAGGAGACAAAACTGAGTAACTTGCAGGTGAGCCCAAAAAAATTATATAAAAAAGTTCGGACATTATTTGAACAGACCTCGTATGAATATAAATTTTTTGCATGCCAGTGACATTCAGCAAAAGGATGAAAGGAGAAAACATATTGCTCCGTGGCAGTGCAGTACCAAGCGGGACATTCAAAATTAACTACAGAAAAAATTGCAGACATTTCATGTTGATTTTGGAAGAAGTGTAGAAAGTGTTGCAAACATTTTTGGGCAACCCTCATATACCAATAAAAGTTGAGTATGCATTTCTTGTGTCCTGTGCTACTTGTCTGTCTTAACCCTTAGCTGCGAACGGCCTCTATAGTGGCCGCCCTTTAAATGTGGCACAGCGCCGAACGGCCACTTAAGTGGCCACTGAGTGTGTGTCGAATTTGGAAGCATTTTTTTCACCCCTATCGCAGGTAATGCTAAAGATTTATACTGGGTTAGGTCTGGTGAATGTCAGGGCTTCTTTGTGGAGTGAGAATTACTCCCCCTCCATCCCTCTATCCCCTCCAGAAAGCCTTTAGATGTCAATACATTTCAACTGCGTAATTCTCTGGCGTGACTAAGACCGTTTCAAAACACAGCATGCTTTTGTTTATGTCTGCAACTGGAGTGTAGTGTAGCTAGAATTATAAGAGTGGACTATGATACGAGTACTGATTGACGACCTGAGAGGTTGTCAGTGGCGTACTGTAACGCGAAATTTTCAGATGAAATTATTACACAAAACCTGGAGATATCCGCAAAAATCCATGCTTACAGCTACAGGGGGCTCACAGACGTGTCTCTTGTAGTTCTGGGGCACTCTTTAGGCGTTGTGGGGCAGTAATGTGCAACACACAGACGTCAAATATAATAAAAACGTCGTGGGCACCCTTGAATACCAGGATGTTTACCCAGCATTGACACAGTGGCTTTAGATCTGTTTTGCTCTCACCAAACAAGTAGCCGATATATTCGTCGCATTAGGTTTCTGCAGCTGTGGGCAGTAACACAACAGTCTTTGTGAAGTGGCACCGAGACTTTTTGACGACTTAGAGAGACGTAAAATAAATTCATGCCGGACAGTACGATCCGAACAGGAAAGACATGCCCCTGACTTTGGACCGAAAAAAATGAAACTGAAAAGGGGCGACGTAAGGGTGAGGACCAGGGGAAATTTGACAGCGTTAGTTTGGAAGGACAGACGAGACGTTTACATGCTAACTAACAAAATACGCTGCCGAGTTTGTTCAGCGCGTGGCGTCAGAAAGGGAACCACATATAAGTGCGCCAAATGTAATGTCGGCCTGTGCATGGTGCCTTGTTTCGCGGACTTTCACACAAAAGTGAACGTGTAAAACACCAAAATTATCTATTGTGATAGAATAGTGATCCAAGGTGCCACGGATTGTCTGCAGCAGACAGAAATATGTGAGTAATAAAATATTTACACTCGATTTTATATAATGCATGCAATTCACAGGCCTAAATTTATTATAAAAATATGTGAACATTTTTTCCCGAATTAATCAATTCATAAACACACTACGAAATTTTATTTCCTCAAATTTGATGCAAAAGTGTATGAGATATGATTTTTTTTCTAAGAGTAAGCGTTAAGAATAGAAACCTATATTTAAAAACCTCGGCAGGGCGCTGTTGCGCGGGGGCATTTAAATCCGGCGTATAAGGGTTAATCCTTACTCTTTGAGTCCTATAAACCATCAGTACACACAAAGCAGTATATGTGTTACACTAAATGTTAGGTTTCACATTCATTGTCTTGTCTGTCATGCAACACATCCATAGCTTCTTCCAAAGTGAGTTCTCCAGAGAGTTCGATCTAGTGCTTCTTCTTTCAAATTCCAGTATCTTCTCTTTCACTGAAGGTCATCCAGTAACTGCTTACATCTTCTTCTTCATCTTCTTATTCCTTCTGTCTTTCTTTCAATATCATGTTTGAGAAGGCAGTTACTATGCAAGATGTGACCAATCCAGTTAGCATTCTTTCTTTTTAGTGTATGTAGGACTTCCTTCTTCCTTGACTGTTTGTAGTACTTCTTCATTTTTTACACAATCAGTCTACCTGATCTTCTGCTGCCTTCTCTAGTACCACATTTCCAAACTTTCAGGGTGTATTTCTGAACTATTTTCCAAGGTGCCCAAGTTTCAGCACCGTACCAAGCTGTGTGCTTCAAATGTAGCATTTCGTTAGTTTATTCCTTAAATTTAAGTCCAGTTTGTTGGGGGAAAGAGTTTTCTTCCTTTTGAATGCCACCTCTGCTGTGGCAATCCTGGATTTCATTTCACATGTACATCTTGCATATTTTGTTATCAGGCTACCCAGATAGTTGAAGTATTCCACATTCTCCAGTTGTTTTTGATCCATCATAATCTCTACTGGGGATGGTTGTCTTGACATTCTCATTACCTTAGTTTTTTCCACATTCATTTCCATTCCATACCATCTTCCAACTTTTAACTAGTATTATGTTTCTAATTTAAAGAAGGTGCTGAAAATTGTTTGCCGTGTGAGGTGTTGCATTATCTTGCTGAAAAGAGGCATATGTTCTTATAGTCAGACAGGTGTCCAAAAAAGTGGTATGAGAATGTGTTACATATCAGTGTGAATTTGTGGTCTCAGGAACAAATGGGCCCAGTAATCATAGTTTCACTTACAACACACCACGCATGTAGACATTCCCTGAATTAACGTGGGATTTTATGGAGACCAGTATCTGTTACTTTAGGAGTTCACATATCCATTGAGATTATAACAAGCGTCATAGCTAAACAAGATGAGTGTCGTGTTGATTTGTGCAGCATGCACCTCCTGAAGCTACCAATTCACGAAATTATTTTTTTATTTATTTTATTTGTTTATTATATATATATATATATATATTTTTTTTTTTTTTTTTTTTTTTTGCGAGGGTCATGATCTCCCTTATAGAGTCTGTCATCTACAGTTGTCATAGGGATGCAAATTCAGCAGTATTGCTGCATTTCATTGTGAAATATGGACACACCTGTTTACTGTGCAAGTTGAACCAAAGATTTTGTCTCCAGTCTAGCACCAATTTCATTTTTTCCTTACCCCATGTCCTCTGTGTGCCCACTTACTCGTTATATGTGTTGTTCAAAGCCTTTTCACTTATAAATTGTTTTCCTGTGGAACTGGCACACCCAGAAATTTTCATCAGAATTTATGATGGCATTTGTTGTGGCAACTGTATTTAGTGTACAGAAACCCACATAGTTACTGCAAGTAACCAATGGGGACCTCATTACCTCTCTAATAAACAGTTTGGGAATGAGGCAGTTCATGGGTTTAGTGACTAGCATGAGCCACCTGATGGGAAGTGACTAGTAACTGGGGTCATGTAATGTAATGGCATGGTAGGATTTAATGAATTTCAGTCCAGGTAATACAACTCTTGTTACAGATGAAACTAATTCCTTTGTTTTTACAATAAGGTGCTACGTGTTTTGGCTTATGATAAAGCCATTATCAGGCTCCTCCTTTTAAAAATATATTCAGGAAATGTTACATTATCTCATATTGTATTGTATTGCATTTTGGTGAATTATGGTATCACCTGTTCTCATACAAGTTATTTATTTTAATTTGTTTTCCAGTTAAAATTGTAGGTTTTAAACGTTTTTATGGTAACTGATTTTCAAAACTTTTTAAAAAATTCCCGTTTTTCTTTTGGTTTTTAAATGTTTGTCATTCCTTTTTGCCACCAGGAATGGTGACAGTCTGAGTCGTTCACTTGACTGGATTTCTTTCATTTTGATCTGTACTATTGTAACTGAAAATATAGTTATTGTAATATTTATATGTGTAAGTAAAAGTACAATTATTTTTTCTGTTCTTGTGACTTACAGTGTTATTGGGTGCGAAGTAGGTCCAAATTTGTGCCAGTGCCTGAAGTCCCAACTTTATTCATTTGTTATATGGGGTAAAGGTAAAGCAATCCCATTACAGGCCTGGGCAGGCCCTTAGGGTTCCAGAAGGTTGACGCTCCCACATTTCTAGACAATCAGCACATGAAGGTGGTAAGGTTGTCAGCCCTATGCACCGGCATATGCATCTAACATCCTCATGTCTGCTGCATTTATAGATACTCTTGTGTTTTTGAGACATAATATAATTGGTATTAAGGCAATCGAAGTTGAATACATCTTAATATTTTGTTAATGATAAATAGTTTTATACAGACTTGTTTATACAAAAACTTTAATAAAATATGGATCTCCTAAATGCAATATGTTATGGATTCCTTAATAAAAAGTGTACTGTTTTTTTTATTTTAGTGACAAGCTCTTTATATATGTGATTTCAAGGTTATAAATGAAATGACTGTCAATTTTCAGATTTAAGTAAACCGTTAAGATGACTCTTTGAAGTATAAATATGTTACTGAGTTTGTAGAACTCCATATTTATTGTTACCACAACAGAAGGCTTATGTACCGTCTGTCCTATACACTCTTATTTAAAGGTCAAGGTAAAGGTGTTCCTGTGCATGCAATGAAGGCATGTGGGGAAATGGAGATATAGCTCCATACATTCTCAACCTTGGCAGTAGGGTAGACATGAGTGGCTAGCTTTGTGCTTGGCCACTTTAGCCCTGGGGAAAGAGCCCCCATTATCCATAGAATAGGAGGCTGGGTGGGCCCCAGAGCCAGTCTAGATGCTTTGGAGAGGAGAGAAATTTCATCCAGCATAATCACTATATTGACTGAGCTATCAACTTTACTTTTTGTTTACCGTGCATTATGGTAATGAAAACACTTATCAACCAACAACTGCACTGAATGATAAGTGTTTTCATGACTTAGCTATCTCTACTTCCCTTTCTATTTAATCTCTAGCAATTTATCATGCGGAGTACAGATTATGAAGCTTGTAAGTGACTGCTTGATTTTGTTTTTACAGGGATGTGCATCATGGAAATGGTACTTTCCATACCATTATGCTCCATTTGCATCAGATTTTGTGAATATAGCTGAGGTGTCAACAGAGTTTGAGAAAGAAACCAAACCAGTATGTATGAGACATGCTTTATGGATATTGTCCTTTGATAATTTGTGGATATTATTGTGGTTGATAACTTTAACACTCGATTTTACTCCATGGTGACACTTTCAGTTCCGTCCACTGGAGCAGCTGATGGGTGTGTTCCCAGCAGCAAGCAGTTCTCATGTTCCGGCACCATGGGCTTCTCTCATGAGTAGTCCAGTGAGTATAACATATTGTGTATGCAGTAACAAGTAGTGTACATGCAACTGGCTGTTGCCAAACTGGGTGTTATTTTTTACTTTGAAGTGTGACATCACATTGTGATATAAATATATAAAGGTAAGGAGAATATTGTCACTCACAACAGTCTTCGTATGTTACGTTGAAATATATTGAGCTACATGTTTCGGCTCACCTATAAAAGAGCCATCACGAGGCAGTAAAATACAAAACAAAAATTATATGTATGCTACACCTTGTCTAGTTGTATTATTGCATTGAAATCTCAACATATATGATAAGATATGTATATGATATATGATCAGCCAAAAATTATTGGGTACAAGATAAATGTATATAATAGCAAACGGTTAAAAGGCTGACTATATTTGTAGTTGTAATCACAAGAATAGTATGAATTATATATCTTTTTTTTTTTTCTTCCTGGTCCTTCTCCATAGGGATTAAATAAGTGTGGATAGATTTTCTAAGTCCCCTGTTGCAACAGAAGCCTCTGTACTCTATCACTGTTTAGGAAAAACAGTTTTAATAATTTATAATTCTTACTGATCTTATGATTATAATTTAATTTTTTGCTAGTCATATATCATATACAGTAAAACCCTGATTTAATGTTCCCACATTTAGTGAAATCCCAGATTTAGTGATGATTTTTTAATGTCCCAACAATAGCTCCATATAAACAATGTATTATTTTCCCGCATTTAGTGAATCCTGATTTAGAGAAAAACCCGCATTTAGTGGAAAAATATTACGTACTCATACTTCAATTGTTATTTGACGTTTCTCACATTTAGTAAATTTTTTCATGAGCAAAAAATCACATAAGGTATATACAGTAAAACCTCTATCCATCGTTTGTCAGGGGGATGGAAAACAAAAAACGATAGATACGGGAAAACGATAGTACCGGGAAACCATTAAAATTATAGATAAGAACAATTTAATGATTATTATTACTTCTTGCTGAGAAAATCTTTCATTGACGTTTGTTTTGTGCACACTTTACGCCTGAATTCAAAGTACGATTTTTCAAGGCCTTGAACACTTTCACGATCACTGTCACTTGTGCTGTGCGCATAAAAGAAAGATTTCACTTTCATCATCGCTTCATGCGTCTCAGCAAAACTCGGCACAACTTCGGGTTTGCCATCTTCTTCTTCTCCTCCTCCTTCCCCCTCTACACTCCCGGACGCCACGAGGCTCACGCACAGCTCCTGCACTGTTTCTACACCACAGGTTGCCACGTGACTGTCCACGAGACGTAGTCCTCGAATTTATCTTTGTTCATGCCACTGAACTTTTCCCAGTCTTGGCGGAAATCGTCGTCATCGTTGGTCAATACGATGTCACTATCGCCTGAAGATTGTCCCTGCACGTAACCAGCTTTCCGAAAACAATTTTCGATTGACTGCTGGGTTACTTGTTGCAAGGCTGCCACAGTGTAGTGCAAAGCTTCCAACACGTTTATCTTCTTTTTCGTATCTTTACCTGCATCCATTAAGCAAACAGCTGTTTGCACGAGGCGTTTTCTATAAAGCTGCTTATAACACTATATTACCCCTAAATCAAGGGGCTGGGCACACTTGTACAATTTGCCGGGTACCGTATGACTTTTACATTTCTTAGAAACGATGTATCCTTTGGATGTGCAGCACAATTGTCCACAAAGAGGAGAATGTTCCTGTTTTGCGCACCCATACTTGCGTCTAATGAACTCAGAAATGAAGAAAAAATGTCTGTGGTCATCCACGCTTTATTGTTCGCGTGGTATTTTGCGGGTAATTTTTTTACATTCTTGAAACATCGCGGTTTCGGAGATTATCCAATAACAATCGGCACTTGTTTGTCACTTCCATTACTGATAACACAAAGTAAAACAGTAAGTCTGTCTTTACAGTTTTCCCGCCATGACAAGACTAAGAAAGCACTAAGATAGCAATACACGTGCGCGCAGCGCACTAAATCATCGCTTAAAATTTAAAAAAAAAACTATCAATGCGGGAAAATGTTGTGTCAGGACCGTGATTTTTCAACGATTGATGCAGGAAAACGACAGTTCGAGGAATGATGGAGGTGGGAAAAAATAGTGTTATTTATATGGGGCTAATTTCGGGACTAAATAAGGCAGACGATACATGCGGGGTAACGGGAACGATGGAACGAGGTTTCACTGTATTGTATGTGAAAATTACGATATACGCTCGAAACATTGAGACAATGGCCTGCCACGATGGAAACACCGTTTCCCATTAGATCACCAAACATCATTGGGCCGGGATAGCGCCTGGATGGGTGATCGTCCAGGAGTGCCCGGTACTGTTGCCTATGTCTAAGTGAGACAAAGTAGTGTGAAATATGCGGAAGCGCAATGGTAGGGGAAACTGTGACGTAATCACTTAGCCAGTCCATTACTCTGATCCTGATGACATAATGCCTGTCCCCTCTCTGTCTACCTTATCTAGAAGTTACTCTGCTACTGCATGCCTGTTTTGCGATCATTGCGTAAACCTGGAGCATTTGTGAAAAATTCTTTCTTTAATTTGTATTATATTTTTTTATTCTTTAATAATGGCTACTAGTAAAAGGAAGAAGCTGACAATTGCGGAAAATGTGAAAATAATTCAAGAAGTGGAAAAGAACCCAAGCACGCCCGCAATAGAAATTGCACGGAAATTTAATCTTACGCCGTCTTCATTGTTTTGTTTAATGAAGAATAAACAATTAATACTAGACGAAGAAGTGAAATGTGGGGGTGAAGCCATCAAAAGAGAAAACATCAAATCATCACCATATGATGAAATGGAGAGTGGTTTGAAGGAATGTGCTGTGCCAACCTCCCAATCAATGGTGTACTGTTGAAGGAGAAAGCAATTAGGGTAGCAACTAGGCTTAGAATAGAAAACTTTAAGGGCTCCAATGGATGGCTGGACAGATTTAAGAAGTGTTATGGACTTGAATATAAAAGTGTTTGTTGCGAAAGTGTGATGCCAAAGAGGTAGAGGAAGAAGAAGAAGAGGCAGTACAAGAAGAAGAATCAGTTCCCACACTTGGGGAAGCGGTTCAGGCACTTGAAGTGGTATGAAGATATTTAACTTCTTTTGATGTTGACAGCACTTCTATATCAAAAGTAAATTCTTTGGAGTGAGAAGTTCTGTATGTTCAGAGCACCCACCAGAAGAAGCAAGCAAGTTTGCTGGACTGTTTTAATAAATAATTTTCTTATAGCTATGTGTGCTTGGTTTTTGAATAATTTTGATATTTTTTTATGTGAAAATTCCAAATATCTTGTAATATTTTCTATTTAAAGTTGTATGATGAAGCTTTTTAAAGGAGGGATGAAAAATTGTTTAAAGATTTATGCCAATTTTGAAAATAGTTTTAAAAATTTGAAATAAATTTTTGTAATCATGATTCATTACAGAAAATTTAATTTTCAATAGCAATAAGGCTTGCTTGTCACTGGAATTTGTTTCTAAATGTTTATTTTAAAAATATTAATATAAGTATTGTGCGTACAAAGTTGAAAAATTGATTTTTATTATAGAGACCATAATGGAACTAATAAACAAGCAAAAAAAAGATAAATTTAACTCATTTTAATTGAAAACCTCCATTTAATGAAAACCTCAATTTGGTGAAATATATTCTAATCCCCCAGCAATTCATTAAATAGGGGTGTTACTGTGTGTGTGTGTATATATATATATATATATATCTTATGATATGCAACTTGAGATCTCAATGCAAATAATACACAACTAGATACGGTGTAAGACATGTATAATTTTCCTTTATATTTTACTGCCTGATGATGGTTCTTTTATAGGTGAATGGAGGTCTGAAAATAAAATACTTGTATGTTGCCCCATCTTTTGACTGACTTTGTGTACTCATTAATTTATAATTCATGATAGTCTTTTTTTATAGACAGATGTGGGAGGATGATGTAATAATTGTCATGAACATATGTCAGTATATTTCTATATTATGTGTGTGTGTGTGTGTGTGTGTGTGTAAATGGGGAGCATTTATTATGATCTATGGGGGTGGCCGTAAGTTGCATTTGG
Organism: Reticulitermes speratus; assembly: GCA_021186555.1. NCBI lineage: Eukaryota > Metazoa > Arthropoda > Insecta > Blattodea > Rhinotermitidae > Reticulitermes > Reticulitermes speratus. Next base: position 14,587,298 of record JAJKFL010000005.1, on the reverse strand, counting down.
GTGGTTTATAATGCAGGATTTATTACTTTAATTTCAATAATTGGAAGTATTCTGTGTGCACGATTTATGTATATTTTGTGTTCACTTTATGTTGTATGTGCGTGAGTAAAGTTTTTGTCCTGTGGGGCACACGGTGGTGCAGTTGGTTGAGGCACTGCGCTACAAGCCGGAACGTTGCGGGTTCGATTCCTGATGGTGTCATTGGAATGTTTTATTGACATAATCGTTTCGGTTGCACTATGGCCCTGGGGTCGACTCAGCCTCTAACAGAAATGAGTACCAGGAATATTTCCTGGGGGTAAAGGCGGCCGGTGCATAGGGCTGACAACCTTACCACCTTCATGTGCCGATTGTCTAGAAATCTGGGAGCCTCAACTTCCTGGAACCCTAAGGGTCTGTCCAGGCCTGTAATGGGATTTGTTTACCTTTTAGAGTGGTTAATTATTGAATATGTGGTTAACATGTCAGCTGTATCAAAAACCAGCATAAAAATCATAAACTGCTTTCAGTTCAAGAAAAGCTGGATGTTGTAGACAAGGTGGATGCTACTTCAAATGTTCTTTGTGAAAAAATTGCGGGTGACTTGGTATTTCTATGTCAGCTTTAACTGTGGCTATATGAAATTGAGTTACAATACTCAAACAGTCTGTGATGAACAGCTGAGCTGGAAAAAGATGAAAGTAGCAAGATATGGCCTGGTAGAATCAGTACTTAATGGACTGGTTGTGGTAAAATGGGCTCTTCTTGTAAGAGTTGTGCATGTAAATAAACATGTTATTTTGTGTTCAAGAATGTGTCAAAAGCATTGAAGAGAGTAAGGCTTAAAATGTCAATTTCAGTACAGAATTACAATACAACATGTTTTCAGCCTAACCTTTTCAAGACTTTTCATGCTTAATAAGCCTCATTTTTTGAGTTTTTCCAAAAATGTGTGAAGATGGTTTCACTGTTTGTCATGTTGTTTGTTTGATTCACTCCAGGACTCTCCCATCATTGATTTTTACCCAGAAGATTTTAAAATAGACTTAAATGGAAAGAAGTTTGCATGGCAAGGTGTAGCTCTATTACCATTTGTTGAAGAGAAGAGATTATTCAAGGCTTTAGAGCCATACTATGAAACCTTAACTCCTGCAGAAAGTAAGTATGAAATAACTGTGATACTAAGAAGAATATAAAGGTGTTGTTGTACTCACCATATATATTTCTGCATACACCTGTTCAGAATTAAAGTATTTTTTCCCCTTTCCTCATTTAGTTATGTATGTGCTTTGTCCTCAGAAAACAAAAACATTTGTGCTTTTAGCTATCAGTTTTTTGAAACAAAGTGAAATGAGATCTTGGAACTTTTGTGTATACACACTGTATGTGAATTATATTTTTTTGTACATAACTTGTTTCTCTATTTCTTAATTTATAGAAAAACGCAATGTACGGGGAGATGACAGATTGTATGTGACAGTGAGGAATTCTGGCTATGACCTCATTAAGGGCTTGTATGAAAACAAAATTGGTGCCACTGTTGAAGTTAATGTTAGCATTGATGGAATGCAAGGCACTGTTCTTCTTGCAGAAGACTGCGTGACGCCAGGAGGGTGAGTATAACAATTTTATTAATGGTTCATCACCTGGGCAAATGGAGGTGAGGGGAAGCACAGGTACTGAAATAACGCACGTGCGCACACACACACACACACACACACACACACACACACACACACATATGCAAATATTCATGTACACATGCACAAAGCATTAACCACTCACATTACAGCATAACAATATTTACTCGCAAAATGAGATTTTTTCCTTAAATTTGGTGTTTAAATATGTGAGGTCGTCTTAAATTCGCATATGAAGTGCCAAACCTCACCAAACCATATGTGGCTGCTTCGAACCAGACCATGCCAAGCCAAACCAAGGCCTGCATTGCCAAATTGTCATTTGCAGATGAAAGAGAGAAAAGAGCATACTGTAGCAGTATTAGTGCTGATTCTAGAGCATTATGAGTCATTTGTTATTCCACTAAAATGTCAGGCCACGTAGAAAAGAAGGCTGCAAGCGTGACATGCTTTCCGAATGGAATCGAGCAAGGTTGTGACGCCAGATCTAAACTAATGGTGATTAGTTACAATGAAATAATGAATAACTGCACTGCAACAAAAAAGATAAGTGTTTCTGAAGCAAACATATGAAGTTGGAGGCGACAAAAGCAGAAGCTGATAAATGCGACCTCCGCTCAAAAATCTTTCAGTGGCCCCAAGCATGGACATTGCCAAGAATTAAAACAGGAAATTGTTGAGTTTATATGCTTGAAGGGAAAAAACTGAAGTGTCAGGTACATGTGAGACAATAAAATATAATGCACAGGAACTTGCTAAGTCACGCAAAATCAGGCGGCATCATTTCAAGGCCAGCATGGGTTCGTGTGGGCACATGATTCCGACACCTGTTCTGTCTTTGTAGATCTTTGCTTTCCCAGAAGGTATTTTGGTCATTAAGTTGGTTGTTGGAACCAAACACCATCTTCAGAGCTTTATTCCAAGACTCATGAACAGTAAGCAGTCACCATGTTTTAGTACCTGCAATCCATCAGTTTCTACATAACACAAACAAATACCTTCCACCTACATATATCTCCTCAACAATAATGCATAAGTTCTTTCTGTGCTCTTATCCTTAGCATAAGAACTATAAATTTTTTTGTATCTCCATCTCTAAACTAATAATTGAAGTAATGATTTTGATTTCAGATTTTATATCTTGAAAACTAGATCACGGTCAAGTCACTGATATGAATCCAAGAATTCTTCAAAACTGTTAAGAATCTTCACATTGTAAACGGCCAGGGTCCGTAATTCAAGTCTCGGACTGAGCTTCAAAAAGATGAGATGATAAACTGGTTGCTTGGATATTAGCCAGTTTATGTAATGACGTATATTAATCAGCAATAAGTCACCAACAAATGCACAAAACTGTTATTAAAGGTATAAATTAACCTTTTATCATTATTAAAATACCCTACATACGTTTCAGCTTGCGAGAAGCCATCATCAGGGGTTTACAATAGTACTTATCAAATGCTGGGCTACGGTAAGTACTATTGTAAACCCCTGATGATGGCTTCTCGCAAGCCGAAACGCATGTAGGGTATTTTAATAATGATAAAAGGTTAATTTATGCCTTTAATAACAGTTTTATGCATTTGTTGATGACTTATTGCTGATTATATAAATGCACAGTGATTTAAGATTAAAGACATATATTAAATAAAAAATGCAGTATTCAGAATTTGGAATGTGCGGAGGGGTTTTGCAGTTCACATGTCTAATTGCTGTCCGCACTTAAGCCTTGTATGTTATTAGGATGGGTAGAGGTCTAACACACCTCATTTCCATTAAAGGCTTAAAATCTCTTCCTTGTTAAAGTGACAGGTAGTTGTATGCTGGTAAGTGGTTCTTTTGTTCGGAAAGATATTTTTGGACAGGCTTGCCTGCTGGCTGGCTGTTTTCTTGACAAAGGAGGAGACATTCCACAATTCGTGGGAGTGTAAATTTTGGTAACAGTGACCATCAAAGTGGCTTCATATCCCTCCATATATTCCTTGGGATGGGATTCATGCTGTAACCATGAGTTGGGCAGTTCAAAGTGCACAGTTACAACATGTCACTAAATTATTATTCTAACAATTTCTCTATCACCGTCATGTTCATTCTGTCCCTGAATTTCACTTTACAAATTCACCATTAAAAGGAGCTAAAACTCATTTTGAAGATTTTCTATATCTTCCTAATCTACAGTCAAGAAAGTGGAAGCTTAGAACCGTGAAACTACTCTACAAAATTTTCTAAAAGTAAAATTATATGCCATAATTACTGAACATAAAATAGCCTTAAATTAGGTAAAAGCTAGATCTTCCAAGGCAGTTCTTGCATTCCTTTAGGATAACTAGAATATATACAATTTCAGAAACATGAATCCTTTTGAATTATTACCCTTGATATAAAAATGAGATCTCATGTATTTTTATAAAATTGAATGTTGCAATTAACCTGCCAAGTAAGGTAAAGGTAAAGTTCTCCCTAGAACAGGCCATGAAGACCCAGAGGGAGAGTAGAGGTATAGCTCTACTCTTTCTTTAACCTCGGTGCTAGATGGGGGTGGGTAGTCAACTCCACGCCCTGGCCGCTTTACCCCCGGGAAAGAGACCCGGTACCCATTGTATAGGAGGCTGGCTGGGCCCCAGGGCCAGTCTGGACGGCTGCGAAAAATCTCGTCCGCACCGGGATTCGATCCCCGGACTGTCCAGCCTGTGGCGAGTCGCTATGCCGACTACGCTATCCCGGCCCACAACCTCCCACGTATTTTGTATATTTTTGTATTTACCTGAAGATGGCCAAGTCGACCGAAACGTGTTGTAATGAATAATAAGTATTGACAATAAATTTTAGTTGTGATTTGACATGTTATTTTTAATATAGTTCATATATTATCACAACAGGATGTATAGAATAAAGGCTCAACTGACTCCTCTGCAGTTCCCTTCTTTTTCTCGTCATGTCCCAGGCTGCCCGCTGTTGAGGCTGCCAACATTCCTGGTTGGGTACATTCTATGCGACTGCTATAAGTCTTTAAACTTAATACAGCTACTGCAAATGAGTGTGGAAATTTGTGATGACATCATTCTGCATCATAAGATATATATATGATCCAATTAGTGTTTATTTTTTTATAATTTTACATTAGCCCTTTCTGTTTGATAACAGTAAGTTGATGAATATAGATATGTTATGGCATAATGTGGGATATTTGGGCATAGGTGCCTTAGAGTTGGATTTCTTTATCTCATCAGACAATCAGAGCCCAGATCAGTGAGATCATAAGAATGTGTGTTGACCTCAGATGCTCGTACTTGAATGAGAGTATAATGAATATAGAGTACTGTTAAACAGCTTACTTTCTGGATGGATGGAGGGATGGATAGATGGACAGACTGATAGGAATGTATTTATGTTGTAATACTTGTAAATACCTCTGAACACAGTAAGACATACTACTTCCTGTTACAGGTCTTTGCCCTCTCCAGTACTGGGACTTCCAGTTCTGAATCAAAATGGGGTGTATTGGTAAGTCTTTAGTGTTCAGTACTCTTAGACTGTATTTCAAATTTTATTTCTTAAAGATAAAGAAGTATTTGTCAATTGCTGAACGACAACCTGATTAAGCTTTATAAATAAGTTTCATTTTGGGGGATAATGGCAGTTATTGCTTGTATTAAGGGTAATCACTCGGCTAATGGTGGTAAAATAAAATATGCATAATATCTGGGGAAAACAGACTTATTACACTGTGCAACACACATAAAAAATTACAAAAATGAAAATACCTAGTCTTACCTAATTTTGGAGTGCTGAACACAAAAATGACATAAAAATTGAGAATTGGCTCTGGTTTCCATGTTATGGAAGAGATCTCATAAGAATGAGTTACCGCTCTGGAGACGAGAAGAGCGCTGGGCGCCGAGGTGGCATGTGACTGCAGTCCAGGTCATATTCTCAATACCACGTGATCAACTAGTGTCATACACTGTTCTTTCTTTGTCTGCCCATGGAGTTGTAGTAGGAGTCCTTTTGGGTGCTCAGCAGTTGTGTTACCTGTTCTGCATGTGCGTTATTGGCGGTGACATACACCTTTCTCTCAGCCTTTGTTTCAGACGGGATAATGTCTCATAAGTGTGTGAACAGTGTGAATAACTTCTGTTATATATATGGAGAAATCACATGTACTTCAAGGAAGCATGCTCTAACAGCAGTGATAAAAAAGCCTACTTCCTGTACTTTGGTTGTAAAGTGGGCTACCAGGACAAGAGCTGGGCTCCACACATGCACTGCACGTCCTGTTCATCAAAGCTCAACATTTGGGTGAATCGCAAAGGATGTTCCTTGCTGTTTGCAGTGCCAATGATGTGGATAGAGCCGACCAATCACCTTACAGACTGCTACTTCTGTATGGTGCCTCTTATTGAGAAAGAGATTACCAGGAAGAAAAAGTGGATAGTGGAGTACCCAAATATACCATCGGGTATTCGTCCGGTGCCTGACTGTGATGGTCTGCCTATTCCAGACCCCTCCTGTAAGTTTTTCCCTAGACTATAATGAGGAAGTGGAGAATAAACCCAAAGGAACACCACAGCCATCTACTTCAAGAGATCCAGAATTTTTCCTGAACATGACCTCTGCTGAACCACACAAGATCATGCAGAAGGAACTTTCTGACCTCATTGGAGACCTAGAACTGTTGAAGAATAAAGCAGAACTGTTGTCTTCAAGACTTCAACAGTGGAATCTTCTGGATAACACTGTGAAAGTGACAGCATTTTGCTCCCACCAAAAAGATTTTGAGCAGTTCTTCATAACACAATGTGAACTCAGTGCTTGTAAGAACATCAAGGGTCTGATGGCAGCAATGAACATCAGGTACTATCCAGAAGAGTGGCAATTATTCATAGACTCTTCCATGCATAGCCTAAAAGCAGTGTTGTTGCACAAGGGAAACATACTGCATTGAATCCCTGTTGCCTATGCCACCCTCAAAAACAGAACGTATGAAAACGTGAAGGAAATTCTCAGCTGTGTGAACTACAATACATATCAGTGGCACATTTATGGTAATTTGAAGGTAATTGCCTTTTTGATGTGACTGCAAAAATGTTACACAAAATTCTGTTGTTACCTATGCGAATGGGATGGTCGTGCCAAACGTGTTCACAACAGCAAGAAGAACTGGCCTCTACATAAATTACATACACGTGGAACAAAGAACGGAGCTCATCAGCCTCTTGTAGATCCGTGTAAAGTGTTGCTTCCACCTCTACTTATTCAATTGGGCCTAATGAAAAATTTTGTGAAGGCACTAGACAGGAATGGCCCAGCATTCTCATTGTGTGAGAAAGTCCCAAGGCTTTTAGTATGGATAAGATTAAGGGGTGTGTATTCATTCACCCCCAGATATGTCAGCTCTTCAGAGACCCTCTATTTGATCTCATTCTCAGTGATGACAAGAAGGCAGCCTGGAATGCCTTTCGACATGTTGCGACTGGTTTTGTAGGAAATGTAAAAGCCATCCAACTTCAGGAAGCTTGTGGAGGATCTTATAACTTTTTATGAGAAGCTCGGCTGCAACATGTCACTCAAGATGCATTTCCTCCATTCACACTTGGATTCCTTTCCGGTTAACTGTAGTGCCATAAGTGACGAACACAGTGAGTGTTTTTACCAGGACATCTCAGTGATGGAGAACAGATACAATGGCAGATGGAGCGCTGCCATGTTAGCTGATTACTGCTGGATGGTATTGAATGGACGAGCCAATCAGGAAGAAGGGGGAGGTGTGGTGTGTTATGGTAGGTTCTGACAGGGACTAGGAGGAGGACAAAAAAATGACGCTGGGTAACAACCCAGAAGATTTTAAGCAAGGTTTTTTTTTCTCTTCTCTAAAACATCCAGACTTGTTCTGGGGCCTACCCAGCCTCCTACTGAGGCTGTACCAGGGTTCTTTCCTGGAAGTCCCCGGATAAGAAATCTGATTTTTAAAGTCCCGAAATAAAATCCATAATGCATATGTTAATTTTTCCCGGATAAGAAGTTTCCCGCTTATTAAGTCTTCCCGCCTAAGAAGTCAAATCTCATGATACCAAGAGTATGATCTTTTATGAAATTTTACCCGTTTAATAAGTTTCGATATATAAGACTATCGATATATGCTATGATGCGATCGATCTCTACCGAGGTGCCCTGAACAGCAACATGGCAACATGCTGCTTTAAGTCTTGAACAGTAACACGCTGGTTACGTCAATTGAACCAATTGATGGGTGCTACTGCTGGCTACTGTGTATTACTATCTTCATACGTCTACTACTGAATCCTACACCCCAGAAAACTGTTGCAATTACGGTAAGTTATGTGCATTACGTTGTCTGTTTAGATGCTGTTGGTGGTGTTTATGTTGTTTAATAACTGCAGTCATTAGCGTGAACGAGTCTTCTTTTGTATTTTAATTGGTTACTTTTTCATTATATTTATCGTTATTGCAGTAATGATGACCCAGAAAGGAATAAAACGCAAAGCCTTATCACTGAAAGAGAAGTTGAGGGTGATTAGAGAAGTGGAATCAAATCCTACCTTGACCTGAGTGGAAGTGGCAAAGCGGCTGAACATGCCCGTAACTACAGTCAAACGAATTATGGGGAAAAAGGCTTTTAATAAGCTTTCCCTCTTAATAAGTCTTCCCGCTTGAGAAGTCCCTAATCCTCTGGTCCCTTGAAAGACTTCTTATCCGGGTTCTACTGTAATTGTATACTTTTTCATGCAAACATATATAAACTACCGAACTCTCTTATTCACTCACTTCGTGGTAATAGAATCCAAAGGTTCAGTGCTGTTATAACTAAAGATGTCCAAAACAATCTTGAGATTTGTGGGCCTTTAGATTCAAAATAATCATAGCTGCACTTAAGATAAAAAAAAAAAGCCACTGAAAATAAAGTACTGAGCACATCTTTCCTTTTACATTGTGTTTACACATGTCAGTATATTTGTAAATTCAATTCGTGTGCTATAAATATTTATATATTTATTTTGCAGTGTCAGATATCGGGATCCTAAGTATGCAGATTCATTCATTTTTCCTGCACGTCGCCTGAAAGGAGCCAGGTATTTAAATTTACTGTAAATAACATTTCTTCAAGTGTTACTAAATTTTCAGTATCTTATACTAGGAAGTATTTTTGTATATTTGTAACTGTCCAACTGCACCATATTCCTGGATGAAATATCCATGACTTACAACTTCCCATATACAAGGTTAACTATCAGAATGCCTGATTAGACCACTGGATTTGTTACTGCCATTGGAAGTTATCTTTAATGTATGAGTCCTTTTCCTGTATGGGTGTGTTGCATACCTACATTCCTATTTCATACATAGTAATTATTCTGTTTTTCACTGCATTTATAGAGATCCACCAAGAGTGCTGAAGCCCCAAGACTTAAGTCCAGCTCAGAATAGGGGCTGGAGACCTCAGATTGGAATGGCACCAGCAACTCAAAGGGCCTCATTGGGTGAAGCAGGGCATAGGATGGTTGGGTAAGTATGGACATGAGAAATTTATTTGCATCCTGAATCCTCTTCATTAATTTTGATGCTCCACTTGCGCATTTTGTAGTTTGCATTTTGTATCTCCAGTCCGAGTATATCGATGTGGATTCCATCAATATACTCGGACTGGAGATGATGCTATGACAACCTTGGAATAGCAAAGGAAGTAAAGTCTGTAAACAGTATTTGTAACAGTTGTAGAACCTCTGTCCACACATATTGTTCCTGTTTATGACCATAACAATTTTAACAATTTTAATGATTTTAATTGTGTTTTTTACAGGCTTATGTAATGTATGTTTCTTCCTTACTATGTTTTAAAGACCAATTGTGAACCTGAGTATGACCTGAGATAGGTCGAAACATGTAGTTCTATATAATAAATAGAATTTAGTTGTGGTTGGACAGATACTGATGTAATTTTTTACACCCTTTTGTATTTAACTCTTTACATCCAAACAGGAAAACGCTGTCCCACGAATTTAAGTGCCCTTAACAGTCGAAAGGTAAAACATTGTCCCGCAGCGCCGTGTCGTTTTTAAAATTCTCTGCATCTATAATTGCACATCTCTTTTTTACAGTATTTGTCTAAAAGGCTTTGTATAGGCATAAAAGATTGTGTGAAATTTAATTCTAGTTAAATTATCACTAATGAGGTTTAATTTTTCTTACTAAGAGCCTGACAATTTTTCCAGCAGGCACGAATTATTACATACGTCTCAGGCAGTGGTTCTTATTTTTTCCTCATATTGGCGAAGTGAAGCAAATACACACACACAAAGAGGCCTTTCCGACAAGTCTCTCTTCTTTCATAAAGCCCATTCTGTAAAATGCACACCCACTTTGCCCCAATTATTTCATCAAGAAAATGTTACTGAAAATTATCAGCTCAGTAATTACAGTAGTAATATTTACTTACAATTGTGTGTTCCACTTTTCAATTTTTGCGTCAATTGGTCCTCAGAAATGCAGGTTGGTGTGATATACCTCAAAACATTGGGTAGCACACAACTCTATGTTGCGTTCTAGACACTTGCATGTCGCTTTTTCCCTTTGTTTTTGGCAGAACACACACACACCGAATTCTCTTACACTATATAAGTCAGTGCCTTACTGTCTGATCGTGATTAAAATGTTCGCACTGCCTGGCCTGTCGCATGTTATTGCTCTGACAGGGAATGGACTGAACTGTTGAGTTGCAGGTAAACATAAGCATGAACCTAAAATTCGTAAAAAGTCATGCAAAAATCCTTAGAGTAGAATGGAGGACATTTGCCTCTGGTTCCATATTGCATTAACCAGAGCAATAAATGCCTACGTGCATTTCTTTCTTCTCCCACTGATTGCATATGAACTCATTCGCCTCAGCACCCAGATAAGCCAGCACTACCACGAAACCTAAACATCATTATAAGATTGAAACCTAAACAACGTTTGAGGAAATATGATGACATGTACAGTCTGCTCCAAATTTTGTAGCACAGGGTCTTCACTTACAGCAGGAGCTATTTGAAAAGAATAAATCTAGAAAATGTAGCTTAAAGTGAAAAATAAACAAGATAAAAAACGACCTTCAACTAAGCTGCTTAAAAATAGGTGGATTTTCTCGAAACTTGCATAACAGGTAGATGGATTCATTCTTAAGCGTGTACTTTTTTATTTGAAGTTTTTCTCTTTAAAAATTATGAAATACAACAGACAAAATCAGCAGGTGTGAAAACGGGCATTTAAGGCGTAAAGAACCCCGACTGTCAGTGACTAATTCAGGATTTAAATCTGTCTTACTTTAAAGTTAAAGTATGTGTTTCGACACTACCGTTCATTATCATCCGTGATGGTGACGCAGGGTACATTAAAACATGTATGTTAGACACAAAATGTAAGTGCAAGGCAGTGGAATAGAATAATAGACTACATTAAGCTGCATAAAATAGGATTATTGTTTCAAAACTCTGAGCATGGGTAGATGGAAACCTTCTTAACAGTCTACTTTTTTTATTTAAACTTTCAGCTTATAAAATGTATGAAATACAACTTAACAGGAAAAGATGTAGAAATGGTCATTTAAATTGAAAAGTGCCCCAGCCATGATAGAGTAATTTGAAATTTAAAAGGCCATATGTTGAAGTTTAATAACAAAGTTCTGTCAACTGAAATACCCTTTTATTGATTTTCTGAATTCTGCACAATGATATGACAGAAGTACAGAAAGAGGAAGTTTTTAGTAGGTAGAGGTAGGATGTTGTCTCAATATTTGCTACATTAGACCTGGACCTTTAATAATGAAAATTCTTTGTTTAAGTCATTTTCCTTTTTGTTTCAGTTCTGTATCACGGTCAGAAAAATATGACATGTGAAATACCAGACACATTTTGTAGGTGTACTCTGTGTGTGTGTGTGTGTGTGTGTGTGTGTGCGTATGCGCACATGCGTGTGTTGTAAGAGTGGCCTGTGACATAGATAATTACAAGTGAATAACAGAAACATGTTCTAAGGAAGAGCAGGGTATTCATTATTCACTGTGCTATGAAGATTTGGTGTTGGTATTTCACTCAAGTTTTGGCTATGTTTTGTTGATTATTAGCCTCATACTAGTATGTCAGAAATTGGTTTTACACCTTTGGTCAGTGATAGGGTATATTGATAAGACCTGGGGCCCACAAATTTTCCACCTCCAAATTCTATGCTTCAGAAGGGAGACATGAAGCACAGTAGATACTGATGATCCACAGTTGTGGAGTGACCTGTGAACCTCACTGTTATCTGATGCTTTCTGCTCAGTGAATGGGAACTGGTGTGCATTTTTTTGTGCAACAAAAAGCTGCAGTAATTATGCTGAAAATATGATGCACAACTCTACAAAATTTAGTCACCTGGGCGACCAATTACTTGAGTTCTGTGCATCCCTGGCTAGGACTGTAACCAGAACATTAGCCACAAACAGATATTATACGGAGCTGACTGGAGGGTTCCATTTTAATTGTTCAATCTCGGCTTATAACAGTTTACTTCTTTCATTGTCAGGCACCACACAAATGTGAGAGCTGGATTCGGCATATACAGTAGTATTCCTCCTCCAGTATTTAACCAACAACTGGAGACCTTAACACGAATTGCTGGTCTCTGGCAACAGAATCAGTATCGCTCATATCAGCAGCAGCAGCAGCAGCAGCAGCATTCAAACAGGGGAAGTGGTAAGTACAGCACAAATTATAGTCATATATATTTTGACTTTGGATTTATAAAGGAGGTTGTGAATAGTAAGCCTGTAAGTTTGCCACATATCATGCGTGTACCTATTTTATTGCATAATTCATGCATATGTTATACCCCTTTGTTTCAGACTTTTGTCAATATCGTGGGTTTGTGTTTTACATAGGGATTTATAAAAACATGAATATTTATTCTTTATAATAGTTCAAGATTTTCTTTCAGCGTCTGGGTTAGACTCTTTGTCAGAGTTAATTGGTAAAGGCTGGGTCACAGTAGGACATTGTAATGGAGTCAACCAGTGAATTCCAATAAACTTGCCTTCAGTGTGTAGGTCACTCTGTGACAGTTGTGGAATCAAGTCTGACTAGATAGTTGTAATTAAAATGGTTCCAGGGTAGGGATCCAACTTCTTAAAAACCAGAAACTGGGACACTTAATTACATTTGTGGTGGGGAGGAGGTAGAAGAAACAATTTTTAACCTGTCATGCAAAGGAAAAAAGCAGAGTAATTTTTGATGTTACTACAAACAAGGTAACTCAGGAAACATAAGTATTACATATCGATACCACAAAACGAAAAAATACAATAGCAGCAGCAGCAACAACCAACACCACCACCACAACCACCAGACAGTTCAATTACTCATTTTTTTGTGTGTCCATTCCTCATCCTTCGCAGTCTTAGTCCAAACTCTATAATCACTAATCTACACATCTTCCTCTCCCCCTTCTATTCCTTCCCGTTAGTGGCTAGCTGATAGCTGCCATAAATGTTTTCTGACACTGGCAGAAAGTCAGTATGTTCATTGGCATTTTCATAAATGTCCTAAAAGTCTTGGAAAAACCGGGGACAGTTGGCGTCCCAAACCGAATTTAACACGACAGAGCTCTTTAGAACCCATAAAATGAGACTGGCCTGGGAAAATCTGCTCAAATCGGTTCCCTACCTAAGGACTGTTGTTCTTGCTCGTGAGTGGTGTGTTGTTGCAGTCTTAAGCTGTGTGCTTTCTAGTTTGTACATTTCTTAATTTGATGCTCCACTTTTCTTTTATTTGCATGTATTAACTCTGATACTTTTATTACTTAATTATTTTCCTTAGCATATCACATGTGAAGTGCATGGGTGCCTGTTTGGAAATCACAGACACAACTATTTGGAAAGCAGATTCTCTTTTATTCCTCTTCGTATCATCCTCCATTCTTGTATTTGACAGTAACGTCAATTGTTCGTAAATACAGATTAGTAAACTTTCACACTAGCCGAACCTTTATGGTCAAACCGAGGTGTCGAGTTCAACTTCTAATCTTCATCAAAATTTGGGTCAGTACTGTTCAGTGTGTTGTAAATTGGCGATCGTTTGTAGTTCAGCCAGAATAATTTTGGTGCTGATCAACAGGTCTAGGATTTCATTTAACATTCCTGAGTCGAGAGATTGGCAGTTAATTTGTGACCTATAGGGAAAATTCTATAATAATCATTTCAGTATGGGAGAATTTTATTGTTGAAATTGGACACTATGTATATATGTATATTAGAATACAGCAGAGTGTAGGTTTGATGTGGTAATTATTTTGGATAGTAAAGAGACAACATCCCATCCACTCAAGCATCCCCCATCTACTGTCCCAATCCCTCCAAAAAGATGTGAAGACAGGCTAGAATAGTGATCAGAGAATCAGTCAGAATGCATGTCTGCAATCTGATCCCTGTGTTTGATGGGGAAAAATTGCAGTAGTGGCAGACTACCAAAGCATGATAGATTCTCCTGGGCTCAGGGGCACCTACCCTGCCAAACTCGCTACCCCCCAAGTCAGGTTTACAGGCATCCATCTCACCCTGGGCTCGGGTAGGTGTTCATTGTAGGAATTAAGGCCTTAAGTGCTGGGAAACAAAACGGTTTATTCATTTATTCTGTAGTCTGTCTTACAACAGATCTGTAGTCTCTTCCAAAGCGAGTTCTCCACAGGGTGGGATCTAGTGTTTCCTCTTTCAATTTCCAGTATCTTCTCTTTTCTTTAAGGCCATCCAGTAGCTGCTTATACCTTCTTCCTCGTCTTCCCGTCATATCTGTCCTTCCCTCTAACTTTCCTTCAATCATGCCTTTTAGAAGGCAGTTTCTACGCAAGATGTGACCAATCGAGTTAGCCTTTCTTCTTTTTATTGTATGTAGGATATTCCTCTCCTCCTTGACTCTGTGTAATACTCCTTCATTTCTCACACGATCGGTCCAACTGATCTTCTCCATTCTTCTCCAGCACCACATTTCAAGACTTTCCACGTATTTCTGGTCTACTTTGCGAAGTGTCCACGTTTCAGCACCATACAAAGCTATGCTCCAAATGTAGCACTTTACTAGTTTCCTGCTTAAAATTAAGTCCAGTTTGCTTGTGAAAAGAGTCTTCTTCTTGTTGAATGCTGATTTTGCCATGGCAATTCTGGATTTAATTTCATGTGTACACCTTGCATCATTTGTTATCATGCTACCAAGTAATTGAAATATTCCACATTCTCCAATTGGTTTTGATCTGTCATAATTTTTATTGGGTATGGTTGCCTTGAGATTCTCAGTACCTTAGTTTTTTCCACATTCATTTCCATTCCATAGCGTCTTCCAATTTCAGTTAGTCTATCAATCATGCCCTGTAGCACTGTTTCTTCCCTAGCCAGTAGCACAAGGTCATCTGCATATTTCACAGTGCGGATTACTTGTCCTACTTTGAAGTCCCCAAACCCTTCAAGAGCTTCCCTGGTAAGGTACTCGCTGTATAAGTTGAACAGAATCGGCAACAAACAGCAACCTTGTCTAACTCCTCTTCCAATCTTCACACTTCACGTCTCCCCTTGGTGCAGGCGTACTTTAACACTGTTCCATGTACAGTTTGCTGATCAGTCTTCTTTTGTGCCAGTCTATTCCATTTCCCTTTAGGATCTGCATTAATTTGGTCCAGTTGACACGGTCAAATGCCTTCTGCCAGTCTATGAAGCAAGCACACAATTCATCATCTATGACTAAGGTTCGTTCTGATATTTTTGTCAGCATCCCAGTTGCATCTCTAGTTCCTTTTCCTCTTCTAAATCCAAACTGATCTTCTCCAAGCGCATTCTCAGTCTTTCTTTCAATCCTTCTTCTAAGTATCCTCGCTACAATCTTTACTGCATGTGCAATGAGGCTGATTGTGTGATGGTCACTGCATTTTGTAGCTTTGGGCTTCTTCTTTAAGGCAGTCATTGTAACTTCAATGAAATCTCTGGGCCACTCTCCAGTTACATACATGCTGTTGATCAGCTGTGTCATTAGTTTGAGACCATCTTCTCCCAACAATTTGAGTACATCCCCAGGTACATCATCATCTCCTGTAGCCTTCTTATCCCTCATGTCCTTGATAGCTTTTTCCACTTCACTTTGCAAAATGTAAGGGCCTTTCTCGTCTTCATCTACTTCAGCTTCAGGTTCGAATTCTAGGTGTTCTGGTCGATTAGCTCGATCGTAGAGATCTGTGATATAATTCTCCCAAATTTGCAGTACTCGTCTCAGATCTATTATTATATTCCCTTGAGAGTCTTTGATGCAAATGTTTTGAATCCCATGGTTTTCTTTCCAACCTAGTTCCTTTGTCTTCATATACATTAAATCATAACGTCCTGTTCTTTGAAATTCTGTGATGTCGTCGCATACGCTCTCAAGATATTCCTTCTTGGCATTGTCTGTGGCTCCATATGGTCCAACAGCGTTGTGATGTGCTTTATTTCCAACCACACTGTTCCAATCTCCCATTATAATCGTATTTGTCACGCCTTTTCCATCCTTTTCAAGAATTTCTTCAATTATATCATACAGCTCTTCCATTTCGTCTTCTTCATACTCCGATGTTGGCATGTACACTTGCGCTATCAAAATACTGGTTCTGCCTTCAACTTAACAGCAATGGTTCTGTCACTATACACACACTTCTTAACAACACTTTTCACTAAGCTTTTATACACTACTTTTGCTACGCCTCTTTCAGCCCTGTCACCCCCGGAATAATATGCTGTATAATCACCCCTTCTTATTTCACCTTGACCCTTCCACCGCACTTCACTAACACCTAGCACAGACACTGTGTTCTTCTGCATTTCCTTCTTTAGATGTTCGAGTTTTCCTCCTTGATTTAAGGTCCTTACGTTCCAAGTTCCTACCTTGAAGCTGTGATTTTCCTCTGCTTCTTCTGCTTCTGTTTGTAGTCCTCGCTGTAACTCCTACCACGTGGTGTCTCCTCTTGAAACACCCCCCCTGGAGATCTGAATGGGGGAGTAGTTTACCTCTGGATTGTTTTGTCTCCAGAGGAAGCATGTAGCATTTGTCTCTGTTTCTGGAACAGACTACCCAGGAAAAGTAGTAATGTGGCAGTTTTTCCATTTGCTTTCCACATAGCAGTACAGCAGCCGTTCAGACCACTCTGGTCACGCCTGTTGCTACATGATTATGAACTATCTGAGCATCATTTGCTCTTTGCTTCAAGTCGCTACTGATGTCACTGCTTCCGGTATCAGGGGAGTTTTTATTGGATTTCCCCTCTCCTAGGCATCTCTCTTCATCTGGTTCTTACGCTCTTGATCTGTCCGGTTTCGGAGACCCTACTGATAGCAGTGCTATCGCTGACTTAGCTCTTAGGGTCACTGGAACTCACACGCCCCTCTACCGCAGCAAGGTGGATATACCAATAAGGGAGAAACAAAACAGTGTTTGTCAATAGACTTTAAGCTTGGCTGAGATACCACAGGCAACTGTTTGGTTCTTCAGGCAGGTTGGATTTGATCTGCGCCCGACAATGCATTTACTAATATTTTCACTATTCTATTCGAATATTTTTGTATTTGAAAATACGGTTCTGATGTTTCTCCACACAGCAACTGGCAGGGAAACAAAGTAAGTAGTGTGATCTATGCTCTTCTGTGTAATATCCCAGAAGTGCGCAGATCTCTTCAACACTGCGGCGGAAGCCTTAAATCATGGAAACTAAGTACTGAGTCACAGGTGGACACTAGTTGCTGCAGCTTGCCAACTTGCTTGAAGTTTGCTCCTGCGGCAAACTGCCTTGCTCTGTTGCCTGCTTGAAGGCAATGGGAAACTTCTTCAAACACACTAGGTCATTCGGCGGCAGGACCACTGACCTCCTCTAGTTGCCTCCACTAAAATGTCCTGATGTGACCCAGTCTTAACAAAAGGTGGTCTGCTTTTTATTTTGTTTAAACATTTAATGTTTTTAATGACCTTGTTACGTGTTGTATGGTATTCTCGTTAAACACTCTACAGATAATAAGTTATCAACAAAGTAACATATTGGTCACCAATTCTTCAGACAAGGTCTCTGATCTCAAATCTTTATTTTCATTATCACGCCCATGTTTATTTAGCATGACAGAATTTTGTCATATTTGTAGAACTTTATGGTGGAATGCATACCAGCCTGGAGTTTCTACTTTGGCTGGGGAATGTTTCTGAAAGTTTAAGAAATTGTAGAAAGGCTGATTGATTGATAACTCTGCATTAAAACAGGCAGTATGATTCAAGAGTTTGCATACACTAGTAAGTAACGCTAAACTATCGGAGCAGAATTCTAAACTGTGTTTATAAAACTATGCACCACTACATGTTTTGACCTCTAGAAGGTCATCATCAGGAAAGCAAGTTTTGCAGTTGGGTCATAAGAACCTTGCATATGGCAATCTATTGATAAATTACCTAAGTTGAAATGTGTAATGAAATAATATGGATATCCCTTCCATCAGTACATCAGTAGATTTTATCAAAACCACAGGTTTGTTAAGATGCTGTGATTGTCTTTGCAGTCGTACTTGAAGCATATGTACTCTGACTTTTGTCATTTGCGAGAAGATCCGGGAGGGAGAGCGGAGCTATCACAATACCCAGAGTGTTCCGCATATTTGTTCCCCCAAACCTAAATGTATCCAACATTCCACATCATGTCCAGGACTTGGGAAACATATGAGCAAACCCATTAGACAGCTTAACCAGATCTTTCCATACAGGCAGCTGGAAGATGGGACACAGGAACATGTCTACTTGCTTGCTACTGCGAGAGGACAGCACATGACTGGAGTCAGGACTGTACAGTCTATTAAAAAGTTTATTAACAAAAGAAACTACTGAAACCATTACGAAATATGTTTGTGTTATATCAGTTGAAATGTTAATGTTAATAAAACATACAATATCGGAATATATGGAATTGATTCTGTAATACAGGGCATACACAAAGAATGGTGCGGTTTTAATAGTGAACACTATTAAAACCGCACCATTCTTTTGTGTATGCCCTATATATCAACTTCAGTATCAGTTTAAACAACATCAATACATAGAAGTACAAAATTTTACTGTTTCGGTAAACATTGATTACATCATCAAATATTCCTACACACTATATCGAAGAAGGAAATTAATAAGGACGATACTGTATTTATAACAAATGTGTCATTTTAACCAACATAATACGATATTTAAAGATAATTCTCTATGCAACCTAATATAAAAATGAAATTACACGACCAACAAAATCTACCCTATAAATAAGCCTGTGAGGAATGAGATCTCAATCCACAATTGACATGATATATTATAATTTATATAAACCTTGATATTTACATTTTTATATTTTAACAAAGTTAGCCTGATGGTTTTTTAAAAGCTGAAACATGTTGCTAGATGTAATGTAAGATTTACTTACAAATCTCACATTACATAGTGAAAGGTAAAGCAATCCCATTACAGGCCCTTAGGGTCCCAGGAGGTCGAGGCTCCCAGATTTTTAGACAATCGGCACATGAAGGTGGTAAGGTTGTCAGCCCTACGCACCAGCCGCCTTTACCCCCCAGGAAAGATTCCTGGTACTCATTTCTGTTAGAGTCTGAGAGCCTGTTAGAGGCTGAGTCGACCCCAGGGCCATAGTGCGACCGAAAATTCCAGTGACACCATCGGGAATCGAACCCGCGACGTTCCGGTTTGTAGCGCAGTGCCTCAACCAACTGCGCCCACCGCGTGCCCCCACAGTGTAATAGTACCATTTGTAGATACAGATAAAAAAACAGGATGCAAGGCATCCAAGTTAACAAATATTTCCTTGCACAGACTTAATCATTTGGTCGTTGTCATGATATCGATGTTTTCTGAGAGGTAGGAACTGGGGTTCCAAACGTTCTGTAAGATGAACTTCACGCTTTAAAGGGCCGTGTGATTATTTGACGCCACACGGTCTACAACTGACGTTGTGTAGCGTCGAATGAAGTATGGAATGATTTTGAACGATCAATCTATTTGTATGTGCGGTTTGTGTTACAGAGCTCTGTAAGGCAAACCCACGTAACAAGATACCAGTCACGCGGTTGCGCTTGACACGTAAGGCCACAACATCTGAACAGTTCTATCCCTTATTTCGGCAAACCTGAATTCAAGACATTCTTTAAACTTTACTTACGTATTTTGTAAAAGAATAAGATCTCATTCGTACTAATAGAATTTTATCGTTGCATACACAATATTCTCAATATTTTTATAAAGTGGGAATACCTGATGATGGCTACGTAAGGCCGAAACATGTAATATATTTTGACATTAAATCATTTTGTGATCGCTGATTTGTGACTGACGGTTTCCTGTACCCTGATGTATATCGTATCACAACGGAATGGTCAGACTAAAGCTTAGAAAATACGAGTACTAGCAATATAAAACAACCTCAAAAGGCGTATGAAGCATGAAGGTTTATTTTTAAGCGCGTTCACTTACTCGTGGAAAGTGCCCGTTAGCTTCGTCATGTCGTCCTCCGTCAGTCCGTCTGTCCACGTGTATCAGCGCGGCTTCTACTGGACGGATTTCCGTGAAATTTGATATTGGCGACTTTATGAAAATCTGTTGAGTAAATCCAATTTTCGTTAAAATGGGTAAAAGTATCGCGCGCTTTGCATAAAGACGCTAATACGTTTTATTGTCGGCGATATTAAATCGCTATAAAAGCGTTCCCTTCTACTGTCATGGTATCAGGCTGTTAGTCCGTCCGTCTGTACGCATGTATCAGCGCAGCGGATTTCCATGAAATTTAATGTTGGAGGGGGGGGGGTTTATGAAAATCTGTGTAGAAAATCCAAATTTGGTTAAAATGGGGAAAAATTATGGGCACTCACATGCAGACCTAAGTATTTTAAATCGCTGTAAAAGCGTTCTCGTCTAGTGAAATCGTATCAGGCTGTTAGTCCGTCCGTCTGTACACATGTATCAGCGTGGTTCCCACTGAAAGGATTTCCGTTAAATTTTATATTGAGGAACTTTAATCTTAATTCACCGTGCATTTCTGTAATCAGCAATAAGTCACCAACAAATGCACAAAACCGTCAATAAAGGTATAAATTAACCTTTTATCATTACTAAAATACCCTACATACGTTTCGGCTTGCAAGAAGCCATCATCAGGGGTTTACAGTTGTACTTATCAAATGCTGTGCTACGGTCTGCCATCGACACTCGCAATATAACTTCACTGTTCGTTTCAGGTAGTCGTAAAACAGTTTGTATCATATGTTAAAAGCATAAACGATAAAAGTATAGAATTAAAAGGTATAGTAAAATTACACGGTTCACTGTTTCTTCAAACGTTCAAGGTTTTTCACTGCACCTGTAGGTGTTTCACTGGTTATTACACAGCTCTATGTAAGAGCTGTAGTAGAGCTTGTTGAAAGTACGTGATGGATTGAAGACGTATCGTATGAATTCGTTTAGCATTGCGTCTTTCTTATCGTGGTGTAAGGTCTTGCCGACGCGTGTCGTAGTAGTTAGGGAAAGTGGTTCTGCATACTGGTATGATGTAGGGTCTAGCCGTGCTGTATGTTCGGTGGATGTGTACTGTCCATCTGTATACATCCACCGAACATACAGCACGGCTAGACCCTACATCACACCAGTATGCAGAACTTCATTGAGCAGAGAGTGCTGTGCGCCATAGCGGGAGAATGGGGGAAGCCAACTCGCCGACCACGTTGTCTTATCTCGATTTGTCTGAACCAGTCACGATGTGTATAAATCCCGAACATCGAAGCTCATGAACTTACTAACTCTGCTGTGACTTATTTCATTGATGAAAGACCCGCATTCCTGTTATAATAACTTCTAGATCAAAGGAGATATCTACCTGATTTTGGCAGTTACTGTGGAAACATATGAGAGTGTGTGATCTAAATGACATCCACGTACTGTTGTATATGGCCGAAAAATATAGTAATATAGGACTTATATATATATTATATACATATACATACAACAGTATGCTTATATATACAAAGTCTGTGACAGTTTCAGCGCAAGTAATACCAGTGGCAAAGCCGTGCCACTTTATTGCTGAGGAAGTTAAGTAATCTGTGACATTTGTGAGAGCAAGTAGTGCCTGTGACAGAGCAGTGCCACTGTGGTACTAAGGAAGTTAACAGCAATCTGCGACATTTGTGAGAGCAAGTAGTGCCTGTGACAGAGCAGTGCCACTGTGGTACTAAGGAAGTTAACAGCAATCTGCGACTGTTTTTGGTGCAGGTTGTCAGTGGCAAAGCACAGTCACTGTCATCTTAGGAACCTGTAGCAATCCAAGAGTTATGTGCGCAAGTAGTTTCATTTGCCACGCAGTCTCGTCTCGGCGCTGGTTTGACATTTCTCTACTGTTTTAATTACGTCTGACAGGCGACTCGTTCATTGCAGGCGGGACGTTCCTTGGTGCGTGCGTAGCACGTGCCATTGCCAGGAATAATTGGGTGTTGATGCAGCACCATGAAGTGGGCGGGCTCCGAGCATTTCCTTGTTAAGCTGTATTTCTCCATGGCGGGTGTTTTAGTATGAGCTAGATGCGTTGTGTAGGGTACAACCATTAGCTTGACACACCCAACCCCTAATAATATGATGGACAAGTGATAAGGATTTGAAGCCGCCTTTCAGACGTTTAGACGATTATCGATCGGGTTTTATGCGCTGTTTGTTCATGTCGCATAAATATGTGGATTACGTAGAGGTCTTCCTGTCCGTACGTTTTGCTTCCATGAACCACTACAGTTCTGCCGTTTTCTGTTTTCTCCTTTGGAATCGTGTGTATTTTCCGCATTATTATTATTATTAATAATAGGTCTAGTAGTAGTAGTAGTGGGCCGGGATAGCGACTCGCGACGGGCCGGACGGTCCAGGGATCGGATCCCAGTGGGGGTGAGATTTTCCACACCCACCCACACCGACCCTGGAGCCCACCCAGCCTCCTGTGTAATGGGTACCGGGTCTCTTTCCCGAGGGTAAAGCGGCCGGGGCGTGGCGTTGACCACCCACCCCATCTAGCGCCGAGGTTAAAGAAAGAGTAGAGCTATATGCTACTCCCTCTATGGGCCCTCACGGCCTGTTCTAGGGTGGAATTTTACCTCGTAGTAGTAGTAGTAGTAGTAGTAGTAGTAGTAGTTGTTGTGTTGGTGATGGTGGTGGTGATAGTTGTGCTCTGAGACGGGATGGCTCTGTAAAGCGACTAGCTGTGGCCTGAATGGCAGGAGGTGCATTTCCGGCACGGACAGGCACGTCTCTCTTTTCCTTCTCCGGACCGTGTTTAGGACCCATACAGCCAGATTTCCACGTGGCAGCGGAGGTGAAGCGTGGAACTAGCCACTCACGTTTACCCAGTGCTTCGGTTAACACAGTGTTAATCCTTATTTCCGCCCCTCGATTAGTATATTCCTTCGTCGTGTGATGTTTGGACACACAAACTTTACTAGACCTATCATTAACTGGCAGTTGGGTCCTTAGTTTCACGACGCTATCACCAAGTCACGTCATTTTACACGTCACCATCATCTTTGTTGTAACTCGGTGGTAATGGAACTTGAAGTTACCAGACCGCTGGTACCTAATCTCTCCATTGGACACTTGCAGTTACTATCATTGTCGTCACCATTATTGTCATTATAATTGCTAGTCTTCTCTGAGTGTTCTTAGAGCCTTCAAATGCTGCTGTAAGTCAGACGTGTAATTGAACAATTATTATACGTTTTGTCGAATAATGTGACTCCGACATACCTCACTTAGCACCTGTAGCATAATTCTAGTTTTATTTTGCACCAACTGCACTTCCTTCCGTGTGAACTGTGAAGCATAGAATTGATTCCGCAAGCGTAAGGTTGCTGGTCGATAAAGATCGTATGAGCTCACCCTATACTATTACTGCAGGCATCAGGGCGGGGGATGGTGAGCTTTGTTCGGCAGTAATTAGGGGAGGCGAGTCTGGGCATTGTAGGCCCGTCACATCTTGTCATCGCCTGCTGTTTGGCTAATTTCTCCTTTTACGAGCCCCTCAACCGTCGGATGACTGCTGTGTTAGAGTTTAGCTTGCCCGTTGTCGTCTTCCTCTGCGAATAAGATGTGAATTAATGGGGGAAGCAAGTAAACATAGCGTCTTTTTCTCTGTCACGTTTGATTCACTTTGAATTGTATCCAGCATGTCGAAGGTTACCCAAGACGTAAATAATATTTTATGAATATTGTCAGTACTGAACAAAATATCTGGGTCCCTGCATTCTCATACAGACTACCTGAAGGGTTCGTCTGACTGTTCATATAACCCCTTCGTGTGAACTACTCGTCACTGTTCTGTGGTTGTCACTCCTACTGTGTGGTTGAGACGTCCCAAGTTCGATTCTCTACCCGGACGACAGTTGCCCTGATTGTGGGTGATTTTTCCGAGTCCCTTTAGGCATATTTTTAGGTAGTACCTTAAAATTTGTTACCATTTCCGTTTTGTCATTCGCAGTTACTCAGCCATTCAGTACCATCAGTGGTATTGGGACAGCACCGTTAAAGAAATGAAGTCACCAGGTCTGTTTTGAATTGCTGATTTGAAACCCATGAATTCCATCCTTTGGTTATTTAAGCAAGGTAGGAAAATTGTAAAAATGTTGGAGGAGACTCATGCATCCGGACATGACATAACAAGAACCTTCGTAGTCGATACTCATATTAAATGAAGAGATGATCAAATGGACATGATAGGTAGAACGCAGGGGGGTAGATGGGAAATACACTCAGAAAAACAAAAATCAGGCGCCTAAAATTTTGTAAGTCGCATACCGAAAGTTATGTAAGTTTATGTATGCCATCATAATTCCAGTTATTCGTTATTTCCCATTATTTGTTAATGTGTCGATTTTCTCTTCCTTCTATTCATTACAATTACTGCCAAATATGTACTCACCTATATGTCTGTCTAATTGCAAGATGAACATGGTTGAATTTCAGTAATTTTCCGACGTGTGTAGACCCCGCGTCAAAGCGTGGATGAAGACTGGAACACCAATATTCACTCGTAGCATACTGGACAAGGCAGGACACTAGCGTTCCTCGAAGATCAGATATGGTAGTTCTGAATCTTGATATCGGTATACGTATCATTTTTCTACGTGTTGTATTCGCACAAGTACTGATTAAAAACTGTGCAGTTGCGTTTTATGTTTCAAAAGTTCTTTGTGCTGCATTGGTGAGGCCAGAAGTTCGAGTGAAGCAGATGTACGTATCTTATTTCTTCCGTGATTAGTTTAATGACATTCAGAGTTGAAGGGTCCGCGTTGGAATGTGACTGTAGACAAACAACTTCATTTGCAAAACATACACGACATAAAGGAGTTGTGTTTCTTGAGGAGTATCACTTATACAGACTACGAGTTAGTATGTTAGCCCGTAAAAGGACATGTTTAATATGGTGTCCAGAGTCTCTGAACTTCACTGATCACACTCGTCTTTTACTGAGTAAATCAGTTAGGGATCGAGCATAACGCTGAGAGAAAGTAACTTACTCGCAAGCGTCTTACACAGAGGTCCAGAGACCATGAATATATTGTGGAGCGTCGATGGACCAGGTTTCCTACATAATTTTCTTCACCTCGCTCCACATATTTCGATAGGGTGGCTCGTGGTGGCCAGGAAATGAGTTCGACATCGGCCTGCAGCCGTAGTCATTTTTGAACTACGCTGGAATCCTGAATGGAGGTGTGGTCTTGGTGGAACTGGGTTACTCCATTTGGACAAAGCAGTCCAGAGAGCGCCATTTTTTCTTCGAAACCTGTTTAGGTACCCATCTGGGTGTCCTATACAGTGGAGCATTTCAACCCCTTCGTGGGAGATCACCCCCAACAATGACTAGACACACGACTACTGCCTGTGGAGGTCGACACATATTTGGATTGATAATTGTACGTCAAAATGTGACCATCCCAATGGCGACCTACATTGCTGTCAGCAAATGCTGGGCGGTATAGTGTGTGTTCATCGGTAAGCGGGTCTTTCATCTCAGCTTGTTCTCTCAACCAGCTTTTTTAAGTCTCGAAATAAGCTTAATTTTTTGCACAGGAAAATTAGTAGCAGCCTTACGCTCCCTTTCACGGATGAAGGGGTTCTTTTGAGCTTCGGCTACTAACGCGGCGTTTTGAGCTGCGCTGCATACTCGCCATAGCCCATTTCCTTGGCGTTTCCAACGTGCCCGTACATCTCATATTTCTGTACCCATGCCCTTGCCGGCCGGTTTGGGACACCTACCGTCCACCTGCAGCGCTTGCATTTAATCCCCCCCAAAAAAAAAAAAAAGCGAGATGACACGCTGCGAATAGATCTGTCGTGGTTGTCTATAGTAACGAGAGTGAAGAAGGGAAGGTCCGAACTTCATATGCCAGTTGTACTGTAGTAGACACGAAGCGGTGTTCGAATATGCCACTCTGTACTCTGAGATGTAATAGATCGCTGCACTTCCAAACGAAAAAAAAAAAAAGAGCTTAGCAGCTGTAAGCAGAGTGGCCATCAAATATACGAAACACCAACCAGGTCTCTCTTGCATACAGATTTACCCGTCGTCAAGTGTATCGTATATCAGAAGTAAATACAAATTAATTCCATCGTGAAATTAGTGTACAGTGCTGCTTTCGGTCGCTAAATGAGTTCATGCCGAGGCGAGTGCGATATGTGGTAGAAACTCAGGAATTCTGGACACCATATTAAACATGTCCTTTTACGGGCTAACATACTAACTCGTAGTCTGTATAAGTGATACTCCTCAAGAAACACAACTCCTTTATGTCGTGTATGTTTTGTAAATGAAGTTGTTTGTCTACAGTCACATTCCAACGCGGACCCTTCAACTCAGAATGTCATTAAACTAATGACGGAAGAAATAAGATACATCTGCTTCACTAGAACTTCTGGCCTCACCAATGCAGCACAAAGAACGTTTGAAACATGCATATATACGTAGTTACAAAATAGAACCGCACAATTTTCAGTCAGTATTTGTACGAATACAAGTGAATAAAAGATATGTATACCGATACCAAGATTCAGAACTACCATATCTGATCTCCGAGGAACGCTAGTGCCCTGCCTTGTCCAGTATGCTACGAGTGAATATTGGCGTTCCAGTCTTCATCCACGCTTTGACGCGGGGTCTACACACGTCGGAAAATTACTGAAATTCAACCATGTTCATCTTGCAATTAGACATGTAGGTGAGTACATATTTGGCGTAAGTAATTGTAATGAACAGAAGGAAGAGGAAATCGACACACGAACAAATAAAAGGAAATTACGAATGATTGGAAATATGATGGCAGGTGAACGGTTACGTCACTTTCGGTATGGCACTCAAAAATTCAGGCTGCTTTTTATGGAAGTAAAATATTAAATTGAACAGGTTGTGGACATGTTGACTGGGTCAGATGTGGTCCAGTTGCGGTCTGTAGTGACGGCGGCGCTGAACTTGCGTGTTCCGTAACAGCAATCATACATGTCGTCTTGCATGGGACGGTCTTCAGCTAAACGTTTTTTGTGCACTACCTGATAATAGAATAGTTCCCGAGGGTGATGGGGTGGTGAGTTGGTAGTGAACTGTTGATCTGGCGGTCAGGTTAATCAAGTTGTTACGCGAAGCGTACGGCATCTGTTTGGTGTCCGGCAAGGAGAGACCAGTGGTCTGTTGATGACAAGTGCGGAAATGGTCAGAATCTCCTTTGGCGCTCTGTCTTCGATCCTATCAATAAGACCGTCCTTTGTTTTGATTAACTTGTGTGGACGACTTAGGGTGACCAAATCAAGGTGGATGAGAGAGGCGGAGCATATGGCACGCATGGGAGAGAAGACAAATATAGCGTGAAACCCTGAAGGATGTGCTTGGAGAACCTATGCATAGATGGATGGATATTATTAAAATGGATTGTAAAGAAATAGGATAGGAGGCACAGACTGGATTACTTGGATTCAGATTAGGGACCAGTGGCGGCTGTTGTAAACACGGAAATGAACCTTCGGGTTCTATAAAATGCACGGAATTTCTGTAGTAGCTGAGGACCTATTATCTTCTCAATAAGAATTCTGCTCCCTAGAGTTACTAATTAGTGCGGACAAACGTACTCCGATTCCGGAGGTCCACACGAATTATCCGAAAGCGTTGTTTGCGTTTTTGCATACCCAATTGTCTGTTCATTTAGAGCAGATACATATTTGTTGCTGCGGAGTTGATAAAACTGTGCATCAGCATATAGAGTGAACAGTCTATTTCTTGTAACCCTGGGTGATTAAATATTAACCATACTGTAAACTTTTTACATTAAAACTTTCGAGCTTAACGAGGTCTAGCCTACGTGTTATATAATGTACCATTAAAGTATGATGAGAGTTTTTATGCGATTTGAATTTATGTGAATTAGGGGTTATGTCTGTCTTGGGCTGATAAATCCACAATGAAATTTGCTGTCCAAATGTAACTTAGTTTTACCAACACCAAACGTAATCACCGCCCTTCAGTTTCTAAGAACAGGCATGCGGGTAGATACCATCTACAGTATGGCGTGGCTTGAATGTGTTCATTTGCGCACTTTGTGCAGAAAACGCGTAAGGATCTTCGTCCATCAGAATCCTTCTTGAGAAGATAATATTCGTTCAATGGGCCAAGAAATTCCGTGCATTTTATGGAATCCCATGATTCCTCACTGTCTTAAATTGCTGCATCATTCTGTATGTAACTCTACAGTAACGACCAACACATTACACAGTAATTTTACGTTGTGTTCACCGTGCATCTTGACATTCATTTTCAGTTTTTTTTAACCAACGAATGCACGAATAGGGCGAATTAAACAGAAATAAAAAAGTGCATTCGTTGGTTAAAAAACTGAACATTACACGGTATGTTACGGAGAACAAACGTAAGTTTAATGTTTCTCCTACATGTTATGTAAGGCTGGGCTATAGTCAGGGAGAACGTGTTAAAATACAGAATCGAAGTTTCTTAAGCTTTACATTACTAACTATTGCTTGAAGTTGGCTGACCTTTTACAGAGTAAGAATATATACGTAATGTCACTTTAATATATTGTCAAAATCTATATAACACACCTCAGTGTTCCCAGTATATTTTACACGTTCTCCCTGATGGCTACGCCTGGCCGATACATGTAGGAGGAATATGAAACTTACGTTTGTTCCCATAACGTATTATTTACTTTCTTGATCATTGGTTGTATAAATGTATCACTGTGTTTATAAGAGCCCAGTACTAATACCTTATCCTGAGCCACATGATTTAGATTCATTTAGATCGTTCAAAGAATCTGCCAAAGTTCGAGGCTCCTGTGTAACACCTTTCAACACTTTTGTTTTTAACGGCTAGAGGTTGCTGTCCCGTTTAACCCCTAAGTTGAATGGCTACACCTTGTCGGTTGTCCGTGACCGCTTGTTCAATATAGCCGACTCCACCGCAATTTACTGCACATGGGGAATAAAATAGGTATGTCTCGTACATGCATCGTAGCTGCCTGCTGCTTAGTGTTGTAAAATGTCACAATTCGAAGTGCCTGTAGACTGAAAGCTCAGTCATGCAGGCGGTGCTCATAGGCCATGTGTTCTACATACACAGTAGTACATTCCAAGAATTTCGTTATATAAAAGAGCTATGAAATATTATGTGAATGAGAACCGTGTCTCGCCACGTGTAAACCCCAAACATGGTACGACATAAGGGAGTCCCAGTCTTTTATTCATCATTGAGGGAGGAATCAGTAAGGTTGAGTTGCTGGGCCTGGGCCCCCTGCTGTGTCATGGAAGAAGACCACTTGAGAAACTCACGCAATAATGCAGCAGCGAGGTCGGGCAAAGAAAGGAGCCGGGATGATAAGAACGAGCGTGATACAAAACGTTCGGGTGGGATTGGGGTGAATTTCCTCTGATGTCATCAAACGTTTGTGTCTTTTGTGAAGTAAGGGTCAGCTTGAGGTGGTTATTATTGATAAAATGTATAGCTCAGTAATCAAACATGAGGCGGTATAATTCCATTGCTTTTGACTTTGTAGCCTGTAAGGTAACTTAGTCCCTGTGCTTAACTAAGCACAACTGTATGAAGTGTATGGTGGAAACCTGGGCACCAGATCGAGGTGTTGGTCGGTTTCGTGATCCGGCAGCTTTGCCTTGGTGGGAAGAACCCCTTAGTACGAACTAAGTACAAGGCCGAGTGGACTGTAGAGCCAGTCTAGTTATTGTTGCGAAGGGGAAAATCTACCTCTGGCGGGAATCGAACTGTGATAATCCAGTTTATCTTTGCTATTGGATTTGTAAAGAAAATTGTGAAGTGTAACTGTGCGCTCTTCATGTTTCTGAATGCGAAGCACATTAATGAGCAGTATGAGGCTCCATTTTATCAGGCATGCGCACACAACACAACAAAACAAGATGCTTCTAAAATGGATTAGTGCAAACCTAATAGTATTTCTGCAACTTCATAGTAAGCTGCTTATTGAACTCTTTTTTAATGTAAAACCAAATTCGCCTCACGAATGCCTGCAACTTCCAGTAGACATCTTATTTCTGATTAATATTAATGAAATCTTCCTCTTGAAGGCACTCCAGACTTGAGATTACTGTGGTCATTAAGGTTCTCAAGACTTTCCAAGAACCACATTGAAGATGCTCAGGACCCAGTAGACAGTAAAATTGAAGGTATTCATTTGCCACCATTTATAGCCGATGTACTTGTACTTTACAAGAGCATAAGGTAGAACGAGGCCATATCTCTGGCGGGTGCATTCCGTTAACTTAACTGAACTTGGAGGTGTTGTAGTGCAAATTGTCGACTATTAGAGACATGTGTAGAGGCATAAATGATTTAAGAATGATACCAGCCTAGAACTGACTTCATAAAGGGTAAAAAGTTTGGTATGCTTGCGGATACCAACAGTATTTTAGGTATGTTGAAGCAGCACTTGTGGAAGTTTCATGGTGTTAATGGTGTAGGGTAGACTGAAATACATGCAGCTAGTGTCCGAGCCTAATGTCTTACCAAAGGATAGCTAACAAAGCGTTTGAAAATGTGGAAAAATTAAAGTATTTGGGAACGACACTAACAAATCAAAAGTGCATGAATGAAGATATTAAGAGAACGGATTCGGGGAATGCGTGCTACAGTTCGGTCCAGAATATTTTGCCTTCGCGTTTGCTGTCTTAGAATATAAAGATTAAAATATTCGGAACTATAATAATAATAATAATAAATAATAATTAACTAACTCCATGGAGCAGAGTCCTGCTTGAGAAGCTAACAGGTAGTCAAGACATTCCCCGCGTTTTATGGAACCCGAAAGTTCATTACCGCATTCACAAGAGCCCGCCACCTGTCCCTACCAATCCAGTCTGCCCCCCATCCCACTTCTTGAAGATCCATTTTAATATTATCCTCCCATCTACGCCTGGGTCTTCCAAGTGGTCTCCTTCCCTCGGGTCTCCACACCAAAATCCTGTATGCACCTCTCCCCTCCCCCATACGTGCTACTTGCCCCGCCCACCTCTTGATTTGATCTCCCGAATAATATTTGGTGATGAGTACAGATCATCTAGGTACACCTAGAGGGTTGTATTAGACAATGGGCGTCCAACCTTTCCATGGCAAAGGGCCACACCCGTTATTTCGGGCTGTTTCGCGGGCGCACGTGGAAAAATAACAATAGGTGGTATACCTAACCGTCTAAATTACTGTGTCATTTTCATAGTAGGCCTATATACATAGTTTACAAATGTGGCCGCTGGTCGCGGTTTTGGAGACCTATTGTATTAGACCTTCCTGCATTTGTTTACAATGTTATTTCCGAAATGTTTCAACCTGTGCTTTGCCATAATTACGGAAATCATGCATATATAACATTGAGAATTACTGCTGACTTCGCGTTTGTATCATAAATGCCTAAAGAATGGGATATTCTGCGAGTATTAATTCGTATTATTAAGAGTTATAACTGGTTAAGTATATGGAAAAACTTAAATGTCAGGACTGTTTTTAATGAATTGTTTATAATAATTACAATGTATTCTGAGAAGTACCTGGTTTGATATAAAACGTAGTCTTGGTTAGCTTCGCAAGAAGGATTCTGGTCCATGGAGTGAGTGAGTGACTGAGTGAGTGAGTTAGTTTAGCCAGCCCGTCAGTCATTCATTCGGCTCTAACATGAACGTTTTCATTTTCCGTGTTTCAAGTCGTCCCAAAGGATCTTTCTGTACTTTCTTTTTAGGGAGTCATGTTATTAACTTCGCGCCCTCCTTCAAAATGGGGGAAGCCCACTGTTGTCTCCAGGATTTTGTTTTTAATCTCGTTCACAGCTAGACTCCATATCTAGAGATCGCCTCCTCCGTCTGCAGCCTGACACGCCATGCCGTGATGACGAGGAGCCAACTTAACCCTTTAAAGCCTAGCGGTTACTTTATTTACTACCAGGGTTAACATTCAGTAATTTTACATTGTGCCCACAGAGTGTATTTATGTGTTTTGCATGGATCTCAGAACAAACAGCAAATTGTGCCATATGCGACATTAACTGATTGCTTTTTTATAACCGAGATGGAGTGTTTACTGCGCTGTACGCACTGGATATTTCTATAAAACATTGCGTTTTGTCCTTAAAAAGATTTATCAGGTTTATAGAGTAATATGCAGTTCTAGACGGTTTCGAAAAGCAAATGTGAAAAGCGACTTTTAGCTTCGTCATATCTGTGCGCATGGAACAAGCCTGATCCCACTGGACGGATTTTCTTTGCGTTTTATGCTGGGGGGAGATTTCTGCTAAAATATGTAGCCAGATGTAGTTGTGGTTAAAATCTGATAAAAAGACGGACATTTTACATGAAGACTTACGTCAATGTGTGATGATATCTCGCTGAATTTAGGTTCTAATCGGCCCCAGGAAGAAAGTGTAGATCAGATCAGAATACAATTTTATGTAACGAACGTTTGCCCGAAAGACGTATCTTTTACCAGATAATTACAAGCAATGCGGCAAATCTTGGAGGCATGATGGTATAGTGGTATCTCTGGACTTGTATTAAAGAGGTTCCCTGCCCGAATCTCGGCGGAGTTGCCGGATATCCTGACAGGAGTTTTTGGCTTCCCTCTGTCTCTCCAGGTAAATTCGGGCTTTGTGCCTTATTGAACCACGGTGCTTCCTTTCAAAGCTCCAATTCATCACTTATCAGTCATCCTATATCGATGCTATATGGTCCGAGATACTAACAGCTTCTTAAAATGAACAATACAGTGTGTGGAATCAATTTTATTTGCCCGGAAAATATGTATATTTTGGAGATTAAAGCGTTCATTTTAAGTGTTTGTGGGACAGATTCGAAATGAATGGTGATGATGACAACAGTACTCAGTACACGCAGGCCATGTCGCGCGTTTGCTTTTGCAAGCAACATACATAGCTCTTTTGACTCACAAACTCAGCATGCTAAACCGTAAATGAAATTGCATTTTAGCATTGCATTATAAAGCTATATTAGACTACCGAAATGTGAAATTAACAATAGGCCTACAATGTTAATAAGACTGGAAGTTTTCGTACTGTAGGAACGTAGGCTGTATGAGTTTTGCCCGGCACTCCTATTTCTTGGCTATTATTTAGCAGAGTGAGATGGCTGCATAACTTGAAAGAACCATTAAAGGACCAACTTGAATGAGGCTCTATAACTTTCAAGACTCATTAAAGTACCAGCTTGAATCAGGCGAGCACTCTGATATCTCATCTTAATTAGACCTATCTGTATCTGCCTAATGGCTACATTGTGCCAACTGCGCAAGTTAATTTCTCTAGACGTCGAATTTTAAACTCTTATGCTTTCGCTCCCTGTTTGATTCCGTCGTCTGCAGTATGGATGCTTAATATACAGGGTGATTGAAGAAAATATTACCACTTGCATGGGAACTGATTTCAAAGTAGTTGCACCGTGCCATGGCTCAGGCAGTTCGTTGTTGGCCTGGCACGGTTGAGGTCCGGGTTCGATTCCAGGTTAGTGCATGTAGAATTTGTGATTGACTATGTGACTCTATTACAGGTTTTCTCCGAATACTTCCGCTTCCTAATCAGTATCATTCACCAATGCCTTTGACCAATTGAGTATAGCCATAGCAATTGACAGAGTTTTAAAATAAAACGCACCTGTGTCTGTAAGTATTTGTATTGTGCGCACATTGCTTCATATCAAATAAAATATTTGTTGAGTGCAACTGTACAGAAGGCTGCGTCCGTTAACAGTGGTTTTTTGGCAGTACGCCGCCTTTACACCTATTTTACGAACAGCATTTTTGTAATAACGAGTTCCTCCTTGTATCACCCGTATTTATTAATATTGAAAAGTCCCGCCAAGTCTTATAAACCAGGGGTTTTCGCTTTTTTAACGTAATCGCTGAATTTCTCATATTTTGTATAAACTTTTAGCCACTTTCGTTGTTCCCTTGTACTCTGTTCTATTAGTCTTCGTCATGAGATTGCAGATTCGTGCAGTTCATTTAATACTTCATCTGTATCTTTTTAACATTCAGTAAATTCATCTATCGTCCTTCTGTCTCAGTATATTAGGTTTAACTTATTAGTTCAAATACAACCATCTTTTACATTTTCTACTTTCCTGTTACCTACGTACGTACATAATAATATAAAAAAACTAGAACCTTTCCATGCTGCTTATAACTATAATTTAGTATGTTCCCTTTTCCTAAATTTGCCCATATAAAATAAAATCATTATGTCATAAACGAGTTCATGTTTTCCCGTTCACTCAAGTGAATAAATTAATTTTAAAAACTAACCCACATAACCGTTCCATTTCACATAAAATTCTACCCACATCGTACTTCATGTAGTCTAGGTACACCATCGAGGTCGTACCATTTATCCTTGCCTCGAAACTCAGCTTGCTTTTTACTTTTTCTGGCAGAATTTAAATTGTAATGTAATTGTACAAAATACAGCACTTAATAGGAGCCTGATTTAAAGAATGAATTTGGACTTGACAATTATCTTATGTTCTCATGCATATGCCACCGAAATTTTTAATTTGAAATTTTCGCTAAACAGACGTTCGATATGCTGGCAATAAACCCGTTTTCGTGCTCCATTTTTTGTTTTAATTTGTCAACCTACATACATATCACTAAGGAACCGGGATAGCATAATCGCTATTGTGACACGGCTACCTGCCTGGGGATTAGTGGTTTTATTTCCGGCAGGGGCAAGAAATTTTACTGTTGGCGAAAGCGTACAGATCGTCTCTGGGGCCTACCTACTCCATGTTCAATGGGTGTCGCGGCCTCTTTCCCCGGGGGTAAATCAGCCGGGGCGTAAAGCTTACCACTCCCATCTAGCACCGATGTTAAGAATGAGCAGAGCTATACTTTCACTTCCTCATATACCTCCATGCCTTCCACAGGTGCACCTTTACCTTTAATTCATAACCTATGTACATCTTTCCGTGTGGATAAATAGACTGCTCTGGTGAGGTCTGCTGCTAACAGATAAGTAGAAATAATGTGGACAAAGCTTGTGAAACTGCTCGGTTCCGATTGCCTTCGCAGCTGGGGGACTGCCATTCGTATATTCCCCCGCCCGACATTAATTATTCTGCTAACATGCACTTGAATGGGACAGTTACGTAGCGTATGATGCGGTGAACATAACAGTCGAACACATAATGAGCCGGATAAAATTAGACGGTTGTTATTCAGAATGCTGTAGGTTTCTGTTCGTTTGTGTGTATTTTTTACGAAATGTTTCATGTTTTCAACGCAGCTCCGCAAAGTGTCCTGCAGTAAATAATGATCTGTTTATCAAGGCTTTACTGGTACAAAAATCTCTTGGAAATTAGCCACTTTGAAGACCAGTGTGGGAGGATAATGTTAAAGTGAGGTGTGCGGATGTGAAATGGATTTAGTTGGCTGAGGGTTGTGTGTAGGTAACTATGTTTTTGGTACACGTTCGCTCTAAAAACGGAAATAGTTCTAGATGTGTGTCCTCCATTTCAGCTTTTGAAGTAATTTACCGACTGCCACAAAATTGATATGAATGTTGTGCCATTTGCGGATACCGAAACGCCCTACTTTTCAGTGTCCTGCAGTCCATGTCAACAACAATGCGGACTCGCGAATTTTCGACATGGGAGTGGCATTAACGCCACTTACTCTAGGGCCGTGAAATCATGTATGAAAATAAAACTTGGAAACTCATGGCACCTGTATCAACATAATTTTTTATACAATATAGAATAACATGTTGGCGTCCATGCGAAAGCAGCTTTAGCCTTCTTTATGATGGTGATGACTGGTGAACCATTGGAGCTAGGCATGTGAAATTTGGTACGTGATGTATTAAATGTTGTACGTCACAGCTTATAGATGCGGCGATGATATGCATCTTTGATGTTGCATCCGACAAATTTAAAGTATACAGAATCTGTACCTGAGTAATAAGTTTATCACAAACATAAAATGAAACATCATACGTGTATGGGTTATGTTGGACAGAAATATGTGCAGTAGCATAGTAGGCTGTATGACTGACATCTTGTCCGAACTCCTTTTGTTTGTTATCTATTTTGGGCATAGCAAACTAAGGTCGAAAATGCACGGTTGTATCATGTTCATACGCCATGGCCTCCCGCTGGCGGAAGGATATAAAAGATGTAAATAACTCTGTAAATTACTCATTAGTCATGTCGTGTGAATATCTGCACATTGAATATTCTGCAGAATTTTACGCAGGGATTTTATGTTGGTTACATCAGTCGGTTTCCGAATTTCCAGTTGTAGGCGTATAGCTTGTTTCGTTAATACGGCAGCGTGCCTCACTAAGTGGAAAATTACTTCTTATTAATATTGTATTATGTAAGTCCTTCAACATCCAGGTAGAAGGCAGGTTGAAGTTCCTCCTGGGGAGTTTCTATTGTGTGTTATCACAAGACCTCTATCATTATATACGCCTTATTACCTCCATCCTTCTAGCTTGACAAACACCCTCGCTCTGCTCCTGAAGCAGGGTTGTATAGAAATTTGACTGGGAAACCACAAAAATCTGGCTCCCCAAAATCCATTCACTTCATTCAATAGAAAGCTGGGCCTAAGTATATACATCCCAACCAAGTGAATTCACCTGATGACCCACGACCATGAAAAGAAGCCTGAAAACACATATTTGTGTTTACTTGTATTCTTGGCGCTATATCGACTGCATCGAATGTAATATAATTGATACCTGTGTTACTTAAGGGTGCCTTTTCAGGTCTCCTATAGATTATGTAACGTCGACTAAGTTGTGAAAATTATGAATAATGAGTCGGGAAAATTATGAAGGTCGTGGTCTGTTTGTACGTACCGTACCATCATTCATCTAGGAAGCTTGAGTAAAATCTTAAGATGATTAATCTCCGTTGTGTTATTAGTCAGTGTGTATTTCATGATGGTACAGCCACACACAGCACCACAATTTAATCAATCAGGCGACAAGTTTCGGCTTATTCCAAGGCCTAATGGTGGCTTGGAATAAGCCGAAACTTGTCGCCTGATTAATTATAGTGTGGTGTTGTGTGTGACTGTACTATCACGAAATACGTACTGAGTAAAATCACTAAAACGTCGATGTAGTAAGTAGCCCGGCCAAGATTCGAACTGAGTGATTCTGCAGTACATGTGTGTATTACCGCTATACCGATCTGCTTGGAGACTGCCATATGGCAGTGTGATTTTAAATTATCTGTAGACAGAGTATAGCAGTAAGCCATTGTGACCTGTTTTGGGATACTGTTATGGGTGTTCTTCGTAAAACGTGTCATCATGTGGAGGTATAGTTCCACTCGTTCTTAACCTCGGCACTAGATGGGGTGAGTGGCCAGCTTCATGCCGCGGGCGCTTTGCCCTGGGGAAAGGGCACATGCAACCAATTGAGTGGGGAGCTGGTGGCTCCAGAGCCCATGTGGATCCTATAGGGAAGAGAAACTTCTCTTGCCCGTTCCGCGAATCGGAAATATTATATTGACTGGTGGGAAGCAAGTAGGCCTACTGAGGAGAAAATTAGGATTTGATAGAGATAAAGTGACGTAAAAGAATTTATACAATTACATAACATGGAACTTATTGTTACTTTTCATCTTACTTTGTTAGGAGCTTGTATTTCATATGGGGAAACGAGAAATACGGATGGAATGTTAGCGGGGAAACCACTGCTTGTGACAGAACAATATTACTCGTAAAAGTATGTCTTAAACGGTCGTGATGACGCGAAGTGGACTGAACTGCCAGAAATAAGACTGTAGACTTTTATGTGCAAGACGCTTGTGGTTCTGTAATAAAATACTGCTATTTGTTTCTCCTCTTCATATTGTATTCTTCACAGTGCATTCACTTTTGTTTTTCCCGCTGGTAATTTGGTCGTTTTTCTCATGTAAATTGCGCACTCCTGATACAGGCAGACGCCCACCAAATGTGTAGGCCTAAAGCTGTTCAAACTTCTAGTAAGGTTTATACGGCATTGGAAGGGAAACGAATTAGAAATATTAATGGATGGGTCATCTTGCACGTGTGGAAGGTCATAGGCTAGTCAAGATAACACAAGGGGCATCTCCTCCTTTTACGAAGGGAACCGTGTCGTGTCTTTCGTTAGTTGAGCGAAAATTTGTTAAACGACAATTAGTGTCCCATTCGTGTAAGTCAGAGATTCTTCACTGCCCATGTAGACCATAATGTAGACTCCATGCTTTAGAATGAAAGAATGAAATTCAGGCATAATGCAAAACACTAAAGCATTCCGTGCATGTCCTCTTATTTTAGGTGAAGGATAATAATATTTTGTTAATTTTACATACTTCACCTACACGTTTGATAATACTCAAAATATTCCTGTGTAGTACTTTGTCTAAAAAGGGAGGGTCTTATGTGGAATGCCCAGGTATAATGCAGAATGCCTATGTTTTGCCGTAACATGTACAGAGACATAGTAAAGAAAAGCGAGTATCCGGTACACATGTTTGAAGTAATTTATTTTAATAGCGGAAATTAATTTGAAATTAATACTATACTAATTGAAACACATATTGAGCTCTTAGAATTCGTGATGGAGAGTGATAATTATAAGATAGGCTTAGAACTTAACAACAGTTGTTAATGTTCTGAAGGCAGTTAGCCTGTTTAAGAAGCAACGGAGTACAAAGACAGTGGTTGGCTTATGTGAGGGACATGCGCGTGCGGCTTGATTTGTTTTTCTTGTATCGAAAATGCATTACACCGAAAAAAATGTCCAATCTTCCCAATTTGTAACACTAGACGTTGTTAATTTATAAATGAGGATTTGGTGCACGCTTATTATTTCATCTTGTTGGGCCAGTGATAGGCTGTAGCTCAGATTGGTGCGTCTCATACGCGTGCGCCTGGAAGTTGACGAGAATGACTACGACGACGGTGGTGGTGGGGACGGGGACAGTGGCGTTGGCGGCGGTAGCGGTGGTGATGCTTATCGTGGTAGTGGTGGTTATGGTAATGGTGATGATGATAATGATAACAGTATTATTTTATGGGTGTACTGAAATAATCTGTGGGCCTCCTTTGTTGTACGTTTTGTCATTTAAATTTCGTTTGAATGATGGAGTCGATGCTCAGAGCATTAAATTCCGAGTTAATTCTGTTCAAAGATTCTAAAATGTTTAGTTTTTGTGATACAAATATTCCAACGAGGTAACCATTTTATGCTGTTCTGTTTTCTTATCCCTTTTACCGCTTCACGTTTGTTGGAAGGGAATAGCAAGAAGTATGCAATTCTTGATTTTTCACCCATCCTCTCCCTCTTGCTAAGAATTTCACGTCACTTGTAATACTCGGAGGGTGGCTAGTCTCTGTTTGATCTCTCGAGATGGCTGGGAGCTTGGTAAGGTAGTATGCATCTACTTGAAGTGGATGGGCATTGTTCTCCGGGAAGTACTTCAAATCTTGACTTGACTGCTGTACAGTGAGAGTTGATGGATGTTGCATGCAAGACTCCAAAAGCAGCCGTTTTTAAGCTTCGTTCTTTTTCTCCTTTCTTTTTTGTTTCCCTTTCTTGCTGTTTGTTATTTTCTCATTCCATGCTGAGGGAGGGGGTTTGCTCTGATACATTTTCTGTTCACGTCTCTGTTTTCAGTCCGTTGAATATTCGTTTCGTATATCGCCAGTGTGTGTTATATTCCTCCTTACCATTTAATATCAGCGTTTATTGTAGGTGAAGGCACTCTGTGTATGTTCCTTCGTCTAGGAAAGTAATGCTAGAACACAAGAACAAATTTCCAGCTCTCGTTGCATTACCGATGGATCATGAAGTTAGGCTTCTACAATGCGTACTGCCAATATCGACTTCCTGTCTTTGTGTTCGAATTGCGTTGCGCCTGGGTATTTATCCGAGTTTAAAAGTCCCCAAAGCCTTACAGTCCAAATTAACGTTGTAACTTGATGTCTGTTTTGTGTTTAGAGATGTATGTCACTCGTCAGCTTGCCGGAGACTAGAATAAGACTTAACCGGCCTACGGATTTCAGATGACACAGCGATCCAAGCTGTCTGCTGACAGAGAATGTGACTTGTAAGTGTATTGTTTTTTTTCTGGTTCGTGTCTCCAACCTCGCATTTAATGGGGAGCACTTAAAGATATGAAATTCACCCCGTAGTATGTGCGATAGCCAGGATTGTTAAAGCTGTGTGCAAGTATTGCCGTGGAGTTTTTGGATGTGATTCGTATCATCTTAACAGTATTTTAATTACATGAGTACCCTTTAATTATTTTATGTGAGTGTTTTTGCTTCTGTAAGTTTTCAGCTACTTTGTGTTGCGAAAAACGAGGAAAGCTGCCGTAATATCCCGGGCGAGGACCGGGAACTTCGCTTGTATAATACAATCTCGATATATATCCAGCCATCCAACTGTCCAGTCTCTTTTTTGGGCATGCACTCGCCGTTATTTAGACGTTGCAGTAAAGTGTCTTAACTAGCGAGTCGTGTAGCCCAAATCCGTGTATAACATGTACGTAAAAAAGGTTTTTTTTCGCGGTGTAACTTACCTTACAAAGTTTTGTCAAAATCTGAAAACGGGTTTAGCAGTTTAAAAGGAAGAGATGCCGTACACAGTGACTAGTGTGTGTACGGCGTGATTAGTCACGTTAAAACGCTTGTAGGCTACACGCTGTTAGCCCAGAAGTTATACCCGTGTTCTGTTAGATAAATATAGCCTACTCATAAAAAAAGGTAAAGTTGTCCCTGTCCACGTCATGAAGGCATATGGGGGAGTAGCGGTGTAGCTCCACTCATTCTTAACCTAGGTGCTAGATGGAGGTGTGTGGTCAACATCACTCCCCGGCCACTTTATTCCCGGGAAAGAACTCCGTACTCATTAAATAGGAGGCTGTGTGAAACCGCATATTTTTAACATACGGACGTGGCCCATATCGGAGTTCCTTGTCTGTGCATCGTCACATTGCATCTGTAGCTGTGAAGGTGCCCGCAAATGTTTGAATAAGCAGTCAAAGACCGTCGACAAAGGGTGGTCCATCTTGGGGCCTGGACATGGGGTTAACAGTGTCTGCTTCGTAATGAAACTTTACGTGTCACGATGTTTCAGACTGGTACAGATGCTTTGAATATGCGTTTTTTAATTACCCGTGATGAATCTCGATGTTCCTGCCAGGTATCTTCTTAATTGGGTGAACAGTTTTCAGTGGCCCGGTGAAGGTCCTGTGTCCGATAGTTATTTTGAGTGTGTTTGATAACAAGGTCCTGAGGAGAATATTTGGAGCTAAGGATCAGGATTAACTTGGAGATGGGATAGTGCGTAATGATCTTTATAATTCGTACTCTCACTTAATGTTACTGGAGTGATTAAATCAAGGAGGGTGAGATGATTGAACGCGCAGCACGCATAAGGACGGTAAGAAATTCAATCAAAATTTTGGTGGCAAAACCTAATGAGAAGAGAGAACTTGGGAGGTAGTGTTTGAGAACTGCCCTGCTCGGCGGTGTTATTA
Organism: Reticulitermes speratus; assembly: GCA_021186555.1. Taxonomy (NCBI): domain Eukaryota; kingdom Metazoa; phylum Arthropoda; class Insecta; order Blattodea; family Rhinotermitidae; genus Reticulitermes; species Reticulitermes speratus. The sequence goes on along the minus strand of JAJKFL010000005.1, from coordinate 14,545,543 downwards.
TGCAGGGATATACTGCAAACGCTTCAATTTTTATTTAGTTTCCATTTCTTATCATTTGTGCATAGTTTTGGTTTGTCTACAATGCGGCGCGTTAAAACCGTCCCTATTTCCGTTCTCAGGCAAAGGAATTCTTAATTTGAAATCACTGGACCAGTTTCTGAAACATCGCGTTTTGAGAAAGTACGATAGGCAAAGTTCAAGAAATTGGCACGTCTCCTTTTAGATATAAACGTCGATGTCCTTTCAGGAAATCAGGCTTATGTGATATCATAGCTAGAAAGACATTTAAACCCCCATTCCAGGCTTAGTGTGCTTGTCATATACATAGTCCTTCATACATTCGCAGATTGCAGGGAGTAGTAAATATATGCAGAATTTTAATGGTTAGCATCCACTTGAAAGACTCACTTAACCTTTATGTTGAAACTTGTTTTGTGGCCTCCGTAATCAGTGTTGGTTACGGAATTGGCACCTTCAGCACTTGTCTGTACCTATCATCAATTTGACATTTGGCACGTTATTTAAACAGTCTCTGGATCTCTACCGAATAAGCTGCTATTCACTGAAAGTTAAATGATTGTGCCTTGAAACTGAGAATGGTGTTCTTGTCATTGGCACTGGAATTTTCTTAGTAGCTTTCTGTTCCCTATAGGCCTAAGCCTCGTAGCACACGTAGAAGAGTACTCAACAGTAGCGCACAGTTATTCCCCTAATTTAGTGGTTATCAACTGGTCTGTCGCGACATTTTGAATTACATTGCGTTTCCACGTTTCTGCATCTTCGACATCGTGGACCACACGGACACAAGATCTAAAGTTTGTACATGATGTAAGACCATGTAAAATATGTGGAGGTGATAGTAATATTTACAGATTTTTACACTCTGAAGCTTAGAATCTTTGGCACAATGTCCTTTGTGGATGTAATAATTCTGTAACTGGGCAGCTTTCTTATTCAGGATATTCCGATTAAGGCGTGCCGAAGTTCATTGTGCTATTATAGGAGTTATTTTGAGTAAAAAATGTCTCTATCAACATATGCCCGCTTATCAACCGTTACATCACTTACGAGCATTGTAATGTTTCAAGTATTGTGCGATAATGTACGTTACTGTACGGTATCAGTTCTTATGAACCACCTGTATGCTTACTCTCACCTCTGGTAAACACTACTTCCTCGTAGTTCTCTTCTGAGACGCACACAATTATGTACACAGGACGGTGCAGGTAGTTTTGAACTGTAAACAATGTAATGTAACTGCAAATTAACTTTATTTGATATTGTCTAATGAAAACTGATTTTTTCTTCCGTATCTAACATAACTAAGAAAACCAAAATAACTAACACAGTAACATAACTAAACATTTATGTCTTTGTTTTGTGGTAATATGTGACGCATAATTTTCTTTTCATTTGTACAGTATGATAAAACATACGTACCGTAAAGTTTCCGGTTACAGCCGTGTACGTACATTAAAATGCTCTTAGCAGTGTTATGGTTGATAATCGGGAATATGGTGATGTAGCATTTTGTACTCAAAGTGAATCATAAGATAAAATCCTGAAGTTTGGCACTCCAAGTGCGGAACAACCTGTGTACTGAAGAACCTTATTTAGTAATATTTTTAGTAGAGGAGGGCCACAATAATCGACCCACAAGCTTGCACTGGACGACCCTCGTTTACAGTACGTATTAGTTCCAGTAAATCTTTTCGGTTGCCATTTCTGCGTCTCGAAAATGTTACGAAAATGTAGTTTTGCTTATTTTTTAAGCTTCCTCGGAATTAAATTCTAAATGCACTACTGATTGGGACTTCTAACGCTAGAATTTTAGCTGCTGAATCTTATCAATATAAGAGAGAATTTGTTACCTACAGATACCATTTAATCTATCAAATTTACTAGGAGTGAGGTGTTTTAATTAAGTTTTATTTCGAACTGAGCCATGTCTATGCCGTAGTGTCGTGGTCTAGGCACAGGGGCTAATTGGCGTTTACTTTAGCCTAATTCTTGATCTTGTAAAGTGATATGTATTAAGCATTTGTAGACTTTTCCGTGTTTGTAATCGTTCTGTAAAGAGAGATTTTGCTGTGTTAACTGCTTCCTCATTGGCATTCTCAATGGAGACGTTCCTGTCACACGCTACAGTAGATAAATAAACTTGGCCAGCTGGAGTGGGCCCGTTAAAATAACACATATGTATCTTGTAGATACTTAAAAATTATAAATTTATTTGCCAACGTGAAACAGTCATATGTACCATAGGCTGATGGTATGAGGACATACCAAAGAGGACTGTAGTTTTTGTATTGACGCATAGAAAAGTATTCGCTCAGAAAGCGTTTTTCTGTCTGTTTAATTTATTAAATTGAATTTAATTAATAGATTGAGGATGTATACCTCTATTAACGATCAAACGTTGTAGACACTTCAGCTGCGAATATGGAGTCTAGTTTGGAAGTCGGTTTGTTTGAAACTCTTATTTGTTAATTTATAAACTTTAATTTGATGTGTAACGTATCCGTAAATATTGCAAGTAAATGCGTTTACATTGACCCTTTAATAACAACGACCTTGTCATTGAAAGCATTTTTAATGTCCATGGGGCAATCGTCAGTGTAATGGAGTTCTTTATATACCTTGAACGGATATTAGTAGAGAATAAGACCTTCAAGCACAACTAAAAATTTCTATTATATATACAGAAATTTGGTACCAGCATCTTTCTGCCGGAATAGGCCATCGTCAGGTAATACAGAATACCAAAAAGGTACTAAAAAGGATTAATGTAACTATAAGATATTTGAATTTTGCATTAGTTCTTCTTAGTATTTTTGGTATTCTGTATTATCAGACGATGGCCTATTCTGGCCAAAACATGTCGTAACCAAATTCGTTTATGTATAACAAACATTCTTAGTTGTGATTGACGGTCTTATTCTCTATTATTGTTTATTACCATAACGATATGAATAAAGTTACGGATCCTTACATCTTCAAGGACTACACACTACACATCTGTTTACTGATACTGAGGTTTCAGTTTTTGTTAAATTAATTGCATTACGAGAATTAAATTAAATTTCGAATTGTTTGTAGGGTGTTCGCTATTCTTTCAGCACTTTCTCACAGCCTTTAGAGATAACTAGTAAATTAATTGATAATAATTCACCAATAAATGCACAGTCTTTGTATTTACACAGTTGTATTATGTTAAAACATAAAAACTCCATGTTTCGATCCCTGTGGGATCATCATCAGGGAGTCTGTGCATCAAATGATCTTGTATAAAACATTAAGTAACCAGTTTACAAGTTGTTAGTTCTCGATATCTTGTACTCCATGTGGAAGAATTGAGGAGTACAGTGTAGGTTGCTCCGTGTAGATCAGATGTATGTAAAATAATATGGAACTTTGATACACAGTGTTTCGGGGCAGCATGTGTGTACGACGAATTGTGTTCTTTGAGAGGCAGAAAATGAATGAGTGTGTATAATTTAGACAAACGTCAGTCTGCAAAGAGGGAGAGGATGGCCCACTTTTTTTCCTGGCCTACCCCATAGATCACTTTTGGTTTATGTACACAAACTAATATGATATTGTGCAGTTGTGCCACATTGTGTACACCCATAAGACAAGATATGACATCTTACGTAAAGTTTCGTTCTTTTCCCTTCTGCGGTAGGCTATAGACCGTAGATTCACCGTAACATGCCTTTTCATTGGCTGAAGTGCTGCGGCTGTATGAGCAGGACGTAGATAGGCCCGTTAATGTGGATAATGCTTAGGTGTTGGTTTTATTAAATGGTCCCATGGAACATTTCCTTCACCTTCACGGACGCATTTTAAGCCAACCTGACATTAAACATGTCCAAAGTGCTGCTTAGGCGTGGGCACATTGAATAAACTCATGAATATTGCATCTTTCGCTGGAAAAGATAAACATAACCTTTACAAAAGAGTGACAGTGACTATGTTGTTTTTAAAACTCTTCCCTTGATCGAAATAGCTTGCTAGTTATGCCAGGAGGAGGAGAAGAAAATAACATGTCATCCATCCTTGTTTCTACTGCTACAGGCTATCACTAGATCCTATCAAGTTGTGAGATGTTTATACGACGGTCGTGTTTCGATGCTGAAGGGTTTATTAAAGATGTGGTTGTACTTGGAGGGCCAATTCGAATTGACTGATGATTGGTACTCATTCCATTGAGCCTAGTTTTAAGCGTTCATAGCATCTCCAAGAAGTCTGTAAAATCTTTAGTTTCTAAGAGTCAGGAGGAGTATAGGCTATAGAGTATAGAGTATTTGAGAACAGGGTCTGAGGAGTATATTCTGACATTAGACAGAGGAAGTAACAGTATGCTGAAGACAATCGCATAATGAGCAGCATCATAATCTGTAGCTATTCTTCACTGAACACTGTAAGGGTGATCAAGGCAAGGATTATGTGATTGGTGGTTACGTAGCACTCATGCGAGAGATAAGAAATGCATACAAAATTTTAGTTAGGAAATCTGAAGGGAAGATGCGCTTTCAGGATTGTAGGCTTAGATGGGAGGATCATAGTAAAATGGATTTTAAAGAAAGAGGATTACGAGAATGTGGACTGCATTCATCTTCCGCGGCATAGAGACTACTGACTGGCTCTTGTGACCGCAAAGATGAATATTGGAGCCTCATAAAGAGCGGAGAATTTCTTGACGGTCTGATCGACTCAGTATTTCCTGAAGAAGGACTGTACTTCCTGAAATTAATTTATGTACATTGTTACAGAAGTTTTAAGAACAACCTGACGAACTGGAAGTATATACTACTACATAAATATAAACTTTGCTTAAGTGCGTTATGAAAGTGTTTCACAGTTGAGTACAAAATACTAGGCTAATAAAACGATGGGGTATCTCGTAGGATCATGATTAAATAGTGTGTATCTGGTTATATGGTGATTAAATGATGCAAGGTGGGGCATGGTGACGACGATGGGGGATCCCTTAGTATCGTGATTAAACGGTAGGGTGATTAAAAGATGGGGAATCTGGTGGAATCATGATTAAATGGTGTTTTCTGGTGGTGTGTTTAAACGGGTAGAGATCTGATGGTATCATGATTAAACGGTGGGGATCGGGTAGAATCGTGATGAAATGGTGATTATCTGGTGATGTGATTAAACGGTTAGGGTCCTGGTGGTGGCGTAATTAAATTGTGGGATATCTGTGGTATCCTGGTAAGAAGATGGAGAATGTAGTGGTATCATGATCATATTGTGTTTACCTGGTGGTTTGAAGATTAAACGGTGAGGCGTCTGGCGGTATCGTGATTAAGTGATGCCGTCCAATGCTCAGCGTCGTGACGGCCGGATCCAGTACTAATTTTTGAGTACGGTAACATCAACCCTTGAATCTTTCGGTAAAAAGTAGTGAATGTTAGTAAAATCCCATCTGTTAATCTTTGAGATCAATTTGCTTTGGCATGTGACGTCCATATCATCGTATCATCGAATTAATCTGATTCGAATTTTAAAATCTTCGGTCTTGAGCTGGAAAGTGTTACGCCGATTTTCGGACTGGGGTCTATAAAGACCTTTTCCACGTCCATTTGTTGGAACTCGACAGTTAACCGCGTAGTTATATACGATACTTTGTTTTTAATTTTAATTTTATCGGGCTCGCCCCGAAATTTAACGGGAATGTAATTTCCCCAGAGTTTGACTGAGTTCGACAGAAGACCTGAAGGGGTTTGTCCACTCTACCAGCCATCATTCTCATCTGTCACCCTATCATCATCATTCGAGAATAATTGAATCTACCCCTTTAAGTGCATCCTGCTAACATAAAATAGATTCTAGCTTTGCTAAGAGCTGGTTTAGCTAATGGCTTTACAGTCGATTGCATCTAATATTGCAAAACATCTGGTGGATAGTAATAGCCGGAAAAGATTAATTTTAAAACCGTATGATTTGTTAGTTTCTGATCTTGTGCAATGTAGTACATATCCTTACATCTCGTTTCTATAATATTCGTTTTTAGGCGCGTTAGAAAACTTGCGAAAAGCGACTATTAGCTTCGTCACATCTGTCTGTCCGTCCGTCCGCATGGAACAACCGAGCTCCCACTGGACGGATTTTCATGAAGTTTGGCATTTAAGTATTTTTCGAAAATCTGTCGACAAATTTCAAACTTGATTATAATCTGACAAGAATAACGTGAAGACTTAAGTACATTTATGATAATATATATTCTTAGAGTGAGAAATCTGGCAGACAAAAGTTGTAGAGAAAATGAAAACGCACATTTTATATTCAATAACTTTTTTTTTTTTCAGAAATGGTGCCGTGTATGAGATAATGTGGAAAAATATGGTAGAACCGGACTGGTCACAGATGACAATATAATACGGTGCATGCGCATTTTATGCTGGATAACGAAGGATACATACACTCATTCAGAATATGTGACACTTATGCTTTTGTACGGCAACGGTAGTTACGCGAACGCGCCTCAATATTACGTTTATACGTGCATTGCCTGTCTTGTAATATTATGCCCTCGTCTACGCCAATGTTTCCAAAAGAGTTAATTTTGCGTGGTATATTTTTAAAGTTTCTTCCTGTCATCTCGCTTGTAGAACACAGTAGATCGCCGTCGGAAAATGGTTTAGAGTCCGCGTTCCATTTCATGCAGGTTTCATTACGGGCACCATGCGTCTGTAACTGTCTTGTATTAGAATCCGAAGGTCCAATGCCTTTAATATGAAAACCTACCATTTGACTCGATTACGAAGCAATTCATACATTTCCAAACCTTTCTGCCTTTCTTACAACATTCGTTATTACCGAAGTTTTAAGGACGAAGATTTTGTTAACCTAATAACGCCTCTCGTGTCTTGCCACGTTTGTTCAATATGTAGAATACATGTTTAATTGACGGAACAACGTTTAGAATGAGTCGCAGGTCAGAAACAGTTGCCATAAGCATTATATTACTTACATTTCTTGTTGTTTATGCGATTGCAATTAGTCAAAAATGCAGCCACATGGGAATGTCTTTACTTTCCAGCAAGCCTGTGCCGTCTTTGAAGTGGTGTATTAAACCAGTATTGTCTACCTCTGTGTAGTGCACCACGTCCTTTATCATTCGTCAACTCGGCATTTTGTCCACACAGTGTGTGTATTAATTTCTTGTGGTTGTCGGAATAACAAATTCTAAAATATTTCAGTCTTTCTGAGTTTGAAAATTACCCCTCGTATTGCTTCCGCAATTCAAAAATAAAATTTGTCTCTCTTTTGTGTGCATGTTTGGTGGATTGAATGGGTCGGTTGCATTGTTTCGGAAATATTTTACGTTTTCTAACTTCAGTGAGCGGACTCCTTCAGAAGCTGATAGTTCTTCAGATAGTCAAGATTTCCTCGCATTTCGTGGAGCTCTAAGGATCATTTGCCTTTTTAACAGACTTCGCCACTTGTCCGTGTCTTGAGCCAGATGAATACAGTCCTTGCCCTCGTATCTACCCCTGGGTTCTCCAAGTGATCTCTTTCCTTCATGTTGTCCCAACAGAACGCTCTATGCATTTCTTCTCTCCTCCATACGCGCCACGTGCCCCGCTTATCTCATCCTCAGTTTGATCACCCGAAAAATATCTGGTGAGTAATATAAATCATGAAGCTTCTCATTATGCAGTTCTTTTCTAGCCTTCTCTTAATTCCTTTCTATTGGCCCCAGATATAAAGAGTTATTGGATTGCAGTGTGTAATTATTATATTTTTGGTTTACAGTTTCATTCGAACCTTATTCTTCTCCATTGCAGAGGTTTTCTAAAACCTTTATAAGCCAAGCTGTAAAACGGAATTTGATTCCAGGACCGCATTGTTCGGGTGGTCAAAGATCGCTGGTCCTCAGGGTCAGCTTGTTTACAGTGGTCAACAGTCAAAATGTTTCGCAGGTTAAAGTAGCAAATCTTTGCTAAGTTTGTGGCGCTGACCACGAATATGACAATTAAAATTAATTGGGCTCTACTTTCAAAGACGGGGTGGGTCCCAGTTTGTACACTTTGCATTGCTTTTGGCGTTGAGCGGCGATCTGGCAACCCTTAGCGTGAAGTGGAAAACACAATAAGCATCCAGGTATTGCGTCGGCTTACTTGCTCTTCGTCAGAATGGTGAATCAGTGCAGCGGGCAAAGTGGATGATGCAATGAGCTCCCAGATATTGAAACAATCAACTCGTTGCATTTCAGTGCCTGCCAGGGAATTGCATCGTACGCACTTGTTTTGCTCAAAAGTCTTTTTTTCGCAGCGTACAGTCTTATAAATGCTGTAAGTATTTCATACAGCCGTTTCCTGGTCGAACCTCAAGAAGGATGCAGCGAAACTGCGTGAACAGTGCAGATAATTTCTGGTATGTTAGTGGAGAGGCGATTTTTTTTCATCACAGAACTGTGCCATAACCCCGATCATCAGGAAAGCCTACCACCTTTACTTTAGTTGTCAGAATGGTGAACAGGACAAGTGCTGGGTTCCGCACTTATGCTGCAGCAGTTCTGGTGCAGTAAACCTTCGAAGCTGATTGGGTTGCACAAGTCGATCAATGCCTTTTGCCGTACCCATGGCGTAAAGCGAGTCGACTGTAACGATGTACATGGTCTGGTGACAAGCCTGAATATTAATCATAATCCTGAGGAATGGAGACTGTTTATAGACTCATTGAAGTTAAATTTAAAAACTGTTCTGCTCCATCATGGGAAAGTGTTGCTGTCCATTATATTTCTATATGCAATCAATGAGAAGGAATCATGTAACAATATGAAGCTGCTTCTAAACTGCATAAACTGCAAGAAATACCAGTGGCAGCTTTGTATAGACTTGAAAGTTGTTGCTATATTTCTAGGACAGCAGCAGGGCTACACGAAGTTTTGCTGTTTATTGTGTAATGTGACAGTCCAGCAAAGTCTTCCCTTTAAAAGAAAAGGGACTGGCCTTCCCGACAATCACTGGAACAGGGAACAAAGAACGTAAAGCACCTACCGCTGTTAGAATCCAGCAACATTTTTCTACCTCCTGTGCACATCAAACTGGGACTAAAGAAGAACTTTGTCAAGGGTATGGGTCAGACAGGGCAAGCGTTTAGGTACCTCGCTGAGAAATTCCCAGGAATCAGTGCTGTAAAAGTCAAAGATGGTGTTTTCATCGGACCACAGATCCGCAAGCTTTTCAGAGACAAGCAGTTCCACTGAATTCTCAGTTGTAACGGGAAGAGGGCGTGGTATGATTTCTGGCTTTTAGCAACCAATTTTATGGGAAATAACAAGGCTGACAACTACAACAAACGTGTGGAAAACCTATTGTCCTATCAGAAATTAGGCTGCAATATGTCTTTAAAAATCCTTTTTCTGCATTACCACCAAGTTTTTTTGTTTTTTTTTCGGAAAACTGTGGGGCATTGAACGATGAGCACGGCGAATGTTTTCATCACTGATATCTCAGCGTTGCAGAATACATACCAGTGCACATGTAGTTCATGGATGTCGGCGAACTATTGCTGGACAGTAACAAGAGCTTCTCCTGGACTTACGTACAAACGGCAGGCGAAGAGACAGCACAACTAATCAAGGAAGCCAGTCAATATACACTGTGTCACGGATATATTGTGTAAGGCATGTGTAACGTACGTTTGTTAATATTTCTTGGAAACTGTAGCCAATCAAGCCTTTCCATTGCCGTTTTTATGTTCAGCATCCCAAAATCTGTAAAGGGAAACACATTTCATCTTCGAAGCAAAAAATGAGTCAAAATTTGTTGTGCAGTGTTACGAAACTTCAGTAAATTATGGATATCGGCCTAGTCTATTGAACTGATTTTGAAGTAATGAAGGAGGAATAAACGAACGGACACCGTGTGTGGCAAAAAGGTGGGATAAAGTCGTATTTATTCTGTCCATATTAAAGAAAACTTGTCCTCTGTTGTTTTTTCCTTGGTAAGTCACGTTTTTGTGTAATTTTGATGGTATTGCAGGTGGCAGTGAGTTCAGGAGTTTAACACTGTCTTAAACGAAAAACATGCTCGTATTTAAGGAGGGGCGTAACGGTCTATAGAAAATACAGAGAATATATCCCGTACTGAGCCCTGCAGAGCAGGTGATATTGGTAGCTGTGCAGCAACATGTTACCCACTGTACGCCGAGACGTTCGACGATAAAAATACTGTTATCTCGATTTTAGCATTCGACAAATTAGAAAGCTGTTTCCATATCAACTTACACGCTCAGTGCTTAGGGCCTAACCATAGGCGATTTCAGGAGGTTCTGGAAGAGTGAAAAAATTACGGAGATCTTGACCTGTTTCCTGATTCTGGAGGACGAATGACGAAAATCCGTACAGCACTTCCATGTCTTGCTTGATAAAGTCGTTATATGTATCTTCCTTCAACAACACAAAGTTTTTAGAAGGAGATTAAAGTGGATTGCCACTTTCTTCCCTGACAGACTTGGCCTCCCAAATACAAAACCAGTTCAAGGAAGCCGAGCTTCCCAACATTGCTTGTCTTCAACCCGAACTAAAATGTTTTGTTCTTCTCGGCTATTGACAGGTAACCTGACCGTTTGTGACATGTCGAAGTTGCGTTCTTGAGTGACATTTTCAGAGGTACTTTTTCTTAATACTACAAAAGCAACTTTTTGTCCTGAAACAAGATGTCAGTATTCTTTGTACGTAAATTTAAGGTTTAGCAAAGGGAAACGAGACTTTGTTTAAGAAATATATTTTTGGCCATTCCTAAAATGAGTTACAATTGTTGAACATTCGCAATTTTGTATTTTGTACTTTGTCCTCCCCTTCCAAATGAAGTACTTGTTACTCCATAAATAAGGGCTTGTATCTTCTCTAAAGCGTCCAACCCGGCTCTGAACCTCACCCAACCGCCCATCGACGAGTGGCGAGGACTCTTTCGTAGGTCGTAAAGCGGCTGGGTCGTGAAGTTGACCACTGGCCTGTGTCTACTGGTGAGGTTGATATGTGAAGCAATACCTCCAATCCCCGGATTGATATGGCTCAGGATAGGGACAGGTGGCGGGCTCTTGTGAGTGCGGTAATGAAACTTCGGGTTCCATAAAACGCGGGGAATTTCTTGACTAGCTGACGACCTGCTAGCTTCTGAAGAAGGACTCTGCTCCATGGAGTTAGTTAGTTAATACCTCCAGTCCCCATACATCTACATGTCGTGATGCTTAAATCAGTACAGGGACAACTTCACGTTTAGACCCTACTAAAGAGAAGTTGTTACACGGTGTATTTCCGACGGGTTTTCCGAACCTCAGGTTGTTTATTTACGACCCAACGAACTAGCGTTTTGAGAAATCGACATTTATTTGTTCCTTACGCAATAGGCAAGGCATACACTACACGTTCTGCGGTAAGCGAAGTCTGTAATTTTCCTTCGAGATTCCTGATATTGAGCTAACGACAGAACACACGGGAATGTAGAATACGACAGTACATTACAATGGCGGTACGACTCCGTTCAGGCCACGACTTTTCTGTTATTGAGGGCTTCTAAATCATTTTTAAGAAAGCGGCAAGACTGCGTTTTGTATCACTCTATGTTACGTCACCCATGTGCACAGAATAAAGCAAGATATGGAAACGCCTAATCTGTCGAACGATCCTAGTGTTTGAGCGTTCCAAGACCTTGCGTGCAGCAAATCACACGGCCACAGTGATCGACGACTTCAGAGTGAATCAAATTTCCTCCCCATTCTTTCTGCGGAAGCTTCAGACAGACTGAAAAATATTGATTTTGTCAGTGCTAATGAATTTCTGTGGGTGGGGTGGACGTGCTCAAGTCCCAGCTCGCATGGTGGCGACTTCTGGACGTGCCTAACGACGCTGCGTCGTCGGCATTTAATTGTGACCGCGGCGGCTTAAAACAATAGCACAGTACTGACTGGCGCTGCTGCGGGAAATGTGCCGTCGCCGTGGCGCGCCTTAATGAGCAGGCAGCAAAGAGTCATAACTAGAGCACAGCTGGGCTTCCTTTCTGCAAGTTTCAGCGTTATATATAACATCTTTCTTCTCTTTGTGTGTTATTTCATTTACTTTTTCATTGCTTTCTGTCCTTCGTGTCCTTGTATTCTTATAGACGTTAGCTGTAATACTTTGTAATTCTGGGTAGTTACTGAAAATAACCTTTTATTACTGTTAAAGTAATTCACACCCGTTGTGTTGCAGATATTATGACAATAAGACCAACTATTATATCTGTCGAGCACAACTTAACTGCAATCGGTAGTCATTCAAGGTTGAGATCTCAATATTGTTACAGGCATAATATCAGCTGTACAAATCAAGTGCAAAATTATAAAAGATACAAGCACAAGACCTTTATATATAGTATATATGTGAGTGCGTAAGTTTTATTAAATTGCTAATCTGATCGTATTTTTTATGAAATTGCTGCATTTAAATTATAGCTTCCGACTTCCATTGTCGCAGATTTTTAGTTAGGCCTAACAATTCGACAGTTACGTATGTGAATTACATGACCGAACACGACACATTTGCCAGATTTTTGTAGTAGGTATTATGAATATCCTTGAGCGACTATCTATTGCAGTTGTAAAGTTTTATCTTTCTGCTACCTTACACACCGCGTGATGATAGCTTGTTGCAAGCCGACACGTATACATGTAGCTGGGTTTATACCACCAAAATATAAGTTGTGTTCGACGGATATAATAGTTGGTTTTATTGTCTTAACCATCTGTTAGTTGTGCTTTAGAAGCATTTTATGTCCGAGGTATGCACATACGTGAACCTTGTAGTTACTGCTGCTATTTTAGGAAGTCCGTTACTGTAATTAAGGGGAAGTAAACACAAAATTCTTACTTGCTTGGATTTTTTAAATTTAATAAATATATGATTTGATTTAGGTTTTTCGACTTCTCTGGTACTCTCATCTGATTCTAGAATTTTTGTGTGGGAAATAAACTCAATAAAAATGTGATTTATTTGTCTTATTAACCTCATTATCAAAAAAGGTTTAAGAATAGCTTCGAGTGAATGTCGTCTTGCAGCCACATCGTTTGAATTCCAGTCAGTAGAGGTGAGATACATAACTACGAAAGACGACCTAGTAGTCCTTTTATATATAAATTTTTGTTTTTCCACATAAGCAGAGATGTTGTAGTGTACTTAGACCACAATAACCATACAAGTTTCGGTTTTGACGGCGGGTGCATGATTGTCTTTTGGGTTTTTTACACCATGAAGAATAAAAATACGTTCTTCCGAAATATCGGAACGAACTTATCCTACATTGTGTAAGAACCCAGAAAATCATTTGCACAAGAACCGTTCCTTTCTAAACGCGCTGTAAATTGGCCTGACTCTAATTTGAAATTAAACTCTTACAGTACAGGTTGTTATTATTTGGCCTTTTGCGCTGTGGTTTCCGAACCAAACTTTGTATTCTTTTGCTGTCAGTGTATGCTGTATGTCTCACCTACTCCATAATTAGCTTCAACACTGCAACAGGTTTGGGCGAAGGGTAAACTTGTGGAACTCCATCACTGTGCTAAGTGTCTCCGTTTCTCTTTAGTTGCTTCGTAAGTTGTAGGCCTACGTCCACATTTTCTCATGGGCGCTTTCAAACATCTTCAGTCTTTGACTTCTGTTTTTTGAAACTGGAAAATGAGAATTTGCGGTTGCACTAAAACGTGACAGGACTATGTAGCAGTACGTATGAAGTCTCCGAAAGAACGGATTTTCTGCTAATAATGGCTAGATGTGTACGACTTGACGTTTATGGTCTGAGTACGAAGTGACAGCATTTCATTTCCCTCTGAATCTTCACTGGTTGTTTCAAAACTTGTAAGGAGTGGTATCTGTCCCCAGAGCAAGCAGGCAAGTGAAGAAGGACATATCTTGTAAAGCAGCTCTTGTGGTGGAGGTAGACAACACACACTGCAGCTGCTGTGAGAACACTTGACAGTCCCGCAAGTAGGCTTCTTGTAATAACGCTCGCTACTTCTGCCCTACGCCGCACGTTTCACCATTTTCACAAGAGTAATAATTGGAGGTTAATTACAGAGTGTGTGTATTTACATACGGATACGTAAACTAGTGTGCAGGAACTGTAGTAGTAGCGCTTTTACATGTACGGTGTGTTCATAAATATGATTATTATGTGCCCTTAAAGTCACCATTGGTAGAGAGAACGCATTTTGGCTGTAGAAACAAGTACAGGGAAATCTATTTACGAGTAGTATGGAATCCAAAAGTACTTGAAAATGTTCCATCGCAGACGTGTTTCCGTTTATCACGCCTATTTTTAGATTTAAAAAGAAAACGAGAACTGAAATGAACATGCACAGTATTTAAGCCCAACCCCTTATGTGCCAATTGTAAATTACAAGTCAGAAATTCATATTGTGCGTTACACCCAACTCTTTTATTTCCTTCTTTGTCATTTCCCAGTTAAATTATTTTCTACGTATTCCCAAATTTCTCACGTGTGACACAGTAGTTCTTTTCAAATAAGTTTCAGGAAGAACCGCTCGGAAAGGGAAACGGTATTCCAGTGATACTACATTTGGTTTTTCCTTTTTCATTTCCGCAGTAAAGGGTTTCGATTTGTTAGAGGTTATTGTATATAATTGTTTACCTCATGTTTTCGAAATTGGAGACATTTCTCTTTTTTTGGCGCATTTAATACATTTACACCAAATTACATTTTAGACAGTGTTCTGAAATGTTAATTTTATTTATTCTTGCTGAAGCATGCGACGAAAATGTGTAAGTATGTTGAGAATATTTATACGTGAGTGTAATAAAGTAATACGAAAATGGGGAAAATTACATTGAGGTTCCTTAAAGTTTGAGAATCTTTGCGTAGTGTCGGTAATAATATTCCTGATCTTGTTCCGGCGTCTATTTTCATGGCGCCACAGCTTTGAATTAGGCATTCAGGTTTTTGGCCTCCTCTTGGATGGTAAGCTTAGGCTATTTCAAATTGTTTCGGGAACCTGTAAATTTTCATATGTTATGCGTGCTGAAAATAATTATTTCTGTATACGTAGAGCTTTTTTCCCACCTTGAAGGATTCAGTTTTGAGTTTTTCCATTTGGCCGTTTTCATGGTGGTTTACCTATCAGAATTCTCTGTTCATTCCTTGATATAGCTACACGTCCATGGTATCTAACAAAGCAAGTGATCCGTATAAGTTACGAAGTTCCTCGTTATGCTCGCGTGTTGTCATTCTTATGTTTAATTCCTTTCTTCAGTACTTTGTTTTTGTTTTAATAATTTTTGTATTGTACATTTTAAGCTGTTTATTTCAAGTAATTTTAACCTTGGCTCGATTTCTTGCCATATTCTGGTTCTTCTCTCGGATTAGCGACTTCTGATATGAACCAAGTTTGCACTTGTATGAAACATCTAACTAACCAAGCTTAACTCTTTGCGTGTAGCCATCATGAATGTTATATTCTGTTACGAAAGGTGTGAGCTTTCTTCTGTCTTTTGTGACTGTACGTAGAATTGTACTTTCTGCTTATGCATTAAATACTAGTATGTGTACTTGAAGCACGCGATGATGCAGTTAATCAGTTTCAGATGTACTTACTGCTCTTGCTGCATGAATTAGAAACAAGTAATCAGTAGCTGTTCGATTTTTTTTTCTCAAGTTAGTTACGAATATCTATTTATTGCCTTTGAAATATTGTTATTATTTTATCTTCATTGTCATTATTTTGTTCATGCTATTTTCGACGTTTTCGAAGACTCAGGTCTCCTAGAATGTTACGCTGTGTCGTTGGGGAAATAGAACCCGTCTTTTTCGAAGGATCGTAGTGCTATCATCCTTAGGAAAGTCCAAATAGAACGAATTATTCTTTGTGGACTACCCTGAAGATGGAGGTAGTAAGTTCCTACGAAACTTCGGTAAGAAATTACATATTACCACAGCATCGTGTCCTAGAAGACTGTAATCTTTATCAACAACACTAGAAATCTTTAAATCACTCTGTTTTGTTTCTCGGATGCTGTAATCAGCGCAGATTACCCAACTTTAAGCGTGTGTCGTTCTCAAAATTCCCTCTCCGACGTCTGTTTGATGTTTCTTTCCTTCTTTACGGTGTGGCTTTACGCTTTTTTAGATGTTCTGTGTAATCTATTTTCCGTTAAGTCTACAATGTGTTTTCATCTCATACGTAAACTGGTAATCTCTTCAGCTGGCTTAAGTTTCTGGTGTGGTTCACTACGGCATCTCTCTTCCGTTCTGTATACTTGGTTTTCCCTCCCTTCTACATAGCAGTTTCTTCATTTATGATGTTTTCTCTTTTTTTCTGTTGGCGTGTGTGTATGTATGTATATTCAACTAACGGACTTGCGGTCTCACTTGTAGGCCTACCGATACCACTCTTCTGTCTCCCATGTCAGATGTCCGTATCTCACTGCACGTTTTATACTTCACGCCTCAAAAGACAGTGCCTAGCCTTGCGAACATGGTAATGAACTTTCTGGTTTCTTAAAAGCGGGGAATTTCTTAACAGTTTCAAAATTTGAGGTTGTGACGACGCGTAGTCTCTGCTGGCGCTACCAACGTTTCGGAGGACACTCAATTTCCATCTTCGGATCCAAAATGAATAGGATTCGGCGATCCAACCAACCAAAATGCTAAGGGCGGATACTTGCACGAAACTCCCAAGTCGACGTCCCTTGGTCCTTTAGCCATCCCTGCACACAAAACGCATCGCTGGACTGTGACACGGAAACCGTATAATTAGCCTAAATGAGGACGACTTACGCGAATGGATTTCCCGTCTTGGCTGAGGGTCTTGACGTGGTCATACTACGGACTAATGCCTGTTAATGGCATTTTGTCCTTTTTGGGTGGAAAAACTGTAGTTGAATCGATGCTGGGTTTTGTACCCAGAGGAGCTCGGCCTCGTAGGCGTAAAGTGTTTGCGAGTTGATGAGGGGGGGGGGAGGTGGAGGAGTCACTGTGGTAAATGGCTTCTTTGAGTAGGGGTGTGGGCCATGTCCCCTCTTTTAATCATATCCTGTCATTCACCTTACACCACGTACCGTGACACCAGTAGTCGGAGGACCTAGCGCCACGTACAGTGCAATCCTTTTCTCAGGGTCGGGGTTCCAATCCACTGCACTGATCGTGATCCAATACCTGATCCGTCACCCTGCCTGTTTTCAAATACCTGCTTCTTCTAGTCTCGGGTACGTCCCGTAAAAGGTTGAGAGACTGACGGTCGGTCGGTCAGTCAGTCGGTCCGTCTCGGTGTCGAACCCCTTTTTAGTCTATATATTGAATACTATAATAAATCAATACAAAGAAGACCAGAGTAATGACAAACAGCGCTGAAATATAAATCAGACTGAACGGAGAAACTCTTGACTATGTCCCAGAATACACATACCTGGAACAATTGATATCATTCCGGGACAACTCGGGAAAAGAAATCCAAAGGAGGACTGTAATGGCTTGGAACAAGTTCAAGGGCCTAGGGTTTATACTGGCCGACAGATACCAAAAACTGGAGAAAAAAACAAAATAAGATTGTTGTTAAATGGAATATTTTGTAATTTCAATAGTGGAAGCGTGGAGCTGCAGTCAGATAGGACAGAGAGTGCCTCCTATCTAACCCCTTTCGTCCTAACAACTGTACGTACGGGCCTATAATTATGTACACCGGTATGTGAATATACACTCGAGCACGTCATGTAGGGCGCGCTCTCCCATTCACACACAGTTGTAGATTTGTGTTGCTGCTGCGTCAATCCTAAGCGGGGTGCATGTGTATTCTACACGGTAATTAAAACTCACATAAGTGCCTGTCAGGCAAATACACGCGACAATTAAATTTGTAAGCTTTGCTGAACTTAGCGTACAGCAGGCCTACATTCAACAGCATATCTAGGATGTAGCTTCGGGAGCTATGATTGGATGTATATAAAATCAGTTAAGCGAGATTATAGTTTATTATCTGCATTCATGAATAAATGTAAATAGTAGGGTAAACGGCTACAATAACGCCACTACTTTTTAAGATATTCATTTTCAACGTTACAGTATACTTTTACAAATATCAGTATATATATATATATCCCTTACATTTCATCAGTTTTTTGTACATAATTACGAAACGTTTGTTTCGTTCCAGAGATTACTAAAGTACATAATTTTGCAAAATGACACGTGGCATTATTATATCCGTAAGGGATATAATAACACCAACTTCGGAAAGTGTGCTGTAATCATAAAAAATTGTAGAGTACATAAGTGGAAAATAGTTTATTATTATTATTAATTATAAAGAATGTAAACATACATTGTCCTGAGCCCTTGTTAACTATCACAGTCAATGCAATTGTCACACACTCCATTAAACCGCATGAAGCTGCCATGGCTGGATGGCTCAGGGTGGCGTAAAATGAAGCCTTTGAAACATCTTCGTCCAGCTGTACTGCCACGAAACTGGTGCTTAATGTTGCTGGAAACGCAAAACTGAAATACAGTTTCACACAGGCGCATTTTAGGAAGGCCGTATCCAAACTGCTGCACTCGTTTCTTTCAACAAGTTGTGACTCCTCCTCCTCTTCACTTAAAATTCTATTGGTTCCTAGAGTTTTAGAATGAGTTTCCAGCAGCATGTGATCACGCAGTGTTCTTCTCGGGATATTGGCTGCTTTTACCACAGTGGCTATCTTTTCCCCTTGGCCAACCGACTCAGTCGCTAGTGAGCTGCTCTTCTGCCCATTTCCCTCAAATCTCATGTGTATTATATCGATTCACAAGGCCTAGAATGTTTAAAAATTCTTTCTTATTGTTTTCAAATTCGTGCATTTGGTGCCATAAAAATTGCTGGACAGAATTATTTATCTTATAAAACATTTATGTTTTTATTGCACCTTGACATTATTACATCCAGCTGTACGATCACACAAGATTTATTACCACTTTGTATAAAACAGGGTGTTGGTGCATTACGAGATGCGGACCACGAACCACAAGTTGCCAACCTTCCCCGATTATTACAGCAGTTTCATTTAATATCACTACTTAGCAAAACATTTAGCTCAGTACTGTAATTATAATTATAAGAGACCTAGTTGTGAAACACCGTCGTCAGCAGCCTTACCGTGCAACGCAGAAGGGTTGCGAAGTGTTACGCATTGTTAGTGTAATAGGGAAGTAAAGTCATAGACACAGCAGGTTTCTATTTAAAACCTCTAGGAAATTATAATTTGGCGCTTCAGAAGCTGTTGCTAAGGGAGACTATGCCAGTCTAGAGAACTTCAGAAGCCGTTGGTAGAAGAGGTTGTACCAGTCGACGTATATAACTGCTCAGATATGGCCACAACCGTAACATTGGCGTGTGGTTCTGTTTTGGTGTGACAATTTAACAGAAATAAGACAGGCCAAATTGTTGAGAATACTGTAGAGTAAAGGAATTTCGAAACATCCGTATTCTCGAAGGGCCAGAGAGCGTAAAAGGCCAGTGAATCAGACTAACGACAGAATCAGTGTGTAATACGAGGTACTAACGTCAACCCCGGTTGTGATGACTTTATTTGAAATATATGTATATAGTTTTTCGGCGAGTGTTATTTCGGCAAGATTCCAGGTATTTCTCCTTCCAAACCCGGGCCTAAGATGGCCGGCAGTACTAGTGATTTGGGTAAGATCCTATCGAATGGTGTCCGCTCATTATATTCGGTGGTGGCGGCACGCTACGTAGTATTCTAGCGGTTCGATCCCGCGAATACGTGTACGTACCGTCATTGTGCTCCTGTAGCACGACCCGTAACAGCTACAGCAGTCAGCAAACCGTACATTGTTACAGCAGTTGTGTCTAGCACGTTTACAGACCAGCTAGCGCCACTGCAATACGCTGGCTCTACAGCATAGACAAGTGCACACGTTACGTTGCTGTATGCCTTATAGAGGTAACCTGCCACCAACGAATATGCATCTTGAAATTCAAATAACAGTAAGAAAACCAAAATTTTACAACTGTTGTAAAAAATATGTCCCCACATTTTGAGGACTTGAGTGGACATTATTACAACCGACTATTCCCAAAGTTCTTATTGTACTGAGCCCTCTATAATGTAAATGTTTAAAGACCCTTGCGGTAACTGCCTCTGTCTTACACACTGTGACTTATCGGCGGGAGGAAAATATCTGGCGTTATTGCATTCATGGCATTATTGTAGCCGCTTACCCTATGTTCATCACTACAAACCTTTCTGTTTAGAAACTCGGTTTGGTTTCAGCAAAAAGAAAACGTGTGCCATTCCAAACATTTCAAAACGTGAACTTCCCCTCCTAATAAGGCAGGGGTACAATCATCTGAAATCCTTTTGTTGACGTAAGATCATGGCAGCCACAAGCCTTCATCTGCCTCTCTCTAAGAAGCTTGTTATGTAATACATCTATTCTGGAATTCATGGAAAATCAACAGCTTTTGTAATATACAATGTGGTGGCTCTTTCGAAATCAAATCCTGTTTTTCCGGCGTTTTATAACACTACTGTCAGGACACCGTTATAGGATTAGCGTTCGGGGATAAGCATTTTATAAGTAATGTGAAGAGTTAACAGCCACAGCCGCAAAACAGCCAACTGTAGGTCATTAAGGAGCCATTGTGCGAGACACGCGATACTGCTCTCAGTTCGGTTGATTACATTTCGTCCACTGTATCGACATCAAGCATCTGCGGCCAGAATAAAGATCATTAATCACTTACGGACTTCGGCAGGTTAATGTTTAGGTACACAGGAATAGAAAAGCTTGCGATGGCTCACCGTAATGTATTTGTTGCCAAACGCTTGCCGTTTATGTGTAAGCTGTCGTTTATGTTTTATTTCATCTTTTCTCAAGTAAACGTTTAATGCGGAATACGATTCTTCTCAGAAATTATTCAACGAATTTTGGTTAAACATGACATCGGGGATTTCTTCTTAAAGTTCTTGTTCTTACACTATCGTAGTCTGTAACTAATACGAAATTTAAGCTTCCGGATTTAAACAACCAAACCCTGAAAGAAGAAGTTACACGTTATATTAAAACCTGTCGAATTTAATTTTAGCCGCGTCTGCTTAGCATGACGTTTATATCAACCTGGCAGTGATATGAGAATTGACGGCTGAACAAATAAGCATAATAGGCCTACATATTTTATGGATTTCTGGAAGACGCTGTTTGGCCGGACTCAGAACAGAAACGTGTTTGGTCCTGCTGCTTTGTCAGCTGTACGCTACTTATTGTCAAGACGGTGATTGATTGTTTTTATAGTCTTGTAACATTTTATAGTCTTGTAAAATGTGGTGTTGAACGATTATAAATGTGTACACATGCGTCATTTCTTTCGTTGTTTGCCGTAAGCATTAGCGATTATAGCGGACGGCCCGCCTGAATGGAAGATTCCTGGTGAGCCCTTGCAGAGAATATTTCTTATTTGCAGCTATATCTTCCGATATTGCATTCAGCACACACTGCTGCACTGACACAGATTTATTGCCAGATTGCGAGATAGCGTTTGTACTGTGTGCTTACCACTTCGTTCTAAAGGGTGGCTTCGTTTTATTCAGCTTATGTGTTACTAGCAATTATCCAAACCATTAGTATACAGTTCGAATGTATCTGTTTTGCGACATGGCCAGGAACACAAAAGCTATGATCATCGTGATCCCAAGAGCATATACTCGTACCACCTGAATGAGCGAGAATGTATAAAAATCACCACAGTTCTAGAATGTGCATACATATTATATGGCTCGACTAAAACTTTGAGATCGGATCAGAATAAGATTTTATAATAAGAGGGAGATAGATGGAGCTGAGTAAAAATTCAAAGGACGGAGGGATGAATATAATAGCTGAGAACAACTCCATATACAGAAGGGGAAAATATCCCCTATATCCTTGTTAACATTCTCCTTTTTATACACCCATATTCTGTCGATATTTCTGTAGTACTCTCTAATTCTACCCCTGCCCCCTCCTCCTGTTTTTTAGGTTCTTGAAGTGAACTGAAGGAAAATAAGGAATGAGCACGTCCTTGCTTCAGTTACAGCTGTCATGTCTATTCGGTTTTATTGCATGACAGTATGATTTTTTTAGCTTTCTTTGATTTCTCTAAAGAGTAAATATCGTGTTAATGTAAAAGTTATCGGTATTATAAGGACAATAAATGAACACTGATTTTATTTTACGGCATTTATGCCTACCTCATATCTCAAGGCATGTTTGAAGACGAAACATATTTCTCTGAATTCTTGTTTGAATATCTGCTTTGATAGAATTGGACGCTTTGTGTAGATTGGTGAGTTAGATGAGTTATATTGTTAATTTTGTAGCATGAATCTTCAACTTTCCTCGGAAACTAAACAGGACCAACTGACGTCTTCAGACCATGCACTCTTGGGCTATTATATTTAAAGATGTTTTAGGACCTACTGAAATTGTGTGTGTGACACAGAGCCAGTTCTTTAAGCTCTATAACAATTTTCCACCCGCGCTGTGTGATTTTTCTCAGCTTTGTCTGTTGACTGTCAGTCGGTCGAGGCATTACGCCCACACAACACCATAATATGTACTTCGTATATTACGCAGTCCTACACGCATTCGGCGATGCAAATGAAAACAATTTGTGAAGTCTACTTTTGTATTGCACAGGCCACCATTCCCATCAATTCTGTATCCTTAATATTATAGTGGATGATCCCGGTGACCTTGCGTCTAAGGCGTATGTTTGCAGCCGGCTGATTGCTGGGATCGCGGGTTCCAATCCTGCTGATGGCATGGATGTTCGTCTCTTGTGTTGTGTATTGTGTAGGTAGCGGCCTGTGGGACGAGCTGATGAGTCGTTCAGAGGAGTCCTACCGGGTGTTTGTCTAATTGTTCATGATCTAGAAACCTCAATAACGAGGCGTCCTAGGTTGCGTTTTGGAATATCTTCTGTTTCTTTTGCAGCTGTCAGTCGTTGAGGTCAATACTCATACTCGGCTACTTACGCCGATGACCATGTTTGTGTATTTTTAGTGATCGATGTTATTAACCAGTTCTTAGAGTTGAGTCATTAAGAAGTCAATGGTCGCCCAAGTAATCAAATTTCCGCCTTTTGCGGAAACCGATAGTTAGTTATCGTATTCCTCTATCCTGAGCTGTCTGAATGCAGTTCACATCCAAACACGTGTTTAAGATCGCGTTAGTATTATCATTTTTCCGTTAGCATCTAGGCCTGTCACGTGGGCTTCGGCCTTCACGTTGTCAAAATAAAAGTATATATGCATTGCACGTATCCCCACACTTGCTACGTGCCCTGCCAGTCTCATATTCCTGGGATTTATCATTCGAACGATATTTTTATGTTACATTACGTGTGTTTAAGTAGGTGAATGCTGGAAATTTGATGTTGGCCGCAAGTGTTGTGTGCTGACTGTATTCAGTGTTGGGTAAAATCCTGTTTCTTGCAGAAGAGGGATGAGGTAACAGTTGCCTGTTGGACAGTGTAGGCCTAATCCTGAGAGCAAATCTTCACCTTACAAGTGCTCTAGGAAAGCTCTTAGAGTACTTCGTTCTCTGTATGGAATATACTGTACATACAGTCGCTGCAGAAACTCTTGTACAGTGGATCTGAACTTCGAAGTTGAACAACTTTTATGATTTAGTCGCGTGTGTAAGTTAGTTTGCACTTCTCGAATGACACTGACAAAAATTGAACAAGTAGCCTCGACCGGGTCTCGCTTCGTCTTCTTTCTTGTACTAGCAGTTGATTTCCCGTAGGATTTCTGTATTAGTTTGAACGGTCGTCATATTAACACATTTAACTAAAAATATATCCCTAGTAATTAATTCGCTTGTGAAGTCGGCCACATGCATAAAAGACTGCGATCAGTAACAACACACCGTTGAGCAGAGGCCCTCTTAAGAAGCTAATAAGAAGTAGTCTCTGGGCTGGTCAAGAGGTTCCCTGGCTTTTATGAAACCCAGTTGTTCTTTACCGTATGCCTACGAGCTCACTACTCGACCCTATTCTGAACCAGATAACTCCACTCCTCACCCTCACTTGCTATTTATTTAAAACCGATTTGCATTGGCATTCCTCGGTCTGTCATGTGGTCCCCGCGCTCGGTGGTTATAGGCCTGTTTGGATTTTTTCTATACACATACAATTTTTGTCGAAAGTGTTAGGTGTTTGTCAACTAATGACATACCAAGACAATGTCATTTAGTAATCGTTCTTAATTGGAAACAAACCTGTTACTCGCTGTGTCATTGTTACACATAATTGTTGCGAATATTGATGAAATGAAAATTTAGTTTTCTTCTAACGTTTTCGATAATTTTTAAATATGTCGCTTAATCGCCATTTCAGGACTACTGACGAGACTGATTAAGTGTGACATGGAGATTAACTTCGGACTGAGTTTTATCATCGATGCGTCTCAACTGGTCTGGATAGTTTTATGGGGCTACAGACAGGCGTGCCTGTTCTGCACGACTTGTAGGAAACAAGGCTAAAGTCAGAGAAGTAAAAGTCAATAATGTTGATGGTAGACTGTATGCAAGCAGCTTGAGCACACAAGTTTTCCCATAAATTCTAAATGAGGCAATAGAATGGAGTACCATTGAAGGAAATGAAAAGAGACAGCGCTTCTACTGCTGTTGGTTGCGGGTGATGCAGATTAAATCTTCCTTCCTCACTCGTTATGCATAGATCAAGTGAATTCGCTCTCTCCTCTTTCCTGCAGGTCTTCTGTATAGAGTTTGTGGAGATCTTAACTCACTTGGCATCTTCTCCCAAATGGAGAACTCGCTACACCCCTAATATCCATCATTGACACAATACGTTTCAGTAGGCCTTTGAATAGCCTGTTTTCAGTCCCATTAAAGGAATGTCACGTATGTATAACGCGATCTAAGTCACACGTGTAAGATTCTTCTGTAATACTCCGCGTATCATAAATTTTGCCCACAAATTGCCTGTCTTCGTATGTATGTCGTTCCTCTTTCGCGCAGGCCACTTTAACTGCTTTTATATTTTTGTTGCTTGTTTTCGCATCAGGACAATGTTTTTTCGGTGTAAATATGAATTAATTGTTTCTCGCAACGAAATAAGCAAAATCCTTTCTAAGCAGAGCGCAGGAAAATGAATGTCTCTGTTAGGCCACGGTCGGTTCGCTGTCTGTGCAGTAGAAAATCCCTTCACTTTTTAGATCATGTTGTAATGATCTGTAATGTTACCACTATAACATATTTTTAGTTCACTTTTTTCCCTATTTACTGCAAGATCTACTAATTTCATTGTGTGTAACCCCTTAAAGGCGAAACAGTGTTATATACTTGTATATAAGGACTCTGTACCGCGCAGTAAACACTCTCCAGCTTGGTTACAAGAAACCAATCAGTTGATGTTGTATAAGGCAAAAGTTGCAGTTTGTTCCGAGATCCGTACAAAACACACAAAAACAATGAGAGCACCATGTAGAGTTGTTGAAAGTTAAACCTGGTGGTACGTATTGTAACCGCTAGGGTTTAAAAGTATAATGTAGAGTGTAATACTAGATATAAGTAGTAGTTCGAGCAGAACCCAGTCTGCATTCATGGTGCATAAACGTGTAACCATACACGTCTGTCCAGCCTCAAGCAGACACACGACCGGGTCCATGTCTGTTGTACCGATGGAGAGAGTCCAGAAACCTAGTAATCCTAAAGGCAATGTACCACCTTCACAACTCTCTGAAACTGACTTATTACACATTCTAAAGTATAGACTATATTCTGTCCATTTTACGTTTGACATAATTTCGAAGTCTGGCGCCGTCTCCGTCTCTGTAAATGCTGCATTATGTTGTTGATCGGTCTTCATACCATATTACACATGCCAGCATCATTTTTTATTAGTTGTCACCGTGAAACCGAACGCTAAAGGAAAAGTTCTGAAGGCCGGGTATTTTTAGTTCTTCAACAAAATAAATATTGTGAGAAAAATCAAGCATTTTTTGAAGCTGTATTACCGACACAAATCCATAATCTCACCAAATGTTCCCGCATTCACTGCGTTGTTCTTTCTGAAATTCTGGAAATTAAGAAGCAGGGCGGAGTGACTCAGATGGCATAATGTGTGTACCGGGTTGTATGACGAGCGGGCAACTGGTTAATACATTTAAGCGGAACAAAGTTATGTGCACAGAAAGTATGGTGTCCTCATAAGCCTACTTTCTTTTCTGGAGGAAGGAAAGTAGACAAAAATACAGATCGTCGAAAATTATGGACCTAGTTTCGAGACCTAATAACCTTTATGAGAAGAAAGATACAGGCTAGAGGTGCCGCTACACTTGTGTTAATTCTGTCTCATGTAGCCTATAACGTAAATCTCGGATTTTCTCTGCGTAAACGAGATCTTTTGTAAATCGCCACAGAAAAAATCCATTGGCGAGGCCTTTGTCTCTTTTGAATCTTGGTATGAACATCAGACCTATGTGATTGGGTGTATCGTTTTAATTCTCTGTTTCCAACAGTGGTAGTATGGAGACTTCGAAACTACCACTGTGTTTTGCAGGGACTTCAGAGTTGCATGGTAATAGATGTTTAGAAAATATGCAACATTTATTTATGTAATTTTTGTCAAGAAATAGAATATTGTAATATGAAGACTGCATGAAATATTATGGTGCGGTGACGATAATTGATGAATCACTGTCACTTGACTTGTGAACCTTGATTGGAGAAATGGTGTCCATATATCTGCTAGAAGTAGGGCATTAAGTCGCACTATGTATGATCAGTGTAAAACCTAAAATGTGCCGTGGTGCATTCTTTGTGTTCCAAAGGCACCGTTTTCGATTATCAACCGGACTTCAGCTATCTTGACTGAAGTGCTTCATGTTTTTCCGCACTGTTTTCATGAAATTGTTGAGACATATCAAAAGGGGACACGACAGTTTCCTTCCGCGTTGTTCCCAATTCGCCATCCACCACCGTTTATTCGTACATTTAACCAACGTATTCATTTCGAAACAGCGTCGTTAAATAAACCTAGAACACGTCACGTTTTCAGTGTACTCTGAACGTATTGTAGTTCTGTTTCCTGAGTAAGATATTTTGTATCGGTATTGTGTAGAAATGGTACTGTTACTTCTGAGAATTGTAAGGTAAGATAGCATTACTTCTGAGAATTGTCATTCATCAGTTGTATACTCGGGGTTCAAATAATACATAGGAGCAATCAGAATTGTTGTAAAAGTCTATCTAGGGTTCGTTTCAAGATGAGTCTCATCATTTTCCACAATCTGTGTCTCCTCGGTAAGATGGTTTCTTCCTTCTAATATAAGTGAGTATGTATTTCATCTCCATCAATCTCCTCCCGTCGTGCTTCCCGGCTCAGCAGAGAACACTTCACCTTGCTGTCTCCACTACTCCACGTCGCGTTCCCGAGAGAAACCAACCACCTCGTTCTTTCCGTGAAATGAGTTTCCCCTCGTTTGCAAAATATTGACTCTTGCTTCGTGCTGGAAGTCGGCTCATTTCTAATACTTGGCTTTCGTAATACTGTGAAATGTTTTCGACGGTTGGAATTGCCTTCCGACGTTCTTTGCCAATAGATCCTGGATTCTGAAGTCAAGCTCTTTTATTTTGGTGCGTTTTGTGACGAAAATAACGTATTAGCTTTATTGGTTAGAGTTTATGTTTGATATTTTTTAATTTCATAATCGGCACAGTCAAGGAGATTAGACTTCCTGGGGCAGTTTTCAGTGTGTAAACGTAGTTCGTTCGAGATCATAATTGCAACATTGAGCAATTATTTATTTGCCTTTTTAAAAATACAGCTTCATATCTGCCTTACGTGTATGTTCTCCGTAAGAAAAGACATTTAAGTGGGTTTATATAGACTAGTGTGACAGACCATGGACCGTAGTTCCTTTCTCGGATAAGCTTTCAAGGACGGAAAATGAAATGGAAAATTTGGCTTTGAATCCAGTTTACGACAATAACAAAGCAGATGTAATTATTGCTTTACTTTGAATACGCTACGCTTGATTATGCGAAAGCATTAGCAATGTGTGAAATTATTTGATGCTTAAAAAATGAACAGTAGACTGGCTACATAAAATTTTAAAAAAGACCAGCAAATGCAACTGAGTATGAATAATATGAATAATTTATTATATAATAACCACCGACATGTTTCGGTAACTCATGTGGCCATCTTCAGGGTGGAAAAACAATAATACAGCGACAATTATAATGTGTCGGATTTATATGTTCCATGTTCCGTGCATTGATCAGATATATAAAATTGTTAAAAAGACCAACAGATGCGCTTGAGAGTATGAATGTAAGTTTATTATGTAGTAAGCACCGACATGTTTCGGCCACTCATGTGGCCATCTTCAGGATGGCAAGGACAAGAATACAGTCACAGTTATAATGTGTCGGACATTATAATTGTAGCTTTATTCTTGTTCAAGTGCATTTGACGGTCTTTTTAAAAATTTTATATATCTGATCAATGCACGGAACATGGAACATATAAAGTAGTCTGGCTGTCGCGTAGTTGATGTTGGTGTGTGCGCGACTGCATTATAACAGAGAATACAGTTTTCTTTTGTCGGCAAAATTATATTGTGAACATGTTAACATTCCGACGAGGAATGTAGAGTCACATGACAGGTCTGTTGGTGAAGAAGTCAATCACGTTCGGTTCAACTACCTCCCGCGAATTCAGGGTTCTTAGCTGAAAGGTGAGTAGTCAGTCAGCGGAACCGATTCGAAATTTAAACCCCCACCAACACTGAGAGGCGCATTTATAGCGTCGTATGGGCGTGGGTGAGGTCATTCTGAGTTCTGAATCCGACGAACAGACGTATCAGTCCTTTGTGTCATTCGACGAGTGATTATTCATAATTAGTCTCTGGGAAAGGAAAATAAAATTTCTTGTTAGACATTCGATGAAAGATTATTCTGAGTTTGGACTGGTGACGACTAAACATAACATTCTAATTTTAACTTCACCGCTACAAAATGTTCTTTATTCATTTCAGTTGAAAAGGACTAACAAGTGTAGTTAATTATCGCCATGCATATAAAGAATTTAAAGAACATAAATGCATAAAGTTTAATGATAACCTGTGATTTCAAAAGCATCGTCGCCTGTCATAATTATTTGTGCGTTTCGCGACGTAACAGTGTTCATACCAGTCAGCGTCATCAGCAATGCAGTAACTGAATAAACCAACTTGTTATGCTATAACAAAGTGTGACTAGACCATTTTTTAGCCTGATACCGTCAGTGACCAAAAGTTAACAGTCGATCTCGATTTTTCCCGAGATTAATCTCTGAGATAAGTCACATGTTCTTGACAGGACACAGAGCGTCATAACTAGCGCGCATCGAACGACGGCAGTTACGTTAGCAAGGTGCATTTTATTTACACTCGTTTCCAAACAGAGGTGTACATAAAATAATTTGGGACTCAGAATATTTATTATATCTTTGCCGTCTAAGATTGTGTGTTTCTGTACCGAAAACATAGGCCTGTAACGAGGAAGGTCAATTTAATTCCAATCTCGGTTGAAACGCCCGCTCCCATGTGTGGGGTTTTCGCAACTTCCATTAGTTCTTCGTAGCGATTTCTGCTATAGTACCTTGAAGTAGGCCACAACTCTTTCTCCTTCCTTTCCATTATGTCGTACGTAAATATCTTCTTATGTTAATGTATTGGGTTAAAGCATAATACTATAAATAAAAACACAGAGGCTTTAGTAGTCGCTAGTAAGGATACTGTCTAGAAGTAAACGCTGAGTAAACTAAGTACATGGTCATGTCTCGCGAAGAGAATGCAGGACAAAATCATAACTTATGATAGGTAATAAATCCTTTGAAATTGGGGCGAAGTTCAAATATTTGGGAACAACCTTCATTCATTAATTCATTCATTCATTCAGTAGTCAGTCCATAGCCTCTTTCAAAGCGACAACCCAAACAAGTCAAAATTGCATTCATGAAGACATTAAGATCAGATTGAGCTCAGGGAATGCCTACTACCATTCCGTGCAAAGATTGAAATGTACGAAACTATAATTTTGCCTGTTGTTTTATATGAGTGATATTTGGTCTGTCACACTGAGGGAGAAATATAGACGGAGGGTGTTTGAGAATATTGTGCTGTGGAAGATATTTGGGCCTAAGAGGGACGAAGTAACAGGGGAATGGAGGAGACTGCATAATGAGGAGCTTCATAATTTGTACTCCTCACCAAATATTGTTCAAGTGATCAAATCAAGAGGAATGAGATGGTCTGGCGTGTGGCACGTATGGGGGAAAGTAGAAGTGCGTACAGAGTTTTGGTGGAGAAACCTTACGACAAGAGAGTACTTGGAAGACCTAGGCATAGATAGTAGGATAATATTAAACTGGATCTTCAAGAATAGAATGGGGGGCATGGGCTGGATTGATCTGGCTCAGGATACGGACAAGTGGCCGGCTGTTCTGAACGCGGTGACGAACCTTTGGGTTTCATAAAATGCGGGGAGTTTCTTACTACATGAGGAACTATTAGCTTTCAAGAAGGACTCTGCTCCGTGGAATTATTTAGTTAGTACGACGCTGGTGCAGCGGTGTATTCTAGACTTGTGTTTGTAATGTACCCGGTTCGAATCTCGACCTGCATGCTGTCTATCCTGACAGTTTTGTCGTGGTTTTCCTCCGACGCGTGCGAAAGCAGTGGTGGTAGGGACTACCTTCAAATAAATCACGATCTCCTCCTCCCAAATCCGTACCTATTCACTGTTTACCATCATAATCTCATCACACTTTAAGCATTCTGCAGTTTATACAGCATTGTTGAGTAATCTTAAGATCATTTAGTAATATATAAATCTTTGTCATCGCGTTCAGTGCTTAAATGAACCTTTCTAGATGTTAAAGCGTCTTAATGTAGGAATCATCCATCACAGTGCCCGTAACTGAAACACGGTATGTCTGAGTTTGTTTTGAATCCTGTGTAAATACGGGAGCCTTCAACAAATAAGATGACCGTAATGAGAACAAGTCATTGTAAATTCCATATCACGAGCGTTGCTGTTCTTCCCCGTTCTGTTTGAACAGTCCTTTGGACCTTGTAAAACAAACAAAAGAGATGCAATAAGCGTAAGAGCTTTGTCATTTATATAGCATGCGAAGTAGAGAAACGCAAATTGGGCTGACTGGTCACAAAGCTATTGTTATAAACATAACCATTCAGATGCAAGTACAAAGCGAATAGAACATATTCTCATTGTTCTTTGTGCATGAATAAAGAAGTAAGATTCATAAAAAGTTTAAGTTTCATGTGCCTCTGCAGGGAAACAAAATGTACACATAGTGTGGCAAGAAGAACGATGTTCAGTTTAAGCAAGTGTGCTTGATCCATAAAAGAAAGAGGAAGGTACATTTGATAATATTTTAACTTTATTTAAACTGGTCGTTTGGTTTTCGTTATTTGCAAGGAAACTGGCGAGCAAGAATAGTCCTTACATGATTTAAGACTTTCATTGTGGTAACACGGATCCTGTTTGGGGCGATATCTCCGAGTAGATGGAGTTTGTATGGCCGACCTTTAGGCGAAGTGGCTTTTTTAAGATGAAGGCAGTAATGATGTCTGAAATGTTTACAATGAAGACCCCATCTACACGTTTCCATCAGACCAAAATAGAATCCAAATGATTTGTAAGTTGTATAGATAAAAGGTTAACCCTTGCTCTTTTCAGGTTATGTGCATTTCCAGTTACAAATGGTAGTAGCTGCAAATAGGGATAGGAGATAGTAGCAATGAACGGAAGCGTCAGTTACACTTTAGTCAGTAGTGCAGTGTACATCTTTGACAGGAGATAGCAACACTGCTTAATGCGTAATGTTATTCTATTAAGTTTGGTGTCTTAGTAAAAAAAAACTTAACCGTCCTTCTTGAAATTTTCAAGTACGTTTGAGTGAAATCGTGATTTTGAAGCGTCCCTCATGAGTATAAGGGTGTAAGTATGTATTACAGTGTAATAAGGGCAGCGTGATTAAGTGTTGTGTTGAAAACCACAAGAGTTTCCTATTAGAAGTTAACGGGCCTTATGTTAGTCAAGAATAATATGCACACTGCAGGTAACACTGGGAAGCCCGAACTGCTTAAAATTTCCCACCTCGAGTATGCATGATGTGTTTATTGTTTATAGAAAGAATGGAGACAAACAACCGAGTGTTTAAGTTTTTTAATTGGCATAGACCGTGTTTTGTGTTTATTTGATGTTTTTGTGTTAGTAGGGTGTATTTATAATCATTTGGGGACAACTTGGCCGAAGTGAATAAAATAGTGCGTCTTGTGGCAGCAACTTAATGTTATTAGACCGAAGTTACTGCTTGCTGTAAATGTATTGTTCTCAAATTAAATGGACCGAATAACAAAACAAGACAGAAGCAACGCTCAAAACAAAAATGAAACAGTTCATTTCAATTTTATTGTACATTCAAGTTAACAGTAAGAAAAAAATCATACATAAGGGCTGTCCTCATCTAACGTTGCCCTGTCTCGAATTAACGTTGTTTTCGCTGGCAACTAGAGGGGTCTTCAGCGGCCAGAGTCTCGGGTATTTTAATTAATTTTTTTGGGAAAATGTGCTACGTTTTGCGTTGTTTCGCCCAACGTTGCGATTTGCAGGACTGTAAGCCCAACGTTAAACGAGCAGTTACTGTAGGGGAGAGGGGGGCTAGTTGGCTACAGGGGTAAGTTGGCAAAATGGCCATAACTCCCAAAGATGGCGCAGGATAGCAGCACCTGCAATTTGTACTGTTCAGTGACTTCTCCTGAGAGCGGTCAGCAAGTATCAGAGCTTTATGAGCTATGACTGAAGCGTGGTGTGGTGTTTTATTTTGTACACCGCAGGAAGTAATTTTTTATCGCTGTGTAAAATGTTTTGTGTTTAAAGTTTGGTTACAGCTACATGTGACGTGCCACCCATGAATGGTACCTCCTTTTGGCTAACATTGGAGCTAGGGAGAATTATAAACTTCCATTGTGTTTGAGAATGATACAGTCCAAAAACAAGAAGGTGGCGATGGGGCAGGTAGGCACATTCAACGTGCGGCATGTTGGCTCAGTGTGTCAACTTGCCCCGCTTTCGATTAAAAACTTGTTGGTCAATTATTTTCCAGTGTGATATTTTCTGTCCGGTTTAAGAAGCTAAATAATGCGTACATGCAAGAAGAGGTCATATAGGGGCAACATACGTCTGGAGCACTGCTACAAGCTGAGAGCTCTGCGAAAACGTGGAAGGTCAACAAGCAAAGCGGCGAAGGATTTTCAGATTTCTTTTCGTATTTAGGCAAGATACTGCAAAAGGGTAAGGGAGGGTGAGGTAAAAGCACCTCACCAACACTGTCATTGAGCACACCGTCCATCCCTCTGGATGGATGACGAAGGAGCATTTTGTAAGACATGCAAAACATTTCGTGGCACATGCTGAGACTTCTAATGAGAGATCAGTAGTTCTGTTGCTAGACAACTATGATTCGCATTTGGCCATACGGGCAATAGACTACTGCAAGCAGAATGGCGTGACTGTCCTCAACTTCCCTCCACACTGCAGCCGTAACTCCAGCCTCTTGACAGGTCTGTCAACTGATCGCTTACGACATATGTGAACCGAGCTTATGATGTCTGCATAACTAACCATAGAGGCACAAGTGACAATATATGAAAATTCTTGTGCCGTCAACACACCTTCGCACCTGACTTCTTTTTACTGCAAATATCAAAGCAGGTTTCCAGTTTTCTGGAATTTACCTGTTCAGCGGCGATATCTTTCAAAATGAGGAATTTATGGAAGATTACGTTGCAGACATAGCTGCCCCTCCTATGGAGGCAGCAGCTTACAGTAGCAACAGTGAACTTCCTGCGATTTTGATCAGTCTCCCAAACGATCATCGTATGCTTCAAAAGTTGCAACACATCTTGCTACTCCAGAGGACATTCGAAACCTTCCTAAATTTTACGCAAAAAGCTCAAGAATGTAAACAAGAACAAAAGAATAACTGTCATTTTGGTTGATACCTCTGTCAAAAATGCTTCGACACCCAGTACAACAGAAGGCTCGGAGCAAATGAGCGAAGAACTGGGTCTAAAATATTAGAAAGAAGGGCATGCCACGTATCTAAGAGAGATTTACAAGAGCAGAATGCAAAAATACGAAAAAAAATCCAAAAATGCAGGCGACACAGACGAAGACGATTCCGAGGATATTTCCTACCTCTACTGTCTTGGCGCATCCAGAGAAATGTGGATTCAGTGCACAGAATGCAAGTTGCGGTCACATGAATAATGCACTTATGGCTCTCCCAATTGTGTTTGCTTAAATTACCAGTCTCATGGGATTGGGATACTTTATTTAGAATGAAAACGTGTATTGCTGGTGGTAGGCTAGTGTCATACCGAGTTACCTTTCCTTTTGATTTTCTTTTTCAATTTAAGTAAATGTATTGAATTTTGTGCTGAAATTACATTGTTTCTCAACTGTTTTATTACCATAATAACACCTCGTTGTTGCGCACAACCTGTATCTGACACCAGGTGCGCAACCAAAATTTTTCATTGGGGGGGGGGGAGGCTGACCCTGAGGTCATATATTATTTGTGTTTGATTTTAAAAATTATGTTATAAAAATCATGTCATACGTATAACATAACACTGTCTGCAACTGCATTTATATACATACAAATATAACTACATGTTAGTAGTATTGGTGGTGCTATGGCACGGATGTGACGTCACACGTAAACAAATATGGCGGATGTAAACAAAGTCACGTGACAAGGTGAATGATCTTTACCGGAAGTGACGTAACAAGATGGCGCGAAATTTGAATATACATAAACAAAATGGCGCGAAATTTGAATTTTAAATGTTGTAAGTTGCGCGGTAAGTTTAAATTTTTATAATATGGCGGATGGGCGCTAAGTTTAAATTTTAATAATATGACAGAAACGCGGTAAATTTAAATTTTTATAATATAGTGGATACGCGGTAAGTTTAAATTTTAATAATATGACGGAAGCGCGGCAAGTTTAAATTTTTAATAATATGACGGAAACGCGGTAAGTTTAAATTTTAATAATATGAAGGAAACGCGGTATTTTTAAATGTTGGTAGACGGCGCTATATTTGAATTTTACAAGGATGCTACGCGCTATATTTAAAGTTTAATAATATGAGGGAAGCGCGGCAAATTTAAATTTTAGTAATATGAAGGAGACGCGGTAAGTTTAAATTTTAATAATATTACGGAAACGCGGCAAATTTAAAAGTTAGAGTTTATTTAAACGAGATGACTGACAAAAGGGCGGTAATTTTAAAAGTTATAGTTTATTTAAAATAGATGATTAAGCCGACAGGAAGTGAATGTAAACAAAGAGGTTAATGACCTTCCCGAATGTAAACAAGCCCCCCACCCCTGGTTAGTGATATTTTAAAATGTAAACAAAGAGGTCAATGAACTTTAGGATGTAAATAAGCCCCACCCTAATTAATGGCTGTTACGATAAAACTTTACCCCTAGATTAATTACATTTTAGGATTAAATAACCCCCACCCTAATTGATGACACGATAAACCTTTACCCCTAGATTAATTACATTTTATGATGTAAATAACCCCCACCCTAATTAATGGTTGTTACGATAATCCCTTACCCCCCAGGTTAATTGCCTTTTAGGATGTAAACAACCCCCCACCCTAATTAATGCATGTTACGATTTAATAAATGTTAAACTAAGTAAATAGTTATATAAAATGATATTATTAAATATAATTAAAGGTTTTTGTTTGAAGTAGTTAAATAAATTAAGTATAACTAAACGTTACAGCGTAAGGTACTATTTTAATTTTTGTAAAGGCACTATTTTTAAACATACGGTAGTTTGTAAATGCGCTAATTTAAATATTTGCAAATACAAATATTAAACTATTTTTAACGTTATTGCGTAACTGAACTACTTTTTTACAAATATTGTTTTTTAAAACAAACTTGTATTTAACTTACTTATGTTGTGAACAGCGGGGGGTTTGTATACACAAGGTTTTCTGAGCGACTTATGAACTTGAGGGTATGATGTCTAGTGTTGGTAGGAATAAAAATGCCTAAGGTCATATGCTATTTTGAAAATATAAAGTAGGACAGCCGGATTGTTTACAGACGTTTATAGGTTGCCTTATAGAGACTAGAAGTTAAGCTATTTTTAAAATTAGAAAGGTTTGCTTGCAGACGCAAATAGTAAATATTAAAGTAGGTTACCGAAATTTTACGGCTATATTATGAATATTAAAAGTAGATTGCCAGGCGCATAATGCATTTAATAATAGAATTACACTGATGACAGTAAACCCCTCAGGGGTAGACTGAGTAATGCTAAATAAACTTTGTATTTAACATTAGAATATTAGTAAACACACTATTTTAAATTTGAATTTAAAATAACTTAAACTAAATATTACAACGTAATCTGTTCTTTTGTAAGTTTGAAAGTTTAAATACCTACGAATTACAAAGTAAGTTGCTATTTTGTAAGTGCGCTATTTTTTAAACTTTTGGATTTTTAAGCATAAGCGATTTTTACTAGTAAAACGTTTAGCTACTAACTGAGAATGTGAAAATGGAGCTATTTTGCTAACACATAAGTAGATTTTAAGACACAAAGAATGTTTAAACTTGTCACGACAAGGAAAAGTACAGCTAATTGTAGGAAAAGCGAGATTAGTTAGTTGATAGGATTTAGTTGAGCAGTGTTAATAATGTGTGCTAAATAAATAAGATTTTCAATTAAAGTTGATTTAGATGTACAAAACAATATATAGCAACAGCTTATGATACCTCTTATCGTAAGATATTTTTAAACTCTGAATACAAAATATACCATTATCCCTACTACAACCAAGATTTATTGTGTAATTCAGTTAAGCATTAAATGTAGGTATTTATTTTTAAGCTTATGGCTTCCTAAACACATACAATGAGATCCTGCTACTTTGAGAATTTGGCTACAGAAAGAATAGCGTGCTAGCCGGCTATTGTAACACGTGTGAACACATAATAAATTACCATATTGTTTGTTATACTACTGTTAATAATATTACATATTAGGAAAACATAGGTAGAATACTAATTAATATAGCAAGGGTTTTAATTTATTTAATTTAATTTATTAGCATATGAACTTAGCGTGTTACTTGATATTTATACATACTTTTATTATTAACATTGTGTAAAGTATAACGTAAAGTGGATATAGTTTTAATTTTTTGAGACTAGTCTATATGCTATTTTGAATTAAGATGATGCTGGATGTGTTCGAGCTTGAACTATATACAAGGTGTTGAAACATATTACGGGTTTTAAAATATTACAATATGGTAACTTAGATAGGAATTGTATTTGTTTGGCTAGAAAGTTTTATTTTTAAAACGG
This sequence comes from Reticulitermes speratus, assembly GCA_021186555.1. Lineage (NCBI taxonomy): Eukaryota > Metazoa > Arthropoda > Insecta > Blattodea > Rhinotermitidae > Reticulitermes > Reticulitermes speratus. Next base: position 14,508,047 of record JAJKFL010000005.1, on the reverse strand, counting down.
AGAATGGAACGCGTTATTGGTTATATATTTGTTTAAAATAGAGTAACACGCGTTTAGGTTATTGCTAAAGTTTCTAACATATTGTTGCTTTATTGTAATAATCATTGCTGAGCTTGAAGTGCTACAATCTATGAGTTTATGCAAAAATGACTTAATACTACATATACGTTTTTTATTTTTGCACTTAATACGTATACTACGGTTATGATATATTTGAAAGATGTTGTGAATATACCTAGTTAATAGATAATATTTTTTACCACTTTTTTTTAAATAGCAGTAGGATTATTTATTTAATATGGTTTAACATGACACAAGGTGAAAAACTTTTTATGTGTAATATACGTAAAGAAATACGGTTACAAATTATTTATACACTGTGGAGCAAGTAAGTACGATATGACAGCATAAGCGTATGTAAAGACAAGGGTTATAGAATACATACGTATGCAGAATTGTTTTGGTGAACAACGGAAGGTTACAGTGTGTATGCATAAGTTCTACTACACGATAGATCATATATATAATTAATTAACGTAGTAAAATGGAATTATAGACTTGTATATGAATGAAGTAATAGGTACAAGTACGGACTTGTTATGCTAGACAGACAGGCAGGTGCACGCAGATATAGCTTGACCCCCTACGGCAACATACTATTTAGAGCATCGGAATGTAGGTAGACTCTTTGTTGCCAAACAATCAGGTGATACACATTTGCTTTAATATTCAAAGACCAGTAGGTTTTACTTAAAGTGTTGTACAGAAAGATTTATATATGTTGTGAAGTTTGTAGACATTAATGCACTTTGTACGTACTTTATTTAGAAAATAAACGTTATGACTTTACATTGTAAGTTTTTGTTTTTAACTAAAACAGATGATAAGTTTTAATAGTTAACGGATATAAACGCTGTTACGTACAATGCGTAGCTATTAATATTACGCTAACGTATTGAATATTGTTACTTAAAATTTCAGAAAACATTGAGGCTAAACTGATTATTTTTGAATATGTAACTGAAAATATAAGTTACTCTGTAAAACATAATCACTTTAGGCATTTATGAACGAATGGAAAGATTGATTGGATAGCAAGACACAAGACATGAGTACAAAAGATCGTAAGATTAAGTGCTGTCTTACCTAAATGTTTAAATGAGAGAAGGTATTATAAAAACTTATTTTAATTATAAGTAACAGATACAATTATCTGAAACAAAGTAGATCAATAAATTTTTCTTTTTTAATTTTATGCATACGAAACATGAAAATTTTTATTTTTGGACCTAACCTATAGAAAATTTCAGTCTCGCAGTAATATTCCGTAATACTACACTGTTTCTAACCTCATCTTGTATTTCATTGTACATCTTCCTCATTTCGTAAAGCAAGTAAGTAATTTTTCAGTATAAGTCATACCTAACATCATATTTAAATATCTAAAAAAGTAAATCTTTACAGCATTTTCTACATAAAATAATAGTTTTATAATTCTATACCTCTCTGTGTAAATATGTTCATAAATGTGATAACTACAACTAGTATCCCATATAGTACTAAATTCGTATGTTTCTGCGTTTCAGCGTGTTCACTATACAAATAACTGCATAAAAACTTGTCAATCATTTCATTAATTAAATCTAATCAACTTAATGAAAATCAGTTTGGACTCGTCGTTCAAAACATAGGTTTTTCTTCCTCACTAAAGTTTAGTATTCGTACTTTATCAAATAAAAATTGTCTACTATCCGCATTCAAAGAAAAAAGGATGTACTATCCCTTACAAACCTAATAAAAAAAATTTACCATCTTATTCATATAGCTATGGCATCAAGGTCGTCTCGTTTTCTACCATAAAAAGTAATACCAACACGGTCCAAAAATAAAAATTTTCATGTTTCGTATGCATAAAATTAAAAAAGAAAAATTTATTGATCTACTTTGTTTCAGATAATTGTATCTGTTACTTATAATTAAAATAAGTTTTTATAATACCTTCTCTCATTTAAACATTTAGGTAAGACAGCACTTAATCTTACGATCTTTTGTACTCATGTCTTGTGTCTTGCTATCCAATCAATCTTTCCATTCGTTCATAAATGCCTAAAGTGATTATGTTTTACAGAGTAACTTATATTTTCAGTTACATATTCAAAAATAATCAGTTTAGCCTCAATGTTTTCTGAAATTTTAAGTAACAATATTCAATACGTTAGCGTAATATTAATAGCTACGCATTGTACGTAACAGCGTTTATATCCGTTAACTATTAAAACTTATCATCTGTTTTAGTTAAAAACAAAAACTTACAATGTAAAGTCATAACGTTTATTTTCTAAATAAAGTACGTACAAAGTACATTAATGTCTACAAACTTCACAACATATATAAATCTTTCTGTACAACACTTTAAGTAAAACCTACTGGTCTTTGAATATTAAAGCAAATGTGTATCACCTGATTGTTTGGCAACAAAGAGTCTACCTACATTCCGATGCTCTAAATAGTATGTTGCCGTAGGGGGTCAAGCTATATCTGCGTGCACCTGCCTGTCTGTCTAGCATAACAAGTCCGTACTTGTACCTATTACTTCATTCATATACAAGTCTATAATTCCATTTTACTACGTTAATTAATTATATATATGATCTATCGTGTAGTAGAACTTATGCATACACACTGTAACCTTCCGTTGTTCACCAAAACAATTCTGCATACGTATGTATTCTATAACCCTTGTCTTTACATACGCTTATGCTGTCATATCGTACTTACTTGCTCCACAGTGTATAAATAATTTGTAACCGTATTTCTTTACGTATATTACACATAAAAAGTTTTTCACCTTGTGTCATGTTAAACCATATTAAATAAATAATCCTACTGCTATTTAAAAAAAAGTGGTAAAAAATATTATCTATTAACTAGGTATATTCACAACATCTTTCAAATATATCATAACCGTAGTATACGTATTAAGTGCAAAAATAAAAAACGTATATGTAGTATTAAGTCATTTTTGCATAAACTCATAGATTGTAGCACTTCAAGCTCAGCAATGATTATTACAATAAAGCAACAATATGTTAGAAACTTTAGCAATAACCTAAACGCGTGTTACTCTATTTTAAACAAATATATAACCAATAACGCGTTCCATTCTCCGTTTTAAAAATAAAACTTTCTAGCCAAACAAATACAATTCCTATCTAAGTTACCATATTGTAATATTTTAAAACCCGTAATATGTTTCAACACCTTGTATATAGTTCAAGCTCGAACACATCCAGCATCATCTTAATTCAAAATAGCATATAGACTAGTCTCAAAAAATTAAAACTATATCCACTTTACGTTATACTTTACACAATGTTAATAATAAAAGTATGTATAAATATCAAGTAACACGCTAAGTTCATATGCTAATAAATTAAATTAAATAAATTAAAACCCTTGCTATATTAATTAGTATTCTACCTATGTTTTCCTAATATGTAATATTATTAACAGTAGTATAACAAACAATATGGTAATTTATTATGTGTTCACACGTGTTACAATAGCCGGCTAGCACGCTATTCTTTCTGTAGCCAAATTCTCAAAGTAGCAGGATCTCATTGTATGTGTTTAGGAAGCCATAAGCTTAAAAATAAATACCTACATTTAATGCTTAACTGAATTACACAATAAATCTTGGTTGTAGTAGGGATAATGGTATATTTTGTATTCAGAGTTTAAAAATATCTTACGATAAGAGGTATCATAAGCTGTTGCTATATATTGTTTTGTACATCTAAATCAACTTTAATTGAAAATCTTATTTATTTAGCACACATTATTAACACTGCTCAACTAAATCCTATCAACTAACTAATCTCGCTTTTCCTACAATTAGCTGTACTTTTCCTTGTCGTGACAAGTTTAAACATTCTTTGTGTCTTAAAATCTACTTATGTGTTAGCAAAATAGCTCCATTTTCACATTCTCAGTTAGTAGCTAAACGTTTTACTAGTAAAAATCGCTTATGCTTAAAAATCCAAAAGTTTAAAAAATAGCGCACTTACAAAATAGCAACTTACTTTGTAATTCGTAGGTATTTAAACTTTCAAACTTACAAAAGAACAGATTACGTTGTAATATTTAGTTTAAGTTATTTTAAATTCAAATTTAAAATAGTGTGTTTACTAATATTCTAATGTTAAATACAAAGTTTATTTAGCATTACTCAGTCTACCCCTGAGGGGTTTACTGTCATCAGTGTAATTCTATTATTAAATGCATTATGCGCCTGGCAATCTACTTTTAATATTCATAATATAGCCGTAATATTTCGGTAACCTACTTTAATATTTACTATTTGCGTCTGCAAGCAAACCTTTCTAATTTTAAAAATAGCTTAACTTCTAGTCTCTATAAGGCAACCTATAAACGTCTGTAAACAATCCGGCTGTCCTACTTTATATTTTCAAAATAGCATATGACCTTAGGCATTTTTATTCCTACCAACACTAGACATCATACCCTCAAGTTCATAAGTCGCTCAGAAAACCTTGTGTATACAAACCCCCCGCTGTTCACAACATAAGTAAGTTAAATACAAGTTTGTTTTAAAAAACAATATTTGTAAAAAAGTAGTTCAGTTACGCAATAACGTTAAAAATAGTTTAATATTTGTATTTGCAAATATTTAAATTAGCGCATTTACAAACTACCGTATGTTTAAAAATAGTGCCTTTACAAAAATTAAAATAGTACCTTACGCTGTAACGTTTAGTTATACTTAATTTATTTAACTACTTCAAACAAAAACCTTTAATTATATTTAATAATATCATTTTATATAACTATTTACTTAGTTTAACATTTATTAAATCGTAACATGCATTAATTAGGGTGGGGGGTTGTTTACATCCTAAAAGGCAATTAACCTGGGGGGTAAGGGATTATCGTAACAACCATTAATTAGGGTGGGGGTTATTTACATCATAAAATGTAATTAATCTAGGGGTAAAGGTTTATCGTGTCATCAATTAGGGTGGGGGTTATTTAATCCTAAAATGTAATTAATCTAGGGGTAAAGTTTTATCGTAACAGCCATTAATTAGGGTGGGGCTTATTTACATCCTAAAGTTCATTGACCTCTTTGTTTACATTTTAAAATATCACTAACCAGGGGGTGGGGGCTTGTTTACATTCGGGAAGGTCATTAACCTCTTTGTTTACATTCACTTCCTGTCGGCTCAATCATCTATTTTAAATAAACTATAACTTTTAAAATTACCGCCCTTTTGTCAGTCATCTCGTTTAAATAAACTCTAACTTTTAAATTTGCCGCGTTTCCGTAATATTATTAAAATTTAAACTTACCGCGTCTCCTTCATATTACTAAAATTTAAATTTGCCGCGCTTCCCTCATATTATTAAACTTTAAATATAGCGCGTAGCATCCTTGTAAAATTCAAATATAGCGCCGTCTACCAACATTTAAAAATACCGCGTTTCCTTCATATTATTAAAATTTAAACTTACCGCGTTTCCGTCATATTATTAAGATTTAAACTTAGCGCCCATCCGCCATATTGTAAAAATTTAAACTTACCGCGCAACTTACAACATTTAAAATTCAAATTTCGCGCCATTTTGTTTATGTATATTCAAATTGCGCCATCATTGTTACGTCACTTCCGGTAAAGGTCATTTCACCTTGTCACGTGACTTTGTTTACATCCGCCATATTTGTTACGTTGTGACGTCACATCCTGCCATAGTACCACCACTACTACTCATGTTCCATGACTCATCACAGTGTCCTATCTTATTCTTTTTAATTTTATTAATTTATTATTCAAAATTCTAATGTATTAGTCATCAGCTGATTTCAGTGGCTGATTTTGGCTGCAGGGTAAGTCACGTAAAACCCTTGATATCATCAGTGTTTTTTTTAATTTCAGTTTTGGGGTGTTGGGGGGGGGCTGCAGCCTGGTAGCCCTCCCCCCTTGGGTGCGCCCCCGTCTGACACATTTGTTCCATAAAACATTATAGTAATCACTGTCTGTTACTTTTTGACCTTGAAAAGTTGGCATCTTGATTTTCCACGTATTTTACCATATGCCAACTTACTCCGTGTGTGGGGCAGGTTGGCACACTTGCAGAGGTTAGGGCAAAAGCCTCTCCCTCCTATTCCTTATAAATAGCGTCAAATTTGTGTAGGTCAGATTGTAGCCCAAGAGTGTTGCTAACCATACGTGCCGCTATATTCAACTTAACATGTACAGAGAAAATGTGAAAAATTATAAAGTGAAAAGTGTGCCAACTATCCCCCCTCTCCCCTACTGTACTGAATACTGAGAAACAACTGCTAAAGTATTTTAGTTGCTCAGAAAATATCGGAACTAATATAAATATAATTAAGATAAGCAGATTATTTTTTTTGAATATGTAAGCGTCTGTACAAACAACATTAGTAGCTGATCCGCGGCAAACGGATAGGAATTAAGTCAACTGCGTAGACCTGAACATTATCTAAGTGACCAAGCAATCACTCAGCAATTACCATATGTAGGTCTCATTTGCTGGCTATAATATTACTTTTAAGTTATTACCGTGCTTAAGCTCCACCCCATAAGGACTTCTGAGAGAGTGAAGGTGAAGAACCACGTGAATAGTCACTCAGCTTCACGCTACGGCCTTTATACCGATTGGGTAGGAATGTGTACCCATACCTACAGCCGGTCTCGACATTGCGCGAAGAGAATACTTCCTGCCCGTTCTGTGAGTGAAACTCTCGTCATCGGTACAGTCACTGTTACAGACCGAGATATCGTGATTACTGCTGCTGCTACTGCTACTACTGCTGCGTATGATGATAATAATATCAATGTGAAGTTTAGGCCGGTTCATTAGTAACGCCCTAGTGTGCACAAGGACATTGCTCCGTGTGTTGTAATATGCAGTCGACTGATTCCCGTCAGTTCTATTAATTACTCCCTCATCAGAGGACTGTCTATAAATCGTTCCCCTGTACACAGAGTCCACGCCTTTGGCTATTGATGTACGAGCTATTAAGGTTATATATGTATAAACGCCGTGTGCCTACCGGATGCAGCTTAACGCCTCGAAATGGGGCGTTAATCCATGTATTGTGACCCTGTAATCGGGGCCTCGTGCTTCCCCGAGGCGATAGCAAACAGTGTTATTACGGCGAGGTGACGCCCAGGCCAGTCGCTGTATGGTTGCTACATGATGCATTTAGCAGGGGATACGATGGCAGTTTGCCACCCAAACCTGCAATAATACCGTGTGGTCTTATACAAGTGTACGCCTATATTCAAAGGAAAGCAGTGGAGTTACTATTCAGGGATCCCTAGACGTCAGTTAGGCCTGTCTCAAATCACGAACCGTTTAACCAGTCTCTGAAAAAGTGGTGTTTAACCTAGATCGTTAGAATTGCTTAGAAATTAATACGAGGTTTCAGGCAATTACTCCTACTTATCCCCATTAATTCTGCTTATTTATATGTGGTTTATTTAATGACGTTTACAGTAGGTTAGGCTACGTGGCGTCAGCCATACAATTCTATGTACAGTCTGTAGCCTACTAATTCTGTTATTCATAGCGTGCATATACTTATAATTAATGCATCAGCCAACTTATGCTCTTAATAAAATACATTCAGAAGCAAATATAAAACTCCTACATGTTTCGGCATCGGGGTGCCATCATCAGGGAATTATTCAGAACAAAGAAGTACAAGGCCAACAGCTAATCTACGTATTGCGTCTCCCTTCTTAAAATGATTAAAACATTAAAATTATAAAATTTACAAAGTTAATAATCATAAAATTACAGTGTTTTAAATTTAAAGTTTTAAAGTGAGTAGAAGTTTCCAGTTGTTTACGCTCTGTATGGTGCATGCATACAAACATCTGGCTTAATCTTGTGTGATCCGAAGAGCTCTGGTCCTGATAGAGCGTGTGAAATGTGTAGTGTCAGGCGGTATGGAACGGCTCACTTTACAAATTTTAAATTTACAACATTGTAATTTTATGATTATTAACTTTGTATATTTTAGAATTTTAATGTTTTAATCATTTTAAGAAGGGAGACAGAATACCTAGATTAGTTGTCGGCCTTGTACTCCTTTGTTCTGAATAACTCCCTGATGAAGGCACCCTGGTGTCGAAACATGTAGGAGTTTTATATTTGCTTCTGAATGTATTTTATTAAGTGCATAAGTTGGTTGATGTATTAATTGTAACTTATTAATTTTCGCCCTCAATTATGAAACTTTTAAGTACGAAATTATCCGAACTATAATGCGCACTTTTTACACCATCGCCGTCTCCCGAAATGTTGTAGTTCACGTTGAGACGTAAAATAGTCTCTTTTAGAGCGAAAGATTTCCAGAAATGTTGATTAAATCGATGGGTGCTTAGTATACGAATTCTGTACAACTTGTGTAAATTGCTTTAATCTCTCATAGTCGGTGTACGCATTAAATTCGAGCATATACGGTATAAATATTAGTACGTTAATAAGTTGTGCGTAGAATAGACGAGGAGTATTTTCTGCTACAAGACATTTGTAGATCTTTGAACTGTTTATAACATTACTGCAAAGAACATACACTCCAAAATAATATTTCTAAAAACAGGCTGGAAAGTAGGGAAGGCCGGTATCAACTATGCAACACCCTAGCAGCTGCGAGCTCTTATGGGGGCACTGTCCCGTACATTCAACCACCTAACAATCGCCTCTCCAACACTCAGAGTGCTGGAAAACTCTGCAACTCCCTGTCCTTCAGTATTCACTATTCTGTAAAAAAAAATACAAAGTATCGAACGCAGTGAATTCTATGTGGGCTGATTTGAAAGGAAATCGGGAACCAAAGCGCACCTTCTCCCGCCGCCGCCACTGCCACCACCACCACCTCCACTTAACTGATACGCAATCACGTTCATGGCGTCGATCAGAACTTAACTTTTGAACGTAATTTGCTCTTCAGATTTTCTTTGATCTACCACGCAGTTCTGACTAGTAAACGCATATAAGCACATAACACTTAGACCGACCAAGTACGTGTGTTAGGCCTACAGTGTCTCAGTTACCCAACGCACTGTATAACCATCTACAAGTTCTGACAGTTCTTACGTGCTATTTGTGTGAAGTGCATAATAAATGAAGGCGAAATGGGGACACTGCATCTCCCATGTCTTCCGTATGTTTCATCTCTTGAAACTACGCTACGTATTCGTATGGAATTTAATATTCGAAGTTACATTAAAACTTATCGGTTAAATATTATATTGGTTCCTTTGGGTTGTGTTGGGTTGTTCCCATGTTGTTATGAAGCAAATTGTATACTTTTTTAAAACAGCTAACCTCATAAAAAATAACGCGAAAAAAGCAAAATTGAAATTTAGCTCCTATGATGTTGGAATAAACGGTAGCTAGGACTGGGGTAGTGAAAATGCAGCTTTACGTTATGGGAGACTTGTCTAGCAAGAACTTCTAAAGAATGAGCAAGATCAGTCTGCCTGAAATTTGGATGCTTCTTACGTCGACTTCCAACAGCATCTGAAGAACTGTTTATAAGCTGCACGGGAAATGTCCATTTATGGCTTCATTGTGGATTGGTATGCCTGAAAATCTGAATAGCCCCACAACTTTTGGTGAAAGTCATACCAAATTTCAGTGAATTGTGACACGGTTTATGGGATACATAGAAAAATCCATGTATGCTGTTGTATAAACTAGGCTTTATTACAGATCAGAATGACGGAAAATCTGCATCGCCCGACAGCTTGATGTGGAGTTTGCGTCCAACGATGTAGACGCTGATAATGGATCATACAAAGACGGACAGACAAACATGACTTCACTATAGGACTTTTTTTTAGTCCCGCTTTATCCTTGCAGAGCCGCTATTGAAATCGCTCCTTCCTTCCGCCCGTCCATCTGTATACAGCAACTCGAGAACTGCGGAACCGGTTTTTATAAGGTTTAATATTGACTAATTGTATGAAGATTTGTCGAGCTATTTCACTTTCTGTTCAAAGTGGGCAAAAATAGTGGATACTTTACATAAAAACGTAATGCGCATTTCTGTTTGCATCTTCATCCTTCATCTCGTGCGAGAAACAGAAACAAGAAATGTAGATGTTTAGACTGCATTAAAAAGAGTCTGGTTTATTTTTTAAGATAGTGCTCTTTTAAAATACGACTTTGAACCGCACCTGCCAGATAGAAAATGGCATTAACTCTCTGCTCTCAAGAAAAAACAATTTGCATAGAAGGAGGTCAAGTAAAGTAGATCCTAGTTAAAATACAGTTACAAAGACTGCGGAAAGCTGAACGAAGTCCTGTACGCTTGGCCATGAACCCAGGGCTCTCCGATGTCAACTTTCATTAGCCCCCTCCCACGTATTTTTGATACCACTGTCAGTAGATAAAAACTATCCCTGAAGCAAAACAGTTTTGGCCTGTTAGAGAGTTATATCAAGACTTTCTTTGCACTTTACGCCAGTTTTGACACCCAGGTTCCGGTTTTTCTAAATACAAACCACCATCTAGTGGGCATAGAAAGTGGCAGCAGCAGACCAGAATGAGAACATTATCTCCACAGAATACACAACACATAAAAAAAGGGAATCTCGTTGAGCAGAAAATCCCCATTTTGGCGTACAGAATCTAATAACATAGTATGCAGTCGTGGGAAATCGCTGAAGCGGAGCGGTAGGACATTGATGCTCAGCGCGTAATCTGATTGCTGGACAAAGAAAGAAATAATAGTAAAGACCCAACATTTTGCACAAACCTCGACACCCCTGTTAGACACTGTTATAGCTGAGTGTAGCTTTTTACAAAGTCAATCCATCCGGAAGAGTGCCATAGTTGGCCAACACAGAAGAATACAAACCATGCTAGAGTGATTCCCAAACGCATACAATATGAGGCACTTGGGGGATGTACACACAATTACTCTTAGAAACTACAACAGAATGGCAGTATAATTCTTGCGATTATTTACAAATATAAGGCTGTGATCAGCTTTATTCGCAGAATCAAGGGTTAAATACTAATTGCCTAATAGTACATGGTGCAATAAGTTCTGCTTTCAGTAATTAATATTTGTTACAGTGAATAAAGGATAAAGCAACAATATAGGTAAGATAGCTGAAAGTGGTATTAATTTATTCTTTTTTTAATTACTTGTCGACGCTTTTTCAACTAGACCTGTAGGCCAGCAACATGGAATGGTAGGTTATGAATAATCAATTGGAGAGGACCTAGAAGGAAACGATCGTGGCCTTCTGTTACCTTCTTTCCCAGCACTTGTGGAAATACATAAGGAAAAATACGATGAATACAGGATACCCTGTCTCCGAGCCGAGTTTCGAAACCTTCCCTTCCGATAAGGGAGTGTTATCCACAACGTTCAGTAAGCTGCAGTAAAAAATAACAGTAAATGTAAATAGTGTACGAGTGTATTGTTATTTTGTATCTTCCGTCACGCCAAAGGATAGTTCGCTCAGTAAACGGCCTGGATAGAGCTAGACCATCGGGGTTCTATTCCTTGACTGCAATCGACCTTAAAGAAGTTCCGTATTTTTGGAAGCTTTGTCACGACACAAAATTACAGAACATGACAGTAAGTGTTTCTAGTTTCGAACCCATCTCAGAAGTTCGCATGGTGATGTGTTTTGATGGTTATGAGTTTCGGAATATGAGAGTTACTTTGAGTTAAGTGGCGTGATGTTCACACTATGGTTCGTGAATTAAGTAAATGTTAGCTAATGGCAGGCCTTGTCATAGCTGAGGCGGTTAGTTGCCTGTTTCGTAATCGCGAAGGTACGGGTTCGTTCCCCGTGCACTCTGTGTAATTTGTGATGGACAGCTTGGCACTAGGACAGGTTTTTTTCCCGCGTACTTCGCGTTTCCCCTGTCAGTTTTTCATCAGTGCTTTATATTTATTCCTGTCATCCGTGGGTTGGACAGTAGTTCCAGTAGCGGCCGTAGGTCTAAGACTGTCAGTCACGCCACCCCAAGAACGAATAAATCATAAAAATAAATTAATGGCAGGATAATTAAGGAGTTCCCATTTGTTTTAAGGCAGTATATACAAAGAACTGCACTGGGAATGGCTGGCTTCCTGGTGTACAAGTCTAGTCAAGTGGAGACTGGCTCAGTAATTTACAGTAGCTTTATATCTTGGTTTTTTGACAGGCGTTTTGAGCAGTCTTTATTACACGAGAAATGTTTAATGTCCCATACCAGATTTTGTCAAAATCTATGAAATTGTTTGAGAGATGAAAGGCGAATACAGGCGTACGGGCATCGAATCTATATTGTAGTCTACATGACTTTTATGTATAAGGCTTCCACAGAATGCATGTTAATAGAGTGCTGTATTAAGTGCATATGTGTATGTTTACCAGAATACATTACAGTGTTGTCACGCGTCTAGCACATGTAAAATTGAATGAAAATGGAGCGTAGTGAAGAGGACTTTTCTGTGGGGCCTGTTAAAAACCGAGAAAAGCAACCTGATTTCGTACCCACTGGTGTGGCCCTGTAAATAGATGTATACGCTAGCTGAAGATGGCGCTCTTGAGCGGCCTATTCCCGCTACTGGATGGCCACTCACCGGCTCCTTTCCACCTCTCTAGTATATATCCTCTCCATACGCCAGTAGAACACTCACACAGACAGAGCAAGAGAGGGTGTACTTGTACGATAAGGCCAGAAGTAGTACCTACTAAATGTTTTAAGTAACACTCTGAGGTCCACTTGGGATCGCATCTTGTGAGTCGCTCCGTTGAACAGCCACCATCACCTCTCCCGATCACATCGTTTTTTGAAAGGACTGAACCAAAAACATGGGGTAGGCTACAGTGAATTGTGCTGGTACTACTGGATGAACCGTTCGTGTTATTAACGCCCATAAAAGGTAACTCTCATATGCGCGTAAAATTTGAGTTCAAATCTTACATGGAAGATAGATGAGATAAACATTTGAAAACAAAGTGTTCGTGAAAATACATTATCCCAGAAGGTTGAAGTTAATGAGAAATGTAAAATATTACATAACGAGTTGTATGATTTATACGAATCACCAAGTTCTGTAAGGACGCTGAGATGAGGTAAGCTTCGCTGGGCTGTGCAAGTGGCTAGGAGGGGGAGACAAGGAATATTCCGAAAGTTTGTAAACTTTTCCACTTGGAAAACCGAGAAGGAATGAGGATGTGAGATGGGTGGCAGGGAGGGACCATGTGCAATGGCAAACTTTGTTATTATCGAGTACTGACTTGGGTTCTACTACTGCAGCCTTAGATGCGGGTAGTTAATTGCATGGTAGGTAGGTGGTTAGTAAAGATGCATGGATAGTGGCTATTTTAGAATATGGGGACATTTACGGTACAGGCTAGTACGAAGCTGCCGACACATTGCAAAATGTTTGAGTTTCATTTCGAGAGACTTCAAAAAGTCACGAAACTGTAGGACTCAACGAACTGGAGTCAAATTGAACGTGCCACACATGGGTAATTTCTTTTACGTAGAAGCCGAAAGCAGCCACTTAGAAGTGACTGCCAGACAGAGTATTCTGCGAGAAGAGTTACATAGTTAAAAAACTGTTAAATGGGCCTAATTATCATTTACGTCTACTTATCGAATTTACGTGTAAGACATATACAGCACTTTTTTAAACCGGTGCCCCTACCAGAAGGCAGTCAGAAGTCACACATTCGCCATGCGTTGTATGTTTAAATGTTGATATAGCCTAATTGAAAATATTTTTTTTTCGAAACTGTCAATTTTTCTTCCGTTCTTTTCATTAGAGTAGCGACACGCATGTTAAAAAACGTTATTCAGCCTGCAATGAGAATACGATTATGGAAGATGAAGTTTCAAGTAAGTGGAATGAATCGGTCGTGCCTTATTTTAAGGCTGTTGTATTAAAATAGAACGGCAGAGTTCAGTCTAAATGTATTGGAACGGGTAGTACGTTTATAGGTAAGAGCGATGCAGGCAAACAGTACGATTCTCTATCTGTAATAAAGCATCCCTGCACTTATCAGGTCCTTCTGCAGCTGGTCCAGCCGTCAGACGAGAGCAGCTCAGCAACTTGACTGAATCGCAGGCAGCACTTTTATACAATAATTTCACTCTCTCAACTTCACCTTCGTGCTCCAAACGAACCAGCTAGAGTAGTCCTCTCCGCTTGATTACTTGATTGATGCTCCCCTGACCCTGCTACTAGCAACTCTTTTTTAAGTATATTTGTAGGCTATCGCCACTCTTTTGACAGCGAAGTGCGTCAACACCTTCACTTTAAAAGAGACTATAGAAAGGTATTTGAAATAAGTGAGGAAGTGAAGAGGTTTCATATCATGTATATGTGCCCATCATTTGGAGAACTCTGCAAGAGTGTCTCGTCTCAATTTACATTCAAAGTTGTTTTAAATTAGTGATCATCTTCATGATTGGCTGTGCAGTACTGTTTTACATGTGACCCCAAACGCTGTTATTTGCTGTTTCGTGTCTCAGAAATTTCTTCGTTCACCACTTAAGTTGAATGTTTTTGTTTTGCTCATTGTTGAAAATTTGGAATTAAAATTCTGGGTATCGATTTTTATCACATGGATTTATTTCGCTCGGGATAGGGGTCAGTTGCGGGCTCTTGTGAACAAGGTAACGAACTTTCGCGTTTCATAGGAGGGAATGGTTTTGCCGCCTCGATGAGCGACTTAGGACGAAGTGTGCTTTGTGGAGATAGCCCATCACTTTTGAATACGATGGAAATATCAGCATTAAGGTGACTAATGATTACAGCCAACGAATCCAGCAAGGAGTTAAGATTTGTTAATGACACGTCGCTTACGGAAGAACCATAGCGTCTTTTTTTCTAAATATTGAACGTAATTCGTAGAGAGGCTGCCAAAAATTTTTAATTACTGCCACACGATCTAAATATGTCTAAGCATAATTTACAATTGTACCTAGATACGAAGTTAACAGTCATGTTTACGGTGTTCCACCATGTCCTGTTCCACATTTCTAGGTACAGCGTTTTATTTTTTTTTTCCAATGGCTCGACAGCTCCTTGGGGGCCTAGGCCGCCTCATTTTTCGAGGCTTCACGATCACACTTTTCAGACACACCACACTCGGTAGGACTCCTCTGGACGAGGGACCAGCTCGTCGCAGAAACCTCTACCTGACAACACACAACACTCACAAGAGACAGACATCCATGCCCCCGGTGGGATTCGAACCCACAATCCTAGTAAGCGAGCGGCCGCAGACCCACGCCTTAGACCGCGCGGCCACTGGGATCGGCACAGCGTTTTATTGCCTATCGTAATCATAAAGGTAAAGTTCTCCCTAGAACAGGCCATGAAGGCCCAGAGGGGGAGTAGAGGTATAGCTCTACTCTTTCTTTAACCTCGGCGCTAGATGGGGGTGGGTGGTCAACTCCACGCCCCGGCCGCTTTACCCCCTGGAAATAGACCCGGTACCCATTGTATAGGAGGCTGGGTGGGCCCCAGGGCCGGTCTGGACGGCTGCGAAAAATCTCGCCCCCACCGGGATTTCGATCCCCGGGCCGTCCAGACCGTAGCGAGTCGCTATCCCGGCCCACCATCGTAATCATAAACAGACCCAAAATGTATAACTTCGACCATGGTGAAGAATGAAGACGTGTGGGATGTGACGTGTCATTGGATATTTATCGACGTTTCGAAGGGTCGTAGTGCCTTCTTCGAGGTCAAGCAGCTTATTCACTCTTGTTGCACTTCTTGACACGGAGGATGAGGCGCTACGATCCTTTGAAACGTCGGAAAATACCAAATAACACCGCGTCACATCCCAGAAAACTTGCATATCCAGAAACATCGATGTGGGGACCTCAAATGTTGCACTGCCACTATATTGTTATTCAGCTGTGCACAAAAGTAAGTTCTAACGAAAGTTATATAGATCATAGTGCAGGGCTGACGAAACTGTCTGCGAACGCGTGCCCTTGGGAATTTCGAACAGCAAAATGGGGTCTTTGAGTATTTCATAATTATTATTAATTATTGTTTTTAGTTATGTATTATAATTAGTATACTGTATATTGCAATAATATAATTCTGGGGAGTGCGTTAATGAGGAAATTAGGGAAGCCGCTAAGGCTGTTATGAAGAAGTCGTAAGCTATTCCCTGTTTAAGATTAACCCAACAGGTACACCGAATTGTAGTATGATTATTACATATTATTACTGTGGTAAAAGAGTTGTTATAAGACGATTTTGGAGCTGAGTTCGCTGCTAAATTGGAATAGTTCGTGTTCTTTAGAACGAAGTCGTATTAGGCCTGTAATTAAGTAGGGCCTGTATATATATCTACGAAATAGTAATTCTGACAGTTGATTTGTATATGTGCGAAACCTGGACCATAACTTCTAAATTTGCGGGGAAACGTAAAATACGCATACATTTGTTTCAAAACAATAATAAGCTGAATAAAATTACGAACATAGCAGGGATACAGTAGGCTTTGGCCTAGTAATTCATAATATTATGTGACGAATTATGCCATTAACGGCTCAACAAATCACTTCGTACTGTTAGAGTAGTGAAAACTAGAAGACCACGATAGGCTGTGCATGCTGATAGATTGGGGTGACAAAGTAGTATATTCTGACACCCAGTTCTGTTAGGGAAACCCCTCTGAAAACGCCTGCTTTGAGGCCTACTAGGAAATGCCTAAGTTACTGTGCTACGTTGACAGAACATGTTGGACTAAATAAATAATCACAAAGTTCTATTTGGCTTTTTAAATACGAGTAGACCCGTATTTTAATGTCGATTGACACTTTCTCAAGAAGACTCTTCCTCTCATGCACTGATGTCGCAGTACATGTTTTGAGTCTTTTGTCAGGTGATTTCGTGGCGCATGGCCTTCGTGCAATCCTTCAGGGTTATATGGTGGACAAAGTTTCAGTGGGACAGATTAGTCGTCATTCCAGTAATGTCCTATACTCACCAACTTCCACATGTGATGTAAGATGTAACTCCATCTAGCCAGCACGATATCACGACCTTCATACTCGAAGCGTAGTCTTTGTCCCGGTTCAGATTATGGAAAAGTCCGATCCTCCATCCAGCAAGTTGCCTGCTGTTCTGCATGAGTATTTGGAAAAACAATGAGCAATATATCAAGTGCTCACCCTAACTGAGATGTAGTACCGACGAAGATACCGCTTGGAATACCTGGTAGTAGATAGAACGATCATATTACTAGTAAAACTAATCTTCGAGAAAAAGTCGATGGTGTGGACTGGATTCAACTGGCTCAGGGTAAGGTTCACTGGCACAGTTCTGTGGACACGGTGCCGAACGTTAAGGTTCCATGAAACCAAAATTTCTGTACCAGTTTCAGTGTCGTCGTCTGAAGGCAGAGCCTCCAGTGTGAAGTAGTTGGTACCTAATAATAGGCCGTATCTTGGTGTATAGCAGATTCTGCGTAGTTCTTCACGAAATCGCTCGTCATCAGTTCGTCTAATAAGTATGCTACATCATCATCCATCAGCCTCTCTCTCTCTCTCTCTCTCTCTCTCTCTCTCTGCCTCGTGGTACGTTCATTTCTGCAGAACTCAGCGAGCGCTGGAGTAACGCGAATCGTCTCTGTCCTCCCGGGCCCGTAGCAGGCAGCCCCCTAGCCCCTAGCATGGTCCACAAGTGCACTTGACCCGCTGCCACTCAACTCAAGAGCTCGGCCTCACGATTTGTCCACCGGCTACGGTTGTCATGGTAACGGGGGAACGCCTCGAGTGCTCCAGAGCGTTGCCAGGCAACCATACAACCGGCAGCAGCATCCCAAATGTTGCGAGCGAACAAACGAGTGGAGGAATAAGGGAAAGGCAGGAGATGGAATGGGAGAAGGTAGTGGTATGAGAAGCCGCGGTGATAAGAGGCGTCTCGCCACAGGGGGTAGGATAGAGATGAGGGGTGAGAGTTTGATTCTGCCTAAAGTCTGAAGTCCAAAAACGAGTAGTGAGCAGGCACAGAAAATAGGAAAGGTACACTCATGGGTTTAAAAATTAATCTGGATCGCTCCCGAACGCAACTTTGTAATTCCTTCTTGTATGTAGGATTAACGTCACTTGAATCACGTGCGGGTATAACATGGTCTGAAGTGGAGTTCTGGGATTTCCAGTGATGCTTTAGCAGGTAGCTCTCTATAAATCAGTCATCCCAACGATGAAGTCGGCTAACTGTTTTAATGTTTCCAGGGCGTGCTTTTAGGAGCGGATACATGAGTGCTACGTGTTATGAAAGATCATGCTTGGATATTAGATGTACTTTAGCATTATAATCCGAAATACAGGTACAGGCCTGCAATTTGTTTTAAATATTTCAGCCTTTTTTCTCTCTTACACGGACATTTCTGGCAGAATTTTAACTGCAGCCATTCCATATGTGCGGAGTTGAATGTCCCATAATGATCAAAGCTGAAGTTTAGTACATTTATGACCGTTAGTGAGGAAATGGAACTGGAAGGTTCATTATTATGATCACAAAACCCCACGACTTGTCTTCATCTAGTCCTCATCATACCGTGTTTCTGTCAGATCTGTTTTAATATTATCCTCTAATCTAGCCTAGGCCTTTTTAAGCGACCTCTTCTCTTTGGGTTACGCTGCCTGAATTACGTCTGCGTATGCCATCTGTTCCGTGCGTGACACGTGCGTATCCCATTTCGTCCTTGATAACCCTGTGTTTAGGGAAAGAGTACATACAAATTATGAAGGTCCTCATTATACATATTCCCTAAACCCTTGTTACTTCCTCCCTTTTAGGTTCACCATAATCTTGGCACCCTATTCTTAAGACACCCTCAGTCTTTTTTCTTTCGTCAGTATGATAGACTAATTTCATCAGAAATACAAACAAAAATGTGGTTTTGCATATTTCAGTCTTTGCAGTTGGGGGGGGGGGGGCGTGTACGTTGTAAGAGATTGGACGACTGTTCATTCTGTGGTGGCAAGCTCTCCCGAATTCAGTCGGCTCCTAATTTATTTTCAGAGCGTTTCCGGTTCACCATACATTATGTGCGCATCTAATTCGACGTTATTTAACCGTGAGGGCGTTAACGGTGTCATTAGATACGTAAGTGTGAAACGAACGAGAGAGGTTGGGCTCATCTGCTTTTCTCCTTCTGAAACTGAAATTGCAGACGAATGTTCCTAACCCGGTAGCTGCAACACTTTGAATTCGAATGTAGTTTGCACACACACTGTTTACAGCAGCACATTATTTTTGATGACGTAACATTCTGAACAGTCTACTGCTCCGCCACGTGGGAGATGTTAACAGCTGTAAACGACCAGAGAAATTCACTTGTAATCGTTGAGACAAATGCTGGGGTAAAAGGAACTAACCTAATACGAATAAAGCACAGCTTTCTGCCGTGTCTGGGTGATCGATGTGCCACAGCAGTAAGGAAATAGTCGAACGGGGATTTTGATTATTAATTGTCACGGGTGAAGAAACCGTCAAGATGGTCTCACCACGGGAAGTCACTTCCTTTTGCCTTCACATCCCTTGGCCTGGCCGGCCGTTACAGTGCGGCAGCTGTGTGAATAGCTCTGCAACCCCACGTACACGGGGAATAATGATAACTACGCCTGCTGCAGTTAACTCTTCAGATTCTTGTAGAGTGGAAAATAATTCAAGTATTCACCAAGTGTACTTCGCAGAAACAACAGACTACTAAGGGAATAGTGAAACTAAGCGCACAGTAAGAGATTTTACTTCTTAAAGTCTTTTCGATGTAGGCTAAATTCTATGCCGATGTAAACGATGCTGTAAAGTGATTATTTTATAGTGAGTAATGGATTGAAAAGTGTGCGGAAGGAAGCGTGGTAGTCGAATAATGGGTAGGCCTACTATATCTTGAGAGACTGAGGCAAACCACGAAAAAGTAAGTCGGGATGTTTGTATTCCTGCTGAGATCTGAACCGGGCAACTCTTGGAATCTAAGGCAGAAGCGTTACCCATTAGTCAGGTATCAGTGTATGAGCCAGCATAGCTCAAACAGCGGAGGGGCGGGGTATGGGTTGGACGATCAGAAGAGTTCTTCTGGTATTCAGAAGAGATTGCAGATACATGTATTCCTTTCATATTCGGGCATGGAGTGATTTTGTCCGTAGTGTGGCTGGTTGATACGGTGGAAATGCGTCCTTCTCGCATTCAGAAGATACACGAGTACAACAGGAGTGAATTTTTGTTTGGAGCGTGGTTTGCGAGTTTTTATCCCTGCCATGAAATGTCTTGGGTGTCATGAAATGTGTGTGTTTTAGCATACCTTTTTGGTAAGAAGAAAAAAATGTTTTTTGAGGTCACCTTGCTTTCATTGTTACGCATCCGCATATCGGCTTTTAAATCAACTGACCTATATTCGCGAAGCGTGTTATGAACTTTATGGCATTGAAACGCACCCAAACGCCGTATTCTTAATTTCCTACAGTCTGTAATAACACATCAAACAGTGTTTGTGAGTTGAAAATTCCATACGTGCTGACAGTGCCAAACTTTGAGGTTATATGCGAAAATTTTGACATTTTACAGAATTTATCCCGTCTGAGTGAGTACTGCAGGCGAATGGTACCTTCCTGCATTATCTACCAGAGCTGTGGACTCGCGAAGTTCTTGCGCCCTCTCTTCCCCAACGTTTCGTTTTAGTTCTTATTAAACCAGTACTTAGATAATAAGTTCTTCTCAGCCAAAAATAATAATAGGAATAATAATAGTAATAAATAATAATATTACCAGTAGAGATGTAGGACTAGAAATCTCTGTGATTGGAAAGTATGCTTCATGAATTCTGCTCGAACTGCGTGTTTTCATTCAGTTATACTAGAAAGATAAATATCAACATCTAAGATAATTTGTAAAAATAATGAAATGTATTTGTTACTATACCGATTTTTTCTGTTATTCTGCCGTAAGAACCAGAAATTGCCTGAACACAAATGTTCGCGATTGTTGGCCATTAGGAGGACCGCATAAAACGTGCCTGCTGTCAGTCAGGAGGCGTCGTAATACAGAATTTTAGTCGCAAAACCTGAAGGGAGGCTATCTTTCTTTCTTCTGTGTTGTTAAGGAAGTACTTCTTAACAACACAGGAGAAAGATGGCCTGTATCAGTAGCGAGGGTTGTACCCGACTCATCTATCATTGCACATTATATTTTACCGTCCAGAAGAGATGAGATTTTCCATATTCATTATCTGCAGACTTATATCAACATCCATGTAAATTTTGCTTACACGTATACTTGAAGAATCGATACTCTCGAGGCTGCCAAAATACGCACGGTTCTCCTTCTTTTACCTTGGAAGTACACGATCTTTCTTGTTTTCATAACTTACTTGTACGATGCACGAAGTACACTACGTGTTTTTATAATTTACGTGTGTGATTTTCCTTATTTCGTCTTCCATTTTATACATTTGTTTGTAAAGTTGAGATCTCAACTGTGTATTTTTATATAATCTATGCATTGTGCAGGACAATCTTTCTTCGAGTATTTCGTACTGGTTGATGATGTCTTTGTAGAAGAAGCCGAAACATGTAGCATTAAATAACGTGTTAATAACAGGATAACATAGATGTGATTGGCGGTGTTTTAATCTCCATAATTTTGTAAAACTAAAAGCAGAGTTTTCCGTGTGCACGCCATGAAGTCTTCTAGGGGGAGTAGAAGTACAGTTCCACCCATTGCGCTAGATCAGCGCACACAAACCTTTTATTATGTCACCAACGGTTATATGAAAATCTCCAGGCCCTGCGCTGGCCGCGAAGCAGTTGTTAGCAGTAGATCTTTTTTTTTTTTTTCCAGGAAATATGTATTTTCTGTTAAGCAATTTAAAGGCAAAATTACTAGAGTTTATTATTAGTAGTATTTCAATAAAAATCAGTGTAATAATGAATTGTAATTTAGTTTTTAGGACATTCGTTTTATGGATGAAAATCGTTAGTGAGGAAATGTCCAATTTTTCTTTGCTGTTGATGGTTCTTTTAAAAACATACACAGACTACAGTTCCATGAAGTTATGATTGAGATTAATTTGTACCGATTAATTATCATTATAACATGCTTGAAACTGGAAAAGTAAGGGATGTGTTGGAGGTTACCCGTCTATATTTTTCTCACTCCTCAGACAGTTTTCCTACGCAGGTTGTTCCCATGCAGTGTTCACGAAGCCCGTTACAACGGAAATGATGTTTACCAAATATAACAATATGTGCGAATTTCACCAGATGTCCTTCATTGTGAGAGGGGGAGCGTAAGTTAAGAGTGTTCGAAAACTCGTGCTGGTCGCAGACGTTAGTTCAGCGGGCCTCGTGTTTAACATCCAGAGACTAGATGGAGATGAGTTGTTAGCTTCACGCCTCGACCGCTTTTCTCCCGGACAAGAGTTTACGGTACCCCCGGAATAGGAGGCTTGGTGGAATCTCAGAGCCGGCCTGGACCGTGTGAGGAAGAGAAAAATCTCTTGTCCCTGCCGCGATTCGAACCACAATTCCTCAGTTGTCCTGCCCGCAACCTAGTCACTATACCGCTGTCTGCGCCTCTAGATTGAAGGGTAGTAGTAGCATGAGAGGGAGTGGGCTGAATTCATCTGTCTTTGGATCATTACAAGTGCACTGCTCTTGTGAGAATGGTAATAAACCTTCCGGTTCTATAAAGTTTTCACCCAATTGAGTGAACATTATCTTGAAGGTTGAAGTCTTCTGAGATGTTATGTCCTGTCGATTGGTAAATAGTTACTGACTTTTCGGAGGATCGTAGTGCCACCAAAGTAAGGGTTAAGCAGTCCAAGAAGATTTACAATTCTACACGAAGTAAAATTCCAGAAGATTTGAATTTTTATGAACCTCGCCATAATAACCTAAAATCTGGACGGTTATTTTCTTAATAAGAACCCTTCTCTGTGGCGTTAGCTTATGTCTTGAAACGAATTATTGATGTGCATGTGGTATATGCCTGCAATCACTCGTGGTACTGAAGTCGGATACGTTAGGCGTGAGCCAGTAGCTTTGATATCTGATTGTCTATAAGCCTATACACTCGATTGTAAGATATTGATTTTGTTCATTGTGAACAGAAATGCGAAGAGTTAAATAGTTAAATTATCTGATGAACTCAATGAAACTAATTTAGAATTGTCGTGTTTGAAATTTTCAGTACATGCTTCACGATTTTCTCGACTTCAACGCCGAGTGACACCCATGTACCAAGATGATGGTGTCTCTCCTGCACCCAATTACGCGTCACCCTCATGCACACAATTACGAAACGAACCTAATTGGTGGAGCAATTACGAGTACATAAAGCAAAGCAGGAGAGAAGCTTCAAGAGTCGTATGGTATTCAGACCGACTGCGTTATTAATTATTACTTCTTGAAACGTGTGTAATCACAGTGCGTTTGAAAGACGGTGAAGACCGTAGTCTACCACGTTTCTCTTCTTTTATAGCAAGTTTTGTATGACTTCTTGGCCCTTTGCATTACGCACATCAGTGTTACTGAGGGGGCGGAGAGTCAAAACCGGGTAGCTAAGGAAAAATTATCACTGCTGTCACAGTTCCCATTAAAAAGATACTCTTGTGCCCCATTCTTTTCGGCATAGTGGGGTCTTTTCCCGGTGATAAACTGGTCGAGGCGTAAAGCTGACCACTCACCTCCATTTATTGCGAGGTTAAGAATAAGTGGCGCTATACCTTCGCTCCCTCATCTGTCTTAATGACGTGTACAGGGACGACTTTACCTTTACATTTACAGTCGGGCACATACAGAGTTGTATTTCAGAGTCAGTTTTACGGAATTTTCAACAAGCAGTGCACACAAAATGGTCAGGGGCCTTCTCAGGCTATCCAGTACACTTGTGCCTATCTCTCACGTTTGCTGAACTTCACCGTCATCATTTCGCTTCGTCTTTGAATGTTCTCTTTGCAATAAGCACACCAACTGCCAGTTCCTTCATCTTCGTCTTCATCTGAGGTGTCGTCGGTGACGATCTCCTTTCGAGAACGTTTTTGTCTAAGACTTAGTACGCGTACATTCCCACGTCTCGTACTTGTGGTTGCTCCTAGAGAACCCGTCGTGTTTAATTTGGGATTCAAAGCTTATATGTTTCCCGGCTTCAGTTTGCACGATGAATCTTAATACAGCTGTCTGGTCAAGACTTCATGTTAGAGGTCGTGTGGCATGTGGAGTCGATGTTTCTTGGAGTAGACCGCAGAAAACATATTTTCGTGATGTTTCATTCATATATTTTGCTCTTCCGTCGATGGTCGATTGATGTGGGAGTTAGTGTCTTGCTTGAGCCCATTTTCGTTTAAACAATCTGCATATGGAAACATGGCAGTGAGCCGGTAGGTTCCACAATAGGTTGATCATTGAATGAACTGTCAGGCTTAGGAAGAGATGTGGTAGGCCGTTCTATAGTTCCAAGAAATCGGCATCCCCATAAAGGCTGGAGTTTGTGGGATAAACTTCTGTGTTAGTAAGTGCATAACTTGTGTCTTCACGGTCGCTGCCATATCATACGCCATACCAAATCTGCAACCGTGTATCCCCCTTCTCTGGGTTTATTTCTCGGCTGTAGTAGTTGCTAAGAGGCCGCATAGATGGTACGCCAAGTGGCTGCATCGTATGCGTACAGTGCAGGGGGAAGCACAACATCATAATTCCATTTTCACTTGCAATATCAATTGCAGCGATGTTTTTTTGTGTGTGTGATAAATTGCCATTCAGCAACAAGAGAACAGGTTTGTCTTTCGTAGGCTTCACACATTGCACGAAGCGTTTATCCACTCAACAAGAATTTCTGCTTGCATGCCTCGATGAGGTACCGCGGTTTAAGGTGGAGCTCTATCGAGCAGTCCATCTCTCAGCCTCTGCCTTGGAAATACAAATGTTGTGCCCAACTGAGAAACGCAGTACAGCGGTGATGATCTGTTCCCTTTCAGTACCATTCAGTCAACCGGCAACCTCCGTCTCCCACGTAAAAGTATTTACTTGACTTTGTGAGACTTGGGCACTGTTGTTAGCCCGGTTTCTTCGACAGATTTTTTTAGCTAAATTTGTGTCACTTAACTCGCACACTAAGTTAAAGAATGGTGCTGCTGCAGCTTTGTTAAATTCCATTTCCCGAGAGCAGCTGATGTGGGTTTAGATTTCCTTAAAGACGGTTCAGGATGTCGTTCGAAAAACTCTTTGAGTCGGTCAAGACCAGCTGATTTGTAGTCTCCTTTCAAGATACTGGGTAACCTGTTCTTCCCTGCAAGCTGATAAGCCAGTTTTCTCAGGTCTTTTGTCATCTTGCTCAGGTGTGGAGATACTTTTGAAGTGTCCCATACCTGCTAAGAGAATACGTTGAAAGTGGAAGTTTCGCCATGCAAATTCATTTATAACATTTGAAAAGTACCCATTTTATTTAATAGTGAAAAAGTTATTTGAAGTATTCCCAAGGAAAAATGAATTTAGGTTACTAACCCTTCCGTGAAATATCAACTGTAGACGTTCCTTATCTTGGTTTTTTGGTTGTGTCTTTAAAACTGGTTACGTCACGTGGATGGACTGGGCTGCTTTCGTATATCCCATTGTCTTGCTAATTGTTTCCTCTAAGGTTCTGTACATTTTTGTTCTACCCATGTTTGACGTTTCGTTTTTCTTTTGTACGTTCCATCTGGTTTTTTAATCTGTAACGTTAAATAACTCAAAGGAAAGTTATTGAATATGTCACATACATATACGTGGGTAAATCTGGGTATTACCCGGTATGGCCCTGAATGGTTCTGCCCAGTGACGCCATGTTAGTGAACTCTACGATTACGAAGGTTGTTTGGTCTGAAATCCATAACACTACCACACGGAACAGAGCAAGTGTCTTTTATGACTGTTAATATAAGGATATTTTATGGGTAACTTGTATTACCTCTTGAAAAAATCTAATACGAGTAGCGTGTAGTGTGAATTAGATCAGTGCACTGTAAAAACATACTTTATTGACTGCTGCGGAAAACTTGTGACCACACGCACAAGTTTTCGTCGTTCTGCTTTCACAAGCCTCAAGTATTTCTAATACCATAAGCAGGATGACACTACTGCGAAACTGTAGAGACGGGACCCGGTGCGCCTCGCTACCTGGTCTCCCCTCCCCCCTTTCGCTCTGTAGGTGAGATGAGATGTGTGCAACATTTTTGGAAAAGCGGAGTTTAAGACATTATTTGGATGAAGTAGCCGGACGTGTAGGAAATGATACTACTAAAAGTAGCCGTAAAGAAGTAAGGCGTGAGGCAACGAATTTCTTGACTAGCGGAGCGACTCGTTTAACTTCTTAAAAGGGTCCACTTCGATGGAGTTCATTATTTCTATATACATGGTGCCTGTGAGATCTAATTTATATTGTGTTTTAATACTGGCGAGAACCATTGATTCAAGTTATCACGCCACCAGGCTTGAGGCCACCTGCATATTAACAGTCAGTCGTTCCATAGCTTGCAAATACCTATCTCAGTTATGTAACTCATAGCATTTGGTTTTGTGTGTGTATTTAACGACGCTGTCAATTGCTGATATTACATTGCGTCGGCAATAGATAAATTAATTAATATGGAGCATTGGCGGAATGCTACCGACAGGGAAAACCGACGTACTCAGGGAATGATCTGTCCCAGTGCCACTTTGTCCACCACAAGCCTCACATGGACTGGCTTGGGATTTGAACCCCCGGGCCTCCGCGGTGAGAGGCGGCGACTACTCGCCTGAACTATTGATTATAAATACTGTTTTACACCAACCAAATGCACTATTTATGTAAGAATAATAAAATTTTCTATAAAATATCTAAAACCCCTACACGTGTTTCAGCTTATCGATAAGCCATCCTCAGGGGGTGTCAAAACTGCTTGTTTATAAAATACGTACACATATTGATTCTTTGTAAAGGAGTATAGTCATCGCCATATCCCACTAGACTTCTTTTATCACTTTGTTACGCGAATAAATGCGTTCTTAGAAGCACTTCCTGTTAATTGTACACTTTCAGATGTATCTCCTTCACACTCACTATTGTCCGTAGTGTTATATATAGTAGCACTAAGAATGATATTAAAATGTAGATGTATGCATATATTGTCACAGTTTTCACTTATATATGAGATGTCACTTGTTCACAGTTGTTGACAGTGCACACTCAGCTACGACGCTCACCCTACATAACCCATTCAGCACACTCAGGAACGTCCATTTATGATAGAAGAATACAGTACCAGGCTCCTCCGGCATGCTTACACTCATATGTAACCGCATGTGCCACAACATATTCAGCATGAAGCCCATACTTCTACAGATTGAATCCTAGTTCAACAAAGTGAACAAGTGACATCTCATATATAATGAAAACTGTGACAATATATGTATACATCTACATTTTAATATTATTCTTAGTGCTACTATATATAACACTACGGACAATAGTGAGTGTGAAGGAGATACATCTGAAAGTGTACAATTAACAGGAAGTGCTTCTAAGAACGCATTTATTCGCGTAACAAAGTGATAAAAGAAGTCTAGTGGGATATGGCGATGACTATACTATTTTACAAAGAATCAATATGTGTACGTATTTTATAAACAAGCAGTTTTGACACCCCCTGAGGATGGCTTATCGATAAGCTGAAACACGTGTAGGGGTTTTAGATATTTTATAGAATATTTTATTATTCTTACATAAATAGTGCATTTGGTTGGTGTAAAACAGTATTTATATTTAAAAATGCACGGTGAAATTAGAATAAAGTTTATTGATTATAAAATTTGTATGACGGTCAATTTTCATTTCCGTGTTGGCAAAATTATTAACTTTATAAAAGGAAGTTTGCAAACTGGCATTTCAAGATTTGGAGTTTGGTGAAATGTAAATTAAGTGAAGTCTGAGAACGCACGTCCCGAATTCAAGATTGGTAACTGTCGTAAATGAAACCCCATTATTTTGCATCTTAAGAACTCGTGCACTACCACTCCCTAGTTGATCTTTCCTTTTGGATCTCTTTACAAAATAAAAGGAAAGGGTACAATATGTAGATTTTATTGAAACTCTGTAGGAATGGCATGCTCTTCGGTGACGTCACCATATACATGCACTGTCTGACTCCTGTCGTTAAAAGATCAGATGGCGATAATGCAAGCTTATGGTAGGCCTATACGAATAGCGCCATTCAGTGTGGAATCTTTATGTGTTATGTCTGTAAGATAAATTATGCGACTTTAATTGCGATAAGTTTTATAAAAATGGAAATAGCATATTGTCTGTGCGCAGTATTCTGAAGTGCATGAAAATAGTGATTTTGTAACGTGACACGTGGCATCTGTGTGGTCAGAAGGCATTAGACTAATGCATAAAGGACACGTACTATAGCCTACTGAAGTAGCTACGAAATGCACGGAATCAAGTCTGCGTCCTTTCGGTACTGTTTTCGTGATACAAGAAGCTCAAGTAAAGTCCCGGTGCAAGTCATGAAGGCATATTGGGGAGTGAAGGTATAGCTCCATCCGTTCTTAAACTCAGCAGTAGATGGAAGTGAGTGATCAGCTTCACGCTCTGGGGTAAGATCCTTCGGTACCCATTGAATAGGAGACTAGGTGGAACCCAGAGTCGGCGTGGACGGTCGAAGAAGTATCTCTATAAATTAGGGACATTATTGTGGACCACAGAAAAACTACTGTAGTTCGATTTCCGTCAGGGCAAGGGATTTCTCTCTTGAACGCTTTCGGGCTATGTGGCCCACCCAGCCTGCGTTGAATGATAAACGGGGCTGTTTCCTTAATGCTGAAGCGGCCTGTGTGACCCAGA
The DNA here is from genome assembly GCA_021186555.1 of Reticulitermes speratus. Lineage (NCBI taxonomy): Eukaryota > Metazoa > Arthropoda > Insecta > Blattodea > Rhinotermitidae > Reticulitermes > Reticulitermes speratus. The sequence continues at coordinate 14,479,135 of JAJKFL010000005.1, read as the reverse complement.
CAACCACCCCTTTCCTATGTGCCTTCTTGGCGTGCGTATGGACAAATAAAGCGAAATAACCAGGAATTGAATTGACAATGCACGTCGGTATGCAGTATTTGAATTACGTATTTGTGTAAGCTGGCTTTAATTACTTGAAAACGTAACTGCTATTTTCATTTTCCTCTCGCCGTTTCACAATGACGCTTGGAATCGTCTTGATCGCCCTAGATTTTCCTTCGCACAGTTTGACTGATTATGGTCGCATTGACTAGGAACGCATGTAATAAATATTTTTGAACATACGTTACCTGGCATGTAGGTGATCTTCCCGCGTCCTTCGCCTAACATTCGTCAGCTGCGAAATTTGTGGTACGAGATAGTCCTATACCAGGCAAATTCTGACGAAATAATGCCTCTTCAGGCGTGATTCATTTGTTCCAAAACACCAGTGTGGTACAGAAATCTTAAGACTTTTCTTCGCAGTAGGCCCACGTACTGTCTTAAGTAAACTAAATTTGTGACTCTCCCCCGCCGCCACCCTTCTTCCTATTAATTCTGTGATAGCTACCTGTGTGTGCTATGCATATGCGTGGGGCCATTACCAGCCGAGACGGTGGATATTCGTGTAGTAGCCTACGTTCGTACTACATTAGCATGAACTGGCTGAAGCCAGAGAGCTCTCGAGGAGGGCCCTTCCAGCTAACTCCAACTCATTATCTTTCTCGTTAGTCCCGTTGCCTGGAACGAACACCATTGGGACCTCGCTTGCCGAAATGACTGGCTTTGCATTATGAGAAATCACGGAGTACCGACATAAGTGTTTTTATGGAAATAATTGATTGGGTAAGTTGGAAGGAGACATTCTGTTGAATGTTTGCGGGCCACTCACCCTGTGTACACATGATCAGTTTTCAACTTACGTTGTATTATTTACACATGAGCGAATGTTGCGATGTTGTAGTATTCTTTCTACTTATTCCCTACGTTCTGGATTCTGGGCTCGGCTCAGCGACCGGTTATCGAAACTCAGATCTTTCGTATTTTCTATTATTCTGTCCACAGAAATGCTAGAGTAATGCCGCTTTCTTCCGCATCGTTTCCCATTCATTATTATCCTGTCACAGGCCTTGCGGTTAGTCACCTGCTTGTCACCGCAGAGGCCCGAGTTTGATCCCGTATGGGATTTATGGTAGGCAAATTGGCACCGGAACGGGCAGGTTTATCTCGGAGTCTGCTTAGGTTTATCCACTTATTATTATTTCACCAGTGCTGCATACTCGTATTCAGTCGTATACTGTCGATGACATATAGCCTTTGACAGCGATAGGGTGGCTAAATAAAACTTTGCAAATGAGTATTTACTCACTCGGTGTCACATAACCTGTATGGTTGACATAATTTACACATGAGTATAGTCTCTTCTTAATCATAGACTTTGTGTATGGAATTTCACTGAGTGCCAGCTGCTCTAAAAATGACCTACCGGTAGCCTATTAAAGTCCATGACGTGTTTCAAACATTTTTATACTGCCTTTTATTAAGGAAACGAGACTAGGCCTACGGGATCACCGTGCTCTGTGTGTGTGTCGGGGGGGGGGGGGGGAGGGTTAGCTTTTGAACCAGTTAACCAATGTTTGAGAAACTGTATTATGAACTTATGCCGTCGGATGCCACTGACATGTCGTGCCGGTTGAGAAACTTTAATGGAACCACAGTCCAAATTATTCTACGTCTGTGCTTTTCCTTTAAGGTCCAAAATGAAAGTTGAGGGTCTGTTGCATGTCGGGGAAGTTGAGCAGACGATGGCTCCGAACTGCCCTGAATTCGTTAGTTAATATCTGGATGTGGATTCTAGAGGATATCCTTCGTCAGTTGGCTTCGCGCACGTTGTGACTGCTCTCCCGGAGTGCGCTAAGCCCAGCGGTAAACAACGGACTAAATGTTACTTTCCCCTCTCTCATTATTGAGAATTGGATCCCGAGAATAGAGAGGATCCAACTGACTTCCACTGTTTGTTCTGGGATCAGCGAGATGCCTCACAGTCCCGTGGGAACTCCGCGTGCTCGCGCATAGACTAGGCCTACCCTGAATAAACTCTTGTGGCGTCAGAGTGCACAGTTGTGAGAAGTTGCTTTCCAAGATTTTTCGACGCAAATGACGGTTTCTATATGACAGTCGCCTGAATTAATTACACTAATCATAGCTGATAGCCATTCAGATGATCAAGAAATTTCCTCTTCTTGTGGAAACCAAAGGTTCGTTTGCGTGTCCATAAAAGCCCGTCGTTGAACCCTGTACCGAAGTATACGAATCCAGTTCACACCCACAAACCCCTTAAGTTTCGGGATCTTGGCTGTTCTGGGATTTTACGCAGCGCAGATTGATAGTTCGTTACCGACGTTTCGGGACAACCTATCGGGTCCCATCTTCAAGGGTCAATCATCCAAGAAGATGAGACCGATAGGTTGCCCGGAACCGTCGGTGACAAACTAGCAATCTGGGATGCGTAAAATCCCAGAGGAGCGAAGATCTCATTTACACCACGACGGAATCCGTTAAGCTTCGTTCCGATATTCTGAGTACAATTCTATTTATTTAGTATAATTTGTCTTTGTTTTACCTATTATTACGTTTTTCTGGCAAAGCGAATGAATGCCTTATGTGGAGGTCGGCGTATATGTGGCTTTGTGCCTAACCCGTTGGACAGATTTTTCAAAAAATTTGAGGTGGGTTACGTTTACTAAAAGCTGCCTGAAAATCCCGATTTTCATCCATATTGATCCTAACGTGTTTCACTTTACTTCACACTATAAGTTGATAAATCGGCTGCAGATACGCTTAATTCATTTCAGAGAACGTGACTGGTAAATTTATTCACTATATTATGATGTACCTAACAGCGTAGTGGGTGTAATCAGTAGGCTATGGCCTGGACAACCGAGGCAGGGCAAGTGATTTCTCTCTTCCGGAAATTGTCACGACCGGCCCTGGGACCCACTCAGCGTCCTATTCAATTTTTACCGTTGGCTCCTTTCCCGGCGATAAAGCGGCCGGGACGTGAGGCTGAAACTCCATCTACTACCGAGGCTGAGAACGATTGACGGAACACCTCCACTCCCCCATATACAGGCATGGCTTTTACAGGGACCAAATTATCATTCTTTTCACAGTGTGGAGTACACCATTTCCAGTCTAGTAGGGACTTTCATGCGAAGTGCATTTGTATTACCCGTTCAGTTCAAACTCACCCTAGGAGCATTATCGGACATCTGTACGACCAGTTACGCCTTTTACATAAAACTTGTATTAAAAACAATCGCGAACAGCTTTCTGTACCTTTCTTCAGCATGTGACGTACAATCAAATCGGCGGTAATGAGATGAGGAATGTGAAGGAGATAGTCGTGGCCTGTTGAAGATCGTGTCCCAATCAACTTAGTTTCCCGAAGGAAATTTTTTAGCGTTACCGCTACACGAACCTGCTGGGTGCAGTAATGATCTTCATGTGATGTATACAGAAGGACGAGCAAGCTTCAGTACAGACTGTTTGTGTTTGGGGGGGGGGGGGTGGAGTGTTAGAGAAAAGGGAAAGGGTTGTGAGTTTCAGTAAGCGAGCGAGTGTCCGGTGCCATTCACAGCATCATTTCAGAAAGGAGTTTCGGTAGGGCCTTATTCGTATTTGGGAGGTCGCGAGTTCAAATCTCGGCCCGGAGCTTCGTTATTCTGGTTGAAATTTTTCGTGTTTTTCATCAGTCTGCAAATGCCAGGGTGCTACCTCAAATTAGACTACGACCGTTGTCTTCTACCCCTTTTTCAATTCATAAATCACTGACCCATCCTATCATTTGACGCAATGTAATCTTAGCTGTTGAAATATAAATCCATCCCAATATGCATAATTATCAGTAGACTTTAACTTTTTGTTATGTGAGAGAAAATCCTGAAGCAGAATTGTAAATGTTTTCGGTGTAATTAAATGTAAAAATTATGTGATGGATCCAGTTATGACCAGGCGTCTCTGTTTGTTTTGCAGGTTATGTGGGCAATGCTAGCGGTGGCCAGCGCCAGAGTTGGCAGGGTTCGAGTTACTCTTACAGCTCCGGTTACAATTCCGGCGGGTGAGTACTGCTCTGTGGTTTTGTACGTGCACTCCATTACCTACGGAAACGTGCCAACTTCGTGCTGTTTTGTTAATATCACAGTAACGCAATAATTAGGCTCTGTACCAGTGTTTCTCAGTCTTTCTGGAGGGAATACTGTATATGCATGTAAGAAACATCCTTAAATTGTAATACGTTTTTGTAAAAATTTACCTGATAACTAGGATCACAAAAAGCGTAAAGGTAAGTAATTTTATGTTCTGCTGACTAGTAGAATCCACTCGATTTGTGGACCACTTAGCACAACTCGCGGTAACATTAAAGCTGGAGTATTTACAAATAAAAACATGCTTAAGCTGTAAAAACCTTTTTTTATACAATGCAAAACTTTGTTATAAAACAATCTTCCTAGCAGTAATGGCAATAAACCTCAGATTTTTAAAACCCTGAACGGGAAAAGAATGTGCTGTAATGCCATTGAACTCGCGGACCCCCTGTTTAGAAACGCTGTTCTTGACCGCCGTGTGTATAACGAACAAACACGCCTCAGTCAGCGTGCTGACCGGATTCGACTAGGCGACCAGAGTTTAATCCCGGCAAAGGTAGAGGTTCTTCTGTTCTTCAGCAACACGTCCAAGCAACACACAAGCAAGCAGCACCGCTACGAAGCCGATGCACCGGTACACGCCAACGTAAAAACATAAGGAAATATTAACAATAGTCACGTATCAAGGACACCCAAGAAGAAACCCCGTAAACAGATAGTTACAGACACATATAATAGGTGGATTGTTCCAATGTACCGTAAGAAACTAAGAACGCAATGTATGTACTAACGTGGACGTTACTAGCGTAAAAGAAAAAACGACCATCCTGTGACAGTGTATTATAGACAACGGAAAAGCCACACAAAAGTAGATGGCGGACGAAAACTATGAACTAGACTTTGTGCTTTTAACTATTTCAGCAACTTTTATACCACATGGTTCGGATTTTATGTGGCTTAGATATTTAACTGACTAATGAACGTGCACTGCATGACTATGAGTTTGTTGACACAGCAGCCTGAACATCACACGGTTGTGTCGAAACGCGTGTCATAGTTGTGATGTATGGTAAGGTTGCCATCACAGAACTGGCGCAATCGATGGACGGCCATGTTATTTCAAATTCTGTTCATAGCGCTTGCCAGTTCAGGGTAGTGGGAGCAGCAGTGAGTGACTTGCCACTGTTTCAGTGTAATGCCGAGAAAATTCGTTACATAAATTTTCGACGTTTCTGTTCGTATTTTTGTTGGTCCCTGTGCCGTCATGTATCGTCGCAGACAGTATGTAAATGTTTTCGTTACATAGCCTAAGGTAAAAGTGTGTTTTCTGGTGTATAATTTACTGTAGTGGCTTTCTTCGTTGTTAGTTTACATGAAGATTTGGAGCGTCCACAGCATGAAATGGCAGAGATGCTGTAGCTGTATCACTGTATTGGCTACAATGTTGGAACCACTCATTACATTACTGAGTGCAAGTGTTGTACATACGTATCTGGCTGTCATTAAAATGTCACGGAGTGTACAACAGTACTTAAATATTTTTATGTAATTTCGAGTATGTGCTATACCTATGGACTTTCAGATGTAATTCTTATTGTCATGTTGGCCTACTGAGGAATTAATTTCGGCTTATATTGTAAGATGCCAAAGATGTGACATACGGAAGGTGAGAGCCAGAAGGTATGAAGAGAACTTATGCAGCAGTTTGAAACGGTGACATCGGTTCAAATGCAGGGCGTCGTGAATACTCATCTGCAAGTTTCCCTGAAAAGATACATAATTGGGAAGGATAATTTTGCAGTGTAAAAACACGCCGGTTATTACTAGTAAAAACTATACCAACACATGCACTTTTTATTAAAACATTAATAGTTTTAATAAAAAGTGCATGTGTTGGTATAGTTTTTACTAGTGTTAATAAACATGCACGGTTATAATAATATTAAGTAATGCCGGTTATTGTTAGCATGGGAAATATTCATCGACGTGTCAAAGAGGAATTAGCTGACCATATTACCCAGTCAGAACAGGAGGTTCTGCATGTACTTGTGGTACAACCATCCGTCAGAGTTACGGCATCTGTCACTTCTAGTTGTTAAATTGAACCATTTATTCACAGGTTTGATAAATACAAAGAAATCGATGGAAAGAAATCGCACGAGTAGTATGGATTCATGAAACGGCACCCACATCTGTCTTATGCCAGTGCTGCCATCTGTTTTATACGAGTAGCTTCTGTTTTGATACAGAAATTAGCAAGATCCTGTGAATACCTCAAAGATGGGGCACCGCCAGCCACTGTCTGTGCATTCAGCTCAGCAGTTTTATCGACAAAGAATTGTTAGTAAAGTGGTTGACACATTTTGTAGAAACCGTGACACTTAATGACAGTCGAAGTATTCTTCGCCTTTTTTGATGGTCGTTCCGCTCACACCAAAAACGTCGAAGCTGTTTAGTTAGCGCTCGACAGTGGCGTCATAGGTGGTATTCTGCCAGGTCGCACTTCGTATCGGCTGCAGCCAGTGGATGTGGCCATCTTGAAGCCGATGAGCTCTTACACAGAAGAAATTTAGATGTGGTTCAAGTTAGTCGTGGGCGATAGTTCGCTCAGGTAAAAGTGACAATGCTTTTTGGTTGCGCATATGGAAAACCAGCTACTGTGGCAATAGCTGTCAGTGCCTTCCGGTCTAGAGGGATATGGCGGTAAACAGAGAATAATTTCACGACTAACGTCTTCTGTTGTAAATAATCGTGGAGCTGGCTTTCTACAGCCGGCTAGGCTGAGCCACAAGAGATGCAGGAACAATCCAAGCTCTTCACAGAGAGCAACGAGATTTCAAAATATGTCCTTGATAGTTTCCGTGGAAAGTGTCTCGTCCCTTCCAAAACCCGATGCAGTTTTCAGCACTGAGAAGAAACGAAATAGCAAAGTGTCGCAGAAGGCAATTAAATTAACGCCTTTCCCTTACAGACCTACACTTGTAGAGGCTAGGCTAAAACGAGATCTAAAATTCGATAAGGAAATTTAAGACAGAAGCAGGACGAGAGAGCGAGAGGCCCTCTTAATATTCCGGACGAATCTTAGTTCTTTGAAATATGTGAAGAGATTTCAGCGGAGAACACGAACCAGTGCATGCCGAGTAAGAAATGTGCCCATGAATGTTGTGCCTGTTGAGAAAAGGGCCGAAAATGCGTTCAGTTTCAACTGCAAGTAAAGTGATTTCTTTAATATAATGGACTTCTCTGCTTTATTTATTCCAAAACCTATTTTCTGAATTGATATCTATAGGTCTTGCGAACTACTTGGCTAGTTATGTCCTAAGGATTCAACAGTTTGTCACATAAAATTTGGCATGTGAATTTTAATTGTCAAAATGTTTCATTAGTCACATTATTGTAACGTGTACTTAATAATAGGGCCTATATCTACAGATAAGTTATCTCGATAATAATCACATATATATTTGCTTCTTTGTCAGCGGAATACAAAAAGCAATTATATATACGTAGATAACAGTACAGTTTTCTGTTTCTTCTGCCATTTCTTTAAATTATTAAATAATATAGCCCAATATTAGAAAATAAACTTTATTTTATAGTATTAACTTATCTTGCCCTATACAGTGATTATGGTCCATTGATGGAACAGCTTTGTCTATTCAAGGAACCCTATTGCTGTGAATGGACCAATTACGAAATTAAATAAAATGTTTTAGAGCAGTTATCGATGAATTAGATTTCCAAAATGTGACTGAGACATAGAAAATATCTTAAGGTATTAAAATAACATTTCTTGTTCTTAATGCGCAGTAACGTTTTTCATAATTGTCGATTACATCTACCAGGTCCAGCGACGGCAACCTTACCATAAATTTGCATGTTTCAAAGTTGTATTAATGGACTGAATCGCATAATATTACTACTTGTTTTTATTGCTTTACATTTGTATTAATGACTGCTTATCACACAAATCGAGAACGCCGGCACGTCAGCTTGCTTTACGGTAGCTATTCAAGGATATATATTTGAATGCAACTGAAAAGTTGTAATGTGTAGGCTGTTCTGACAGTAGTCCGAATGTCCGCGGCAGTACGATCGTCCAACTCTTCTGCTTGAGCAGCTGAATGATTTGTGGAAGCCCTAAGATGAGTTGATGTGTAATAGGGTAGTACCCTGAAGATGGAGACAGAAGATTTATTTGAAGCGTTGGGACCCATGTACGAACTATACGACGTCACATTCCAGAAAACCGTAATCTCGATACTCATCGCCGTGTGAACTTCAAATCACGCATCCTTGTTTTTAATTTTTGTTAGGGTTCAGATGTAAGTACAGGGGAGTGGAGAAGACTACATAATGAGGAACTTAATGATCTGTACTCATCACCAAATATTATTCGAGTGATCAAATCAAGAAGAATGAGGTAGGCGGGCATGTAGCACGTATGGGTGAGGGGAGAGGTGCATACAGGATTTTGGTGGGGAGACCTGAGGGAAGGAGACCACTTGGAAGACCCAGGCGTAGATGGGAGGATAATATTAAAATGGATCTTCAAGAAGTGGGATGGGGGACTGACTGGATTGGTAGGGACAGGTGGCGGGCTCTTGTGAATGCGGTAATGAACCTTCGGGTTCCATAAAACGCGGGGAATTTCTTGACTACCTGTTAGCTTCTCAAGAAGGACTCTGCTCCATGGAGTTTGTTAGTTAGTTAGTTCAGATGTAAGTGCGTATTTAAAATAAACCCACTTATATCTCAACTTTTCTGCTTTGTTCATAATTATCTGTGACCCGGGGTAGCGTAGTCGGTCTAGTGACTACTGGCTGGATGGTCCGGGGTTCGAATCCCGGTAGTTGAAAGACTTTTTCCCTTCTACAGAACGGTGATACCGGCCCTGGGCCTAAACAGCCTCCTATTCAGTGGGTACAGGGGGTAAGCGGCCGGGGCGTGAAGCTAACCACTCGTTTTCATATAGTGCCGTGGTTTAGAATGAGTGGAGCTATACCTTTGCTTCCCCTGTATGCCTTCATGGCGTGGACAGGGACAACTTTTACCTCAAACAATACGTTTTCGTATAATTATGGGTTGCATGTGTTTAGGAACATCGAAAATGTGAACAGAAATTTTGCAGCGCCATTGTGCATGGACGTGTTTACATGTAAATCTCTGGGATGATTTTTTCTCTCACTCCACTCATTGTTTTACTGTTGGTTCTACGTGGGCATTATTTTGATGATGAAAATGTACCTAGAATGTTGTGTTTTGAAACTCCCTGTCATATGTGCACACACACAGCGCAGTGCAAGAGACAGAAACATGATTGATGGGGTGTTTTGTTGGCGAAATCTGGGGGTGGGGGGGTTACAAAACTCCCGTATGCTGCGTGAATGAAATGATCCATCAAATTTAAAACAACAGTCAAGTCAACGAGAAGTGCGCCTGATGCAATGGAGTGTTGACGTGTATGTGTATTGTAAAGCTGACCAACACGGTTGTTGTTCGTTATGGCATTATCAACCTGATGTTGGGTGCTGACATACCGACCACTTTGTCAGTCCAGCCGACTGCTGATGCCTTGTTATTGCTTCAACCATTGATAGACCAAGCTCTTCCTGATAACACAGAGGGTTGCTACATGTTTTGCATCGCATATTTTCGAAAATTTTATGGCTAAATTGACCTTTGTATTCCACTGTTGTGTTTAGTTTCAGTAACAGGTAAGAGCAAGGGTAATAGTAATAATTTCACTTCATTTGTGTAAGTACCTGCGTGACAATAATAAGACAGCGCCGAACATCACGGTAAAGTAATTAGCACTCCAGTTCCACGGGACTTTCAGGGTTCGAATCACTGTCGTGAAACTGTCTATCGAGAATATTTTACATCATTCCTTACAGGTAAATTCAAAATAGTGCCTCAGATTAGGCCACGGTCACTTCCACATCTTATCCAGGTTATTAATCGCCAATTGCCATATCATTCGACGCTTATAATGTCAGTTAGTGAACTCAATGGAGCAGAATCCTTCTTGAGAAGATCGTCAAGAGCTTACCCTCATTTCATGGAACCCTAATGTCCATTGCCGTGTTTGAAACAGCCCTCCCCTTGCATCTGTCCTGAGCCAGATGAATCCAGTCCACGCCCTCATCCTGTTTCTTTAAGGTCCATTTTAGTATCCTCTATGTACGCTCAAATCTTCAAAATGGCCTCTTTCCCCAAGGTTTTCCCATCAAAATCTTATACGCTTTCGCTTCTCCCCCATATATGCTACATGTTCTGCCCATCTCATCCTTCTACATTTGAAATATGGGCTCTTTATTTTGGAATATTGTCTTTCAGTTCTTACAAATACGTGGGACGTTCAAATTTAAACGCCAATTCGTTTCTAAAAAATTTATTCACAACAAAATGGAAAAGTCTTACACACTACTTTTCAATGTAGTCCCTGTTGACTGCAATACACTTGTGTCAACGTTCTGGAAGCTTCTTAATTCCAGTTTCAAAGAAAGTTTTCGGTTGCTCATGTATCCAACTTTGCACAGCTGCAATGACCTCATCATTTTTCCGGAATCTCTTGCCTCCTCAAACCCCCTTTCATTGGTCCAAACAAATGATAATTATCTGATTATAATCAGATGGAGCTAAGTCTGGACTGTACGGTGGATGAGGCAGGACATCACACTTCAGTTTCAGTAGAGTTGCCATCGTTAAAGCTGCAGTGTGAGGACGAGTGTTGTCTTGGAAGGAAGAAAACTGAATCCTGCCTTTTTCTTCCCTTTGAGCGAATTACCGGCTTCACTTTTTCATTCAGGAGAGTTGAATAGTACTGCGCATTGATGGTCTTTTGACCAGTGAGAAAGTCCAGGTAAATGATACCCTTGGAATCCCAGAACACAGTAGCCATGATCTTCCCCGCTGAAAAAAAATTGCTTTCGCTTTTTTTGGGGGTGGACAATGGGTGTGTTTGCACTGCTTGCTTGCTCTTTTTGATTCAGGAGTGAAGTAGTGGACCCAGGTCTCATCACAGGTCACAAATGAGTCCAAATATTCGGCTCCTTCTCTCTCGTGTCGTTGCAAAAGTTGAGTAACGGCCACTAAACGTCTTTCCCTGTGCTCCGGTGACAGGAGCCGTGGGACCCAACTTGCGCTCACTCTACTGACTTTCAACTCGTTGTGCAGAATTTATTCAACACTCCCTACTCTAATTCCTACTTCCTGTAACAGTTCAAGAACAGTTATGCGACGAGAGGTTCATTTTCAACACGGTCTCGTCCTTCTCGAAATGATTTCGCCCAACTGAACACCCTTGGCTGCGACAAACATTCATCCCCAAACTGTGCTTGAAGCCTGGTAAAGATTTCAAAACGAATGACACCTTCCTTCGTGAGAAATTTGATAATTATACGCTGCCCAACACTGCTGGGTACTTCTTGCTCTGCCATCTTGATTGCACCGGATGGTTGAGGCGGAGAGGGATCCGACTAGTGCGGGTTGCAAGTTTAAACATGTCATAACTTGTCTGCACAAGCACGTTCATACAAGTTGATTTGTGCTCAAAACGGAACTGAATTCTCGTTTAAATTTGAACGCCCTATGTAATATGGATTGTTCTACGTTTTGCTGTCTTCTGTTAATTTCCTCACTGGAGTCGTGGTTAATTTGTTGTAATGGCCCGGATTTTCTTCTTGGAAAGACGCGGGCCCACTGATATTGTGCGCACTCACAGCAGTTTATGAAGTAAAGGGAACTTCAAGAATTGCATGTGGATTTTCGTAACACTAGCGTGTTATTTTGGCTGTTCTACGTTTCTGCTTGATGTAAACCGTGCATCATCTAAGAACAGTAGTTTCAGTATTTTATGTCGTCAGCACTGAACCTGTGTTTCGGTATTCTTCTACTAATGTGTATGTTATTCTTTTACACGGTGCTGTTGACGCGGAATATTTGTTACCAAACTTTTGGCGATATATTTTTTCCCCCATTACACACATGTACTTCTTAAAAGTATGGCAAATGAACACGGGTTGTTCAACAGAACACATTTCTCAAACGCAGTAACAACCTTCGCTCTGTAAGCACAACTGTGCGGCCGTATCATGTAGCAGCGCAGATAAAATGACGTAACACTTGGTTGAATCGCCGTGCGTAACCAAGCTTCTGCGTGTTTCCGTGTGCTTGGAGCATGTCAGGATTAGTGAGACGCTCTGTACGCGGTGGTAGACGTACACCCAGTTTCCGCCTGTCTTCTTTGTAACGATTCTGCATACCACATTTATCTTTGAGTTACATATTTTTTTATGGCTAATCACACTGCTCTAGGCCTAGTGCGTAGAGTTCCTGATTGTTGTATCATTTATTTCTTTAAGTGCTCAGATTACAGAATTGTGTTCCAGATAAATGTTGTGAATCTTTATTCCGTATACTCTTTACAGACGAATATAGACTGAAGGTATTTAAGAACATTGTGCCGAGGCGAATATTTGGATATGACGGCGAGGAAGTGGCTGGAGAAAGTAACATAATGAAGAGCTTCATAATGTTTACTCTTCACTTATATGCTATTAGAAGGTTGATCAGATGGACGGAGCCTGTAGCATGCATAGGAAAGGTATAAGTTTATACAGAATTGTAGTGTAGAAACCTGGAGGGACGAAATGGCTTAGGAATCAGGACGGAGATTGATGGATAAAATGGCGTTTCGAAATGTATGGCGTAAGGTGATAGCTAATGGATTGTTCCTATTCAGGGTAAGATTATGGCGCTATGGCGATCTTTTGTAAACACGGTAATGAACTTTCGGTCCCGAGATTTGGGATTCTCACAGCGATGTTGAAGATGATTAAGTCTTGGACTGCTCGACTGTGTTGATGGAGGCACTACACCCCTCCGAAACGTCCGTGGCTTTGTACTGATCCACAGGGTGTAACATCCAGAAGACTTCAATCTTTGATCCTCCTGTTCCGTAGAAGGCGAGGAATGTATTGACTAGATGATAGCTTTCAATTCACCAAAAGGGACTGTGGTCTATGAAATGTGCAGCTTTGTGTAACATCTCTAGTGGTGTCGATACAGCGGTTCGTGGTTGTCCATTTCGGGACGTTTCGGGACATTATTCTGTAAGAAACGCAATGGGCCCGACGTTATATGCCACAGAGGAATAGCTCCATATTGGTGTATTTGTGTGCCCACTGTTTAAGTGTAAACTACAGAAATGAAGTATTTGTAAATAACTTATTTCAGCATTAGTAAAATTAATTAAATAATTATTAAGACAAGTTATATGTTATGTTACGCCGTGTCGACTGGTGAATAAGTGTGATATTGTTGTGTTCATGGCATTTAATTTCAACATCTTTTGTAATTCTCACTAATAGTTTATACAAGGATGCCTTTTATAACCGTCTTCCAATCAATTTCAAGTAGCTTGCCATTTCAATGGAAGTTAAGAACATGGTAGTAAATAGCCTTACCCCATGCAATGTATGTGTACTTCCCCCGTCCTCGCCCCTGCTACCCCTACCATTTCTCCAGCTCACGCTGGGTTGAGTCTATATTGTATTGTTACCCCAGTCAGGTAGTTACATGGAAATGGAATTTGCTTAATTTGCATCAAATGGCCTGGGAATTGATGCGCTGTTTAGATAGTGAACTGCAATACCAGGCGAGTCCCACAGTAAATTGAATTGTGCGTTGGCTGGCGGGAAACATCAGGGGCTGTACGGCAAAGCAGAGGATAGCTTGCTTGCGCTCAATCTAATTTTGCTTGTTTGCTATAACTAACTGTATTTTGCTCCCAGAGTCCGATACATTCAATTCATGTTCACAGAGGACTGACTGCCTGCCTAGTGGATGCTGTTATGTATCTTCCCATTCCTGTATGCCCTGTATGTTGTGTTTGTTTGTAGTGCTCATGTTTGAAATTATTCTCGCATTTGTCTGCATTTGTGTATATTAACAGTATCGATCTTGCGAAAACACGTATTTCGAATGATAAATGTTCGTGCCTTGTTGCGTCAGGATGTAATTTAAAAGTCTAAGTACAAATTATACCATCGCATTATCCGTTTATAGGCCTAATTAAACTGTCATATGTAGCTGTTTAAAACTTTTATTTTAATGAGCGTACATATTAATTACCTCGTGAACTCACGGCTCCATCAGGGGCAGTCCTATTCTTTGCAATACTATGCCCGATTTAGGCCTTACATTGAAATACTTTTTTAAATGGTTTAAATTTTTTTTAAACTGAAGCAATTGGTTTAAATTCTTTCGGTTCTTCTATCTTGTTGTTTTGCTATATGCCGTTGTGTTCGCCTGTTTTAGATTATAAAGGTCAGCAGAAGTTCGTATTACGTCATCGTTTTAAAGGCTATTGTAATGACATTCTTTTTAGTTGCTTCGTACTTTTACAAAATAAGCTTCGCTTAGTAAGTGCTGGTAAAACTCGAGGGTAGGGGCTGTGTGGGACAGTAGGATGTTTTATGGTGAATCGAATTGTATTCTCGTTTTGAAAGTTCATTATCTCACACCGCGTAAAAAGTGCCGTGTTTTGCATATACCTAAAATTGACAACAAAATGCTGTGCTTGGTACAGTTTTTTGACTGTGATTTTTGTGATCAGCCTACTCGATTTAGTCAAAACTTTATTCTGTACATGTTCTAGAAAAGAATGTGAAGGTTTGTTGTGCTTTGATCAGTTCGTATCTTACTATCATGTCTTTCGTGTAGGGGCTTGAGCGTATTGCCATTTAGCTCAGTTATTTGCTTTCAAATTATAGACCTATGTGAATCTTGACACCAACCCATGATGTTATAACTGAGAGGGTGAAAACGCCGAAATATTTTTGTCGCGTGTCTGGAGTTTTAAATAGTTCTAAATACCGGGTGATCCGTGTTTTCTTATCAGTCAACTCGTCATTCGGCGTTACAGGCTATAGCCTATGTGGTGGGTGAAGTTTCGTTAAATATATTCCGAAAGCAGGACAAAATGAAGGCACCAAATCTAATTTTGGGTAATACTGTAAGGAACTCTCATGAAATTTTCTGGCTGATTCTACATTTCTTAAAGTGATATGTTTCCATTTTAACTCCATAGACCGGAGTACTTTTGAGAGACAGATATTCGCTTATGTACTTAGGAAATTCCCCGCTTCACGTCGGCGCACTCGTTTCAGTAAGAGTATTACCGCCCTCTCATTGATGCATGGCCGCTAAGCAGTTTCTTCCCATCAGGTTGCCTGACAAAAATTTTGTATTCTTTTTAATTTCTTGTCACCCACTCGTGCTGTATGTTGCGACCATCTGCCAACCTTTTGGGTCATGCTCTGATATCCTGACTCATTCATGTGAACGTACATAAAAGCCAGAATCTGCAGCTGCGAAAACCCTCAGCCTGTTTAAGTAATGGTTTTACCGATATCGCTTTATCAGATTTTCGTACTGATGTGTCTTCCAGGCTTCACTATATACTGTTGTAGTGAACCGTTTCTGCTCACCATTCTTTTTGCTATGAAAATTAACTGGTACAGCGGTAACGCCCATTTCAATGCTAACTGACCGTCGGTTATCCTGGCATATTTTAGTCGTTTTCCTCAGTCCGTTAAGGCAAGTGTTCGGATAATGCCGTCAAGTAGCCCAGGTTTCTGTCCATCCACATTCTTGCTTATTCGTTGGTTATAATAGACGTAGTGTTAAAATAAGCGAAAGACGAACGAGAAGCTGGTTTGTCTAGTTGTACCTGTGTAACAAACTGTTTTTTTCTTACAGGTCTTCCTACATGCAAGGACGATCATTCAGCTATGGCACACACCCAAATAACCAGCCAAATAATAGACGTGTAAGTAAAAGTAACACTTCTGTCACATATAGACCTATGTAACGTTGATCTCTAGGCATCATAAACATATACGTATCTTAAGTTTTCTGTGTTAATTAACTGTTTGTCTGGATAACGGAGTTAGGTTATTCAGTGTTTTGGAACCTAAGTCTTTCTGTAGAGATCTGTTCCTATTTGAGAGACCGCACGTATTATTTACTCGTATATACACTTTTCTGTTTATATGAAGACTTTCTCCTTCTTGAGAATTTATTTTCTGAAGCCCGTATTCCATTTGTGTGATATTTTGTCATCTTACAGGAAGATGGGCCTCTAAGGCTTGTGTTTTGTCTTTTCGGCCCTAAAATATCGTTCTGTGTCGGAGAAAATGCAGTTAAAATAACAGTCCTTATTTTAAAGGGTTACGTGCAAATAGGCTGCTACATTGACACTGTGAAACTAACTGGCATACTCGTAGACTCATTGGGTTTTGAAACGTTAGGACTTATTGATTAATTAATACGCTCAGTCGCTTGCAGTGACTTTTTATTTTCGTTGAGGTTGACTCGTGACCGCGTATAAGTGCGTATATGCGTACTGTTTTATTTTACACGTGGCCGGTGTCAGTGGGATGCATCATGTAACAGAGAATAGAGTATATGGGTGTGGGAGTTAAATTATCTAGATCTGAAGGGTGTCACGTTCGTTAGTTTCGTTGTGTGCAGCACATGCAGTAAGCACTTTTCTTCACACCACTCTTACTTTCCCCTATCACTCGTGCCAAAACAAAACTCGTGGAGCAAGAGTGCTTTTTAAAAGTTTATTTTTCCTTAGCTAGTCAATAAATTAGCAATCGTTTATTGAAACCGAAAATTCTTACCCTGTCCACCGCTGCTGGCTCGTCTAATGATCCAAATGAATCCAACATTCTCACCCTATTCATTTCATGGTAGGCAGCTACCACTTTACGTGTTCATTTCATTCGCTATTTGTTCAAGGTCTTTATCATCCCATCTACGCCTAGATTTCCCTTAAAATGGTCTGTTTTTCATCTCCCCTGCTTACTACATGACCCACCCATCTTCTCATCCTAATAATATTTGTTTAAGATTGGTAATGACAGAGCTCCTCGCGAAACGTTGCTGTCAAGTGATACGATTTGAACTCCGACTTCGTATTGTGGAGGCTCTGAGTTCAAATCTCGGCCCGGATTATCCTGACGGGTTTTGTGATTTTCTTCCGTCCATGCAAGTAAGTGCATAAATGTCTCAAATTAAGCCACGACTGCTTCCTTCAACGTTCTGTAAACTTCGTTATTCGTTAATCGTCCTACCATTCGTCAGTATATAGTGTGAGCTACTGACAGCGTCTTTAAATAAATTATAAATAAACAAATAAATAATTAAATTCAAAAAGCAACTTCTTACTGTGCCATTTTTTCCATCTTTCTGTACTGTTAGGTCCAAATGTGCTCCACAGTGCGCTGTTCTCAAACCCACTAAACTCAGTCTTCCTGTTCCCCTACTTTGAGAAACCAAGTGCAACTGACGAAGGTTCCAAGAATCCATCCGTGCGAGATTCTGTGTTAAACATTTCCTGAACTCGTAGTTTTTCTGTAGGGGGGGGGGGGGGGCAGGGTTGTTGGGCCTGCACTCATACCATCACTGGAGAACCATCCTTTGTAAGTTGTCCGTGATACTTTCTCCCGTGCGAGTACAAAAGCCAGGACTATTACCCCGTTTAACGAAGACCAGTATGATCGGTTACTCTGGAACCTTGATCGAATCTGCTATCACGACCTTGGGATGTGTTGACGTGGCTGCTGATACCTTCGTGCAAGGGTGATCGAGTGTAGTAGAGAGAGCATATCGAGGCGGTACCATAGAGCCTAGACTCTGTATATGCCGTCTGTGTAAGCAGCACAAGGCAAAATTGTGCAGGGCCAAATAACAGTTGTACGCCCAGTGCAGGAACGTTGGAAGCCCTGCATGATGCTGCGTCAGTAAATCGTGTGGTAATGAATCGTAGCTATGTTTTTAGTATCATTCTGTTACCAACATCTGAGGACACTGGCTTGCTTTAAGCCCCACTACCATCATATCCCCCCACGTAACGTCATCATGAAGTAACAGGCCAGTACTTGAGTATGTTTTGAGATTGCCTGCACTGTTATTTTCTTTAGGGTGGCGGCCATGGCAGGAGAGACTGGAGCGACGAAGGCGGCACCAGCGGCGGTTACTACGGCCGTCGCTGAGGAAAGAAGGTGGAACAGCAGATAGTTACTTTAAGTTAGTTACTGGATCAGTGTTAACAACCATCGTTTGTATACACCCTGTACACTGGAATAAAAAGCATTTGAGATGTAGACAGTATCATGCCATTCATGTGTTTCCTTACGGCTAGATCCCAGACTTTAAGGTACCCGCACTGAACTTTAAAGATTCCTTTCGTCCGTATTTGTGTTCTTTGTTGATTACACAGAGCGATGCTGCGATATATTTTTACTCCCTAAAAATTGACTGTTCTCTACTTTTCGACGATATCTTGCAGGAAAGGCATCAGTTGCAAATTTAGGGCGGACCACAAAAGTCACCCATAGTTGATCTTCGACAAGAGAGCGAAGCTCTTGCAGGGAACGGAGAAGTCATTCAGTGGCCCGTTTTTCGCTACTCTTTAAGAAGATTGCCAGGTAGACGAAACTATTGCGGTCTTAAGCGAACTGCATTAATTAGTAAATTTTGGACATTACAGGTATCGTTGCCGAACAGAGATAGATCCCTGACTTACACAAGAGACTAGTCTACCTATACCAACGAGACTTACTAGTGACTGGAAACTTTTGGAATGTTATTGTGAACTTGGACTGGAACTGGTACAGATAGCAGGTTAACGTGATAAGCTCTATTTTCAGACTGGTATATTTCTATCGGGCCGATCCCAGTGGCCGTGCGGTCTAAGGCGTGGGTCTTCGGCCGCTCGCTTACTAGGATCGTGGGTTCGAATCCCACCGGGGGCATGGATGTCTGTCTCTTGTGAGTGTTGTGTGTTGTCAGGTAGAGGTCTCTGCGACGAGCTGGTCCCTCGTCCAGAGGAGTCCTACCGACTGTGGTGTGTCTCAAATGTGTGTGACCATGAAACCTCGACGAAACGAGGAGGCCCAGGCCCATATAGGGCTGTCGAGCCATACAAAAAAAAAATATATATTTCTATCGGGCACACCCACGTTTGTGTAGTAACAGTTATGTTAATTGGCAGGACGTTATTTACATTAACACGATTTTGGCCCAGCTTAATTCGGAATAGAGTGATTTAGAAAAACTTCTCCCCATAACTCGCCGCGAGTGCTGGGTTACAACACTGTACCGAGCTGTTGACGTAATCAGAAATCAGCAATCCGCTGTGGTACACTCGGTAGAAAGTCAATTGACGTATATGAAAGAATTCGATGAAGAAGTTAGACGAAATACCAGAGACGTGTCTCAGTTAGCTGGAACTCTAAACTCGCTTGTGTAAAGTAAAGTAAAGTCTTCCCTATAACAAGCCATGAAGGCCCAAAGGGGGAGTAGAGGTATAGCTCTACTCATTCTTGACCCCGGCGCTAGTTGGGGGTAGGTGGTCAGCACCACGCCCCGGCCGCTTTACCCCCGGGAAAGCCCGGTACCCATTGTATAGGAGGCTGGGTAGGCCCCAGGGCCGGTCTGGACGTATGCGACAAATCTCGCCCCCACCGGGATTCGATCCCCGGACCGTCCAGCCTGTAGCGAGTCGCTATACCGACTACGCTATCCCGGCCCCAAACTCGCTTGTGTACAATGTACAAAAATTAAACAACGCCAGCCCCTTCAGAAATTCGATTGCTAATTTGTTTCCCACATCGGGGAACCGATCGAGTCATGAATTTATATAAGACAGAGCCACTACCAATTTACTTTTTACCTTTACTAGGCAGGCACATTCAGGTAACACGAAACCATGTACATGGCAGTAACTGAGAGCTGTCAGTACTATTCTTTATTGATATCGGCAGACTTCCAAATTTGTCAATAAGGCATGTTTACTATTTGTGAATCAAAATTTCCATTGTATCATAAAGCTATCCCCTCCTGTTCAGCAGCGCATTATTTTGGCAAACATGATTTGGCGCATGAACATTGCAACAAAATTATCCTCAGGCAAGATTTTAAACCAGTATGGATACACCATAAAGGCACCCCCTAACTTCAGGATTTATAGTCTGCCCATGCCAATCAAAATTACGGGGACTTCTATAATTAATAGAACTATTAAGAGTTTTGATGTAGAAATTGAGGGAGCAGGAATCCTGTACGAAGAGGAAAATTGTCAGCTATTCTCCGAGAACGTCCTTCTGTTATCGACTGCAAGCGGCAATACCAACTTCACACTTACGCCAGGACAGGTAGTCGTTCCAGAATTACCTGAACTTTTGACGCCAGAGGAGGCTCAGGTGATTGTAGACCACCACAACCAGATAGATGGGGCACTTCGCGCCCTGGACGCCATCGTGACTCGGGGTTTGACTGCGAGATAACGACAAATCTTTTAGAATTTCTGAAGAGAATTCAGCGTGACCAGTATGAAAAGGCATTAACACCTGGTTGTGGTGACTGGAATTGTTTTTACCCTAATCCTTTACGATATCCTATCTCACCTCAAGGTACTGGCAACGACCTCCCCTAAAGATCGCATCCAGGTTTACGTGGCGACGACCTGAATGCTCCACGGTTCCACCGCGACCGAAACGACGGGCGCAAAAGCCTGCACTTTATCTGTATGAGGGAGGTGCATCAGAAGAAAAGGACGCATGAAATAATATAGCGAGTTTAATAATGGATGGGCCAGTATCGCCAGCGTCGACAGTATCAGTACAGACGCAACCACGATACGTCTGAGGACCGAAGTCATTGGTAATTGGCAGGAACCGCTCCAACGGCACAGCCAATTGGAGTGCGGTATTCACAACCAGGACGGTTCTAGTTATGAGAAAGCACCTACCCCGGGATCGAATGCGCCTTGGCAACCATGACAAAGACAAACGAATGAATATAATGTGAAAAAAGACAAACGAGTTTATTTGTACACAAAAAAAAAGTTAAAGGAAGATGTAAACAGTCATACTAGCTGCCATAACCTAGGGAATAATTAAATGTCTTTTGATAAATGTTTTATACATTAATTTGGATTCCTACACCCTCTCCAACCATAAATCCTGATGAACATAGTAATACTGTAAACTATTGTAAACGAATTAATTAATCATATATAATATATAAGACAGGAACATATACGCATATACGTAACAATAGTTATATTGTATATCTATTATGTAATTTAGATTTAAGTATTTTTAAGCTTTTGTACATACCTGAAGAAGGTAAATATTGCTTATGTGAACTGCAGGCCAAAGTTAGGCTTTTTGTCGCAAGTTTTGGATCAGGCGTGAGAAACGGAAATTGGTGATGGTGACTATTGCGCAGTGGGTCAGTGCAGTAATCGTATTTCTTAGTCGTATTTTAATCGCATAGCCTTGTAATCTGAATAGCTCCGCCCTATCATATACGTTCCTGCCGGATTCCTTAATTCTCATGCTTTGTTCAGTTACAGCAGTTATGGCATTGTTCAGGCCCTCTTGAGTTCAGAACGGTCGATTGCTTTTTCGTATGTATACTTGAGGGCATTTTCACTGAAAGCAAGCCGAAATAAGGTAACATTCACTGTTCTGCTGGCTTGCCACTCTCACTTTTACATTATGCAGCGAAAAATGAACGCTACATTGACACCTTTCACATAAGGCATCCCTCACCAGTACATGGGACAGATGAGGCACGAAGCCCGACGGGTGAGGCCCACGAAATTATAACACAAATTATAGGAAGAAGGCAGCACCCACTGTATTACTTATAAAATCACTATATGTAGGCTGCTTAACCACATCGTTTCGTTACGTTGTACTGCTAGACATATATGACTTGTGACCACACAAAATGTTCTGTGTAACAAAAAAAAATATGTGTTCAACTAGCAACACGCGTCTTTCTCTTGATCTTCAAGCCCAATCACATGGTGTGTCATCTCTCTTACTGCAACGTATGTTCCGAGTTGACCTTGAGGTTGGTCAGAAGGAACTCCTGTGGACTACATGCAAGTTTGACTCTTAATTGCGTGTCACGTAAATTAGGACAGTTGCAGTGAGAGCATAAAATAGTCTCTACCTATATAATATATTGTTGTGTTTTCGGTGCGTGGTTTCACACTGCAAGCAGACTGTCATATTTAACACTTTTATCTCTGAGAAGACAGGATGCCAGTCGGCGTATTCAGTTAAACAAGCTGTGTAAATCTGACAATGTAAGACAGAGAATTCATTATTGTACTTGACAGGGGTATTTTGATTTGATGTAAGTAGTATTAATAATAATAATAATAATATAACCATGGCTCAACAGCCCTATATGGGCCCGGGCCTCCTCTTGCCTCCTCTTTTCGAGGTTACTAAGTCATGCGCATTCGTGGCAGTTGGTGACTGGTCAACTGGCCGCGCTACTGTTTCTATCGATCCTGATGTGCCCGCCAGAGCCATCTGGCAGGCAGTCAGGAGACTTGTGCGAGAAATGGAGGCAATTTGGCTTACGCAACATTTTTATTCATGCCCGTAAGGTTCTTTTACATGCCGTAAATCTACGACATGGGACCGACGGCTTTACTTCCCCTCCGAAGGAAGTGGTGCTCCGGATTTTTATCACCAAGTAGTATTAAGGCACTGTAAAATTTTATAAAATTTATAAATATGTTTTGACATTAAATTACTTCGTACGAATTGCTGCCCACCTCATTTGACCCATTTCCTGTTCACCTCTTCCATTTTCAGCAAGATGTTACGTTCTACTGCACCTCAGGCCAGCCCTTGCACTAGTCCTTTTTCTTCCTGTCTCCATTACATTCGTCACATGCATACCTCTTTTCTGAAATTCTGCCTGTAAACGAATCAGTCTCCGTGGCCATGTATTATACAGTCATTTTACTGATTCATGTATTATTGTTTCTATTATTATGTAATTCTATTCTGTTTGTTCCTACAGGTGTTACGCAGGATAAACGTATTTATAATTACAGGTTTTACCAAACTAATTACAGTTGTCAACAGCTGTTCTTCGAGACCGAAAAGTTTGCGAACAGTGTGGCACGTTCCAAGCACTGGTGTTCGTTGGTTGTTGTTGGAGATGCCTTCTTTCGGCTTTAGAAACTCCAAACCCATTAGCAGGGTCTTCAGCAAAACACCGGATGCCGACACGAGCACTGATGACAGTAATGTTACTTTTTAGGCGCCTTCGAAAATTACGAAACGCAACAATTAGCTTCGATGTGTCTGTCCGTCCGTTCTCCCGCCTGCCCGCATGGAACAACTCGGCTCCCACTGGACGGATTTTCATGAAATTTGGTAGTTGAGTACTTATAGAAAATCTGTCTTGAAAATTGGAGATTCGTTAAAATTTGGCAAGAATAACGGGTATTTTGCATGCAGATTTATGCACGTTTATGACATTATCTCGCTGAATTCTTCTTAAATGAGAATATTTAGACAAAAGTGCAGAGAAAATCAAAACACACTCTTTATGTGAAATAACTTTTTCCCGAAAATCGTATCGTTTATGCGATAATGTGGAAAAATATGGTAGAGTCAGACAGGCCACAAATGACAATATAATATAGCGCATGCGCTTTGCGTGCTGGATAACTAAGGCTACAGACACACACCCAGAATATGTAATACTTATTGCTTTCCCACGGCAACAATGGTTACGCGAACACGCCTCAATATTACGTTTACACGTACATTGCTTTTCTTGTTCCATATCACATTGCTCTATGGTTTGATATGCTGACGTTTGAAAAACAAAATTACTTGCTCGCTCATTCACTCGGGATTCTGATAGGATAAAGTCTGAGGCTGCGACTGTGATACTATGGTTACATCAACCTTTCAGAGTTATTCACAGTCATACTTATTCCGTATTGATAGGTATTAAAGAAGTTGTGATATGGTGTTAGAAAATCACTGTTCGTCTTCTATAACGTTATGACAGGATGTACGAAATAATAAAAACAAACAAATAGTCTAGCCCGCAACAACAGGACGATGAAGAACCGTGGTAATGTGCAAGTATCGACCTGTGACAGTTACAGGTGAGTTTCTGCCACTGCACATACAACGTGCACAATATTTCGTAACTCCTCATTCTTGTTGCTGCAGATAAGTGCAACAGTTAAAACTGTTTAGCGGTGGACCTTCTCGCAAGCTCGAAGTCCCAAAGATTCAGTTGAAGGGGATCTTCACGGTTTGATTCTTCTGGCTATTTTTGTATTTCGTGTAAAATAAAAGAAATTAATGGGAACCTCTGATTGCCTGATTTGTGACAACAGAATGGTGCTATATTTACAGTAGGCCTACTGTTCTAGCCAGCGACCACTGTGAGATGGTATTCCGCTAAATAGCATTGCTACCGAAGTAATAGTTATGCTTATGAACTGCAGCCGATCATTGTATATAATACACACTAGCATTACAGGGTCAGTCCCTCAGCTGCACGTCTTTCTATTATTATTTATTTATTTATTTATTTTTTCTTTCTTATTATGACCTCTGCCTACCTACTCATTGTAGGTGTAGAGGGTTATTGTTGCACTTGATCACAGTCAATGACACACACACACACACACACTAGATAGGACACCTCTGGACGAGACCTCTACCTGACAACACACAACACTCACAACAGAGGGACATCCATGCCCCTGACGGGATTGGAACCAGCAAACAAGCGGCCGCATACCTACGCCTGAGACCGCGCGGCCCCTGTGATCGGCCACGTGTTTCGTTTAGTACCTAATATAGACCTAATCTGCAGGAACACTGACACTTTTAACAAAGAGCAGTTACTTCACTTCCCTGGTTTGGGTCCATGTCATTTGGCTTTCATTTGTTTTTATTTGGACCATATTCTTGGGTTATTGGTAGTTCTTATTGTACTTTGTTTTATTAATGTTTTATTACTGTTATTCACAGTTTATATATTTACCTTGCTCTCTTTTCGTTGCTTGCCTCTAATTGGCTTCTCTGATGTCAGTCACGTAAATTATTATTATTATTATTATCATATATTTTAATGATTCTCATCCGTATTCCTGTTTCATTAATTACCAAATCCAAGTACCTCATTTCTTTCTCCTAGCTACGCACAGCAGTGGCCGCGCGGCCTTAGACGTGTGTCTGCGGCCGTTCACTTGCTGCGATTTTGGGTTCGCATCTCGCCGGGGACATGGATGTCTGTCTGTTGTGAGTGTTGTGTGCTGTCAGATAGACGTCTCTAAGTCGGGCTGATCACTCGTGCAGAGGAGTTCTACCGATTGTGGTGTGTCTAACTGAGTGTGATCGTGAAGCCTCGATAATGAGGAGGCCCTGGCCCACTAGGGGCTGTTTCGCCATTGGAAAAAAAAACCTAGGCACATTGCCTGGTACTGAAATTATTGTATGTCGTAAATAGGCCAATGATTGGTATGGTTGTAATAATTCCAACATGTATTGTATCAAGATAGGCTAATTACTGGTTTGATTCCCATGTATTTAAGTCTCCACTTTTTAATTCTTCTATAAGATTCACATCTTGTCGTTGCGACTTTGCCTTACTTTGTAGTTCTGATTTTTATTTATTTCATATTCAAATTTGCTACTGAGTGACACACCACATAAGGCTAAGTTACTGCACTGCGAAACCATTCTTACCTCAATGTCACTGAATATACATTACATCGAAAAGTGTTCCACATCAGCCCGTTAGATATTAATGAGCTTGTGCGAGGTCAGTTTTGGAAAAATCAGATAGATTTTTGTTTCAGCTTTATGAAAATTAATGTATAAATATAACAAAATTCAGATTTCAAATGTTAGTGCAAACTTTTCTGCTTAATTTCAGAGGTGGAACGTGCGATCAGCCAGTCTGTACCGCTCCTTTTGAGTACTTCCTCCCAAGAAGACGTGAAAATATGAGTAACGGTGTGTAACGTAATCTTCAAGACCACATTAGGCCTGCTAGCTGTGTTGGCTATAACATATTTATTCACTTCATTTAATATCAAGTGTTAACGGTCCCCCGAGAGACAGACTTGCGTGTGAACAGAAATACGACTCCGTCTTCTTTCGAGCAGCGAAGTATTTCTCTTTTAGGCTACTTCGTGAGATCTTGGTCACATGGGGAATCGCGTGGGTTACAGACCACAGTTGTGGCCCCCCAGGTGGTGACTGTAGGACACACACACAGCTGATTCCGTACAATCGGTGCAGCCCGAGGTGGTCCTAATGCGAATAAGTCATGCAAAATGCGGTCCCAGCGGGGAGATTGTGGGTCCAGGAATTGCTCAGCTGCATAACTTTGCCACCTTTGAGATATATTTCACAACTGATGGCGGTGTAGTTTTCTATCAGTTTTTCTGTATTCCTGGCCTAATTTATAAATTTAAATCAACACTGCAGAAACAAATTACACAATTGTTCTGAAATGTAAACAACTTAATACAGGATTAAAAACAGAATGGGTAGAAAATATACACAGAATTAATGGCTGTGAAATTCATAAAAATACATTAAAATAAAAACCCGTAGAATGAAGAAATGTGGGACAACGAAGAGAGAGATTGACTAAGGAGGTTGAATCAGGTTGGCTGGCAAAAGTAGCTATATAGGCCGATTTCATGGGATGAAGATATTTAGTCTGATTGGTATAATCATCAGACTAAATAGACAATGTACGTATAAATGCTCAATGGTTGGTAAAATCTAAGACCCCGTCGAAGACGTTGGTGTCGTAGATGGGATATTGAGAACTTAAGACTGAATAACTGCTCCAAACCATCCTGCAAAAATGCAAATTGGCTTGACCTCGTTTAGAACAGGATCCCGTCGTGTGCTTTTGTGCTTTTTGGATTCCAAAAGCAGAGAACTTCATTGTCGGCTGAAACAGATAATGAGCGAGGTGAGTTTCCCACAGCAGATCTCTAATTTAGGCAGTCAGTTCACTAGGTCCGTTGTACCTTTGTAACAGCAATAAACTGCTGTACTTTGAGATTAAATTTAAAGAAGTACGTATAGTCCGGCTGACGGACACGCATTCTGTAGATCCCTGGTCAGAGTTCTATCTGGATATGAGTGACAAGTTTCGTGATTTCCCTCATCCCTGCAGCGCGTATTGCCCGTACAAGGCAGTAGTCTCTTCCGCGTTATTCTTCTAGTTCATCATATGTCTGTAAATATTACGGCACATATGGATCAGCAGACCGACAAACACAAATGTAAATATCTGCGTCAGACATAGTGTTGCAACTTACAACACAGTTTGTGGAATTCTTCAGTAGACTGACGGAACTGCGTTTTAGTAAGTATATCTTTACTCCGTACGGTAGTTAAATGATGTTGGCGTCTAGTTTGCTTCGTTGTTAGGTGGTGGATCGACTGATGTATAAATTAAATACTAAATAAACCTTAGCGTGAAGTTTATAATTAGACATAGGGTGTGAGGGTGAGGACTGGATTTACAAGGCTGAAGATAGAATTCAACTACGGTCTCCTATGAGCACGGTAATGAAACGTCAGATTCCACAAAAGGTGGATATAAGCAACATGTGATTCATTCTGTAATAAAGAAAAATGCCCGTAAAGAACGCCCATAAATATACGAGACTAAATGGAAGAATGATGGCGTGGACCACTTTTGATCTTCTTAGCCCGCTTAAACAAGAGGGTTTTAATTTTCCCCCAATTCTGCACTTTTGAAAATGATTCTATAACTACTTGCGTGTGAGATGCCTCTAAGCCCATTCGTCATGATTGTTTCGATTGACTTTATTTCTCCCCCTCCTATCTGAACCGACTCTGTTAATACCGTAATAATGCGCAGCGCAGGTTTGCCTAAGGTTTAAGCTGCATGAACTGTATTTGCGTCAGCTTTGTTTTAACAAGTAGAATTACTGCAGGCTTAGATGCGTATCTTCCTTTCTCACCATTAGGGGGGCCTAGCTGTATTTTACAGGGTTATTTGCTTCAGTGGACAGTATGAACTTCGTAGGCCTACATGGAAAGGGCGCCTCTCCCTTTGCACCCCTCTGGGCTCCTAGCCCTGATCTCACACGCTCGAGGGGCCACTAAACAAAAGACATGGTGGGGTTGGGCGGGGGCCACTTGAAGATTACTCATGTGTGGTCCCTCGCGTCACTGACTGTCAAACAAGGGCGGGCGGGAACAACAGGAGTGACATTTGATTACGGTTATGATTGCTGCCTAGTTTTATCTGTATTAGTCTCTACACGCTGACGGGGCTTTCATTATAGCGTCTTACAAATGGTCCTTCCTGCATATGGCCCTGTATAAATTCTTGACACTTATTTCGCATGACGGAATTTCATGAAGAAAACTGGAATAAATTTTGTGATTTAGTTTCAGAGGGGGAACCAATCACCAATTTATTTTAGCGTACTTGATATTTTCCAGTCATAGTGAAAATTCTTTCACTCGTTCGTTTTTTGTATTGCAATTTTATGTTCCGAAAGATGGAATAACTTACACTGTTGGGACAGTAAACAAAGCCCGAAGAATATTCTCGTTCAAACAATCATATTTTATGTCATTAGACTGTAACTGAACCCAATCTCTGCAATTAATACAGAGTGATTAAATTGCCTAGCTACAAGGTAAGCACCACAAGCAAACGAAGCTCGCCGAGTGGTCCGATATATTTTCTAAAACATGCAACATTTACCTATTTTAGTTGCCGATAATAGGTGGTTCCGGCTTCAGATTTTACACGGTTGTGTTTTGGTGATAATCACGGTGCTCCTGAAGAAGGGACTAGCCATCCTTGCAGAGGGTTTTCATACGTTTCGTGGTCCTTAAAATACCTTTAAAGCAGGCTATAACCGCTTCTTCCCGCTTCCCTTTTTAGTCAAAATTCGCAATCTTTCTACCGTATTTCATTCTTGGTTTAATAAACGAGTTTTGGGTTTCAACAGCTGTGCTATATCTGCTAGGATTAAATCGTTGAATGAGAATAGATGATAATGAATGCTAATTTAACAGGAGGCGTTCGAGGCTTACTAAGCCTACCGAAACCTTAGAATGGTTGGTAAACTGTAGGATTCGAAACATACGCTAGAACGTAACAGCTTCACCAGCAGTCGATGTAGTTCTTGGTTATTTAATGCTAAATTCGTTAAACAGCGTCAAGAAGTAATTATCTATTAATACCCTAAGTTTTATGTAGCCTATTTATTTTTGGCTTTGGGAACGTTATGTCTGTATCAGTCTCAAATATATCTTCTCAGATAGGTAATTGGTTTTTTGATTTGTGGTACATAAAGAGAGTTCTTTTTTTCTCAAAGTGCTTCGGTTTTCCCCTATCATTAATATGCTCCATATACATTCATGTGTAATTCCGGGGAAGGACAGTAGGCCCATTGGAGGCCGCGGTTCCACACAGACATGCTGTCACCCCACCATAACAATAGAAATAAATATCCTAAGTAGATTCTTAGCCTACCTATCTTCATCGGTTAATTGCATGGAAGGGACTGTCACCATAAGGCCTGGGGTGCTCATCATGTGGCCCCCACTTTCAACCTCAGCGACACGGTTGTTTATCCGAACAGTACGCGTTTCGGGAGTGCTAGCATTAACGCGTCTCAATTCCTTCTCCATAAGTAATTGACTTTTCTAGGACCTATCTTTCAAATAGACCGAGCCTTGTGTCTTCCAGCCGTGGTGTCATTTCCTCCCGTCTGTTCATAGCCAGTCGACCGTCACTGTACGGTTCATTGCGTAGGCCTACTGTATTCAGAGCATTTGTCATTTTCGTGAGTTTTGTCTCAAACTTGTGCGTTTCATTGCTTGACAGAGCCACCTTTCGTTTCTTCTTAATTTGTCTACTGTTTATGAAGCCTATAGGCCTAATAAAGAAGGATTGCCATGATTTACATTGATCTATAATGGTGTTTTATTTGTATATGTTTTATTATTTCAGGTCCCTGATCGCTCATAAGGTCAGGATTTTCCCTCTTCGTCATCAGGTAAAGCTCACGTCTATCTTACTGGCTCTGGCGTCTTCCTGATCTTTTTCCCGGTTTGTTCCGAAGTTTCTTCGCCAGCATAAAAAGCCGTTAATTCATTTACATCTTGTGCCGAAGACTAGAATACTTTGATCTTTACCTTCACGTCCCCCATACACATTCTTGATGGGTCCATCAATTTTGGGCACGGAAGAAAATTTACTTTATTCTCTGTTGACTTTAAGTTAAAGAGAAATTAATTTTCACTTTAAAACGGGTTTGAGAGTAAGTAGATCTAAGTTACGTTACTTTCATAAAAGATGAGGTGTCAGTCGGTACAAAATTCCATACCGATTTCAGAAGGCTTACTATTTCGGGGAGGTACGAGTTGTGTCCCGCGGTCAAGAAAGCGTATCAGTTGCGTTCCAAGGTGTCTGCTTCATGTGTATCATACAGAGACACGACCAAACCTCCAGAACAGAACGGGAAGCGAACCCTCAGAGCAGCGAGGGATATCACACACAGACACCACACACACACCACATAACGTCTAAGTTTCCGACTTTTTCGACAGCAACGTATACCTGAAGTGCATGGCATTTCGTAATCTGTTTCATGTTTTGGCGATAACTTTAATGTGTAAATTGATCTCTTGCTCTAACAATTCTGCGTTCTTTGATACACAATACTGTTAGTTTCTTCTTGCATCAATCCCTCTTTTCAAATATCCACTACAACGCGAGATATATTCTGACAGTTTCCCTTAATGCTCTCAGAGAAATTTCTGCAGGCCCAAAATGAGCTGTAAAAATAATTATAATTATATTAACAAAACTGAAAAAAAAAACTCATTGAAAATAAAGCAGTTGCTTTTTAATTAATATCGGTTTAATTTCTATAAAATAAATGTTTACGTGGTATCTAAATTCTTAATTGAAATCAAAAATATCTGTACATTCCTATGACACTCTTTTTAACGTATTCACTCTTTATGTTGCTGTGCTTGCCTTTCCCTTGTGTCCAAATTTTAAACAACTCCTTGTGCTTTAATTTTGTATTTATCTGTAAATAATTGTGCGAAATTTTTTCATAGTTTATTATAAAATATGTAACAATAAATACGTACATATATGTCTAAGAATATAAAGTGTATGTTTATAAACATAACATACATAATGTGTAAGATGGTTAGTCGTCCACACTACTAACTTTTTATTCAAATCGAAGGTGGGCACTCAAAATGGTAGATTACATGTTAAGCCGCATGATCAAATTCTCTATGTAGGTCTACATGACACTATATTGTGCAGTCGTTAATAACTTTCAGAGTGGCATGTGTTAGCAGTTAATGTTTTGTATCATAATAATAAAGTTTGAAGCTATACAATAATACAACAAACGGAGCTGGATCGGCTCATCAATTTTACAGCTCTATGTAAATAATGGACTTAAAATTTTATGCAACAAAAAAATCAGCATAATATAAATTGATATAAAATTATTTATTTCTCTTGAAATATTACGTTTTTAATTAGTTCACACATTACATAACTTTATTGCTCTGCACCGTAATCAGTTCTCTCAATAAATTAAATTGTCACTGTAAAAATAATTAATAAAACCACTACCAGAGTTTGCATAAAAAGTACCTTTCCAAAACGCTGCTACTAACAACGCTCTGTTTGTGAGATTTGCGCTCTTCTAGGATATTACGCAGCGTCAAGTGGTAATCCTTTACCGGCGTTTTGGGACAATGTATTGGTCCCATCTTCAAGGTTCAAGAAGTCTTACTTCTTGACCCTTGAAGATGGGACCGATACGTTATCCTGAAACGTCGGTAAAGGATTACCACTTGACGCTGAGTAATATCTCATCAACAAAGCGGCGGAAGCCTGAAATAACGCTCTGTTTGTTTGCCTGTACCGAAAACAAATCCACCCCAAATGTCATAAAACGTACATTTTCGTTACCCTGAGAACTTCCTGTTACCCCTCAAGTAGATTTCTAAGCGTTTTGTCGAAGCCGAAGAGTTTTAATTTTTTACCAGGTCTCGCTTAATTTGACCCACGTTACAGCGTCGCAGACGGACATCGAACCAAGGTACCCTTGACCCGATTCGACACTAGAGCCGTTCGGTTTTTCCTCAGCAGCCTTCTATACAACTGTTATACCTGAAAACTGACCGCGGGACGCAACGAATACCCTGATCCTCAGCAGCCTGGGACGCAACTAACATACTGACCCTCAGCAGCCTGGGACGCAACTAATACACTTAACCCTCAGCAGCCTGGGACGTAACTAATACACTTACTCTCAGCAGCCTGAGACGCAACTACTACACTGACCCTCAGCAGCCTGGGACGCAACTAATACACTGACTCTCAGCAGCCTGGGACGCAACTATACACTGACTCTCAGCAGCCTGGGACGCAACTAATACACTGACCCTCAGCAGCCTGGGACGCAACTAATACACTTAACCCTCAGCAGCCTGGGACACAACTAATACACTGACTCTCAGCAGCCTGGGACGCAACTAATACACTGACCCTCAGCAGCCTGGGACGCAACTAATACACTTAACCCTCATCAGCCTGGGACGCAACTAATACACTTACTCTCAGCAGCCTGGGACGCAACTAATACACTAACTCTCAGCAGCCTGGGACGCAACTAATACACTGACTCTCAGCAGCCTGGGATGCAACTAATACACTGACTCAGCAGCCTGAGACGCAACTAATACACTGACCCTCAGCAGCCTGGGACGCAACTAATACACTTAACCCTCAGCAGCCTGGGACGCAGCTAATACACTGACCCTCAGCATCCTGGGACGCAACTAATACACTTAACCCTCAGCAGCCTGGGACGCAACTAATACACTTAACCCTCAGCAGCCTGGGACGCAACTAATACACTGACCCTCAGCAGCCTGGGACGCAACTAATACGCTTAACCCTCAGCAGCCTGGGACGCAACTAATACACTTAACCCTCAGCAGCCTGGGACGCAACTAATACACTGACCCTCAGCAGCCTGGGACGCAACTAATACACTTAACCCTCAGCAGCCTGGGACGCAACTAATACACTTAACCCTCAGCAGCCTGGGACGCAACTAATACACTGACCCTCAGCAGCCTGGGACGCAACTAATACACTGACCCTCAGCAGCCTGGGCACAACTAATACACTTAACCCTCAGCAGCCTGGGACGCAACAAATACACTGACCCTCAGCAGCCTGGGACCAACTAATACACTTACCCTCAGCAGCCTGGGACGCAACTAATACACTGACCCTCAGCAGCCTGGGACGCAAAAATACACTGACCCTCAGCAGCCTGGGACGCAACTAATACACTGACCCTCAGCAGCCTGGGACACAAGTAATACACTTAACCCTCAGCAGCCTGGGACGCAACTAATACACTGACCCTCAGCAGCCTGGGACGCAACAATATACACTTACCTCAGCAGCCTGGGACGCAACTAATACCTGACCCTCAGCAGCCTGGGACCAAACTAATACACTTACCTCAGCAGCCTGGGACGCAAAAATCCTGACCTCACAGCCTGGACACAATAATACACTTAACCCTCAGCAGCCTGGGACCAATAATACACTTAACCCTCAGCAGCCGGACGCAACAAATGCACTGACCTCAGCGCCTGGACCAATAATACTACCCTCAGCAGCCTGGGACGCAACAATACACTGACCCTCAGCAGCTGGACGCAACTAAACACTGACCCTCAGCAGCCTGGGACGCAACTAATACACTTAACCCTCAGCAGCCTGGGACGCAACTAATACACTAGACCTCAGCAGCCTGGGACGCAACTAATATCCTGACCCTCAGCACCTGGGACGCAACTGATACCCTGACCCTCAGCAGCCTGGGACGCAACTAATACCTGACCCTCAGCAGCCTGGGACACAACTAATACACTGACCCTCAGCAGCCTGGGACGCAACTAATACCCTGACCCTCAGCAGCCTGGGACACAACTTAATACCCTGACCCTTAGGAGCCTGGGACGCAACTAATACCCTGACACAGCAGCCTGGGACGCAACTAATACACTGACACAGCAGCCTGGGACGCAACTAATACACTGACCCTCAGCAGCCTGGGACGCAACTAATACACTGACCCAGCAGCCTGGGACGCAACTAATACACTGACACAGCAGCCTGGGACGCAACTAATACACTGACACAGCAGCCTGGGACGCAACTAATACACTGACACAGCAGCCTGGGACGCAACTAATACACTGACCCTCAGCAGCCTGG
The DNA here is from genome assembly GCA_021186555.1 of Reticulitermes speratus. Lineage (NCBI taxonomy): Eukaryota > Metazoa > Arthropoda > Insecta > Blattodea > Rhinotermitidae > Reticulitermes > Reticulitermes speratus. The sequence continues at coordinate 14,444,786 of JAJKFL010000005.1, read as the reverse complement.
GACGCAACTAATACACTGACCCAGCAGCCTGGGACGCAACTAATACACTGACACAGCAGCCTGGGACGCAACTAATACACTGACACAGCAGCCTGGGACGCAACTAATACACTGACACAGCAGCCTGGGACGCAACTAATACACTGACCCTCAGCAGCCTGGGACGCAACTAATACACTGACCCAGCAGCCTGGGACGCAACTAATACACTGACACAGCAGCCTGGGACGCAACTAATACACTGACACAGCAGCCTGGGACACAACTAATACACTGACCCTCAGCAACTTGGTACGCAACTAATACACTGACCCAGCAGCCTGGGACGCAACTAATACACTGACACAGCAGCCTGGGACGCAACTAATACACTGACACAGCATCCTGGGACACAACTAATACACTGACCCTCAGCAACTTGGTACGCAACTAATACACTGACCCAGCAGCCTGGGACGCAACTAATACACTGACACAGCAGCCTGGGACACAACTAATACACTGACCCTCAGCAACTTGGTACGCAACTAATACACTGACCCAGCAGCCTGGGACGCAACTAATACACTGACACAGCAGCCTGGGACGCAACTAATACACTGACACAGCATCCTGGGACGCAACTGATACGCAGTCCTTATCTGAATAGTGACCGGGGACGCAACTTGTAAACCCCGACTACTCGTATTTCGGCATCTAATCATTTCTTCGGTTTCAGGGATACTTCAATTCTACAACTAGGTGCAGGCATGTAATTACAGTCATTCTGTAGACCCTATTGCCTTTACGCGTACGTCTTTTACAAATCGTAGCTTATGTAAATAGGCTATAATTTAAGCTGTATAATATAATTGAATAGGATGTAGTGCAAAAATTGCAATTTTTAAATAATCTTAAAATCTAGCATTGGTAAGGAATGGGCCGTCTAACACAACAATATCAACACTTTATTGCAGTTGGTCGGCTACATGTTTCGGCCGTAACAATCGGTCATCATCAGGCCGTGGTATTACAAGGAAAATGTAACTGCTGCAATACTCTTTATTTTAAACATACCTTTGTGATAATACATAAAGTGTAAAGCAATGAACCGTCAATCACAATAAGAATTTTATTTTTTCAGAAATTTAGTGTGTTTTGCAACATGTTTCGGCCAACTTGACCATCTTCATGTAATACAATTGTGTACGGAGTAGGCTACGTGGGAGTAAATTAGCAACATAATAATAATAATAAGTAGTAATAATGGTAATAAGTAAGGTTATGTTATAGAAATAAATCCTGAGTGTGAGGTATTGCAGCTGTATGGAGTTTTATCTTCGCCAGTTATCGGTTATATTAATTAAGGTGTTCGATTGTGGTGTTTAATATTACTTTATGTTGATTTTGTAGGGTAGGTTCGTGGGTTTAACTTAAACCCACGAACCTACCCTACCGACCGTCTGCAATAAAGTGTTGATATTGTTGTGTTAGATGACCCCTTCTTTTCTAATGCTGTTTACCTCAAACACAACGGGATGAAGAACGTCAAAATTAAAATTTAGTCTTAATCACCATAGGTTATTCCACCTGTTCATATACCTAAGTTTTGTACGTGTTTCCTTTTTTCTTCCTTTTGTTCTGTCTAATAAATTACACTTTCCCCCAAAACAGTTTGCAATATACGGTGTCCCGTTTGATGAAGGTTCCAAATAGCCCAATTATCCCTTCCTAGCAATCACTGCTACGCTCACTTGTGATTTGTAACGCCGATGTGCTTAGTAAATTTAGTGGAAAATGTGTTGGTTGTTTACATTTACAAATGATGGCTAGCAATTCCCGGCTCTTATTAGTGATTGTAGGAAATATTAGGCATATTGCGTGTTTGATAGTCATTGAGTGTCATGGAGTTGTGCTGTAAAAACAAGTGACGAAAGAGAAAGGAGCCTAGCCTGTCTTTCTTTCAAATCAACTCCATGTGTCACATTAGTTCATCTTGCTGCTGTTAAGGATGGTAAGTCTGTGTTGACAAAAAAAAATGTTGTTTTACTGCACGTAAAGCCCAATTGATAGCAATTACTAGTGACTGCTAACATTTCCAAGTGAAAGGTAGAAGTGGATGTATTGTTTTGCCCTTTCACTGAACTCAGCGGTAATGACTAGCAATCGCTGGTTTCTCACAATCACTCTGACATCGACATCGAATAATTTCCGCAGTTTCATATCATGTCGATTTCTCGATATACAGTGGCAATGTAGCGGAATATTGGCTATCACTCCTGCTTCGTATTTGGGAGTTACCGGGTTCAAACTTTGTCCAGAAACCGGCTAGCCTGACTGAAGTATTCTGAGGTATTTCTCCGTTCCTCCAGGCACATTTCAGGATAATATCTTAAGCCAGGTCACGACAGCTTCCTTCCACATCCTTGCCTATTTATGATTAGGATTTTAAGTATCATACTACTGGTCAACACTAATATGTTCGTGACTACATTTTCGACAGGTCAATTAACTACACCATAAATAAATGCAAATGGCATACACGTTTATGTGGATGAACTGAATAAGGCTTCAAATCTGTTGCTGCAGCCAAGCACGCATGATCATGCCCAACCTTCTTGGATGCTTTGAACAGTATCCGTCGGTTGTTACTGCCTGTTCCCCTGAACGCAAGTGATTGGTTCCCCGTGGACATGCACGCCTCTCATTGTCACAGCGTGACCGCGCTTCCTGGTTGGCTGGATTGAACCGGAACTCTTCAGAGGGGAAACGGAAATTGTCTTGAGCTGCGTGCGCACCATAAGTGGTTATATTTTTTTAAGTCTTGATTGCCTGTCATGTCATCACAACATGAACTCTTCTGGCTGGAGTGGTGCCGGGAATTGTAATCAGGATATGAGCTATTTTAGATTATTTTTCTGTCTAGAATCAGAAAGAAATTACAAAATTTGGACCCTTCCAGCAAAATTTGAGAACAGCATTTTCCAAATTTTATTTGCCAATCATTAAGTTTTAACATTGCTGTTTACATAGGCCTTTATTTGTTTTCAAATTTCCTGGGTTATACAACGACGCTTTGCCGGTCGAATACATTGTAGTAAGCCGCGACGTCGAATGCAGAGTGACCATGAAAAGAGAGGTGTAAGAGGGATTGGTTAGGGGCTGCGCCAGATTTTTTCTGCGGGTGAATCAGAGGGTGCGTTCAGATATTTGTAATAAAATATGCAAAATATCTCAACCAATCATGAAGAACAAAGCTACTTTTGAAGGTGAAAATACGCACACTATAATCAAATATTTGCTTTATTTTATTTAATTTCTTGAGCCATACTTAACGAATGTTCAAAGTCCTAATTTGTCTGAAGGACGGATGGATAGACATGGCGAAGCTAAAAGGCGTATTTTACAACTTTTTGTTGAGACCCTGCGTAAAGCAATAATGGTTAGTCTTGCCATGTTGAGGGGTGAATTTTCCTATTCTGATGCTCAGTTCGAACTTGCCTACTAATATTTATAAATCGGGGCGTGTCATAAGTTACTTTGCCAATGCTAGTGGAGCGAGGTCATTTAAGTTGCTCATTATCCCTATTGTTTGTTGGAAAAGTCTTCAGCCGGCGACGACAAGAACAGATTCTCTCGCAGGCCCAGTGGGCCCTAGGTGCGTCACACTGTTTTTATTTCGTGCTGATTTTCTTCCTCATAACGTTTAATCAACTCTGTTGAAGGTTTCACCTCTACTTCAGCACTTTCTTGCATAGCGTGAGTAGTGCTGTCCTAAATGTCTGAGCGTAGCATATGGAGGAAGGATTTGCAGCTCGTGTGCAACGCGCTAGCCACTTGTAAAACGCCGCTGTTTTCGGTGAAGCGTCTTTCAGATCCATTGATTACTCGTATTTCGTCAGTCACTGGGATGAATACTTAGGTTCGTAATATTCGCATGAGGATACTGCTGTTTCTTCGCTGTTAATAATCTCGTTTCAGTCACAACGTACTGTACGTGAGATGGCAGACACTTCTCCCGAACTCCCGAAATAACTTTAACTTCAATGCTGTTGCTCTCAGCAAATGGTTTTCTTTCGAACCAGATTTTCTTGGAAGAAGCTAAACATATTTTCACTGTTGAGAAAGTACTGCCACAATCTCGGGCTACCGTGCATGCATTTGTTAATGTTGCAGTAATCAGACAGGAGTTTTGATTCCTTCAACATTTCTTGAAATAGATAAGGGTGAAATATGAATGATGTCTTTAGGTGTTTAGCTAATGTAATAAACCTGTAGTGCCGATCCCAGTGGCCGTGCGGTCTAAGGCGTGGGTCTTCGGCCGCTCGCTTACTAGGATCGTGGGTTCGAATCCCACCGGGGGCATGGATGTCTGTCTCTTGTGAGTGTTGTGTGTTGTCAGGTAGAGGTCTCTGCGATGAGCTGGTCCCTCGTCCAGAGGAGTCCTACCGACTCTGGTGTGTCTCAAATGTGTGACCATGAAACTTCGACGAAACGAGGAGGCCCAGGCCCATATTAGGCTGTCGAGCCATACAAAAAAAAATAAAGAAACCTGTAGTGGTCGTTGATGTCTCTTTGATCTGAGTGCTAAATTCTGCCAATGTCACTGATGTTACTGGGAAAGTCTTCTTTCCTGCAGAGCAAGATTTGTATTGACGTGATCAGCGGTTATCTCTTAAACTTTGTCTATCTTTCGAGTGTACAATTTCTGCTGTACTGTCATGCAGAGAGGATGCGTCACTGAACCACTCGTGAACACGTACAGTCTCTCCAATACTACAAAGGAGTTTGTTGCTGGTTTTGTGGATTTGCAGACATCGTGACTTACTAGATTCAAGCCATGGTGCATACAGGGTAGACTACATAAGAACTTGAGGGACATTGTTTCAGCAATACTCTACTCCACTGCAAGCCTAGTTATTACGTTCGCCCCATTATAAGTTCGGGCAAAGCAATTACCTACATCTATTCTGCACTTGTCGAGGGTACGTTTGATATAAGACAGACGGGATTTCGCGTCTGTCATTTCTCCTGGCCGAAATCCTAAAAACTTTTTATGCATAGAGTCATTTGAATAGTAACTAATTACAATGGATATCTGTTCAGTCTTGATGATATTTGACTCTTCAACAACAATTCAAAGTATTGAGCTTCCTCAACTGCACTTTTAATGGCAGCTAATGTTAGTGCTGAACAAAATATGTATCGTGCTCTTCTGCACAGAATGATGAGTGTCGTTTATGTTTCCAGAGCCACGGTTCTTTTTGCTGAGTGGAGGATCACTTTTCCTATAATGTGTAGAATTACCAGAAAATTACCTGCAATAGCCTAGACACACAAGGTGCGCATAAACATGCAGGGAGCGCATACTCGTAGTTATACAGGATTTACTTTCGTAAATGAAAAAATTCGTCGGGTTTGACCCAGACTCTGTAGTGTCAAACTTTATCAGAAATGACCCATCTTTCTAATCGTTGAATTTCAGTTGTACACACTATAGGCAGATGGATATATCTACCTTACTACAATAATACAAACCAATTGTATGTACGGCACGCAAGGGGGAAGGAGGGTCCGTTTTTAAAGATGTATCCCAATTACAATGGTGACATCCACGACAATAGGACCGGGTCTGACACTCAAGTGTTTTCCTTTGCCCTGAAGGACTAGTGCCAGGGTTCCTGTCTGAGCTGAAGAGCTTGTCACATTTGATACGACGTGTTCGTCCCACGATTGAAACAGTAACTGGGGCCTCGAGGGGTGGTTTCGACATACCACAGGGGTGGGACACAGGGCTCGAGAGGAGAATGCTGTTGTTTCAAGCAGCACTGTTTTATTTCCTGCTGTTGGTAGGGAATTTTGAGATTTGTTGTTACTGCAGTGTCTATTGATTTCAGCGGTATTGTGGTTGGCGCTATTTTGCAGTTATTAATTTGTTTTCTTCTTTTTTAATCTTCGAGTTTTAAACACTTCTTATCCGATTCACAATTAAACTCGAAACGGTTCCTGGAGACATTCCGTAGAAATTCTGGATGGGGGAAACCAAACGTCACTGTTCAGTATTGGAAACTTCTGTTTCGTATATTAGAAGTCCCGAATTCAGGTCTTGATCTGGGGCCTCACATTCTTGACTGAAAGTTTTATTCTTTTTTCTCCTTGCATGAAAATGTAGCGATAATGCTTTAAAATACGTCACGGTCTCTTCGTTCTGTAACCTATCAAAGGACTGTGCACCGGTAACAACCAGGTGTTGCAAAACGCTGACGAGTCTCGCTTAAATACGGAAAATGTACTCAGCTCAGCAGCATAAATTCTATTCTATTCTAATATGCTTTTCCATTTTTCTTCACATATCATTACATAACGTGGGCAGCTGAAAATAGTCATTAAACAAGCTTCGGCTTCCACCTTTTTATCTCCTATTTATCTACTACTTGATACAATTTAAAGGCCCTTGAACTATCACTACAGAAGCTGCAGCCCAAGTTTCACCTCCCGTTTAGAATAGAGCTGTGAGACTGTTATTCATAAGAAGAATTACACGACAGGCTTCATCTACCAAGTAACGATTCTTTCATCGCGCTGTTTCACTACCTGCCTAACCTCTTCAAGTGATTCCAATACAAACAGGACCTATATTCGTTTTATGTAAAACGGGATTAGAGCTTTCACAGTATGGTTTGCTATAGCGATAATGCTGGAATCTCGGTGAGGCCACAGGCTAATCTGCTTGAGGTTTCCCGCGGCTTTACTCAGTCACTCCAGGCAAGTTCCTTGGCATTAACTCGATTAGGCCACGGCCATTTTTAAGTCTTCTCTACTTTATCATTAATGTGGCATCGTACAGTTCGACGCTGTGTGCCTATAGTCTGAGTTAATGACATCGTCGTAAATTAAGCGGCAAAAGGTGACAATCATATTAATGAACACTGAACGAAAATTGTGAACACACTGAATGAAATTATGGGGCTATAAATGTCTATACTTACCATTGACAACAATATTAGCCTATAACTGCAGCAATTGTAGGCCTACTGTATGGAGTCGAATAAATTTCGTACAACGTATTGATGATTAGGCCTAATGGTAACTGAAGACAGCCCATCTCGGACAGTTTATAGATGGGCCTACCGCCCTGACATTTTCCTTCTTCGGCAGAGATACGTTTATTTTTGCCACCACAGTGTTCAGACCTGCATTTTTTCCTTCTTAGGGAGTTTCTGAGTCCGTCTGGTCGGAATGGCGCTTAAAATGGGCCACAGCTCCTTCCTACCTATTTCTTTTTTCAATTTACCGAACGAGATTTTTCATTTATTCCACTCGACGCTAAAGAACCGCCAAAGCTGCTAGAACGTTCTTAAATAGTTTACGATCTGCCCATGTGTAACTGTATCTGTATCTGTATCTGTCCATATGCAACTGTATCTGTATCTGTCCATATGCAACTGTATCTGTATCTGTCCATATGCAACTGTATCTGTATCTGTCCATATGCAACTGTATCTGTATCTGTCCATATGCAACTGTATCTGTATCTGTCCATATGCAACTGTATCTGTATCTGTCCATATGCATCTGTATCTGTCCATATGCAACTGTATCTGTATCTGTCCATATGCAACTGTATCTGTATCTGTCCATATGCAACTGTATCTGTATCTGTCCATATGCAACTGTATCTGTATCTGTCCATATGCAACTGTATCTGTATCTGTCCATATGCAACTGTATCTGTATCTGTCCATATGCAACTGTATCTGTATCTGTCCATATGCAACTGTATCTGTATCTGTCCATATGCAACTGTATCTGTATCTGTCCATATGCAACTGTATCTGTATCTGTCCATATGCAACTCTGTGTCTCAATCATTGTGTAGTGCCTATTGCTTTTTCGTATAGGCTATACTCAGTACATGAGAATGTCTCGCGCTCTAAGAGATAGCCTAATATGGACTTCAAAATTTTTATTTTGCAGAACGTAGTGGTAAATTAATCTTGTAAACTTAAAATTATTTCTTATGTACTTGTAAATGGATTATCTAAAAATTGGTGATAGTTTCTTTTAAATTAAATTACAGCCAGTAAAGTTTTAGGCCTATGATTAAAAATAAAAATGGAAATTAAGTTCAAAGGCCGGAAGTTCGGACTACAGACTCACAAAATACAATAAAGTTGGAAAGTATACTACAGCACTGCATCCATTACGTATCCTACATCTGTGTCTAGGAAAGGCAAGTACTCTACCAACATTTAGGTTAAAGTACAGTTTAGTGTTTAAGTTTTGATGCCCTTAGTTATTGTGCTAACAGTTGAGTCGTTTTAAGCATATTAACCAACAAAATAATGTAGGCTTATCTCTGACGCACTTTATCGCAGCATATATCTGGCAGTTGGAGAAAATGCCCTTGTGAACAAGGAAAGACCGTACAACATTTTGCTGCCTAGAGTAGGTCAGCAACAAATTCACTCACTTAGTCCCTTTTTCCTTGCAGTGTTCAATACCACCCTCCCCCCTCCTTACCTCCGTGACCCTCAAGAGACATTACTTCACATGTAGAATTCTGTGCTTCAACCCTGTTCCTGTCATTCTGTGTGTTACGTATTCATGTATTGTATATACTGTATATTTATGTGGCCCACAACATACATGCTTGAGAACGTAAGGCCTATTTGTTGCCTCAATAAATGATGTAATGGCGAGACAAGTAAGAATGTTGCGTAACTAATTATGTTTGTTTTCGATTCGAACGGAATACAGAGAGTAACACTGTTCTGGCAGTAAATTAAGATCACTGTTGTGCCCTACCATTTCCACTCTGAGAACTGTTATACCTAAACCAGCCAGCAAGGTACACGTAGATTTATAATGCGTTGTACCTCATACAACCTGTGTAAGAACTTTAATAGAATCATGCTGTGGGCTCTGGTGTCAGTAACTGATGTGGCTTGGACAGGAAGACACAACAAAGACAATCCTTAATTTATTTCTTGAGTTCATCGAAATTATTGTGAGTTTACCTTCGTGATATTAACCAACAAAACGAGAAATCTGGTCTATAAATTCGTGTGCTCGAAGGCTTGCATAGTGAGCAGCAATTTAAGAAGATATGAAAGCCTACTCAGTTACATCACTCTTTACTTAACATCGCTTGCAATGACTACAGTGAATGTAGACTTGTGGTGTTTCGGTAAAAGTTTAAGTTGCGCTTCATTAAGCGCCAGGCCATGAAGACGATTTTGGAGTGGATGTGTAGCTCTGTCCATTTTTAGCGTTGTTGCTAGATGGAAGAGTTGATCAGCTTCATGTTCTGGTCGCTTTACACCTAGGGGAATAACCACTGTACACATTGTATAGGAAGCTGAGTGGGTCTCAAAGCCAGCCTGGCCTCTGTGGCGAACAGAAAAAACTCCACTTTGTCGAGAATGGAATTGCTGTTTACCGCTCTTCCAGCCCGGATCCTGTTCAATATAGGCTACTGATTGTTATCCCCACTCAATAATATCGAATCTTGGAGGACTGAGGAGGAGTGTCAATTACCACGGTTCGTGCGTTCTCTCAATTTCTTACAGCAAAACGACAAGTCTAAGAGAAAGTTACTGTGTCTTAGTGTCATTGCAGCGTGGTTATGATAACTGGCATTTATAATTCCGCAATTGCCGACGCACAGAGAACTGTGCTTTGACCTGTACCTACCAGTGTTTTGTGTGGGTATAACTTCTCCATAGTCGTGAACGAGGAACTGTTCAAAATGGAGCTGAAATTTATTTCGAGGCTACGGCAGCTAAGAATAAGTTGTGGTGGTAGGCTGCATATTTTTCACTTCATACAAAGCAGCCCTTTCATTTGCTTGCAAATTACTTTTTTATCGTGACATTCCTAAGATGTACGAGTATGTCGTATGATTACACACTAATTGTCAACCGCTGTAGATTAACGCCTGATACACCACTCCAAATTCTTGAGTTCAGTGTTTAATGTCTGTCGCCAACAGCTCTTCGGAGGAACATTTTTCGTCTTTTTATTGCTCGAATACAAATACATAGGTCTATCATCAAGAATGTTACAAAATCATGTATTTTTAGTACGGCTGTGTCCCTGAAGGTGAGGCAGCCGGGGAGTAAGGCTGACCACTTAACTCTATCTAATGTCGAGGTTTATGAGTGGAGCTGTAAATCCACACTCTCTCTACATACTGTCATGTTGTATGCGGGGATAACTTTACCTTTCTTAAAATACATGTAGGCGTAGCAGTGTACAGGTTCATGATTTTGCAAGTTGCTACATTCAAAGTACTTTCACATCAGGCGTATAGGTCTATCACAGTTTTCCTCAGTTATCTAGGCTGTATGCACCCGAGGGGACTGACTAAAATCACGAAAAATATTACTCGTTGTAGACGGCAACACGGCGAGGATTCGAGCCCGTATTTCTTATGCGAGGCAGCCTGCGCGTTATCGTTGCTGTAAGCAGCCTGTTGACAGTAGCTCTATGTTACATTGAGGAGGACGTGACGCCACTGGAGTAGGCCTATGTCCACATTTTGAAATAAAACCACTTGCAATTTATATCCTAAAATAGTACGTGTGTATTGGCCTATTCGTAGATGGGAGGATAATATTAAATGGATCTTCAAGAAGTGGGATGGGAAGGCATGGAATAGATTGATCTGGCTTAGGATAGGGACAGGTGGCAGGCACTTGTGAATGCGGTAATGAACCTTCGGATTCCATAAAATACGGGGAATTTCTTGACTTACTGAGGACCTCTTAGCTTCTCAGGATAGACTGTTCCATGGAGTTAGTTAGTTAGTCAGTTAGTTGTGTATTAGCCTATTTGTGATTTTGAAATAACGTTCATCATAGTTGAACATTGCAGTGAATTATTAAACCTATAACATAACTGAAAGAAAATAGTTTTTTGAAGAATCAAGTTGACGTAAAGCAATGCACTTAGGATCTTATAAAAATATAAGCCTATACGTGTATATATAACTAAACAGCCAAGAGTATTTTACTTACGATGATTTTTTATTTTGCAGAAAGAAAGAAATAAGGAACTAAGAAATACGCGAGATTTTAAGTTACGCTGTAATGTTCTCATTCAGAAGCAGTGTAAAGACAACTGTTTTTTCGTGGTTCAGTGTGTCAAATTAGAAGCCGCGTAACATCGCGATTTGTACCGAGTGCCAATTTAACCTGTTCAGCTCATCAAGTTTGCTTTGTTCAGCTTATCGTGGCGGTCCATAACTTAATCACACACAAGCACGCTGCAGTTTCTGCTGCAGTAATATTGTCTATAGGATACATGCGAAAAATCTTGAATCCACACCACAAAGATAGGGCATCAAGGGGCTTGATGATTACACTTGACTCCAGAGCCATTCGTGTCCCCCCAGTAGCCACCTGGCGGTCAGATCCACTACTACAACCACCAAACACCCAACTTTCGCTGTTACCCGTAACACAAAAGAACTCGAAAAGACAAGTGAAAAAAAAAAGAAGAGAAAGATAAAGCGGGGGGGTGGGGGATGTTAGTATTTTAGCCTTGTTTATTTCCCCCAAGCGTTGTGTTCGTAGTTCTCTCGTTTCTGCATGGTACTTGGTTCCTCTGTGTGCCATCAGGAACTTGTGAAGACAGCAGAAGCTCTCGGATCTCCCCTCTACCACGCTTTTGCAGTAGTCTCAAAGCAAGTACAAGCTGGATGAGGTTACTCTTCCTGCAGTCTGTTCAAGAGCGGTAGGAGAGGAATTTCTTTTATGGTTCTCGCTGAAGGGGAAGGTTTTATAAAATGTGTAAGTATTGTGGGAAGTTAAAGGGTATGTCATAAAATATACTTTGCTAGGACATGCAATAATGTGTATAGAATCCTTACATTATTTAACATCAGCTCAATTCTTCAGAAGGACCGTTTTTAATTATGTTGTAAACATAATGAATGATTCATTGCAGTGTTCAACTGGGTTGAACATTACTTTAAAATCGCAAATGGGGTTTATTATAATAGTAAATTATAATCTCTTTTATTCCAAAATATTTACACCCTCCTCAATGAACATAGACCTACTGCTAACGGGCGGATTAGAGTAACGATAACTCGTAGACTATGACTCGCATACGAAATGCGGTTTCGAATCCCCGGCGTCTCGCCGTGTATCACGGGTAATATTTATAGCGATTTGTCTCAGTCATGCACTTAAATATTAGGATACTATTTTTAAGAAGATAGTAATGGCTTGCGCCCACATCCGAATTCGTGATTCCCGCTTATCTGATTGGACGCTGCAAAACATATGCCACACGTCTGCACGTAGCAGTAACACAGTCATGAGGTGCCGAGTTCTGAACTGGGCGTGAAAACTGGCTCTCTTCCATCAGATTTTTCATGGACTTTTTTTTGTCCTGTCATATTATTTCCTTACTTTGCATATAGATGAGTACAGTAAAGTCGTTACTTTGACGAAGCAGTCTACTATAGAGAGAGAGTAAAAAAAGGTGCACTAAAATTATCTTACAATAAATCAAAACAAAATAAGCGAAATTAGTCAACTAAGCGAGCAAAATAAACCAGTCGTAACTAATTAAGATTTGACCAAGGTGCGATAAGCTAAGGCAAATGAAATAAAACGCAATCCCACCACACGAAACCGAAGAGGTCGAAACCAAAGACAATTAACCATATCAAAATAAAATAAGCAGGAATAAACCAAAGTAGTAACTTACGTAAAAATCCATGTAACGCAGTTTATTCCCATCTCTCTCCGATAATCATCACGTTTACTTTTCTGACATTCCTTGCTGAATGCGACAGTGATAATTACTTTAATTAGCCCACAGTCGGGACCCTTCAGTTTATCACCTACCTGCGTCCACAAACGTCTTATCATGTTCGATGCTATGGTCTATGACTGAAACATCGTTGAATAACTGGGCAAGCACACAGTTGATCAGACTTGCTGAAGCTATTTATTCAGTCATTAACGCATTCATTTCAAACATGCCCTATCCTTGTTTTCTGAGTCATATCGTCCCCATTGTGCAGGGGCGCTGCGTACTCGCGCCACGCCGCAGTGTCTGGGCACCAGTATCTCCCTCCCTCCCTCCCTCCCTCCCTCTCTCTCTCTCTCTCTCTCTCTCTCTCTCTCTCTGCGGGATAATGTTGATCGATTCTGACCAGGACTGAATGTGGTTACACTGTACTGCTGCTTTCATCGAATTTACCGTAATTCAAAATGGTTGTTCACTTTCACGAATAAGTTTTCGATAAGGCCTAAGTACGTTTCTGGGGTGGCTCAGTAAGTAGGCCTATAGTGACTGACAAGGGACTCACGACCGAGGCTTTCTCCCCGGTTGGAATTTTCTCTTGCTAGTTATGGACCAATTCAGCCTCATATCCTATGGGTACCAGAGGCTCGTACCCGTGTACGGAACAGCCGGACAGCGAGGCTGCCGCTCGCCACCACCTACGATTTCCTTCACCTAACTTGGCCTCTTGGCCAGCGGCAAGGCACTCTTAGGTCTATAAAGGAGGACAGGTCCCCAGAATAAAGCGTTTTAATGCCCTTACGAGACGAAAGGAAATTTTAAAACCGAGGAAAAGATAAACCGCTTGCAGCCTAGTGGTTAGTGTATGTTCGTCCGGTGTAATACTAAGAAGTTTTCATTTTGCTCACACAGTGTATTTACGTTTTTCATATGATTGTCACAGTAAACAACGATTACATGCATCTCCCTGTGCGGTACAAGCTGGCTCTTTGTGTGCAATGTAGATAAATTGTACTGATCGAAATTTCTTCATAATGCTGTCCTCCAAACACAAACTCAGCCCACATGCTCAACTTTTTTGTTCTGCTGCATACTCACAACGGTCCACGTCCAATCACGCTGCCTTCTTAATTTCCAAAGGCTTTGCCTCATTTTCAGCCTATCTTTACCAGAAGGACGAGCGGGCACTGCCTGGGAACCTTCCTTATTCCTCCTGTAATAATGTGGTCTTCAAGTCCCTGCCATATCTCGGGCGGGTAGTCGCCTACCTCTCACAGAGGCCCGGGGTTGATGTGAGAGTTGTAGTGGACAAAGTGGCACTGGGACAGGTTTTCCTCCGAATAATTCGGTCTTCCGCCAATGCTCCTTACTCGTCTTCTTCACCTTAATACTCTTCATTAGAAAGACAATCGGGCGAAGCCTGTGAACCTTCAAACAAAGCAGTCCTATTTCGGATATCGGCGGAGCATTGGACAGAAGAGTATATTCACATTGCTGTTTTAGGCTTCAAAGCGTTAAGGAGCCAGTGTTTAGAGCATCGAGCGGGGTTGCTGTCATTTCCATGCCTTCATAGTTCTTCTTTAATATGATTAGTCTTTGTAACTTATGTATTGTATCCTCTGTTCTGGTAGGTCTGTACAAATGAAAATCAGGAGGTGGAGCCCTAAATATTTTTCGTGAAGGGTGCATTCATTGCATTAACTAGGCCTACGACATATATCTTAATTTAACCACATTAATAAGCTCTGTCTCACAAAACTGCACTTGAACTTTATTCTTATAATTTAAGGTTATTACCCACAACTCATAGTGACACAGGACGCCTTGTTATACTGGATCTCATGTCTTCGATTTTTGGGCGCATTCACAAAATTGCGAAAAGCGACTATTAGCTTCATCATGTCTGTCTCTCAGCGTGGAACAACTCGGCTCCAAGTGGACGGATTTTCATGAATTTTTTTTGAAAATCTGTCGAGAAAATTCAAGTTCAATTAAAATCTGACAAGAATAACGGGTACTTTACTTGAAGACCTGTGTACCTTTATGATATGTCTCGCTGAATTCTTTTAAAAATGAGAAATGTTTCAGACAAAATTTGTAGACAAAATCAAAACACACATCTTATGTTCAATAATTCTTTTTTTTCCAAATATTATGCCGTTTATAAGATAATGTGGGAAAATATGGTAGAGTCAGACAGGCCACAGATGACAATATTATACGGAGCATGCGCATTGCATGCTGGATAACTAAGGCTACGGACACACACTCAGAATTTGTAGTACTTATTGCTTTTCCATGGCAACAATGGTTACGCGAACGCGCCTCAGTGTTACGTTATACGAACATTGCCTGTCTTGTTCATATTAGAAACTCGTTTATACCAAGTTAAACTTGCGTTTTATTAACTTATTGCAAAGAGGTAGATTTAAGATAGATTCCACCGAAACATTGTACTTACCTGCGAAACTACACGGCATTAGATCCAGAAGGCTGTAATCTTAACTTTCAACGCCGTGTAAAACTCAAACTTCACAGAAGTAAATTTCCCTGAAACATTATAGGCCTACCTACTGATTACTTGGATCATTACCACCGTGTCTCTAGGTAGAGATGAGCGATCAGCTTCACGTTCCGGTTACACTGCTCCCGGAGAAATAACTTTGCAGTCCACTGGATATAAGGCCAAGTGGTCCAAAAAGCCGATGTACGTATTGCTACAGATAGTAAAATCGTGCACTGATGGGAATTGAATTTCAGTCTTACGGTTTGTAGACAGATGTTCCGTTTCATAGGCTTAGTAGCCTATTACATATCCTGAGATAGCCTGCAGACTAAATGGTCGTCATACTTCGACCGTTTCACTCACCCCTACCGACTGGTGGTATGTTTGGTGGCACTGGTCTCGCCCTTGTGACAAAATTACCACCCCTACCTTGAACCAAATTCTATCCATTCTGTCAGACTGTTCCATAGGCAGAGGCGAGTGGTCAGTTCCACTCTTCGGCCATACACCCGGCGCAGTTCCCTGTAATCTTTGCACAGCAATCTAGATGGGTCTTAATTCAGTTCTTTAATGGCGAAAGTAAATATCTCACTCCAAACGGAAATCGAACCTCGATCTTCATATCGCAGGGAGTTACTACAGCAAGCTATCATCGCTGATGCATATACGTACGTACCTGTAGTAAGCATAGTCAGTATGTTTACCAGGTTACTGGCTGGACGGTCCGGGGTTCGAATCCCATGAGGGCCACAAGATTTATCTCTTCTTCAAAACGTCCAGACCGTCTGTGGGGTCCACCCAGTCTCCTATCCAATGTTTACCGGGATTCTTTCCCCGGCTAAATCGGCCGGCGCTTGAGGCTGACAACGCACATCCACCTAGTACCGAGGTTAAGAATACGTGGAGATATATCTTCATTCCTCCTATATGATTTCATGGCGTGTATAGGGACAACTTTACCCGTAGTTGTTACAATATAAACAGCTCGTGTGCATTGTCGTAGTCCAAGAACACTTACATAAAAACCATTGAAATGCATATCAGTTTCTCCGGCGTTACCCTTACATGTGTTTTCCGTAAAACAGTACACATAACAAAATTCCCGAACAGCGGACAGGACAGTGCTTATGACACCCCACGACAATTTTATAAAAATCTGAATTTAAAGCGTTGAGTTAGAGGGAGGATGCGACAACCGAATTTCAATGTCGTCATGAATTATGAATAAGGGGGGAGGTGTATATTGGATATAGCTAAATATACACAGCAGTGCAATTTCTATTCTCACTCCTCGAGCTCTCTGAAGATGTGTGCAGCCATGCAGTAAGGATGGGGCGGCAGAGATGCTGACAAAGTGTGTACCAAGCGAGTGAGGGCGACCCTGCTTCTGTGTGGATGATATAGACCAAAGAACAGATATTGTTACGAGTATAAAGTCTCACTGACCCGGTAGGAGAAAATTAGTAATTGGTTCCGAAGTAGAATATTTTGACTACTGTGTATTCTTAGGTAGCCAGCTATCGGCGTCATGAAATGAAGCATATAAAAGAATAAAGAGGATTGGTCACTTAGTTATTAAAAGAAATTATCTGCCTTGTATAAAACCAGACGTTTTTAATTACTGTGTTCCCAAGATCCCGCCACAGATTCTTATCTGTAGTCACATTAATCTAATCCACATCGTCACGCTGTACTTTCTCAAGATCAATTTTAATGTAATTCTTCTTCCATCTAATAAAACAGCTCTCCCAAGTGGTCTCTTCCCTTCGGCTTTCCTGACTACAATTTTGTATAAATTTGTCATCTCACTTACTGTCACCGCCAGTCCCTTTTCATTCTGATATTTATTGACGAGACGACAATACATCCTCGGTGTCTGTACAAATGACGACAGGTTTTATAAACTTTGAGAGTTAATAATGCATTTACTTCATTTCGATACTGTTCTGTCTGCACACACTAAAAGGTTAAGAAGCGTGCCAATGTATTATTTTCAATTTATATATTTAAAAAGTGGATGTAAACGATAAATACGGAAGCGTAGGCCTGTGTTCCTGGTCCTGGCTTGAATCCAAACTATTGTCTCATTTTAGTTGAGAATAAGCATACAATAATAATAATAATAATAATAATAATAATGATGGTGATAGTGGTGGTGGTGGTGGTGGTGGTGGTGGTGGTGTGGTGGTGGTGGTGGTGGTGCTAGTAGTAGGAGGACCTAATACTGTTCTTATTTATTTGTAATTTATTTCATGACGCTGTCAGTAACTCAGATTATAGCGGAGACCGGTTTGATGATATAGAATAATTAATTGGAATTAAATGTGGATCGAAGTGACCGTAGCACAATTTAAAGTACAGTCCCGATATTTGCTTAGAGGACTTGAGGAAAACCATTAAATTCTCAGTCAGGGTAGTCAGTGTCCCGGTCAACATTAGAACTGGATTTCTCAAGAATACAAGCCAGAAGCGTTGCCACTTGAGAGAAATCGAAATATGCATCTGATCAAAATGCTTCTCAAATATCAAACAAAAATACAAGGAAATTTTGTTTAGTGCATGGCCCTCAGTTTTTCTCTTCAATTTCCAAAAGAACTTGAAAATTTAAGTAACCGTTTTCGTCGTTGATTGTCTGGAAAGATATGTTAGTTGAAAGTCGTGAATTGTATAAAGCAGCTGCTATTCCAGTTTCCTGCACGACTTTCTCATAGCCTACAGCCTTTCGCGCCACGAAAGATTTTGCTTACGCACCATTTATTGCCGCTAATGTAAGAAACCCTACTGTGTCTCCGGCTAATTGGAGGTCAAAACTACCGTCCTGAACATGCCACAATGTTATGGCCCTTTCAGGTGAGTGGAAGCATAATCAGTGTCTGGGTCCTGTGAGACCAAGAGTCTCTGCGGGTAGTACTAGGAAGGGAGCTGATCGATAACACGTTTATGGTTCTGTCTGCATGATGATCTCACTTAGATATTATGCGTGTATTGATTCATATTAACGCTTTAGTGCACATGAAAAGCCCTCTTACTTCCTCTGGCATATACTACTCGTATAAATCCAAATACGTCTTGTGTTAATTTCTAAAAAAATTATTGTGCACTATTTTGAAAATTAGATGTTTCGTAGCACGAATCCGCAGTATTAGTGGGTTTTTGTTGGTTATTTCATATTGTTGTGTCAAACTCTTAGGTTATAGAGCGTCGAATGAGGTGTGGTACGATGATTGTAAGTGATGATGTAATAGGAGAGTGGGTTGAAGTGATTGTGAACTGAGTATAGAATTGGAGTCAGACGAGTAATTGCTGTGTTAACCTGCACAGTGAATGCTTGCTTATACTATTGTGTATTGTTTTACCTTTTGTAAAAAAACTTTGACTAACCAACTACACGGAACAGAGTCTTCATCGAGAAGCCAGTTAAGAAGATCTCAGCATTTTATGGAACCCAAAGGTTTATTACTGTGTTCGCAACAGCGTTTCACATGTCCCTATCCTGAGGCAGATGTATCGAGTCCACGGCCTCTCTTCTTACTTTTTTAGGACTCATGTTAATGTTGTTCTCCCATATACGCCTAGGTTTTCCAATGGGTTTTTTCGTTCGGATTTCGTCACGAGATCTCTGTATGCATTTCTCTTCTCCACCATACGCGCCACGCCCATATAACCTTTCTTTATTCGGTCACTCGAATAAGTTTTGGTGAGGAGTACGAAGCCCACCATTATATAATTTACTCCAGTCTCCTGTTACTTCCTTCTTTCTCCCCAGCACCGTGTTCTCGAACACCCTCAGCTGCTGTTCTTAATGTGAGAAACCAAGAGTTACATAAAACCGCAAGCAAACTTATAATACTGTATATATTTTAATCTCAATTTTCTTACATGTCAAATGGACAGAAAAGATTACGAACCGAATGGTGGCAGGTATTCCATGAATTTAATTAATATAACATGCATGCAATTTAATTTGCTGGCGTCGTTTCCAGATACCTGAACTTTGCCGCAGTTTCAGATAATTTATTAGCCATCAAATTGCAATGATTTGTCGTGCATTCTGTTCACGAGACATGAATATCCACCTAGTCATGTCAGTCTTTACTTCTAGACCACGCTCCTTAGTAGTGACTAATAAATGTACTGTTTTTTTATTTTCTATTTTTTCGCCCAATAAATTAGCATAGATGAATAGCTGATGTGTCCTATTCAATTTCATTTCCCTCTGGTTTACTTGTGCCTTCTTAATGGCATATTCTAAAGCAAAGTTGAAAAACAATGGCGATAAAGCTTATCCTGTTTTCAGACCATTCTGAGTAGGAAAAGTATCAGACTGATACTGTATTTGCCTATCCTGATTTTAGTATGAGATTCAGTTACACATTTTAATTAACCTAAAGAGATTCATGCGAATACCAAACTAAATGATAATATTATATGAAACCTCGCTCCTAAATGAAGAAAAAGTTGATCTCCTTTATTTGTCTTACCGGCCCAGTGTTTTATTTCAAGTTCGATCGTTATAATTTTTATGTAGTTTATGTTATTACAATGACAGTCAAGTAGGTAGAGGCTAATACTTGTGCAAAATTTAATCCTGCGGGCCTCCGTTTTTACATGGCAGTTATAACCGATTCCTTTCGTAAAATTGTCGCTCTATTCGAAATCACGATTCTCCTCTTTCTGTCGTCTTGACGGACGTGCGTCTCAAAGCCTGTACCAATATCAGACTCTTCTTTACAGCTTGTGTCTTGGTTGTCTTGCCGTTTCTTGTCTTGTCTTTTCTTGAACTTAATCTTGGCTCTGCGGATTTAAAACGCCAAGCTGTCTTCGGTCACCTGTGTTCACCCATGCTGTAGCTTTCCTGAATATAGTATGTAATTTGATTGACGTTTCTCCATCCATAACATCATAAATTTGTGTTCTAAAAATATTCACTTTTATTTTATTCTTGTATGGAACATGTTTCTGTTACCTGACGTCAATTTATTAGTTGTTTCTCAGTAAAATAATTTTTCTGTGGTTCCAGCGGAGACTTGAGGATTTTAGGGGTGGGGCAGTGTAATGCAGTTTAGATCACTGCCTTTTGTGAAGAGCGGTTGCTTACCATTGATAAATGCTTTAGCTTCTCTCTTCACTGACACGAAGCTCTCTTAAATTCATAACTTCTTAGTTTTCTTCTAGTATTTCTACAAAAAAGAAAAGTATTTCCTTCTTATTTCGGCCTGACTTGTTGTGTTATGGAAATGGGGCTACAGGCATCCTAGTCCTCAGTAAACATTTAGGAGTGGCTGTAAAATTGTCTTTATGAACACTGACACAACTCTCAAATGAACGTTGCAGAACTGTCTAGTGATGATTCCAGTATAGGCCCGGGTGTACCATTCGGTGCTTGTTCTGTGGACCATTATCAGAGGAGCTGTAGAGTGGGTGTAATCCCAGCCTCTGTCAGATGTACGCAGGTAGACGGGATTGCTTTCCAGCTAATCTGTTGTAATGAAATTCCGAATGCTCTAATATTCGGTAGAGTAGCAGTTGGTATTAAGGGCATAGGGGTCCAACCCCTCTCGTGCGACCTGCCAGCTATGTGGTGTGTGTATTACATGTATCGGGTGACTGATGTGAAGGGGTGGGTTGGGGGCGCAGGTAGCGAGCAACAAAGCGCCGCTGCCTGCTGGATAGACGTCGGCGTACTAACCCTCTTAATCGTCGGGACGCAATATACGTTATATGAGATAATGGGCCTGAATCCAATAAAACAAGGTGCACAGTCAGAAGTTGTGCATGGGGAAATGGTCACAAAAACTTGGTTTATTTTTGGTCGTTTCGCTTTTGCCGAGTTGGTTGTAAAAATGGTCAGGGGGATTAAAACTGTTATTTGATTTGTTTAACGACGCACTACGATGCAGATGGAATGAAATTCAGGGGAATGTACAAATACGCACTGCACATCTTACGAAAGTGTGTTTTCATAAAGACAGGCCTAAGGCTATTCGCAGTTTTTCTTAGGCACTCCAGAATAACAGCTCAAAGCCGCAGCCTCCGCAGGTCCTAACTACTCTCTAGTCATGATCATGTAAACTTACCCATATCACTATACTTGAGTAGCAGCAGCGTCCGTGGTAACATAAGCATCACATGACGTTTTAGGCTGTCATAGGGCTTAATGCTGATGCGTCATATGACACATGTAGGCCTCAGTCTGCAATTCTTTGTGTTCTCTTGCGTATGACGATAACTGTCAATTGTCCGATCCTTCGTACAGTGAAACTTACCGAAAGTTTTGTGTGTGAAATAGACGCTTCTGCAACGTAAGTGAAAGGGGGAGAAGGAAGTCCACTAAAAGAGGCCTAAATACGAATAATAATGCCATCTGTGAAATTAATTTGTATCATAAAAGAAAGATAAGGCTGTCACTGCACCTAAGCATCGTGGTATGCATAGGGCCTACATGTAGGTCTAATTGCTTGTTGTGGCAAAGCGCTTTACGTCTAGAAAGTGGCGTGATGTGGCGGCAAATATTAACAACCCGACCGAGTTTAACCCGGAAAGGAATAAATTGATATCATAGCTGGTCCGGAATTTGTGGTGAAGTCCTGCCGGGAATGAAACCTTTGGCCCGTCACTTTACTAATTCGTCTCCCCATGCTCACAAAATTAGTTGTAGCTTGCTGTATTTACAGTTGTTTGTATTAATGTAGGCTTTGTTTACATTTTTAAGTAGAGTATGACATTACCAACTTCCTCAAGTAGATAATGAACACATTCCTTTTAAGCTACAAGAGGGGCCATTCCATGGCTCAGACGGTTAGTCGCCGGCCTGTCACCGCGGAGGCCCGGAATCGATCCCGGATCAGTCAGTGTGGGATTTGTGGTGGAAAAAGTGGCACTGGGACAGGTTTTTACCCGAGTACTTCGGTTTTCCCCTGTCAATTTTATTCTACCGGTGCTCCATTGCTTGGAAAAACGAAAAAAATAATCATCATCATAGGGTTGCACAATAAGCCTTAAGGCTGCGGTGCGTCCGTAGCATCTGCTACGGGGCCCTTCACCACAAAACAAAAAGCTACAAGAGGAAAATTTTAGTCTTTGGAAAGGATGCAAACATACTCTGAGATGGGACATTCATATAGATAGGCCTATTTATTATTACTTATTTCCATTATTGTTATTATTATTATTATTAATTATTTATTTATTTAACGATGCTGACAGCAGATGAATACTGTGTGTGGCGTCGAATGTTAGGACGATTGATGAATAATGAATGGTAAATAATATAGACGGAATTGGCCGTGGTCTAATTGAGGTAGTGTTTTCGAATGTGCTTGGAGAGGTTGAGAAAACCATGAAAATCCTTAATCAGTTTAATCAGTGTCCCGGCCGAGGTTCGAATCAGGCACATCCCGAATGCATGTCAGAAGCCTTATCGCTTGAGTCTTCTTGTACTCACAGCTTACTTTTAACACTGTGCTAAACGAGTCTTAATAATGTTAACTACATGTGTGTCCTGGATGTTATTTGTGTATGTACCTTGAAGCTTTTATTTAGGTATGTTTTATTAAGTTATAAATTTCATATTCAAATTATTTGATACAATAACACAGCGAAATTAATACTTTATTTTAGATTAGACATTAAGGTGTTATTAATTTCCTAATTTTTTATTTATACTTACGTCAAGAAAGTAATGTTTCAGTAAATATCTTTGTTTGACTGTCCTTACCACTTAATTTTCTGCAGAAAGCAAAACGGGATGTTCCATATTAAGATAATACTTCAGTGCAAGAATATGAAGAGGAAAATTCTCAGTCATGGCCCTAATTTTTCTTTAACCAGTGGTCTCTTCAATTATTATTTTAGCCTTAAGGTATAGAGCATTACATTGTTTGTCCCCTTTATATAATTCTTGCTACTTCCTGATGTCGGCTTAATAAGAATCATGCCAAAGATGTAACTATTATACTTACAACAACCAATTACTTGTTCAATAAGTATTTCTATTTGAGGGTCGTTATCACTTAACTTATACGGCTTTATTTTAATAACGGAACAGTCAACAGTCGAGATTGGTTTATTTGCGTGGTTATGCCGCATGGCTAGGTGGAATTAGCTGTGTAGTACAGAAAACTCTATCCAGTAGGATTTTGGCCACCCACTGGACTACAACATAATCAGAGCAGTCTATATTATCAGTTGTGTAAGAATTATAGGAAAATGTGTGAACGCCGAACTTTACGGAATTTACTGCCAGTTACAGGTAGGCACTGGTAAAAATTAATTCCGAAATAAGTAAGAAAAATGTAGATATCCCTCTATAAGTCGTGTTCTCGTAAATTCTCATAGTCAGTGATATTTTACCTTAAAACAGAAAGTGAACTTGCCTGCCTCAGAAATGATACATTCAGCTTGCTAATTTGTGTGGTCATTTTGGTGTTCTGTTGTCTTGCAAATAAATGAGCAGTTGTTTTAGAACATGCTGTAAGGGTCCGTATGGTGACTCAGGCACAGGTACAAAATCCCTACAGCGTGAAAAGTCACTTACAGTCCTGTGATTATTAGAACGGGTAGAGATCCTGGGCACATCTTAATTGAGATACATGTCCTTCTAGGCAGCATCAGGAAACGCTGTAACAAATGGGTATGGGTTAAAACTAGAAAGACATCCCCGACCACGACTCCGATCGTGCTGGGCCAAGCAAACTGACGTCTGTAACGTCGACCCGTGTAAAACCAGACCTTCACGGACAACTTTAGTCTAGCTTAGACTGGCCTAAGCTAAACAGTTGTCACACGACTGGCGGTAGCAGACATTACAATATACCTTTACATTGCTAACATATAACTTCGGTTTCAGGCCCACAACTATCAGTGGTGAGCATCGTTGTTCTCTGGCACTACCTTAGACGTAATAAAACTGACAGCAGTTTTGGAGTAGCATCGGAGCATAAAGTCAAGGAATGAATGCAGTCATATGTGTAACAGCGAAAGGACGAAGCACTAAGTTTTTGACATAAGAGATCCCCACAAAAATAGTTCTGACATCGTCGCACATATGCCGTTCGTTATAATAACATGTGTAGATTTTGGAATCGTAGCTACACAGACTTAGGATAAATTGTCATGGACGTTTCTCTTGACGAACTACATAAATTATGCTATACTTACTAGCGTTTCATTTACCTATTCAAGTCAGGAGAACCGTAATCCCGTGATTACCGTTTTATCCTGATAATAGAGGCAGTAAGTTCCACCGAAACGATGGTACGCACCTACCGAACTACATGATATCAAATTCCGCAGGACTTAAACTGTAGTTCTATTAAACTCGTAGTCCTAATTAGAGACGTAAAGATATAGTCAGCAGCAGTAATAGTAGTATTATAGTAATAGTAGCAGCAGCAGCAGTAGGCCTATAGTAGCAGCAATAGGCCTATAGTAGCAGCAATAGGCCTATAGTAGTAGTACAAGCTGAAACTTTGAAGTGACTGTAACATTCTAGGCATGTATTCCGTAGTTAACCTTCCTGATTTTCGGCCGGGTTACTGGCTAGCTTCAATTGTTCATGTTTCTTCTCAGTTTCCAGACGAATGCCAGAATAGTAAAAGGCCTGGAGTAGCTCCATCCCTATCCTTTACCTGATCAATATTTGTGATAATCTTCTCATCTCATTTATCTCTGAATTTAAAACAGTGTCGTTAAATGGCTTACAAGTGAATCATCTGTAAGCAGTATTTCATAGTGCATTAAGTCTTTCCTCCCTGAGAATGTAAGAAACCGGGTTAGCTTAAGATAATCGAAATTGTTTCCAGTTTTTCAGATTTCGTACTGAATAATGTGACTTAATTTCAAACACATATTCTAACCTTATATTTACCTGATAGTTTAAGTGATTGTTGTTTCCAAGGCTCATGATATCGCCTTTAACTAGCATTGTGACAGGCTTTCCATCCCATCCTGTCTTGCTCCAGAAGTCACGTGTCACATTTGATGGAGTCCACGATTCTTAGCGGCCTTTCCTACATGGCAGGACGTTCCCTCGCTTGCTGTTGCCCCATTGTTCTGCCTGAAACAAAAGCCTGTCGTTGAGCGCTTTTATCGAGTCACGTCTAAAGGTTATTTAATCCTAATCAGAGGATTTCTAGAGTCCCGTTTTCTCCCCTAATTCTTCCTTTTCCCACTACCTATCAGCCCCTCCTAAATATGCCCACTAACCCTTTCTCTTATAGACCGGAACATGTTTGTATTGCTCAGAGATATTCTCTTTCAGGAAGAATGCTTACTCGTGTTACAGGATATGACACTGAAACGTAACCGTCTCATAATAAAATGGGCATACATAGAAGCACTTGAGGAAAACTACAGGATGTTTAAACATATGTGAGTTACAGGGATAGGATAAGAAGAAAAAGAATAAGAATGAAGTAAAAGAAATATAAATTGTGGAGTACTAGATGTAAGCCTGTACCTCAGGGTTCTTGTGTTTTGCTTTGTAAATCCTATTGGGAAACGCACTGATTATGAGACTAGGTAGGTCGCACAGCCAGCCTGGACTTGGTGGCAAAGCGAAAAGAATTGCCAAATGATAACGCTTTTTAAATTAAGGCGTATACCTATCTAATTTTAATGAATTTAGAAAAAGAGGACTAACAAGTACTTATGAGGCCAGATCGCCTAATCCATGATAGCAAGCAAGGAAACAAGAAGAAATAGGCTGTGGGTTATATAAGTTACGTAGAATTACATTGTTTCTCTTTGCCTTTCTTGCTTTCTTTCTTTCTTCTACATTTTTTTTTATTTGTTTTTTCCAGAAGTTCATTAGAATATGCTGCGTGTATTCTGGCGACGATGTGGCTTAATTTTTTCCGTTTCGTAACAATAGTATAGATTCTCAAATAATTTCAGCTTCTACATTACGGAATGAAAATCTGTGAAAGAAAACAGAGCCCAAGTGTTCATGCAGTCTATCTTCCATTAGGTCTAATATTTTTTCTTTTCTGCGTCAAAGAATTTTCTTTCTTCACTATACTTGCACGCAAATTGTCCAAAGAATCGGGTTCATTCACGTTCCGTTTTAAGCAAGTTTCAGTGTATAATTATATTTTGTGCCTTTAATGTTCAAATAAAATGTTACCCACAGCCCCTGTCCGGAGCCCACCCACATGCAGCCAGACCGGTAGTCGAGGCCAACTTGAGATTCATTTATCGTTTTCCGTTCTTTAAGGTAGTGCTGAACGCAAGTTGACGCTCTGTACTGACGGATATATGTGTAAGCTTTACTATGGTTGTGTTGTAACAATGTGTTGAGTTGTTTCATTCAAAACTGCTGTCAGTTTCAACTCTATAGGCCATACCCTTTTCTTTCTATTTTCTCTTTTCGCTTCTAAATAGAGGGGCTGCGATTAGCGTCCGTTATCTTATCGTGTCATCTTTGGAATCTCTCTGCCTGTCAGTTTCCTTCTACACAAAACCCCACCCGACCAGTAGACACCCTCGCACACACACACGTTTTCACTGAAGTTAATGATGTGGAAGGTGTCACTTCTTTACACGAAGCGAGTTAGCAGGTGGAGCTAATAGGGTTTCGTATTTCTATAAATTGTTCCCTACAGACTACAACACGAATGTTGTAGTATTACCTTTTGTTTTATATGAATATGACATTTGCTTTCTCACACCGTTTGATGAATAGAGATTCAGGGTGTTTGAAAAGAAAGTACTGAGGAAAGTTTTGGATGTCATCGATAATGGCATCATGGTAGCAGGGAAATACATAACAAGGCGTTTCAAAAATTTAATGTTTTTCTTCGCACACATTAACTAACTCTTTAAAGCGTAATGGTTAATATTTGTACAGGCCAGGTTTAACACTAAAATCTGTGCGTTTTGTCCACATTATATTGTGTGTTTTATATGATTCTCACAACAAACAGTGGTTATTTCCATATTTTTCTACACAACATTAAACAACTGGTTCTAATTGAAGTAGCGTTGTTTGTAATATACGAAATTATTTTGTATCTGAACCTTAATGTAGGTTGATTTTAGTCTTCAGGTAGTTATTAGAGGCTTAGACGAACGGAATAAACAGAATGAAACCAAACAACAGATGTATGTCTCTAAAAATTGAACTGGAATGCGACATGGGCAGACAAGACTTCGAAACATTGATGTAGTTTTAAGATAATATTAAAATAGATCTTAAATATGTCGTGGAAATATGAATTGTATTGATCGAGGTTCAATAGCGGGATTTTGTGGTGACGGTAATGCTCTTTTGGAATACACGTATAAAAAGTACTGTGATTCATGGTATGCGCTTTGTTAATTAGCCCCATTGTTTCACATTTGTTTTTTTAGTAAAACGTGTTGTGTGTGACTGAAGAACCACATTAAAGCAACGACCGTCTTAATCATTTCTCGTTTTCTGAGTGTGATATAAATATGGAAACGTTCAGAGTACCCAGTGGCTTACATTAGTGTAAACTATTTTGTCTTCTGAAAAGGTTGCTGCATTTATATTACATTTAGGAAATGAGTGGTGTACAAGGCGGCGTTGTTTTAATACGGTTTTGTCACTCATATAGAGTCACTCTCGAAGCAATATGGCATATGTTAAAGATAGGAATTGGCTGTGAAGCCTGTGTAGCTATGACAGATTGCTTCAGAGAACTCATCCTTCTCAATAACACGAAACTCTTTCCTTCTGCTGGCACAGCAACTTTCCAGCCAATGAATGTTGCCATTCAGCAGTGCTTATCACATTCAAACAGTGCTACTAGTATCGTAATACAGCGACGTGTGCGGTGGTCGTATTACATCAGACGTCACTAAAGATTTATCGTCTATGGGTCTTACATGTTGTGGGACAGAAGGCACTGTATTTGGATCTGATAAAGTACGTACTTCAATAAAAAGAAGAATAAGCAACAATGATAGATCTGGGGCTTAGATACTTTCTGGCAAGAAATAAGCATAGAAACTGTAATCAAGATAAAATGTTTGTCCTTAATCTTATTGACTTCCGTTCTTTCATCGCGTTTATTAACGGAGTGCTATTTTTATTTCTTGTTTTACAAAATGACATGCCTGCTCGACGAACAGTTTTGTGGGTATTGCAAGAAAAAGAAACCTAGCATTTATCCATCCTTATTCAGGGGAGTCTAGTTCTGCATTTTTATGCTCATATTTCCGACAGAAGTCACCATCAGTGCAGAACTCATCACCAAAACTTGTTATAACCACATTTTATAACAGAATTAGATTTGTGTAGTCCGAAACACTTAAGAAGCATTGAGACTTCTAAGTCTATAGGCCTACACTCCCTGTAATTACGACCTTGAATTCTGAGATATGCAGCTGAGTGTTACCGAAGACGGATATGGAACCAGAAGTGATACCTTTTTGCAGGTACTTGGACCTGTAAATAATTCAGTTTTAGGACATCCAGACTGAAGCTGTATACAGTGGTATTTCTTGCATCCGTTCTTTATGATAGCGACATTTGGGTACTGATGGAATGTCTTAAAAACAGACTGTGAGTTGCAGAGATGAAATTTATGTGTCTAGCAGCAGGACCATAAAATAACATAAAATTAAATTAAATTGAAAAACAGTCTTAGGGAAACTGAAAATATTATGTTTAAAAAAACTCAATACGCTACAGACAGAAATCGTGGGTTTCAACAGGTCTATCGAATTGAGAATTAGGCCTACAGGTTCCCAAAATAAATGCAGCTAAAGACAAAGACTTTGTGGACGCTCGCTTAAAGGAAAGTAAATGGATAATGGACAGTGTGAAAGGTTAAGACCGAAACAGGCCACGTCTAAAGACCAGAATTCGACGACGACGACGACGACGATGATGATGATGATGACGACGACGACGATGATGAAATTCTCACTTACAACACTTCAGTCATAGTACTCCTAGCTTAACAAACGATAGAGCACCTGAAGGAAGAAAGGCTGAAGATATTCGAGAATAGGGTGCTTGAGGAAATATTTGGGCCTAAGAAAGCAGAAGTAATAGGAGACGGGAGAAAATTGCATAATTAGGACCTTCATGATGGCACTCTTCGCCAAATATTACTAGGATAATCAAGTCAAGGAAGATGAGATGGGCGGGGCATGTGGCATGCGTGGGGATGAGATAAATTCATTTAGGATTTTGGTGGGGAAACCTGAAGTGTAGAGACCGCTAGGAGGAAACAGGATTGGTGTGGGCTGCAGTCTTCTGGCTCAGGATGTGGACTAGTGGCAGGCTGCTGTGTACACGGCAGTGAATAGTAAATCGAATATCAACGTATTCTAACATCCATCAAGCCTTTACTTTCATTGGGAGGATATTACTTTTGTTTATCTGAAAACCCGTAATATTTAGGGGAAATATGCTGGACATACACATTTTGTGGAGTCTATCCCCTTGTGCGAATAACTATGAACGATTGACTTCAGGTGACACAACTTCACTTCTGTATCAAAAATGTTTGCAGGATAAATTAAAAAACACTTTTAACTTGTTTATTCAATCTTCAAGTCTAGCTTCCAAGAATATGAAAGTCACTTGTTATTCTACGCTGTAATATTAACACCATGTATCTGTTTAAACGAAATGCGTGGTAAGAAATGTCACCCCTGATTATGTAAAGTTTAAAATTTCGAGATCTATCTCGCCAGCAATAATAATAATAATAATAATAATAATAATAATAATAATAGGGACAACTGGAACCATAAAAAGTCATTCAGAAAGTACTTCAACAACATATTGGGAAAGCACGAAATCAAGTACCTACAGAAAACAGCCATATTGGGTACTGCACACATACTTCGGAACGTACTAATGTAGAAGTAAAAAACATTCAACATGGGAAATAACATTGCATGAACTATAAATTATAACTACAGAATATCTGCTACAATACATACCCTAGCAACATGATTTGTTTCAGGTATATAATTGTAAATACCCTGCAGAAAGGTGATAAATAATAATAATAAGTTAATAATAGAGAATAAGAATTCTTGATACTCCGAAAACCCTCAACTACCGACACCAGCCTAAAGTTGGATTCGTGTCGTCCGGATGAACATAAGCAAGCCAGTTTTACGTAGTGAATAGAATTATCGAATACCGCATGAACAATAATATATATTTTAAAATAACGGGCCATAATGTAGATCATAATACACAACAATGAATTTCAAAGTAATGAACTAACGACCTTGCAAAATAAAATTCGGAAACACAGGGCAATCCATACTAAGGATTGCAATAGACCAAACACGAAATATGTAAAATTCGTATACACATAGCTATATGTGGTTGAAGGAATTAGTTAATTTTATTAGGCTGTTGTTCAAGGATACAAACCTTAGTTCATATTTACAACCAACAGAAGCATACAAAAGATTTTAGGAAGAAAACGAACAATTAAAGTGTCTATTTTAAGAATAGTGCATGTCAGATATAACGCCCCAAGTTCCCATTGCGATACATGTGTCAAACTAGATCTACCTTCGCCACAAGATACAAAGAACATTTGATTGCCTTGAAGAATAGAACTGGGAATTCAAATTTCGCCGAACGTGTCCCAATGCCCACTCTTTTGGCAAAATGGAGAATATAAAGTCAATAATTTGTGTTATGAATAAATCATAAGCCCTATCTCAACCTCTTACACACATATTGGATACAAAATAGCAAGTTTCTTTTATATTAATGCAAGATAGACGTGACGTTGGCGTGAATAAAATAAGCCTAAACACGCCGCTTGTTTAACACTTTATGCATTGTAATACAGGAATAAAGTTGTGTTAACTGAAATCCTACCCTTCATAGCGTGTCATTCTTCACTACAAATTTTGTTCCAACAATTTTTGCTCCGATAAGTAATTGGGCAGTTGCGCTGCAAAAGCAAATGTCCGTTATTTTTGTTATATTTCACCTGAATTTGCGTCCTCCCAATTGCCTATTAAATTCTGTGAAAATCCGTACGGACGGACGGACAGAACAATTTCAATAGGAGCTCCTTACGGATGCCAAAGTCCCTCAAATCAGCACTATTTAGATCCATGTTTTTTCTACTCTGACATTTCGCCAGCTCTAGTTTGTTTTGCTGTAACTTAACCCTTCAAAGCCCAGTAGTTATTTTATGTACCACCAGATTTTTACAGCCAAAAAGTCTACGCCTTCACCACAAAATTTATTTACGTGTTTTGTGTGGATCTCGGAACAAACAGCGATTATTTCCCTGTATTGCATTAACGGATTCATTTTTATAACCGAGACATATTGTGTTTACTGCGCGGTACGAACTGGGTCTTTAAATATACTTCGGGTTCATCTTAGTCTTTAAAGGGTTAATGGAAAGTATACTCTCGTCCTGGACTTGAAAAGCATAAAATTTGGGAAAGAAATTTCGTTATGTGTTGCTTTCAAGCTTCCACCATTTATCTCTCTGCCGTCCTCGTTTACTCTTTTTTTGTTTCTTTGCTACTTTGCCTTCATTTTAAGACTCGGACTGAATCCAGTAAGACCTATCCTGTTTCAACTGAGACATCATTTACGCGAATGTCGGATTAAGTCCAACAGAGACTCTAAAAGGGTTAAGAGGCTCATTGAAGCTGTATTCATGTTTTGGTAACGCCACGTTGCTTGAGTTCAGTGAAGATTTCCTTGCTGACTTGCAGAGGCGTTGGAATTCCAATACCGCGTGAATTGGCTGCTATTTGAGAAGCGAAGTAACCGCAAGTGAAAGTATCTCTTGGAGGTGCGGGCGTTTGGACTTGACTGACAACGTGCAGACACGTGGGAAGGGGAAGAAGACCTCCCGGGAGGAATTTTAAAGAAAAGACTTGGATATATAAAAGTCATTCCTGTCAACTGTTTAGGTAGAGCTGTCACAAGAGAAGGTTCACTCACTCTACCTTTTAGCTACAGAATACATGGCTTACGCTTCAGCGCCTTAGTCGGGCCGTGCTCAGGAATGCACTGTACAATAACAGAATATGCTACCTATGAAAACATTTTGTATTATACGTAAGGACATTGCATTGAAGTTTCTAAGTTCTTAAAGTAATTAGAAAATCAACTGTTTAGTGTGAGATGTTCGAAGCCAATACAGGTTATGTGAATACACACCCTATTCTAAATACATGCCAGCTTATTACATTCATAGACTGAGAACATCTGGTAAATTAATTCGTGTAGTAAAATATAACAAATTAATTAGGATAATATCCCAATTAATGTGTTATATTTTAGCATCTTAGGCTATGCTAGAGAGATTAAATGTGAATATTTTGACACATACACAATTTTGACGTGGATGTAACCTGTAATATATTGACGTACCACGTGACTTCAGAGTCCTTATACATTTGATCATCTTCCCATGCTTATTTAAGAAGATCGAAATAATCAACAGCAATCAGTCCAGGTTAATAATTATATGACTGTGTAGGCCTGTGGTAGCCGGGATAGCATAGTCGGTGTTATAAACACAAATGACCAAAACATATACTATTGTAATTCACTTCACCATCCAAAATAGTGTTTTTTTGTGGTTTTTTCACTAATATTGTTTTCATATTTCTTTTATCCCTATTTATAACTTTAAGATTCATGTACTCATTTTTGTTAAATTGGTTACAGGTACAATTTTTTTTATGTTCCTTGTACATTGTGCATGCTGTTAATTGTAATCTCCAATAAATAATTAAAACAAACAGTCGGTGTAGTGTCTGTACTACCGACTGGACTGTCGGGGGCATGATTCCCAGCAGCAGCAAGATATTTTCTCAACTTCAAAAACGTCCAGACCGTCTCTGGGGCCAAACCAGACTCATTCAATGGGTACCGTGGGCTCTTTGCCAGGCAGTAAAGTAGCCGAGGTGTGAAGTTGCCTACAGTCACCTCCATATAGAGCCGAGTTTAAGAATGGATCTATGCCTCTACTCCCCATATGCCTTTACGGCGTGCACAGGAATCGGTAAATATGAGACGTGAGATATTGCCCGAAGAGGGACCGAAACCAGTCGGGTTAGAAAAATATTTTTATATTTCATCTAATCTCTTACGTGTATCGTATGGTATTGAAATTATATATAATTACTTTTATTATCAGTATTAATAAGATCAGACATTAAACTTAGGAAGCAAGGTTTATTCTTGCCTTACCTATCCGATAATTGCTACGAAAATATTTAACTTGCTAACTCGTTGGCGCAGAGTCCTTCTTGAGAAGCTAGTAGTTTCTCAGCTACTCAGGAAATTCCCCGCAGCGTGTGGAACTCGAAATTTCATTACCGTGTTTGCCGTAGCCCGCCACTTCTTACTGTTCTGAGGCAGATGAATCCCGTCCACCCCTATCTTCCCTATTCTTTTAAGATTTGTTTTAATATTATCCTCCCATCTACGCCTAGGTCTGCCAAGTGTTTTTTTTTTCAGATTTCCCCACCCATACCGTGAAAATATCTTCGCGCGTCATTGTTTTTGCAGAACGCCCAGTAGCCTATCATTTTGTTGAGCTGGCTGCCTCACTTAACAACTAAGCCGCTTGTCAAGCATCCACGGACTTGGCAATAAACACAAATTGATCCCACCAAGAGAAGGAAGCTGAAGCCGAACGAATCGCTCTAATCTTACGTAAAGCAGGATTAGTGGATGTATTGTTCGGTCAGGTGGCCGACAGGTGACTGCAGTCAGCAGTCAGCCTGGTTACAACGGGTGACCTCATTGTTTTCCTGCACGTGCTTCTTCCTTCCTCTCAATTGTGACTCAAATCGCTCCAGCCTCACTCAGAGCGATGCTCACTCTCATTAAGGCCTTTGTTGTTGCTGTCTTCTGAACTTGGAACGAAACTTACTAAGATGAAAGATGTATAAAGTTACAGAACTTCTGTGTGTTTCTGGAAATTGTTTTCACGAAAAGAAGTATTAGGTCTAATTATCTAAGTCTTGTGTTCGGAAGGTACCTGGTTGGCTTCTTAGCTGCCATAAGTGAGGGTTTCTTAGTTTTCCTCGTGAGCTCCAGACGATTTCCGCCATACTGCTGTAGTGGCTTAAAATAGCCCACGACCTAATCCTTCAAACTCTGTGATATTTACACTTCACTTAGCTTTGTTTACCTAGCAAAGCTTTCTATTTTCATTTAAAGTTGAAAGGGACGGTGATTTTGAAGCTAGGCCTATTTCATGTATTTTACAGTAGTGGATAAATTGTACGGTTCCAGCTCTGAAGTCCTACTGAAGTATTGGTTCGCTTATCTGTATTTTCGACTTTTCGAAAAAATGACAAATATACAAACTCAGTGTCTATTAGTCAGATCTTAGAGATAATGCATTTAACGTGTAGAAAGTGAGCCTGTTTAGCTCACTTGATGAGATGCCTGGCTACGTAACGAGCAGCGTGTTTTGTATATGTTGGCGGAAGAAATGTTCTTTTCATCGCTATGTCCAGATTGTCTTTACGGCCCATTCATCGTCCAATCCATTGAAGGCAGCAAAGCAGCAGGTTTGTGAATCCAATCAGGCCCCTTATCCATTGCTAAGAGTGGGAAATCCTTGAGCTCTTCCTCCACTTTTCCCTTACGCCGAAATTATTGTGGGTGTTGCGTATGACTAGGGAAATTTTACCTGTGCCTTTTAACAATACCTAGCAAAATTTTAAGCGATAGATCGAAGCACATAAATATGGTTCATTGCCTGGTATTGCTACAGTAGCGCAAAAGGAACATGTCCAGAGAAGATATAATGCAGCGAAACATGAAAATATACGGGCGTTCAGATATTGATCGGACAATAGAGAGGAATGGATCTGTGCTATTTTCCTTTCGAAACAGTGAAATATGGA
Source organism: Reticulitermes speratus (assembly GCA_021186555.1). Lineage (NCBI taxonomy): Eukaryota > Metazoa > Arthropoda > Insecta > Blattodea > Rhinotermitidae > Reticulitermes > Reticulitermes speratus. Next base: position 14,409,688 of record JAJKFL010000005.1, on the reverse strand, counting down.
AACTAACTGCATGGTGGAGTGTCTTCCTTGAAAGGGTGACATTTACTCTGATAGTCGAGTAGTTCCCTGCTCTTAGGGTAAAGACTTTCATGTAGTTAACTGAACACGGCCCCATAAAGGCGTAGGCGTAGGATTTAGTGGACGTACAGCTCCACGTGTTCTTAACCCCGGCGCTAGATAGACGTAAGTAATCAGATCCATGCCCAGGCAGTTGTATCTTCCGCTGTAAGAACATTATTGGATAATAGGTTTGACGGGCCCTAGGGTGAGTGTGGTCACCGTGGCGAAAATAATTTATCGACGCACAAGTCCACTTGAGGAAATTCAGCCAAAATTCTGTGTACTGTTCGCTTCATGTTGTTCCACGTGAAGTAAATTTCTACCCCTTCTGAACTTCCTTGATTTAATTACCATCACAGTATGCTTAACATGTAAAATGTACGAAGTATGAAAGTCTTATCCTCTTTCTCTTATATTATATGCACCGTGCATTCTGTTATAAGTTTAAATCAAACCAACCAATGCACAAGAATTACTAACAAAGTATACTTGTAACCCCTACATACGTTTCGGCAATCAAATTGCCATCCTCAGGGGGCGCATTAAAGAATCACAAACATCCATGGCATTCAGATACACACACACTCGGCATTATAAAGGAAGCACATATGCCGCTCACAACGTTAAAATGAATTTATGTCCACAGTCACAAAACCAAACGTTAAGAGTAAATAAGACAATGTGTCTAAGTCAGTGATTCAAGCCGACACTTCACATAACACAGTAAAAATTAACGTTTGGTTTTGTGACTGTGGACATAAATTCATTTTAACGTTGTGAGCGGCATATGTGCTTCCTTTATAATGCCGAGTGTGTGTGTACCTGGATGCCATGGATGTTTGTGATTCTTTGATGCGCCCCCTGAGGATGGCAATTTGATTGCCGAAACGTATGTAGGGGTTACAAATATACTTTTTTAGTCATTCTTGTGCATTGGTTGGTTTGACTTAAAAAATCTTTATCCTCTTATTATATTCTCTTACTTAGATTCAAATTTCCTCCTCACTCAGGAAATTTATGTTCATTCAGATTACAATATTATACGCTACTCCTCCCACATTTCATTACCGAAGCACACAATTACCACGATGTTTCAGGTCATATTGAAGCTGATCGTGCAGCCAGTGTCCAATTTTGTTTTTGTACCCGGGGGTAACCCTTTGCAGTGGCAGTCAATTCAAGTCGCCACAAACTGAGGGTCAGTATCACTTTGTGGACTCGCTTCGAGTTAATAAATCCGACGATATGGGGGAGGGGGCTGGGAGGCGGTTTCCATGCTGTCACCAACACCCACATCGGCACAACCCTCTTTTACTCCCTTCTCCATCAATAAATATTTTGTCACCCTTGTCCAAACCAGTGTCGTGGACTGCCAAGTCCAGAAAAAGAGTGAGAGAGAACACAAAATGCAGTCCGTGAAAATAGTGAAGGGAAAATCTCCATGGTGTGTTAGAGGAGGGTAGGAGGGAAATGCTGCTACTGACAGGCTTGCCAGCTTACTTTGCTTCCCTATCCTCAACACAGCTATTATAACGAACAATAGGCCTGTACTGGAAGGTGTAAATATCAGATCTTGTCAGGACAAACCAAAGCCATACATTGACGCAATTATAGAGGCACAAACTCCATTCAGTTTGAAATTTATCTTTATAATAATCCACTATCATCAAACTCTGAGCACCAGGGTGTGGAACATTAATACGGTATACTGCAGAAACTCTGTTTAAGTACAATATTATAGGTGAAAGATATTGATTTGTAGTTACTGAAGTATAATGGATAGGAAGCAAGCATATTTCTGGAAAGGATACTGGGTTGCTAAAACACGAATACACTAAGACATAAAATTAAATACCATACGCAAAATAAATATGTACGTGTCCGATCCCGGCTACTGCGCTGTCTTAGGCCGCCAGCGTATGGATACTTCAGTTTCGATTCCTGCTAATGTGTTTATGCGTCTTCCTTTTGTTGTCCTGGCTTTACTATAGGCTCATCCCTCATAAAAGCGAATCTAAAATACAAGATTCTTATTTTTTGCCTGTGAGGTATTTAAGTTCGGAATACCGTCGTTGTTGAATGGTTAGGACATCTGCTTCAGATTTCGGACATTCCGTGTTGTTCACTTCTTATGCTGAGGAATCACTTATTCCGAGTGATATTTTTCGTGGATTTTCTCAGGTCGTTTTGACAAAGAATGGAATGATAACTTCCAAAGTTCACAGTTATTTCCTCCCACATCTTTTCCAGTTTATAATGCACCAACTCAACGCTATGTGTGTCCTTAGGGCTTAACCACCGGAAAGTATAGTCAGATATAAAAGCAAAGCAATCCCATTACAGGCCTGGACAGGCCCTTAGGGTTCCAGAAGGTTGAGGCTCCCAGATTTCTAGACAATCGGCACATGAAGGTGGTAAGGTTGTCAGCCCTACGCACCGGCCGCCTTTACCCCCCAGGAAAGATTCCTGGTACTCATTTCTGTTAGAGGCTGAGTCGACCCCAGGGCCATAGTCAGATATACTAGGCAAAATTAATTCGGTACAGCTAAAATGCCTAATCAGTGAAACTGAAGAAACAAATCAGACACAACATAATTAAATACTTTGGCGTGTTTAATTTTTTCTAATAGCAAAATGCCTGACTTTACACAGGGATTTGATATGCATTTTGATAATATTAATGTGTCAGAGTCGTATTTACAATCATGCAGTGCTATATTCGTATCTCGGCACGATTTGTTTATTTATTTTAACAAGAAAAACTTCTGACTACGTTTCAGCGGAGTTGCCTATCTCCAGTCGAAACCGTGTCGGTCCTGTCAGGGGTTGACAGTCTACATGAATGTGTCAAAATGTAAAGATGATTTATGCAACATCTGAACCTATCCATCTCACCATGTGGAAAGTAGGTAGCCTAATAGACTAAGTTGTCATCTATTTAACATTCCCCTCGTAGCCATTATTGCGAAAGAAAAATATGTGCCAAATGGTTAACCCAAGAAGTAATTCGTTTTTGGGTAGTTTCTCGTACTCTTTTCCCCCTTATATCGACTGATCAAATTACTGGTTTTTGTCCTTTTTACATCGCTTCCTCTTCTGATCTTTTAAAATCCCTATGCCCCGTTCTCTCCTCTTTTGTTTTACATTTTAAAGAATGCATATTAAGAAATATTTAATAACTTTTAATTTATCGCGAATTAATTAATTGCGTAAATTTTTTATTTAAACAAAATCATTTAGCAGCTTTACATTGAGTAAATGGCATTTAAAGTAAAAATAACCTAAAGCAAAGTGAGAAATACAATTGGAGGGCGTGAATTGGATTAATCTGACGCAGGATAGGGAAAAGTGGTGGGCTTTTGTGAAAACGGAAAGGAAACTTCGGGCTTCATAAATTTCGCGGAATTTCTTGACCAGCTGAGGAACTAGTAGCTTTTCAAGAAGGGGTCTGCTCCATGGAGTTATTTAGTTATGTGAAGTGAGAGGAGTTGCACTAACATATATCTTAGGCCTGTGTGCAATATGTGCACCTAAAATTGATTAGGTCCAAATAGTTTTATTAACAATGAAGGCAGCTGTGCAATAAGGAAAACACGCTTCAGCTAGATGATGATGATAATGATAATGATAATGAAGTTAAGAATAAATGATAACTTGTCAAAAGAGTAACAAGTTTATCTACTATTGTTTCAATTATTTTTATTTTTATTTTGAGGTTTGTCAGTGTTGCGCTTTTGAATCGAATTGTGATAAGCTCGTAAGCCTACACGTCGAGCTCCACAGATTTAGAATCAGAAGATTAGATCTACTAGCACGCAACAAAGGAGGAAAAGGTAAGGCCTACCTCAAGAAGTTTGGTACGAAACTTCAGAGGAAGACTGCTTAGAAGCAGTCATAGGTGGATGACAATAATAACAAGACAGGCAATGTACGTATAAACGTAACATTGAGGCGCGTTCGCGTAACCATTGTTGCCATGGAAAAGCAATAAGTAGTACACATTCTGAGTGTGTGTCTGTAGCCTTAGTTATCCAGCATGCAATGCGCATGCTCCGCATTATATTGTCATCAGCGGCTTGTCTGGCTGTACTATATTTTTCCACATGATATCATAAACGGCACGATTTTCGGTAAAATGTTAATGTACATAAAATGTATGTTTTTATTTACTCTAACACTTTTATCTGACACATTTCTCATTCTAAGAAGAATTCAGCGAGATATTATCATAAATTTGCATAGGTCTTCATGTATAGTACCCGTTATTCTTCTCAGATTTTAATCAAACTTGAATTTTCTCGACAGATTTTCGAAAAATCTTCATATAAATTTCCATAAAAATCCGTCCAGTGGGAGCTGAGTTGTTCCATGTGGACGGACAGACGCACAGACGGACGGACGGACGGACAGACAGACAGACAGAGACATGTTGAAGCTAACAGTCACTTTTCGCAATTCTGCGAACGCACCTAAAATTGTATTAAAATAGATGGCAAGGATATGAACTGGCTCACTGTAAGATCTAGCCGAAGCCCTGTGTAAAGAACCTCCGTATTGCAAGAATTTGATGTTCTGTCAGGCGTGTTGCTGGGATACGACGCCTTGTTGCAGGGCGAGTATTTCCCGACACTTCGAGGATCGTCCTGCCTTCATCTTCTGTGTTCAGCAGTCCAACAAAATGAAAACAACGACCCTTCGGAACGTCGGAACTACTCGCCCAACGACAAAACGTCACACCACAAAGACTTAAATAGTCAACGCTTTGGTTACACGATAACAGAGAACTCTTGTAGCGCTTGAGTAAGTGCACCTGTCAGTCGCTGAACGATGGCTGTACCAAACTGCTAGTTTCTTTATCATTATTTGCCCTGGTCGTCATTCCAGCATCGATTAGCAAGTCACTATCTGTATTGACTGTGGATCGAACTCCATTTACACGCAAGGTTTGCTACTGTATTATATGAGCCATCACACGCAGGACGTCACAGTCAATAAAGCTGCACTTACAGAGGCGGGATTAACACAATATGCCCTACTCAACAGTGGTAGTTAAAAAATCGATCGTTCTGTGTGAGCAGGGGAAGGCGACGTTAAGAATAAAGAAGTCAGGGGTTATATTTAGGTAGAGTGTTTCCGGAATTAATAAATCTTTGTATGTATATAAGCCTGGGAGCCCGGATAGTGTACTCGGTTTAGGGATAAGACTAAGGGCTGGACCACCGAGGAATCTTGGTTTTGTTTCCGGCAGGGCTAAGAGATTGTTTCCGTAATCCAAATTGTCCAACCCGACACTGGAGTCCACCCAGCCCTCTACTCAGAGGGTATCAGGAACTCTTTCACCGTGTGTAAAGCAGCCGAGGTAAGAAGCTGACCACTTAACCTTTATTTAGGGCAGAGGTTAGAATGAGTGGAGCTGTACCTCCAACCTCATATGCGTTCATGGTCTCCATAGGGAACACTCTCTTCACAGTTATACAGAGAAAAGTTGTGTCTAAGCAGTAGCACCGCTTAATCCATCTGTCAAGTTGTGTTACAAGAACTGTTCAAAGTTATGGTTTGCATTTACAGGGAAGTTGTACGTTTATAATATCTCTCAAGATATATAATGCATAAGAGAGCATCGGTGGGAGGATTATCAATATATGGAATTGTCTTATTTTTCGTTGAAATTTCAGTGTGATTTTTACTAGTTGAAATTAAGAATGAAAATGAAAGTTTATAAAATGTTAATATTAATTCACTCCCACAATATAGGAATATTAATACAGAAGAGACTTTTGATTTTTTCAGGCCCTATACGGAAACATTTTATGAACTTTAATTTATGACCTAAAATATATTGAGTGTTAGTGTGAGGACAGAATTTGTGCCACTCAGATCTGTGACAGTAGGGGGTTCTTGAAACCACATCAATCAACCTTCTGGTTTTGCAAAAGTCAGGAAAATTTTGGCGAAGCTGGGGAACTATAAGCTCCTCAAGAAAGACTGTGCTGAATTAATTAGTTATTAATTGTATTTTACTCTGATAAGTTAAAAATGCGGAATAATATTCAAAGTAATTAAATCAAGACTTTCCTATCACAAACAAAACTACAGCCTCTTCTTGTCAACTTTGTCACCCCTTTTGAAGACCGATATTTATCTAAATTATACATAGAACCAAAGTTCGTAACTCACATAGAACAGAATCAGTTTTTATTACAAGCACAAATCCGTAAGTCATGATGAGGGAGATAATCAGTATTAATGTAATAATTATACGAACCATATAAATGCATTTTATGACGTCAGGCAAAAGTTTCTTATTGTTACAGCACGTAGTACTTAATTAGCACCTTGTTCCCAACGCCTAATTACATTTCTCAGCAACCCACATCTGTTAATATTGACATATTCTGAATTTAGTCGTGTAGATGGATAACATTTCGGAGGAATTTGCTGCCTGCATCTTCAGCTTCGTAGTTGCAATGATCTTTTCTTGTCTAACCCATTGCCTGCCATCTTCCCAATTTTGGGCTTATTAATTTTATTTTTTATTTTGTTTTTGGAAATATGATTGCTTTAGGCTCTCAATTTGCGGCAGCTCCTTAGTGTTACATAAAGAAAGAATAATTGTATGTGTAATTTCATAAATTACGACCAGTAGTGATCTGAAAACTGATCTTCCTTGTTTTTTAATGTTTGAGCTTGATGTTTTTTAAATTCTCTTCAAATAGTCATTTGGTGGTTGCAATCTGCCTCTGAAATTTTTGGAAGGTCAAGAGTTCAAGCACATTCTGTTTGAAATAAGTAGGTAAATATAGTTTGTCATCTCCTGTTACTACTCAACCGAGAATATGGGCTGTCGATTGAGTGAGCTATGTTAATAAGATAAACGATTCGACAGGATTTGGCAACCGAAAATTGTCAGATAAAATAACGACCTATATTTGCTTCAGGACTGCAACACCTTTTCAGGTTATGTTGATAAAAATTTCACATTACTGTAGGTTTTTAGCATAGTGCTCACTAAATTTTTATTATGCATGTTATTTGTTACAAATTTACACATTCCGAATATATACATATATATTCTTAGGATTTAGGTAACAACAATATGTCACAAGTGAGAGGTATTGCTCTTCCCGAGATAGGTATCTACGTTGAAGGACTTGAACAGAACGAAGCAGGCGTGGAAGTTGTTTAAGTAATTATTTCTCCACCTGACAATGATCAGGGTACAGGTAGGACATACAGGAAAACCAGTTAATTCAAACTGTAGTGCATGATTTGAATATAAGTTTCAGAACTGAAAAGGATTCAAGTCTTCTGGGATGTTACGCCGTGGTGACTGGTAAATAATTACCGACGTTTCAAATAATCGTAGTGCCTTCATGTTCAGGGTCAAGTAGTCCTCAATATAAGCTATATGGCTATCAAATTAGGTGTAGGCATAGCAGAAGACACTCAGCACCGAGATAGCACACACGATTCAACACGAAGAATTTTCGAATGTGACATGTGTATCGCATCCGGCGAAGAACATTCCCGCACGTGAGGCCCTACTCGTCCTGCAGCTTATTATTCTGTGCTCATGGACATCTTCGCTACCGTTGATCCGGAGGCACAGCACTGCTGCCCCTACTCCCGATCAACATTCTCTGGCGATCGGCTCCTTGGGACGAGGGTCTGGAAGTAGAACTGTCTGAAGGAGTGCCTTCTGGGCCCTTCGACGCTGTAACAGACACCATCATTGGAGGTGGGTCCATACCGGGAGTCAGTTTGCTTGCCGCACCTCGCCAGCAGCCAAAGCATTATGTTTCCTTCCAACTCCCGGCCACACCAAGTTCAACACCTCTTGCAAGTGCATAAAATATGTGGCTGTAAGGCACATTACAGCATAACGCAACTGTCCCTTCGCCGGTCAATGCACCTTGAACTTCGTGGCATACTCACCTTACTCAATTGATGAGCGAAAGTGCTTCTTGACCTCCTGCAGGAAGGATCCTGGAAGAAGGCTCAATTTCGCAAGTCTTCCGAGCCTTCCTACTGGCAAAACCATTTGGCGGAGCACGGTTTGGATTGGGTTTCTCCTTATGAACTCCTTTCTCTGAAAATCCAGGCATGCAGTTACATTCTGCAGCACACGTTATCGCATCCTTGCAACCAAAGGATATCCTGTTAAACCTTGACCTACTCTCAGGCTTCTTCCGCTTCTCCATCCGCAGGCAGCATCGTCGATTCTGCGGACCCTAATATGGGGATCGGCAATTGCAACTGCCGTGACTCTCCACGACATACTTGCTTGTAAGAGTAATTTGTGGACCACGTTAAATTTCTGCAGCACGAGCTATCAATGTCCCCAGACTGGGACGGACTATTATTAAAAAATAACAGTCTCAAGAAAAATTGGGACTGAAATTTTTGTGTTCCTATAACCTAAATCATTATGTGGAAGTCCATTTTTATTTAAAATCACCTTTAAAAATTTGGCAGGTAATTGGTTGAATGAGTTACTGTATACCGTACGATGGAGAACAGAAAAATCCCTGGTTATAACAAAACTTCCCCATTCAAATAAAGGAACTTCTCTTACTTCTATTTTATGTTCTCTGTTACAGAAATAATTTCGAAGCCTTTTGACAAATTTCGGTACAATTTATAAATTTATAAAGAATGAATTTGGAAATTGTTGTAAAACCTTAAATTTTACAGCGCCGAAGATTCAGATCGTGGCCTTTTGAGGATTTATAATATCCATCGTACCGTCAAACCGACACGTACCTTCGCATTTCTCATCCCCTCCACCCTCGATTCGTTTCACATGCCTTACACATCTCATTCCTGTTTCCGATACTTTATCTTAAAAATACTGACAAAATTTAGCCTGATTTCATCAGTATGCGTTCTTCTTTTATTGCGAACCCTCTAATACCTCCTAACCCCAAAGATTTCGTGGACCACATTTTCATAACGACTGAGCTAGGCTGACTTGATATATGGTACTGAACCGGCTGTACTTTGTGCCATTTAGACACAGTCTGAATGTGTCACGTGAATGAAGGGCTCCTGCTAGGGAAGGATTGCTGGTCAATGTAGGGTGATATTTCTACTGTGATACAAAAACATTGTATCGGTAAATATTTACTTCCACTCTCCCTCTATATTGTTTGAGTAACGGTACCATTACCACTTATGTCATTTTATTCTGAGTAAGGGTTTTCTACACTCTGTTACAAATAAAACTGGTTGTAACACAGTAATAAAGTAATCAATAGGCCTATAGGCATTCTGAAACAATGTAGGTCTAACCTTAAAAGAATCATTTACATGCCATATGTAACCAACATAGTTTGACACTATTGTGTCAACTTCAGTAGTAAGTATATTTTGCTGTAGTACTGATAAAGACTTTTCGTCATAGCTGTACAGAACCGTTATCAGAGAAGGGCCTATCCTGAAGACAAAGTGTTGTATTATGAAAATTACTCTACAGTGATATACAGCTAGCAGAGTTGCCGCTGACACTTCATCTTGAAGGCAGAGTAGTGCATAAAGTTTAACGACGCATCTATAATACGTGACCTTTCCAATAATGACTTCCTTTCAGAAAGCTGTTTTATTTTTCTGTTCCTACTTAGTGCGGTATAGTGATTGGGAGATGAAGTTTTCACAGCAGTTGAACCTTAGGTTGTGATCTTCAGATTAATTACTCCATGTGGTCTGGTAGTCGGCTACCCGTAAGACTACACGGCGTCATATTCTTTCAGACTATATCTATGTAGGCTTTTAGTGATTGCCTCTGAGCTGGATGGTCGAGGAATTCTCTTTTTGACATCAGGTGCCTGCTGACCAAAGGGTGTCCAACGTCCTTTCGCCAGTGATACAGCGATCGGATCGAGAATATGCGTACTCATTTGCACTCAATGCCGAGAGATGTCTCAAGTTACATATTCTCTCCCTGAGGACTTGAATAGAGCCAATTCCAGCAATGTCGTGTATACGTAGGATCATATATGTCTCAGATAATAATCATTGGGTAACTTGATATTGGTCAGCCTTAATGAATCGGATACAGTCGCGTACAGAATAATTAAATTCTTCTTACTTTAGGAAGGATGGTTTTCTTCTCTTTGTTACTCCTTTACGCCCCCAGAGTGCACAAAATTAATGTACAAATGGCTGCCTGTCCAGCCACATGTTTCACGCCCGAAAGTACCTCATTGAAGTCTACACCCTAAAGTTTTGGAGCAAATTTAATTTAAACTTTATCCGTTCATTTTAGTCTCTACGTTACACAAATGTGATCTCAAAATTTGTACAATTTTGGGCTAATTGTTCTCAAAACACTTCTCCTATAAAACATAGTTTGTGGCACAAAATATAATTTCTGAGAAGATGTAAATCTTGTTGTTAAGGAATATTCCTGGCTGTGGCTTTTAAGTAAAAGGTAAAGCAATCCCATTACAGGCCTTGACAGGCCCTTAGGGTCCCAGGAGTTTGAGGCTCCCGGATTTTTAGACAAGTACGTTACAAATGTTTACAGAAGACTGAGGACAAGCAAGATTGGTTACCACTGCAACAAATATACAAATATCCAGTTACTCTATGTATGTCGAAAATACCGAATGACTTTTAAAGACTGATATTGAACTGAATTTCGTTTACAGATTCAGTTTACGCCGCGCAGAAAACACACTCATCTCGGTCATGAAAACCAATCAGTTAATGATGTGTAGAGAAATATTCGTTGTTTATTCTGAGATCAACAGAACACACACAAATGTACTCTGTGGACAGAACGTTTAAAGTCTGACGTTGAACCTGGTGGTACATATATGCACCACTAGGCTGTTGTAAGCTCTTGAATTTTAGAATATATATATTTGTAAGTTGAGAATAGTACATTTCAATTTATGTGTACAAAGTCGAATTTATTCTCAACTTAAGGGCCCATTATAATGTTAAACCTTATGTTTTAAACAGAAAGGTATGTTTAGAACCAATCATTATTTGAACTTTGTTCGTCATCTCATATTTAAAATAAAAGGTACAACTCCACTTCTGAGGGACGCAATCGGTCCCTGTCCTCAGATAAAGGAGAAAAACAAGACCGACTTTTTAAAATGGGTCCGATAGGCAAAGCTATTCTAAAGCCCAGAGACTAGAGGTTTGGAATATAGGTATCTACAAATGTTACTGGACCTTCATTAGTATGAAAATAAGAACAGTAGCTTATAATAGGCACAAAATAGTTTTTAAAAATTATGGAATTATTTAACGAAATGGATACTGTAACAAACAGAGGAGCCCAAGTTTAATAGGTAAGGGAGTTACATACAGTAAGTTACACTGTTCATAATTCCATTAATATTAGCTCGATGGTGGTTGATGGAGAACCGAGAAATGTCACTATGTTATGAACATCTTAATTAATAAGTAGACTATTGTGCCGATTGTGGGAGGCTTACACTTTATTTACTGAACATTAATGCAGCACAACAGGACGTACGAGTTAAACGAAAATTACACTGCAGTCATAATGGTTATTTCCGATTAACTAAGCCTTATGTAGATAATGTACCTATACTTAAGGATCCTACTCCCAACCGCAGTTGGTCTAGGCCTATATACAGAGTGTTCTACGACTAGTTGGCCAATTCAGGAGCGTGTTCGAAAACATCCTACAAACTGGCAGTCGATTGAACACCATTATCGAGTTAGAGAAACTTTTTTTTACCAGTAAGTACAAATCAATTTTTATTTGGGCTTTATTAGTGTACACTTAGATGTTTAGAATTAAATGTGGTTTTAAAAGTGACTTCCTTATGACTGCATGTATGCCACCAGGTGTCATTCCACTGTTTGTCTCCACTGAATATTTTCCATTGTATTTCTCTTGCCATCAGATACTTCGATCTGACGCAAAGTGAGCTCGTAACAGTCATTAATTTGATAGAATTCAGCGCGCTGTGCTATTGGACATTCAATAACAAATCTTTAAATATTCCGTCAAATACAGCTGTATTTATTCAGAAGAGTAGCTGCATGTTTACTCTTACGTTTACATCACAGCTGTCACCAAATATTATTAAGCATAGAAATAATAGTTGCTAAATTTCAATTCTTATTACAGTGATTATTATTAATATTACCCCACCCACACACAATATGCACCCGGAATCTTCATAGGAAATTTATTTCAAAGTGTGGAAACACTGCTAGTTTGATAGCTTGAACTTGAGTCATTCACAGATTACTGTAGTCAAATGTTTGTATCTGTGTGCGAGATTTGACGTTTCCACGGCGCTGATGTTGCGGATTCAGGTCTTGTGGGATGTAACGCTCTTTTGCGGGTTTCGAAGGAAAGTGACGCCTTCATCTTCAAGGGTTGGTAGGCCCGTTACTCTAGGGCTTACTGACCCTTCAAAACGTCGGGATACGTTAAATTTCCCTCTACACAGCACAACGTGCCAGAAGATCAGATTCAAAATGTATAGGCCTGTATGGCGCGAAGCTTGGCGTCGAACAGTAGTGAGGCTTCAGGTGCTTGTTACGTAAGTACATTTCAACCAAAATTTTAAAATGTATCACCCCAGGCATATATAGCGCCCACAATTGCCGTATTATTATTATTATTATTATTAGTGATTTCTGTGATTAGTGAAATTTTTAAAAACTTAACAAGTTTGATTAATGCCATTACACATGTAGTGCGAGTATTTGTATCTTTACGCCAATTTTTCAAATTGGTGAAATTATTCGTGTCACTCATTTTCAATCCACACCAGTTTATAAGCAAACAAAGCATGGCCAGTAAAAGACAGTTTACTTTTATGTTTGCAGCCCTTCAGCCAGGCGAAAGTTGAGTGGCGAATGTAATATTGTGTTTGGTACTGAGATTTTGAAATGGAGGAGGGGGGGGGGTAAGAGATCTCATCTGTTTTATGCCACTTTCTTGTCTTAATTAAGTTCATCGAATGGTTCTCCTCACAGCCTTTTCAGAACAGTGTCACCCTCAGGGGAAGGCGGAACGCTTGAAACGCCTACCATTCCTTCACTTTACCCCAAAGTAGCTAAAAACAAGTTCAAAACGTCTATTTATGCACAACTACAAATCAATCCCAAAGTAGCTAAAAACAAGTTCAAAGCGTCTATTTATGCACAACTACAAATCAATCCCAAAGTAGCTAAAAACAAGTTCAAAGCGTCTATTTATGCACAACTACAAATCAATCCCAAAGTAGCTAAAAACAAGTTCAAAGCGTCTATTTATGCACAACTACAAATCAATCCCAAAGTAGCTAAAAACAAGTTCAAAGCGTCTATTTATGCACAACTACAAATCAATCCCAAAGTAGCTAAAAACAAGTTCAAAGCGTCTATTTATGCACAACTACAAATCAATCCCAAAGTAGCTAAAAACAAGTTCAAAGCGTCTATTTATGCACAACTACAAATCAATCCCAAAGTAGCTAAAAACAAGTTCAAAGCGTCTATTTATGCACAACTACAAATCAATCCCAAAGTAGCTAAAAACAAGTTCAAAGCGTCTATTTATGCACAACTACAAATCAATCCCAAAGTAGCTAAAAACAAGTTCAAAGCGTCTATTTATGCACAACTACAAATCAATCCCAAAGTAGCTAAAAACAAGTTCAAAGCGTCTATTTATGCACAACTACAAATCAATCCCAAAGTAGCTAAAAACAAGTTCAAAGCGTCTATTTATGCACAACTACAAATCAATCCCAAAGTAGCTAAAAACAAGTTCAAAGCGTCTATTTATGCACAACTACAAATCAATCCCAAAGTAGCTAAAAACAAGTTCAAAGCGTCTATTTATGCACAACTACAAATCAATCCCAAAGTAGCTAAAAACAAGTTCAAAGCGTCTATTTATGCACAACTACAAATCAATCCCAAAGTAGCTAAAAACAAGTTCAAAGCGTCTATTTATGCACAACTACAAATCAATCCCAAAGTAGCTAAAAACAAGTTCAAAGCGTCTATTTATGCACAACTACAAATCAATCCCAAAGTAGCTAAAAACAAGTTCAAAGCGTCTATTTATGCACAACTACAAATCAATCCCAAAGTAGCTAAAAACAAGTTCAAAGCGTCTATTTATGCACAACTACAAATCAATCCCAAAGTAGCTAAAAACAAGTTCAAAGCGTCTATTTATGCACAACTACAAATCAATCCCAAAGTAGCTAAAAACAAGTTCAAAGCGTCTATTTATGCACAACTACAAATCAATCCCAAAGTAGCTAAAAACAAGTTCAAAGCGTCTATTTATGCACAACTACAAATCAATCCCAAAGTAGCTAAAAACAAGTTCAAAGCGTCTATTTATGCACAACTACAAATCAATCCCAAAGTAGCTAAAAACAAGTTCAAAGCGTCTATTTATGCACAACTACAAATCAATCCCAAAGTAGCTAAAAGCAAGTTCAAAGCCTCTATTTATGCACAACTACAAATCAATCCCAAAGTAGCTAAAAACAAGTTCAAAGCGTCTATTTATGCACAACTACAAATCAATCCCAAAGTAGCTAAAAACAAGTTCAAAGCGTCTATTTATGCACAACTACAAATCAATTCCAAAGTAGCTAAAAACAATTTCAAAGCGTCTATTTATGCACAACTACAAATCAATCCCAAAGTAGCTAAAAACAAGTTCAAAACGTCTATTTATGCACAACTACAAATAAATCCATGAAATATAAACATTATTAATCCAATCACGTCATATAAAAACAAAATGTTTCCATAAAACAATGCATTTTTTATATATAGAAAACGTAGCGCAAGGCCCACACAGCACTCTGTTGTTAGACGCGGTGGTCACGCACACTTACTAACAGAGCTTGCGAGTGCCGGCCGCAGTTATGCACTTAGCTATTACTCGAAGAGGAAGCATTTCAATGGCCTCAGTAAGTTTCAACACGTCGACGCACCCATCGATTTAGTCGCTTTCTAGTACCGTTTGTCTTTAATGTGGGCACTGCTGCAGGCATGGTCTGAAATATTTATTTTTTAGAGGCCTTCAAGTGAAGACAAATATTAAAAATAGGCCGAATTATATAAAGTTCTTAAGAAAATGTTGTTTAGATTTAATGTGTAAGTGACCCTTACCCCCCTTACATGCACCCCTCGCTTCTGGCCTCCAGTATTACTGGTCCTAATCTTAAAACTTTATCTAGCTGTAAGTTAAAAGGGTAAATATATATCTTATGCAGACAAATGTACACTGTTTATATATAGCCAACTATTTTGCCATTTTTTTGCACAGTTTAAGTGGAGGTGGTATAGTTGTTCGTTCAGTTTCTGTTTCTTAATATAAAGATATTTCAATTATTATTTATTCTGTATTTGATTGCTGTTTTCAATGTGTTTTGGCTCTGTCGGTTGTGTCCATTTACTTTTATTGCGATGTATTTGGGTGTGAGTTGTAGTAGTCGGCATGATTTTGTTATACCAAATAGCTGCATTAGTTCTATGTAATTTCTCTTTGATGTTTTTGTATTGATAAACTTCTTTTGACTGTCTGGCTATGGTAAAATTTACGTTACTTGTAACCGTACATTTTTAATTATATATATCTTATGCAGACAAATGTACATAAATCAAGAATTGAAATATCTTTATATTACAGTGTACATTTGTCTGCATAAGATATATATAATTAAAAATGTACGGTACAAGTAACGTAAAGTTTAAAAGGGTAACTTCATCGATTCAGGCCAGGCGGTTGGTA
Source organism: Reticulitermes speratus (assembly GCA_021186555.1). Lineage (NCBI taxonomy): Eukaryota > Metazoa > Arthropoda > Insecta > Blattodea > Rhinotermitidae > Reticulitermes > Reticulitermes speratus. The sequence goes on along the minus strand of JAJKFL010000005.1, from coordinate 14,393,886 downwards.
AGGACTCTTCAATTTTTAAGCTAATTCACTGTTACGCCAAAATAGAGAGCTCATTTTACATTCCATAACATTGTTCCCCGTGTTAGAGGGTTTTGTGATCTTGAATGAGCGAGTCGACATTGTTCTGTGCTTATCAGCCAATCAAACGTAACGTGCTTTTACAGCTAGGTACATTTAAGAAGTCGCTTATTCAACAGCATTTCGTGTTGAGTGTAATATTATCTCTGTGTACAGTCAGCCATACTTTGTTTGGTGTCTGTAGATTCAGAATTTAATGCTCTGTAATAATTCACCATAAATTATTGGATACATTTATTAGTCAAAGCATACATATTGTTTGAAATTTAAATGTCGTTTCCGGTATTACAGCCACTTGAAGTTCGGCAAGTAAGGCTAGGCGGAAATTTCAAAATTTCGAAAAATGTATATGTTAAAATAGAATTTTACTTATGTTGTAACAATAACGATTATTATATGTTGCTTGCACATAGAAAATATAAAGTAGAAATATTTGTAACCAAGAATCATGTAAAAGAGCCTGAAACTACGTGGCTCAGAAGCATGTATGCATGCTGCCGCCCCTAAGAATGCTAAGTTCTAAAGTTTACTGGAACCTATCCACATAAACCAACTTTTTTTTTTCTATGGCTCAACAGCCCCTTTTCGGGTGCCTAGGCCTCCTCATTTCGAGGCTTCACGATCACACACTTTTTAGACATACCACAGTCGGTAGGACTCCTCTGGACGAGTGACCAGCCCGTCGCAGAGACCTCTACCTGACAACACACAACACTCACAAGAGACAGACATCTATGCCCCCGGTGGGATTCGAACCCACGATCCTAATAAGCGAGCGGCCGCAGACCCAAGCCTTAGACCGCACGGCCACTGGGATCGGCTACATAAACCAAGTGCCATCCCAGAAACAGTGTTTTATTTACGAAAGAATGGATTTAAGTTATAATTAACTTACTTTCCCTATACGAGTGAAATGAATGCACGTAGGCCTATGAGACTTGTGTTTTATAAACATATTTCAATCCATATTTCTGAGATAATGAGGTGAATAAAAGACAGATGTCATTCTACCGCAGTCATGATTGTTCACAAAGGTAGCAAGAGTAGTACAGTTTCATACCCCGCCGTACTTTCCAGAATCTACGTTATAGGTTGCTGGCTTTCTATCTTTCCTCCTCGGATCTTGACCCGTGAAGATGGTACCGACATGTTGTCCCGAAACGTCGGTAAACAATTACCACACGACGCCGCGTAATATCCCAGAAGAGCGCAGATCTCATAAACATCGCGGCGAAAGCCTGAAATCTAAAGTTCACTAGTTTACAGGCAGTAGAAAAATTAATGATGCTGGTATTACTTTAGTGTTTACATTGCATAAATTTTCCTACATCTGCAAAAAACCCCTGTTGAAAGTTACTTTGCACTATTTTATATGAATTCTGACTTCCCCAAGAGTGAGAAAATCTCGTGTTGTTGACACCAACACATGTAAATTGTTCCTCATCCGGAGACGGAATGCACTCAACTTGTTAAACATTAGACCAACAGCATGCTTTATCCGATAACATTGTCGAATTAGTGTGGTGTTTAGGTCTTTCTTGCTCCAAAGAACTTCTAGGACACGCTTCTAGAAACTGGCGAACTTGTCACAAAATATTCTGTATACAAATGCAGGCGTGACTGATATTTGTGCAAGTCAGTGCACATCATATTTTGTTATAAGAGAGGGCTTGTTGTACGTGGACATGCCATCGTGTGTCTTTTCTTGCTCGGTTTTAAATTTAAAGTTGTGGAGTGCATATATGAACAGAAAGCACCCATGCAGTGTTCCCTTTTGACCCATGCAAATCTCCCAGCTAATCTTCATTGCCAACATAACGCATTGCAGATTCTGTTAACAGCAGTATCCCTCCCCTTCCGCTTATAAAATCATTACGTAAAGGGGAGGTCTACGACTTTGCTGACGTGTGCTATCCTTCATAATCCCAAACAGATTAAAGTGGAAATTTTGACGTGGTATATAGACTGTTTTTCATATAGCTACTTAATAATCGCTTTGAAAAATCAACAATAGATATTCTTTCTCCCCTTCAATTATATTGTTCCCTCAGTAAAATTGCTTGTTATTGAGCTAATATGAAGTTTTCAGCGTTATTATTCTGACATAATATGCTCTGTCATTAAGGCAGGCTTATGTCTGTGTTATCCAATAGGCAAACAGTGGGTCTGTGATTCTCCTTTGCATGAAAAGCAAACCTCCAGTTTAAATGACGAGTGCAGAATGTAAAACACTTAGGTAGTAATCAGAGCCACATCGATTCGCTCAATCGTAGCCTATTTTATTTCCGTAAGAATAAAACTGTAGGCTTACGAGGTCGGTATGTTGTGTGCGTGAGTGCTGCCTGTCTGCGAGGCCCAACTTTCGAAATGTTAAACTAGTCGCCCACTTTTTACAAAGTTTGGGGTGGCCGTTATATTATTGGAGGCAACTCAAACATCTAGTTTAGTAGCCGACAATCGTTAAAAACGACCTGGCGGTCGCAAGGTCTTGCGGGATGGGAACGACACTAACGCCACTTAATATCAGGGTCCGGATTTGTTTAACAGATCTTCGAAAGCCATGTAAATTTGATTAAAGCAGTTTTTCTCCGAAACAACATGTGGTACCTGTTTGCAAATGAGTAGCTTTCGTTTTGAGGGCTGTAAGTAATGGGCCGTTGGATCTAGGCATCAAGACACCGTCTGTACAAAATATTGGTTATAGATCAATAATCCCAAGCATTATGAGGGTGCGGAGTTTTGATCTTATTATCTTACATTGTCACACATCTCGAACTACGGGACCCAAGCATAAACCATTTGGGTCTCAACTCGCATGAAGTGTAACCTAATAGGAACTTTGTTTCTGAACTGCAAATGGCGTATGTCTGTTCTATTTAGTTATGGGGCAGTTTGATAAACTTCAAAATATATACTTGGTGACGACAATAACAATAAGCATAAATACATGCCCTAAGATTTATTAGAATATTAGATTCAGAGAATGCTCGCTATCAGTTAAATCAGAATCTTTGGCCCTCCCGTCTGCTATCTGGGAATATAAAATTCACATCCTTATGCCAACACCCACAAGACCTTAGTATTACCTGTCTTTTGTATAGATGTGAAACTTTGTTTACCGTCCTAAGAAAAGATCGTGAACTGAGGGTTTTTGATAATTCGGTGCTGAGGATATTTGGGAAGAAGAAAGAGGCAGTAATGGAAACTTGGAGAATAGGCGTCCACTTAGGATACGTCTGTGTAGATATGGGTATAATATTAAAAGGAACTTTAAAGAAATGTGTGAGGATGTTGACCGCATTTGTGGAGTTTAAAGTAGTGTCCTGTGGCAAGCTCTTGAGAATACGGTAATGAACTTTCGAACTTTAAAAATGCAGGAAATATTTTACTAATTGCAGGACTTTAATCTTCTCAAATTTCTTCATTGAATGAATTGGTTAAGTGCCTGACGTTAACTTAGGAATTCAATTGATTGTATAAGACTGTCCCTTAATAGGCTCATGGCCCCTTTTGAGACCGAGTCTTCTCGAATTTGTAATGAATGAAACAGAAATTGTTCATATCTGTTATACTTCCGTTTCTTCATTCATTGCAGCTTCCGAATAGTTCATCGATATCATCAATATTATCCAGCTATATGAAATCGATATTTTGATTTAGAGTCGTCAAATAACGTAGAAATTAGCAATTTTCTGCTCAACGTTAATTTATGTCATAATTTCCAAATAGTCATCGCATACATGTATCCTCAGTATCCCTATGTTTCAAGATACGTCAGGTTACAAATTGTAATCTCGGTAGCAGTAAACTTATTTCCATCTTCACAGTAACTGTCTTCCCTAACTATAATTTGTCCCCCTCCTCCCCAAATATGCCACATATATTTCAAGGGCGAGAGATGCGAGTTCGAAAACACTCAACAAAATGCGACTGAGACTTTGAATTGTTTGTGCTTGTAGTACGCTTTAATTTGTATCGATAAAATGGCCAGCACTTAAAACAATTGTTGTGTCGCCCCTGATACTTGTGACATTTGGCAGTGGCGTGGAATTCCACTCCTGCTGCCGAGTGTCTGCTGTCCCGCGTTGTAATTTTAATTATGTGCAGTGTTACTGTCTCTGAAATAACCATTCTCTTGGTCGTAATCGTTGAAATTTGTGTTTCTGTTTTGTTGATATTTGATTATTGCATTTCTCATGTTGCATCGCTACAACTCTTCCCTGAATACGCCTGTCTGTGCAATAGACTACTAGACTGTAGGAGGTAGGTACTAGAATGTAGGAGGTAGGTATTCTATAACTGCGGTCGAAGTAAGTTGGAGAAATCGGAAGTTTGGAAGCCAAACGTAGGGTAAGGGCACAGTAAGCGTGTGAATTATTGGTATGTAGATCATAATTACCGTCTCTTTCTAAGCTGCGTGGATTGTGAAGAGTCGAATAAGAATGGAAAATGATCATGATTTATTAGGATTGTATGATTGTAAGAGGCTGCGTCGTGGCCTATTAAAAGTGCTTACCTGGAGCGAATGAGGATAATCAGTAAAACATTGTAATTCAGAACAGCTGATAATCCAAACCTGATTCATGGACTTTAAAGGCTCGCGCATTCTAATTCTAAATTCTGAATGGGGATGAGTCTTAAACAGGAGAATTAGGACATATATTCCTTCATATTCACAACTAGCCTAATGTGCAATACGTTTAATTCACATCTTTCACATCTAAAACTTAAAGGGAGACTGCAGACTGAATAATAAGTACCATAACATGTACCTGATCATCTGGAGTACATATAATTTTGAATCGTACTTTTTTACTCTTTTACAGCTGTCACTTCCCTTGCAGTTCATTAATTCAGAAGGAATGTACTTTTCACATGAAAATCATTCAATTTCAGGGCTTTCTGACGACACTATATGACACTTAGAACTACTCCGTTTCTGGACTTTGCCCGTCGTCTCGTGTCTAAAGAAAACGTTCAGTGGAACTTTGCCGCGCTAGCAACCACGTCAGGTAGATGAACGGCGAGTAAACCAAGGTTTCCAGAACCTTCACTCTTCTCGTCAAGGGAACTGTTTCCTGATGACGAGAACAAAGTGCTGGTTCTCGAAACTTTGGTTCACTCGTCTTTCAACCACCTGACGCGCCTGCTAGCCGGAAAAAATTTTATTGAATTCAGGCGCCGTGAAATCTTTAGATTATAAAACAACGTTGCCTCCCAGCTTTTTCAGATGAGAGGGGGGAACGATCCATTTACTGAAATGTTGTTCATATTCTTCTTTTCGTTTTTTTAATGTGAGGCTTTATACAAAGTCCGGAAACCGAGTAGACTTAGTGGAGGTTATATATGTCTACATAGGCTGTATAGGACTCTTGCGTAGTCCGACTGTGGGGGGGGGCTTCTCCTAACCACTAGAGTTTTCTTGATATTATACATAACATGCATAACAAAACGGAAAATATACGATCAAAGTAGGCCTAAATATATTTATGATTCTAATATACTTATTTAAAGCATAAAAATATTGCATGTTACATATTAGGCCTATGTCCTATATTTTCCTAAACAGTGTATGTGTACAGTAGTGGGAAAATATAATCCTAAATCCGGACATAAAAGCGAGATGTAGCCTTAGTGGCGGATAGTGCTTTTGTGGAGTCTCCAGAGATTTATGCTTGCTCAGAACTGACCAGTATACTGACAACTTCTTCCGTGATTAACTTATTTTTACACGGTGAAATTTCTTGCAACACGTTTGCCAGACGAAATTCGAATGTTTCGTTTGACGCAACACATATTTCATGAAATCATAGCTTGCAAATAAAAGTGTATTTATAGCAACTACTGCACACTAATTCTATATATATTCATTCTATATGCTCCTACATGTTTCGGCTGACATTCTCAGGCATCATCAGGGAGTCATCTTCTATAGACTTACGCAGCGTGCAGCGTGTCGCTGAATGGTAGAATGTACATTTATTACAGCCGTAGTTATAAAATATAATAAAATCCAGTTTGTTATTACATAAAATATTTAGATAGAAAACATGTATATAAATGTCTGTTTCCAAACATCTGTCTCGTAACCACTTGCACTTTTGTGGGGTGGAGACCCCTGGCTGTGGTACCCGAAGTTATTCACTACGTAATATCTCTGTACTCTGTACAGAGTACACAACACGCTGGATTTTATTGTATTTTATATCTACGGCTGTAATATATGTACATTCTACCATTCAGCGACAAGCTGCACGCTGCGTAAGTCTATAGAAGATGACTCCCTGATGATGGCTGAGAATTTCAGCCGAAACATGTAGGAACAGAGAATGGATATATAGAATAGGTGTGCAGTAGTTGGTATGAATAAACTTATATATGTAATTTAACTTTTTGTTCACCGTGCATTATGGCAATAGATAACAATCATCAACCAACAAATGCACTAATTGTAATTATTATATCACTTTAAGATTGCCCTACATATGTTTCGGTCACAAAGTGACCATCATCAGGGGCGTCTTACGCACGTATGTGCACTTCACTTCACGCTGTCCACTGTCTACTATATTTGCGTAGGGAGTTTTGTTTGTACACTATTCCACGGTAGTAGGTGTCGAAGATTGTTTATTACGATCGTAGGTCGATATGTTATTAGTATTCACTTGTATGATTGTTTACACTGATGCCTTTCATTTAATTATATGTGTTACTCATGTGTCCACTATCAGAATGTCTATATATATGTTCATTGAACACTGTTCACTGTTTTGACGATGTTTTTATTGAGTGTTTTTTGTGCTGCTCTGCTGTGATAAGAGGCGTGGTGTTTATTCTGATTATGCGTCGGTGGACGGGTTGATGTCCGTTGTTGTTGTATGATCTGTAACTGTTTATCAATGAAGTACGGTTTCGGATATCTTTTTATGCTGCACTTTGTAGGGTATTGTATCGGTCATTCTTAGGAGTATCGTGTGCCGGATTGTTCACTTTCACTGTTTTGACTATAGTTGTTATCACAATGTCCACTATCAGATCGTCTATATGTGTGTTCGTTGAGCACTGTCCACTGTAAAATATAAACAACTGCACGGAATATACATAATATTAAGTATATCGTGCAAACTTCACAGAGGTCAATATTCCCTTTGTTCACACAATAAGTGTAGTAGTCAATACTACAAAGAAACAACCACTCAGCACCTTGTTCTTTGTAGAATTAGTTTTAAAATTATTCTGTCTTACTGGCTTTAATCCTTCTAAGCTTAGTTATTACTTTATGCGCCATCATATTAAACATTCATGAATGCTTTTCTGCCCAAAGAATGCAGTAATGTGTTTTATATGGCTCCAAGAAATAACAGAGAATAGAGAGGACGTATAGCATTAACTTATTTCTTTTTTTTTAAATAACCGAGACGAATTGTGTTTACTGCGTGTTACTAACTGGATCTTTAAATATATTTCAGGATAATCTTAGTCTTTAAAGGGCCGACAGAGGCCGTGTACCAGTTGTGTCTTGGTAAAAATCTTTAAATAATTTTTCAATGTGCACTTCTAAAAGAAAAACTATAAATATATGACTATGTAAGCCAACAGTCTGTGAAGACTGGCAAAATACAGACCCTCTATCTTGTCAGAGAGGGTCTTTGAAGACGGTATGACATTAACTTTTGCGAAATTAATATCTAGTCATGAGTTCAAAGAGAGACTCGATACCAAGACGGACTCACTGACTGTCAGTAGTAGCGTTATTGTAAATCTAACCCTGACTTAGTCTTTAAAGTGTTGCATAAACATTTTTCCTGTAGGACTGCTTGGCTTCCTCCTTTTATTCTTCCAAACAGGACTTTACTTCTTCATTTCCATTTTCGTTTTATACTTATGTGACCAAGTCTCTTTCTTTGGAGAAGTGTTCAGTTAAGGAAGAGATATCACAGTAACAAATTCCCCTTTAGGAGAAGGATGGGAAGTTTCTCTCCGTTGTGGCAGTACCGCCATTTCAGTACATTCTGCCGATGAAGATGTCTCTGTTTTGCTGCTCATTGCGACGGGCCAGAATTTGTTAGGCTTGCTGTAGCTTATTAGATCTTTGCTGCCTCTGGGGACAATTTCGACTTTGCGCAAAAGTCTTCAGATGAGCAGAATAGCTGGTCAGAAACAAATTCAGGATTCCTGTAAACATGCCGCAGGAAAACCCCCATTGACAGCTATGCCCATACTAGCTATTTTGCTCCAAGCTGCCTCAAATATTTTGAGAAACAAATGTGATCAATGCGGGCCATGCTTAAGTCATTTGCTTCCTTCAGAAGAACAATTTACTTTGAGTGTCAAAAACACTCCGTAAAGTGACTAGAGTCTTTGTCTGCAGTGGGCTAGACATCATTATACTACGCATTAACAAGTTCAAATTATTTTAGTAACAACACGATGAAACATATTTATATATATGCTTATGTAAATATTCGGAAGGATGAACAAATTAATGTCCAGAAATAGACAAGATGTTACTGTCAAAACAAATTTCTCGTCATCGTGCGGCTAAACGTAATTGCATAGCGTTCGCCCCATGCTTCTCTTCGACACTGTGAAGTCACATACTGTTGGCTGTATACATCATACTGTGTGTCTGTCTGTATTGTGAGGATAACAACATTGTAAGACTTGCGAGTTTTGAGGTTTTCGCGGCGATGTAACTGTGGATTCGGTTTGTCTGACACATAATGCTTCTTGGATGTTTCGACCCATGAAGGTGATGTCTTCTCCTTCAAGTTTCTCGAAACATCGGAATCCATTTACAAATGACGGAGAGTCACATCCCTGAAGAACGGAATCCGCATTGAAAAATTGCACGGTGATGGAAAAATCTAACACTCTTCTTAAGTTGTTTCTTTTTTTGACTTCTGGAACATAAACCACACATCACCATAGTACGATAGCTTAAAATCTATTCGAAAAGAATTGCTGCAGTGCAGCAGATACCTGAAGGACTTTGTCAATGGCCAAATTTAAACTTAAATTGCAGAAACATTACACGTGTCTGGATTTGTGCTTTGTCCGGGCAATGGCCCCTTACCGTACGCCAAACTATATTCCCGAATTCTTAATAAACATTATAGACCTATATGTTCGTTCTGTAGACCTACTATTTAAGAGTGGCCTTTCATATATTTTATATTTTGTAAAATATAAGCCCTCTGAGATTCGTCGGGCGTGCTTTCGTAGGAAAGGCGACGTAGGCTGTAATATAGTAACAATGTACACTAAATCGGAAATGCCTTTCCATAGGCTTATGCAGTATATGCGAGGTACATATACTGTAACCCTATATATCTATTTTACGGAAATGAGATGCATTCTCATAGTTAAACTTTGGATTCACTGACCTCTGTTGGACCTTATTAACACGTTAGGCATATTACAAAGACAAATTAAACTAATCAACATTGAATAAAGGAAAGCAATAAATGGAGTAACATATTACACTAGGTCTACAGAACAGACTGAAATAGCACTGCTGCTGCCAATATAATTTAAGAGTCGACGCCCAAGCCTAAGCATAAAAACAGGAGCAGCCCTCTGTGGAATTTTACAGTAAATGGTTGTTGAATTCTACTTGTCGTAAATATTATGTCTGGCAACAAACAGACTTCTTTCTAAAGTTTTAATTCAGACCGAGCTTTTCCGGCTGTGGTAATTCCATTTACTACAACATCACGTCAATACGTTTTCGTATCCTATACAGTTTTTAAAATTAATGTGTAATGCATTCAACAGAGGGCTTACACAACACCAGATTTTGAAACGCTCAATTCGAACGGTGGCATATCAGACAGAAAACGAGACAAATCAAAGAAACTTTCCCGTTTGTGAAAGACGTTAGGCCTATATCAATACAGCGTAATTCGGAAGGATTATAAATTGGACATAACATGTAGAATCGGCGATAGTCCTGTATGTTATTTTTTTTTTCGGAATATCTGATCCGAAACAAAGATGGGGACCGCCAAACTGCACTCAACGTCACTTGTCTTGTAGTTAAACTTGGAAGGAACAATACAGCCGGTGAGTGAAAGACAGTGTCGATCAGACAAACAAGAAATTTACCTCCTTTTATGGAACCAGAAGGTTCGTTGCCGAGTTCACGAGATCTCGGCACTGGACCGTATCCTGAACTAACTGAATGCAGTCCACATTTTCACATCCCATTTCTTTAAAATCCTTTTCAATATCATCTTCAATCTTACATTTAAGTCTTCCAAGTTTCCGCTTTCCTTCGGTTTTTCCGCCTAATGTTTCTTGTACATTTCTTCTCTTTCCCATGCCTGCTACATAATAAGCCTTCCCTGCCTACCTCATTGCCCTTCATTTGACCACCCGAATATGGCTACTGCTTTATTGAGAGTCAAAATTTGGTGCATTGTTGGGCTGAACTTTGCGGCCTCAGACGCAGGGAAATGTAGGGGAAATGTGCGGAAGAATTCGCAGAAAGAACTCATTGCAGCTGCGAGAACTAGTGGACGGGTGTACTATACCGTCTGAAAACATTGGTTGCAAGCGCCAGTGTAAGAACACAGTAGTCGCACAGCACTGCTCACTGGTGAGCAAATATCTTTTATATTGTTAGTAGCATGAACTACATCAGTTGTCTTGAAATTCCTTCCGCAGTTCGCAGCTTAGTCCCGAACTGTATAGAACTCCTCGTTTTGCAGTCTTCTTCATTCTGTTGTTAAATTCTTTTCCCTCAGATAAGACATTGTTATCAGCACCCCAATCTTAGTGCTTTGTACCTAGGTACATGTTCAACCCATTCGATGAGAGACCGAATTTCACACCATACAAAACAACTGGTAAGTGTTTAATTATAATTTTTGTTATGTTTTTACCTTTAAGCCATCATTTTGTCGTCAATAACAGACGGGAAGACAAATGATCCTGAACCCAATGACAGCAAGCTTTCCGTAAAGTAATCTGTTCTTAATTTCTTCATGAACGTAATTTCGATTTGTTACTGTCGTTCAAAATATTTGAGCTTTGCCGCATTTCAAGAGGATTTATTAGCTAGAGGCTATTTTATAGTGAGAACTTTACTTGAATTATGTTGACAAGTCAGGGCATGCTAGGATAAATAACTGTTTTTCATGAAGCCTATTAGAAATAATAATAGAATGCTAGATGACAACACTTCGGAAACTGTCCATGTTTGTCAGAAGAATGTAAAGAGAAACTCGCCAGCAGACACGTAGTATTGTCCTATGACAAACGCCGGGCTTCAAGTCACGTGCACGTCTTTCGTGATGTTGGAAAATTTCATTTCAACGATAGCCAACTGTAGACCTGGGTCTATGTCAACGTATCGCACACTTTTCATATTGAAATTCATTTAATGCAGGAACACATAACGCAACAAAATCAAATACTGTTAAGTCCCACATACCATTCCATGCCACGCCTCCTATCCGCCATTACAGCCTCGTTCGTCTCTTTTTTCTCTGTCTCTTTCCACCTCATTAGTGTTGTTCTCCGCCCACACACGGCGCTGCAACACTGGCAGTGTGTACATGCGCAGTCACAATTTGCTGCTGGCAAAGCTCAAACAAGTGAACAAAAGGCACAAAGCAAGAGAACCAAGGAAAGAGAGAAGGTAGAAAGAGTGAGAGAAAGAGCTCCACTTGTAATGGCGACGCTACGAACCATGTTCTAATGACGTTTGAATGTTAATGACGCCTTGAGAGGCTGGTAATGACTTGCCCTAACAAGCGATAAAAACCGCGGGACTCCTTATAGTATACAACATTTCTCATCCCTCCCCCACAAGTTCGCTTCTTCGCTATTCACCACGAATTTGCATTTCTAGAACTAAATAAAACATGAAATTTATACAAAAGCGCTTCCTTCTCCGATAGCTTTCCATCCTTTATGTGAGCTAGAAGATTCTTTTTGTGGACAGTAAAAGCCTGTGCAAGATGAAGATGTGGCATTCTGAAACCAAACAAACTTTTAGAGTAAAGCATGTTTCATACTCCACCATAACAAACCCTTTTTAAAAGTAGACCTATCCTAAAAACAAACATAAAATTTCATTGCGTAGTCTCAACAACGATTCTGAAAGCTGCTTTAAGTGACAAAACAAATTAGTTAACCTGTGAATTATCTCTATGGTCTTGTGCTACAAATATTACGCGAATAAATCTAAAAGCATCACATTAATGAAATATGTGGTCTTCTGGGTTATTACACAGCGTCGTGTGGTAATTATTTACCGACGTTTCGGGACAACGTATCGGTCCCATCTTCACGGGTCAAGATTCCAAGTAGGAAAGGAATTCCTACTTGGAATACGTTGTCCCGAAACGTCGGTAAATAATTACCACACTACGCTGTGTAATAACCCAGAAGACCACAGCTTTCATCAACATCGCGGCGGAAGCCTGAAATCAAGGTTACATCACATTATTGATTTCCCAATATTATCGCATCCTTTGTCTGTGTGAAATGGATGAATCTTTTGTGAAGACGAGAAACGGCGCAACTTGCAGACTGGACGTTCTGGAGAAGAAGAAGTAAAAAAAGATTGGTATTGCCACACATTGTGACCTGCTGCTGCAGACCCTGCTTTGTAGTCACGTACAATGAAATTACCCTGGTCTATATATTGTGGCTTAAAAATTAAATTAAGACTTTTGTAGGCTTACGTTGTAGTCTACACAACACGCTAAGCTTCTTAGGATAGTAAAATCAGTGACGGCTGGACATTGCCTTTATCTTATATGGGCTAAACACAAAATTCTTACAGAATTATTTTAATGAGAAAACCCTTAGAAAGCGGCGACGTGGACTATCAGACCTACTGTGTGGAGGTGGATTGATGTTATCTGGATTTAAGTGGCTCATGATCATGTCTTGTGGCAAAGATTTGTTATTTGCGATGCCGAGTTTTCGCCTTCTCTCAATAGATAGGCCAATTCAGGTAATTTCTCAAAACCAATCACGTATATTAATAATAAGGATATATTATATTGAATGGTAAAACAGATTAGACTTTACCATCGAATGAAATTCGTCTGGTTTCATGGTCGAGAAACTCCCTGATCGCTTGGGTTTCAACCTTCCCTGCGAGAAATCAATTAGTTTATAGGCCTATTAGACCTATACGATGAAGTGTGTCTATATCTGTTTGGTTTCTTCGCCTATCCTCTTCTAAATTTCTGATAGTTTCAAAAGTAGTTCTGTCTGATATGTACTGCCTTACCGAACATCATGGTGGTGCAACTAGTAGCCTGCTGCTGCTACGTAAGCTGTTCGGGATACAAGAAAAGAAAACTATTTTCAGTTGACTTTATGTTGCAAGGGCAGTATTCACATACTCTTTCCCAGTAATTGTGGCCCACGAAACATATTGCAGTTTTCTTGATGTAAATTTTTATATTTCTGCAGATCTAACTTCATATTTCTTTTCGAGTCATTATGGAAACTATATTAAAACTTTGTATTCGACAACCTAACGCCATTCTCAATTTATGATTGGTGTATTCCAATGTCTTTTTAAGTTAAAATATTATAACATAGAGACGCTATTGTAAAAGTTACAGTCTTGTAGGTTAATATGACGGTTTCGGCGTTTTAGAGTTGAAAGTTTACTAGCCTCAATTTTTAGGCTATAAGAACATTAAATATCTTGACAACTTTAGAAAAGCTCTTTCAAATTTTTAAGACTAGAAGTCCTTCATAAATGTGCTTGAAAGATCTCTCTTATCTCTTATCTTTAAAACCTTTCATTTTTCACACTAATTAGAAACAAATACCAAAAACAACTAATTTTCTACACAAACTGCAATTTCCCCATTGTTTTGTAACGTAATTGGAGTGGAATTTGTTACCCACCTCAGGGAAAAACAGCCTAAAATAAATTAATTTGAAAGAAGAAATAAGAGAAATGATATAGGCCTAATGAGGAAAGAGATCATTTGGAAAACCTAGGAGTAGAAAGAAAAGTAATTGTAAAACGGGTTTTAAGTATCAACTACGTACTGTGTAAGATGGCCTAGGATGCAGTCCAGTGGCGGGCTCTTGTAGACACGACAATAATCGATCAGATTCCATAACTTGTTTAGAATTTCTTTACCAGTGGAGGAACTACAGATTTCGAAGAAAGATATTGCACCAATGTAAGTTTAATAGGCCTATAACCTAAGTTTGTCCAAGCTTATAGTCCAAGCTAAGCCTGTACCGCCAATAGGTCCAGACTATGACTCCGATATATGGGTCATAGGTCTATGTAGGAATAATGATATTAAATCCCACAGATATGTTATGTACTTACAGGGGGAATTCGAAACATAAGGCAACAAATACTTTGATGCTGCTAACTTTATTCTGATTTTCACTTATACTTGGCGCATGGTTAGAAGATGGTAAACATCAGACCGGCTTTCAGTCAGCAGTGTCATGTAGGCATTGTCCCTTCACAACACCAAGGCTTGTACTTCGGCTTAGACGAGATTCGTGTCAAGTATTTGTAGCAAGACGTTACAGCTTGCTTCACGTTTTTATCTTTTCAACCCTCTTGCCAACCAGGTCTCCTTAAGAAGTCGGAGGGGATGGAAATCACGAAGCCCGAGGTCGGGACTCCAAGGATGGTGATCCATAACCTCGCAACCGTAGTGCCATAACCAGTCAAAATCCCGGTTGTCAGAATGGGGCCTGGCGTTGTACAAATATGGTGACGTTTTGGCGCAGCAACCCAGACCTTTTGCGACGAATGGTCAGACGTAACATGTTACGTGTACAACAGTAATGCTCAGCACACTTTTTGTAGCCTCAAATGACAGTGTCAATGGTTTCGCTTACTGGCGGCTTTGCACTGAATGTATTTGCTGTGGGAAATGATGGGTGTTCTGAAGTCTTGGATGCTTTCTTTGGTTTCATTAACCCATACTTCATCCCCCATAACAATGCACTGCAGAACCTGCCCTCCTTAAGAGGAGTGAACATTCACATTCTTAAGAGGGAATCCCATATGACGAGCTTTGTGATCATCGATGAAGTTCTTTGAAACCAGCTTGTACAGCTTTTCTGTATCCCAGCTGGTCTTGGACAACACAGTGGCACTATCCAGCGAAATATCCTGTTCTCGGATGTTGTCACTCGGCTTAATCTGTCTGCCTTTCTCATAAGGGCATCTGCACCACACACACTGTCATCCGTAGTGGACATACTTGGGAGTCTGTTTCGTTGCTTGTCGTCAATATTTATGTTTCAGTTTTCTAAAGCACTGCATCAAACGCACAATTGTTCCCGTGACATTACACGTGCTCCGTATACCTCCACCAACTGGCGATGAATTTTCACTGGTACGACACCTTTCACACGCAAAAATCTAATCACACAACGTACTTGGACATTTGATGATGTAGCTGTAGGCCTGCCGTCTTTAAACTGATTGCACGGCGATATGACACGCTTTCGGACAACACAGATCTGCACGTACACGCTACATGGTTAAACCTGCTGTCGCATGATGCTGCTTCACGTGAGACATGCTGTTACCTTATTGTACATACATGTGCAGACCTACGTAGTAGCCTATGCCGTATTTCTAAATATTTTCTCTAAGATATTTGATTTCAGTCTCTGAATTCTAACTTCACATTTTTTTTGTGGTGAAGGACGCACCGCAGCCTTGAGGCTTATTGTGCAACCCTGTGATGAAGATGATTAGTTTTTTCGTTAACTTCACATCTTTAATTACCTCCATAATGTACCTGTGTTGACTAATTGGAGAACAACCTGAACTACCTCATTCACTTTAGCCTTCGAATCATATGTTATAACCAGTTACTCTGTCGATTAAAACTTAACTGTTAATCGATAAATCCTGCACAGCCTAAGAAAATGAATTTAAATTATGAAATAACTACTGATCTAAGCCTGGAACTACTACTACTACTACTACTACTACTACTACTACTACTACTAAGTTGCTGGCCATCTATTTTCTGATAAGCTCCACGGAATTTGCTTATCACCATGGTAAATGGATTATGAGCTTCAGTAAAGTACGGTATTTCTCTGGATGCTACGTGCTATGTGAAAGCCCGTATATTCCGACGCCATATTGGCTGAATCAATGCTGTTTAAAATACGAAGCACAGGTCTAGTTTGGAAGGTCATTTCTTTTATTATTTATTTGTTTTGAAGGTAAATATCGATTTTGTCGGAATAAAATTAACAATCTGATGTAGCCATAACACTGGGCCTACAAACAGGATGTATCTAAAATGCTTGGACAAATTTTAGGAGTGAGCTCCCCAAGTACAAAAACAAGGAAAACGTTCGTATCAATATATATGTCTGCCAACACTTAGTTTTCGAGGTACATTCCCCACGTTTGCCCGACCTCAGTGCTTAATTTTTATCTTTGGAGACACTTGAGAACCCCAGTGTATTCAGCTCCGACTGAAAATGAAGAGACTCTTTACCAACTCATCTCTGATGCCTGTCAGACCATTCGCAACCGCACCGGGATCTTTGAAAGTGTGCGACAGTTCATTTTCAGACGTGTCCAAGAGTGTATTGATTCAGGTGGGGTACATTTTGAGTATTTGTGGTGAATTGTGAGTTGATAAAAAATAAGAACTCAACAGATATTAAATTGGTAAAGTGTACTCTAAGTCTAATGTATCAGTTGTAAGTTAAATGCTACATAAACAATGTAAGTATTGTTGAATGTACTCTTTCAATTAAACTCAGAAACCACTCATTTCAGAACATATATTTATATTAAATTTTTCTTTGTTTTGATGTGAAGAACTCGCTCGTGAAGTTTGTCCAAGCATTGCAGTTACACCCTGTATTCTGGAGACACCTAGTTCGAATCTCGGTCGAGTTCCAGTAGCCCGTACGCCATATAACACTCTGTTATAACTGAATGTTTTATGGTGTCAATGCTGCTGAAACTTTAACTGTGCTTACATGGTTCGAAACTATATGGTACGGGAACAAGTAACTGTTTCATGATGAAGGTACGAGTATTTGTGCTACTAGTGTGTTGGAAATTTAATCCATCTAACACACTGCTTTTTATGTCTTTAAATATATCGCGGAATGATATTCTTGGGAAGGTAGGGCTTCTCATTTCCGAATCACAGGACGGCAGTTTACTTTGAAGTACTCTGTTGTATGTATGTTCGTATTATTAAGACAGAATATTTTACGTTAGACTAAAGCTGATTTCAAGGCCGTCGAAGGCCTTTTATGGTGTCTCGTCTTTAACTAACAGACGTTTGTGTTCGAAGAGCTACATTGCACTGCGCTGTGTTATGACTGCACCGAGGACGTGATGTTGGTACGAAACAAACATGGGCAGAGACAAATTAAGATGGCAGTCGTCTTCATTTGAGTAACTGTCCATTAAGTGAAAACCAAACAGCTCCTCTTAATTTGTTTAAAGACGGAAGACTACGTAATAGCGAAACATTTCTTAAGGAAAGCAGTTTTTATAATTAATGGTACCAGCATTATCGAAAGTGATTATACGAAACATAAGCAATTCAAGATTTTTACTTTTTGAGATAAAATGGAAAATCCTTCGTCTTTTAAGTTTTATGTTTGACGCTTCGTCTTGTTATACAAAAGACGTGGGCGTATAGCCATAGAAATAAACCTCCACGTTTACTAACCTTCAACATTAGATGAAAGTGAGTGACCAAGTTTACCTTCTGGTTCCTTTATTCTCTGTTAAGAATCCTCGAGTTCTACTGGAATGAAGCTTAAAAATCTATCGCTGAGTTGGACATTTATTTTAGCGGGCAATCAAAGCCTCTGTTTATCTAAGATGCAGAGCTACGAACCGCGCAACCTGTTTTAATGTAAAATTTTTAATTCGTATATATATATCCCTTTTCAGCATAATGTAAGTCAAGGAAACAAAATTAGGCTCAGTAAAAAATTAATTTCAAATTCAACAAAATAAAGCTCATAATCCTTTTATTTGATATTACTTTCAACGTGAATATTTCGGTACGCTATTTATAATGTAGGGAACTGTTCACAGAAAACCCCTTATATTTAATAACTTTTATTGCAATATTAACAGTAAGCCTACATGTTCGCTGGTCGGTTCGGTATTTTCCCGGTCCGCGGTCTGGCTTTTGTTTACTGCTGATTAATGTAACGCCTGGTTGCATTTCACGAAACACTGGAGTGCGTTGTGTTCATAAGCTCTTGTTCAGGTGCGCACCCAGAATTTTTCATTGGGTGGGAGGGGGCTGACCCTGGAGCTATATAGGTAATTTATGTTTGATTTTAAAGATTATGTTATAAAAATCATGTAAGTAAAACTGTAACATAACACTGTTTGCAACTGCATTTTTATATGTACAAATATAACTACACGTTCCATGACTCACTCACCTAATTTAGATCACAATATCTAATCTTCTTGGCTTTTTCAATTTCATCTAAGACATCCCAGGTTTTTCATTTTGTTTTTCAAAATTCTAATGTACAAGTCATCAGCCGATTTCAGTGGCTGATTTCGGCTGATGGTTTAATCATGTAAAGCCTTTAATATTATCGTGTCTACAAAGTCTGTGTTTTTAAATTTCAGTTTTGGGGAGCCCGGCAGCCCCCCTTTTGGGTGCGCCCGTGCTGTTGATGGCAATGGGTAAGAAATGTTAAAAAGTGCTTTCATGCAGTTTTAGAATATGCGAGTATTTCCATGGTGTTGAAGGAGGGGCTGGCTTTCGTCATTACTGTTTTATATAGAGGGATATTACTTTAACTGACAACTAGCATTATTAATTCACTCAGGGCGTTTCGCTTGACAACAGGCAGTGCAGTTCTTGCCTTGATTCAATCTCCACACATTTTGTTTCAGTATAAGTCTATTTTCGTTAATATTAGTCTATTAGTCACCATATTTAAAGCATGTGCTGGAAGTACTCTATTTTCTGTGGGCTCGCAGACACATGTTACGTCTAACAATCGCGGTGCTCATTGCAAGACGACGTTTTAAGTTAAGCGAGTTTATGGGAAGTGACTAACCACAGTTATCAGGTAAAGTAGTTTTCCTATACTACAGTTTGTATCCTGACCAAGTGAAAGTTGGTATGTGAATATAACGTGACCTTTATACGTATTTTATTGATATAAAATCTGCCTTTTGTCGTAGCATCTAGAAGCGCTAAAGCCACCTACAGCCGGGGCATCCAATGTGAGTGTGCTGCCCACTTGAAGGTTCAGTGAACAGATTTACCTACGTAATTACCCAGCAAATATGAACTAGTTGGCCAATGGGGCTTAGCCACCTGGCCGCCGCTTTTGTATTATTGCTAAAATATTCATATTCGTGAGTAGGTAATAAAACGGACTTCGTCATTTTAGGCATATCAATTAATGTGGCCCGCAAACATATGATTTCTGATCATGTGGCACACTACGTGTAAAAAAGGCCTTGATGTTCCTACTGTAAAGCGACTAACCATATAATTTTGTGTTGGCATTTTACTGTTTCGGAGAACTTGTGTTTTTCCATCATTAGAGCATTATATGATGACGGAGGAAGTGAAGATCTTTGAAACTTTGGCGTCTACTCCGGTTTGAAGCGCCTGGTTATCATAGAGAGTTCTATTACGTCTCTTTGTTTTTGTTGTGCTTTGATTTTTTACCTAATAACACAACATAGCATAGAACAAAACTGAAAACTATAATAGAGAATAAACAAGAATTCGGAAAGACTTTGTCTGAAGACTCGATCGTGTAATTCGCCTTGAGAGACTGGAGAAAGCAACAAAAATCCTCTTACTTATTTCGAAACTGAGACGGCTAGAATAAAAGCCAAGGAAGTTACTGCTATACTAACATGTTCAGTCGACGGTTTACTTCAAAACGAAATATACAATGTCCTCAAGCGTGTTGTGTCTTATTTCGCATCTGGCTTTGGTTTTGATGTTGGGCTTATTTATTTAAAATGATAATTATAGTAGTGGCTTAAAGAATTCAATGTTCATTTCTTCTTAGTTCCAATTATTCAAATTCTATGACGACAGCTAATCGCACATTTGGATCGTCTTAGTTAAATAATCTAAGAAACATACATTAAGGCTTATTTTATAGGTTGTGGTATAGGGCTACCTTCTTGATACTTCTAAAAATATACAATTGTAGAATTGCACAATTGTAGAAAGATTGATTCAGGAGTTAAATCGAATTTTTAAACACTGTTAAGACATACAGAATTTTGTGCGAAGTTGTTTCTGTGCCTGTCACGGTGCCATAAATTTGGGTGGGAGGCGTGGAGAAAGAGCCCCATGCATTCATGAGCTCGGCATTTGTTACATACAAGTGGTCTACTATGATACGCTGGGGCAGCCTGAGGTCTCCATTGGATGGGAGACTGGTGGGATCGAAATCCTTCTCTACGTGGCAGTGACCTACCAAGCTGTCAATCGGCACCGATCATCCAGCCTGCAGCCTGTCGCTTTACACCGGGTGGCCACGAAGTCTGGAAACATAGTGTGCAAACCAACGAAATGGAAAGAGAAAGCCGACAAAGACAAAAATAGCTAAGACACAGTAAGAAAGGGGGCACGCGGTGGCGCATTTGGTTGAGGCACTACGCTACAAGCCGGCAGGTCGCGGGGTTGATTCCCGATGGTGTCATTGGAATTTTTCATTGACATAATCCTTCCGGCCACACTATGGCCCTGGGGTCGACTCAGCCTCTAACAGAAATGAGTACCAGGAATATTTCCTTGGGGGTAGAGGCGACCGGTGCGTAGGGCTGACAACCTTCCCACTTTCATGTGCCGATTGTCCAGGCCTGTAATGGGATTGCTTTGCTTTTTACAGTAAGGAAGACAGAATGTCACGTACACCACAGCATTTCGGGAAAAAATATTACTTTTTATGTTCTGCTGCCATTCTGATGACATGATTTTCGAGAAAATGTGGCTGATAAAATGAATTTGACGAAATATAAAAGTGTGGAACTAAACGAGCTCTGCACCACTGAAGACGGAACACGTTTTAAATAAGTAAGTTTTTATAACTACTGCAACAACTGTGACAAATCTCTCTCCAGACTTTATTTTCACCCGGTAGACACCAGGTTCCACAAGCGAAAACCAAGATGGGGTTTGGAGAAGCTATATGATCAACGACAGGTAGTACACGATAGACTAGAAGAAGAACTTGGTGCAATCAAATGTGAAAGTGGGAATGTGGAAGTGCAGAGGAACAATATCAAGAAATGTGTTTTAGATACTATGAGTGATGGTTGGAAAAGTCGAGAGGAGAGCAAGAAAGACATGGATTACACGGGAGATGATCAGTAAAATGGATGAACAAAGGAAATGGAAGAATGTCAACAACGAAGAAGGAAGGAAGAACTATGGGAAACTGAGGTAAGAATTGAAAAGAGCCACGGACAAAGCCAAGAAGGAATATCTGGAGAGCATATGCGACAAGATCATAGAATTTCAAAGAACAGGACGTTATGATCTAATGTGTATGAAGATAAAGGAACTAAGTTGGAAAGAAAACCATGGGATTCAAAACATTGGCATCGAAGACTCTCAAGGGAATATAATAATAGATCTGAGACGAGTACTGCAAATTTGGGAGAATTATATCACAGATCTCTACGATCGAGCCAATCGACCAGAACACCTAGAAGTCGAACCTGAAGCTGAAGTAGATGAAGATGAGAAAGGCCCTTATATTTTGCAAAGTGAAGTGGAAAAAGCTATCAAGGAGATGAGGAATAAGAAGGCTACAGGAGATGATGATGTACCTGGGGATGTACTCAAATTGTTGAGAGAAAATGGTCTCAGACTAATGACACAACTGATCAACAGCATGTATGTAACTGGAGAGTGGCCCAGAGATTTCATTGAAAGTTACAATGATTGCCTTAAAGAAGAAGCCCAAAGCTACAAAATGCAGTGACCATCGCACAATCAGCATCATCGCGCACGCAGCAAAGATAATAGCGAGGATGCTTAGAAGAAGGATTGAAAGGAAGATAGAGGATGCACTTGGAGAAGGTCAATTTGGATTTAGGAGAGGAAAAGGAACTAGGGATGCAATTGGGATGCTGAGAATAATATCAGAACGAACCTTGGTCATAGATGAGGAATTGTGTGCTTGCTTCATAGACTGGCAGAAGGCATTTTATCGTGTCAACTGGACCAAATTAATGCAGATCCTAAAGGGAATTGGGATAGACTGACGCGAAAGAAGATTGATCAGCAAATTGTACACGGAACAGAGTGTCAAAATACGACTGAACCAAGGGGAGACGAGGAGTGTGAAGATTGGAAGAGGAGTTAGACAAGGTTGCTGTTTGTCGCCGATTCTCTTCAACTTATACAGCGAATACCTTATCAAGGAAGCTCTTGAAGGGTTTGGAGACTTCAAAATAGGAGGACAAGTAATTCGCACTGTGAAATATGCAGATGACCTTGTGCTACTGGCTAGGGAAGAAAGGGTGCTACAGGGCATGATTGATAGACTAATTGAAATTGGAAGACTCTATGGAATGGAAATAAATGTGGAAAAAACTAAGGCAATGAGAATCTCAAGGCAACCATCCCCAATGAAAATTATGATAGATCAAAATCAATTGTAGAAGGTGGAATATTTCAATTATTTGGGTGGCTTGATAACAAATGATGCAAGGTGTACACGTGAAATTAAATCCAGAATTGCCATGGCTAAAGCAGCATTCAACAAGAAGAAGAATCTTTTCACCAGCAAACTGGACTTAAATTTAAAGAAGAAACTAGTAAAGTGTTACATTTGGAGCATTGCTTTGTATGGTGCTGCAACATGGACAGTTCGAAAAATAGATCAGAAGTATCTGGAAAATTTGAAATGTGGTGCTGGATATCACACTCAGTGTGGGAAAGTAATAAGCTTAGAACAAAACATCACTACCTTAGAATTAGCCTATAAACATTTAACGCGTATTGCGATGTTGGCACTGGAGAAAGCATAGATTAATATTTGTAAATAATGAAAGCGGTAGGTCTTGAAAAGCTGGGATCTGATCGTAAGGAAACAGGGTACTAGTGATTAAATTTTAGAAAGACTAATACAGAAAAGAGTCCTTTTTCATTTCATATTATGTATTTACACTTTTACAAATGACAAAAATGAAACACAGAATATATTAACAAATGGCGAAATATTTGATAGGATTTATGTATCCCTTCTAAATGTTAACTTTTAAAATCTTTTTTTAAATGTCACCTGAACCTTCAGATGATAATTATAATATTCATTTATTTAAAAATGACAAAAGTTAAATAGTCACGGAAATTTGTACAAATACCCCGCATTCGCTTTTAAAATTTTTTTTATTTATAAGAATTCGATGAAATTGAATATATACGCAATTATTCCCGTACTAAGATGCCTACAATAATAATAGTAATAATAATAATATTTACAACACTTGCTCGAAAGCAGTACATACCATTTCACATGGAGAACAATCAAATTTTGTGAAAGTTATTTTTGTCTCATCACTCATTCTCACATCACAATTATATACAATCATAGTATAGATCACCATCTTGAAATTCTTCAGACAAGTGTATTGGTTTGGCTGTTGATTATTTCAGTAACGTTCTGTTTGTGCACAGCGTTTCTTGGCATCACTTGTAAGAAAAGACTGGCCACAATGCTCAGAACCGCATGTCAACTCCCGGCCAGAGTCTACTTTCTTCTTGTAATATCTTGTCTCACTTTTAAGGGAAACTATTTGAGCT
The DNA here is from genome assembly GCA_021186555.1 of Reticulitermes speratus. Taxonomy (NCBI): domain Eukaryota; kingdom Metazoa; phylum Arthropoda; class Insecta; order Blattodea; family Rhinotermitidae; genus Reticulitermes; species Reticulitermes speratus. Next base: position 14,370,031 of record JAJKFL010000005.1, on the reverse strand, counting down.
AGGCTAATCTCTCTGTATACAATTCATAATTAATATTAGGTTCTACATCAGCGCGTGTCTTCCCCAAATAGGCATATGTCTGTAATTACCATAATGGCTTGTACACAAAATTTCTCTTCGAAACTGGGTGTTATGAACACTTAAAATTACTGAATTAAGAATTTTCATTGTGCGTTTTCAACTTTGAATATTATGGCCACCCTGTTTCCAATGATAACATAATACCATACCCGAAAATTGATTTTGTTTTATCGTTTGGCAAAATTTCCATACGCCTCAACCAAACATTAAGATTTCTCCATAGTGTCATAAGCGCCATGTTGTATGAGCAATGCCTTGAGAAATTTGTGTTAGTTTCATTCATGATTTCTCGGCCTATGATTTACAAATATCTATAACACTGAAGGTGGAATATTTCATCTCTGTGAATGAATAGCATGAGAAATGTTTCTATAACGTTTATACAGTTCGCACAAAAAAGCTTCGAAATATCCTTCAGGAAACTTGGGAAATTTCTTTCAATTCACATTTATATACATTTCCCAAAGAATGTAATAACTTGCTAAAAATGAATACCTTGAAGAGAGATTGATTAAATAGTATTGTACATAAGTAACTCAAATTTATACTCTTCTGTGTGATTTGTCGTATTTCCCTCTTTAAAGTAGCTAACAAATACGACCTGTTTTAGCTTTTTGCAGTTTGTTTTGCTGTCGGTAAAGTTCGTTTAAACCGCAAACTGTTGTTTCAATAAACTATGCACCTCACTTCTTTCGGGTTCTAATGCTGGGCTGTGGATAATGAGTAACAGCAATTTATCAGCCCAAGATTACAACAAAAAATATATTCGTCATGTAGACCTTAGTAACCGGTTATTTATTCAGCTAAAATGTAATTGCATAGCTGCGGTTATGTTGTTAACGCCAGTCATTTACCACACTCCAAACTCTTACCGCCGTGAAACCTAAAATCTCGTACCACTGAACTGCAGTCATGTACAATACTTGACTTCATCACTGTCATATAGGTGTGGTAGCCAGTGTAATTAATTTCGAAATTTATACTTTGGACACTCTTAAGTTCGTAATTCACAGTAAGTCTCCCCCGTGACTTTTTTATTTATTGAGTTCGGTAGCCTCGTAGAGTCGGTAACCCCAGACAGATGTTAAACCCATGTTTTGCACTGTTTTGTAGTCATCATGTACAACTTGGTGTATGTGAGACTCTACAACAGTCACACTTTGATCAGGTACATTTGCGAGGCCACTGTAGTTAATAATGTCTCCAGGTGTGTAAGCATATCTAAGTATGCACTGTGAACTTTTTCTTAGTTTCTGGCTGGCTGTACATTCTCTATCGAAGAATTTAAATGCTCCTTTTTTAAATACATAGCAGTTTTATAAGTTTCACAGCCATAGAGCTCGAAGTTCTGGACATATTTCCTAATTTGTTTTCGTATTTAATTTAGCCTCAGAATGTCATAATTCAAGAGTGTTCATGCTGGAAGCGGCACGCTGATAAGGAGGACATGAAACAACCTTTACAGGAATTAGTATGATAGGAAATATTCGTGCTGTATGTCGCACAAACTTGTAACTGCCTAAAACGTAACTTGAGAACAGGTTGAGAATAGCACGAAGTGGGAGTTAAGCAACACTGAAGACAATGTTGAGCAGATTTCAAAATATTTCTTCGGAAGAGATGGGGACACAGTTAGTCTTTCATGTTAAAGAACTAGACTGCTTTGAAAGCGTTTATCAGGGAAGAAGCTTTTGAAATTGATGTATGACTTGGCCGAAAATATCATAGATTTAGTAATGAAAAGAGGCCTTCTGTGAATGTGACGTGGCAGGTTTTATATTACTCATATCGTACATATTCTTACAATTAGTACATCAAGCAAAGTGTGTCGTGTAGTATACTACACCGTCCGACACGACACACTTCCCACGCCCCATCTGGACGAGACCTCTTCGAATCACTTAATATCGAGACAGATGTTTGTATGCATACTCCATACACAACATAAACAACTGCGAACTTATACCTGCAACGGCTCACTATCACATAATTCTAATATCAAAGCATTCTAATTTTATGCTTATCAACTTTGTGCATTTTAGAATTTTAGTATTTTAATCATTCCAATAAGGGCGATGCAATACCTGGATTAGTGTCTTGGGCTTGTATTCTCTTGTTCTAAAAACTCTCGGAGTATGGTACCCCGGTGCCGAAACTTGTAGGAGTTTAGTGCTTGTCATGAATTGTATTTTATTAGTGCGTATGTTGGTTGGTGTATTAATTGTGATATAGCAGGTCTGTGAATAAAGCATTCATCAAGGTATGCAGAAAGAATTTGTGCAAAAAGGCGGTTCCTTGCACAGTTATACACCAACTGAATATAAATATTTTGTTTTGGTTTTTCTGTCTTCCAAGTGACGGGAATTCCTCAGCCTGCAAGTGTCAAAACTGATTAACGTGAGTTTCTGGCATTCACACTCCGTTAGCAACTAGTCACTGTCACACAACAGAAGACCTGCAGGAAAAGATCAATATTCTTGATGGCAGTCGGCTAGGACTGCCTCAAGAAGAAGAAGCAGCATTAAAAGCGAGATAACTGTACTTACCACAAGTCCCTTCAAGAATGACTGAGAGAAGAAATGAGCCAGCTAAGTATAACAACAGCAAAACAGGCAAAATAACAAACAGCCAGGCAGTTGAATAAAAAGAAGATTTAAGAAGGAACTGCCCTTGAAAGAGAACTCCACGACTGAGGCAGAAAAGCAAACGCAATGCATCCTGTGGAGAGACAGACATTCGCTGAGGATTGGATTCAAAGTCTCAGATGTAACAAGTGGGACCACGAAAACTGTGCTGGACGTGAAAGAATAATAACTAAGTATGTGACTTCTGTGAATGCGCTGGTAGATCTCGTACTAGTTTTGAATGATTACAAGTAACCAAGATTAAAAAGTCAACAAAAGCAGCATATTGTATTTTGGTTCTTGTTAATTTGTTACTTTACCTGTTAACTTGTCTGTAACGATGTTCTTCGTGAATAAAATGGCCTTGTGTTTGCTCTGATAAGAATAAGTTTTGCGTAATGATAAAATGACTAATACAAGAGAACTGTCCGGATTACAGACTTTCCCTACACAAGTGAGTACTTTCTGAGAGCTAAAGGCGGATGCTACCTTCCTCCATTTTGTCTGCCAGAGAATCCGAACCTAATGTGGAATTCGGTTCTCCTACTCTTCACCAGCATCCGCCTTTAGGAATCAGTAGAGCAGAATGAACCCTCATTTACAGAAACATATCATATTTCGTTGTCTTCCAGGCACGAGAACATGGGCTTAAATATCCTTCAATAAAAAAATACTGCGTGTAAAATATGATAGGCAGGGAGCCCTAATATTAGATTACCCAACAGAGGTCGCTTTACTTCGAAAAGTAGTTACTGACAGCTCATTATAACTTTTGTGAGGTTGGCATGTCCTGCAAACATCCGTTTTATCTCTGTTTTCATAAACAGGGTTTTAAAAACATAATGCAATAGATTTTGTTGTGAGGAATTAGCTTAATATACAAAGTCAATGCACATGTTGTGGGCAGATTGAATACAGACTTTTGTTCCCCCTAGCGACTTGTGAGGGAATTAGGGCGGGCTCAGTTTTTGCCTGTCATCCGTCGTATTTTCCCTATTGTAAAAACGTTAATGTATTTTTCGTAGTGTTTACACTTATTCGTATTTTTGTCAGCCTGCAACGTTTCAGTACACCTGCACTTTCAAGTGAGCACAATTCAATGTCCTTTTAAAGGAAGGTGATTTTATTAACACCTGATATATATATATATATATATATATATATATATATGTATAGGCTTATACAATAAAGACTATAGGTTTCGGCTTTGAGAAAGCCATTTTCCAGTCAGTACCGAAAGTAAATTTATGTTAAGTTATTCATATCTTGTTTGTAACTTCAGCAAAATACTATTACAATCAGCTGCTGGGGGTAATGCTATATATATTTATGACATGTCAGACTTAATTAGGTGTCACATTTGTAAGAACTATGTATACTCCGTTCTAAAATATTTATAAAATAATTAAAAGATACAGTTAAGAAGAGTATATTATGGTGCTCTTTCATTTGAAAAAAATTAATTCTTGAACATATTTTAAAATATTTTAGTTGTATGAATCTCGAACTACTAAGTGTAAAACCAGTTTCTTGTGTCACCAGTTTCGGTCTTGACGACTGATGAAGCGTTTACAATCGTTGTTCTTGTTTTTAAACCTTTGATCCGCGAATACTACATTTACAAACATTATATATATATATATATGAAACAAGATGATAGAATTGAATTATAATATTATTAAAGTAAAAATATGAAGACATTTACTTATATACATATTATTTCATAAATCTTTTGCTTGTTCTGTTTCAGATTTTATACTGATAGGTAACTTATATGGGTTCTGCTTGCTGTTACAATCCTAGTCTCCTAAGGGTGAGCCATCCCTATGTTAAGGCGTCACAAAATTGGATTGAGAGTTATCGTACATTTGTCATGAAACTGGATACCAAGCTTTGCTGCTTTGTAAATATGAAATTTTTCGATGCTGTCCGTATGTTTTACTTTTCGTATTTTTGAGAAAATAGACATTTTCTGATCCATTAGACCGAAAGAATGATTATGATCCAAAATATTTTCCTCAAATTTTGACATTCAAAGAGCATGGGACAATCAAGATATGAATATTCAATAGCAGTTGACATTCGGTATTGACTTGAAAATGGCTTTTTCAAGGCCGAAATTTTGTCTTTATTATGTAAACCCGTTTATGCAAAGTGTTATTAAATTCAGCTCGCTTTAAAACGACATTTTGTTTTATTCATTTGACTACAAGAACTTATTAGAATTTACAGCAAGAATGTTGTGGAGAAACTACCTGCGATATAATTCTTGTGCAATAATGGAAGTATTTGTCGAGCATTGGGGATGATGCTAATATAGCTACATATATTCGTATCCGCAATTTTATATTTTGAGCCTTATTTTGCAAATAAAAATTTGTTTATATCAAGCTAGATTCATTTAATTTATGATTCGTTACGTCTATGTTACTTGAATAGTAAAGTATTTTGTACTATATCAGACTTCCCAGATGTAACATTTCAAATAATATTATCAGCGTTGCTATTCGGACTAAAAATGCTTATATCAATTACACCTAGTTGTTGGTGCAAAGCAAAAGCTTTTGTTTCTTCGTTTGGGTGAGAGATGACGCAACAGGCTTTACAAGCCACGAAAACCAAGTAGATCAAGAGGAGTAAGAGTCTGAAGTACTCATCACTAGGAGTTGGGATGTAAATTGGCTCGCCTAAATTTATGTGTGACTTTTTTTTATTGTCTTACAACGTATAGAATATCAATCCTCTGTCCATTTCTTGCAACCACAGTGCCACTTAGCTAACAACTACATATTCTATGTAGACCGATAGGTCGGGTTCGGCATGCTGTTTATAATATATTGTTCCCCTCGACAGTCTAATATCATGAACACATATCAGTGAAAGTATGATAAACTGTTAAAATAATAATGATACCTTTCCATTACCAAGGTTATAATTATTTTTTCTGATAATGTTTAACAAATGCAATCGGAATAACTCTATTTTTATAGCCTACTTTATGTATTTTATATTCAAACAAGTTAAGACATAAATAAATAAAGGTAGGCAATACAACACAGCCTCAATTTTAAATAATCTTTCATGATATGTCTGATAGTGCCTGTCATGTTTCACGTCTCTTGCATACTAATTTAGTACGGCTGATAAGTTATTGGTCATTATAACTAATAATGTGTGGGTTTATAACGTGAGTTCTAACACGATGTACTGGCGATGACACCACAGCTTTTACTTAGTCATACCAAACGCCCTTCGCGTTTCGATTAAGGGCAAATTTTTAAACTCTCAAGCCCAGCGTGAAGAGATGCACATCATTACAAATCACAGAAAGAGTGTATTTTTCAATGTGGTGAATAACCTAGGCTATTAAGACAGTTAATACAAAATCAAAACATGAAGATTCAATTCTTCTTGGGATACGACACTGTGTCTTTGGGTGAGCAGTTCCCGGCCCTTCAATGGATCGTAGTGCCTTCATCTCCACGGTCAATCACTTCAAGAAGTTTAGTCATTATTCTTGGACTGTATGGCCCTGAAGATAAAGGCACTATGATTCTTCCAAACGTCGCCAACTGCAAACACAGCAACACAGCGTTTCGTCCCTGAAGATTGATATCTTCAACAAGACCAATATAAAAACCTCAAATCTTGAAAATTAAAATTTACTTTGCCGTGTTAATATAAGGCGAAGAGGTGGGCAAGAGAGCCAATTCTTTTTACTTTCAGATGTCATTACTATTTGACAAATATACGATACCAGTTCGAATGTGGAACGCTTTGCATATGTGACCTTTCGACTCTTGTATACCACAGACCAGGCGTATATTCATATTTAACTGAAGTTCAATGACAATATTACTATCGTAAATTCTATTGATTATTGTTTTTGTTTTTGGCTTATGTAGGCCTACATGAACCGATCGGTCTTCGTGCTGATGGTCATAATTACCGTAGGATATTTGTGCATCATTTCTACCTTCGCGTACTCGAGGTCATGCCTTTAACAGTTTAGGTTTAATGTATTATGATTCAGTATGTTTTTAACATTCTCGTGAATTGCAATGAATTTGATTTCCTGTTGTAGGTTTCATATAGGCCTTATACAGGTGAGCGAAAATCTCTGTGCACTTTTGCACAGGCACGAAATAAATAACTTCATTAGGAGTATCTCCCACATTGAGCTGGAAGAAGTTTTCGTGAAAAAGGTAAAATGAGTAGAAGCTTGTCTACTTGTCCGTGGGGGTAACCATGAGTACTGTACGTTCATTCATTATGTCTTCCACTCTAAACTATATCCTACTTTGGACAGGTGCACAGGGACCTTTCGCTTACCCTGTGTAAACTACTCAGTCATCTCGCTGACGAATTAATATTCATCGCCTAATTGCAAAAATTAGTTTTACTAGTTTTGTATCTTTGGCCTGAATATCATTTTACTGCCCATACATTTCTTGCAGATGTTCTACACAATTAATTAGGCTGATATATAAGTTGTTAGTAACGGCACAATTCAAATCTGTGTAGCTGAATACTAGTCAGTGAACTTTTCTTTGGTTGTGTGGCACAATTTAGACCTTCTCCAAGCCAGTCAAAATCGTCGAATTGTTATTTTGCCTTGTGATTTCTCCCGCATCATCATCATCAGAAGACGATGAAATAGAGGCGGGGTTAATGCTAAGAGTGTTCTGTAATTATTTTAAAGGTAGCCCTAGTTATTTTGTTCTGAGATCATAATTTATTTTTAAATTTTGTAGTAACTAGCGGACGCGTTTGAAAGACAAATTTCCTGTACTTAGTATAACATTTACAAATTTAGTTCTCACCTGCCAAACACACTGAGTGTCCATAAAAAAAGATCAACTGCTTAATGCTGCAGGGCTACATAGAGAAACAATCGTCGTCTGTTATAAAAATAACATAAAACCTGTAAATACATTGGCCTTAAAACAAGTGGTAGGCCTACAGTTTTTACTGTTTTAAATTTAACAACTTTGGAAATCAGACTATAACATTCACAAATACGACTTAATATTTTCACCTTCTTCATTTTAATACATTACCAAATTCTATGGAATTCTTGTCATAATTTTCGGCAGATCTGTAAAAGAACTGTTGCCATGCGATATGTCAAGTTTCTTATCCGCTATCTAAGAGGACAACGTGTGTGCTGCTGGTTTCACAGACCTGGTAATAGTCATGTGTACATACATATCGATACAGCATTATCTTTACAGTTAGATTTGATTACATAAATTTTCTTTTTACGTCTGCCACTGCCGCGGTGTTAGACCCCTTACCAAAAAGACGAATTGCTGACCGAAAAGATCATACTCATCAATCGAAAGGATCTGTAATCCTAGTTAACATCATATCGAGCAGACCTACAGATGCACTGTGTAACACGTAATAGCGAACCACTTTACAGAGTGTCTTGTAAATTGACACTGTTACAGCTGTATTTCACTGAATCAAATTGTTGTCCTCCAGTGCATTCTGTCCGTTCGCCCTTTGTTATTATATGAATAAGTCTGTTGTAATAGGTACAGCCCGCTGTAACTTGATATAACTACCACAATCGACTAGCTGTATCGACTTAACTTTATCATTATCTTGGCCTGCGTATTCATTGACTCAATACTGGTAGATCGGTATCATTACCATAGGCGGTGTCACTCGACATCATGGGTACAATCGATTACCTGCACTTCCATATATCGATAAAACCTTCGGTCAATGTTGTGACAACTCAGACCCCATTTATTAGAGATGGCATTATCACAGGATGTGCAGACATCTCTGGCTTCCTCACTGAATTTCCATATCCTGACTACAGTCGACTAGCTGTAATTCGATAGATCGACTCTTTACTGGACAGTATTATCGGTCGACTCTCTAATAATCAATAGTGATACCTTTACTACAGGAAATGCAAACAAGTCTAGGCCACCTCACGTGTAAGTTCCATATCTTTACCTTAGTCAACTCGATAGGTCTGTTCTTAACGGAGACTATTATCGGTCAACTTTCTGGTTTTCATCAGAGATACCATTACCACAGGAGACAGAAGTGTGTTTCGACTGCCTCACGAAGCTCCATATGCTAGGAGTAACTACCTACAACTCGTCATATCGATGATAATGTCTTCGGTCGATATTCTGGGTTTCGTTAAATATACCATTATGACAGGATGCGCACGTCTTTTGGCCGTCTCACTAAGTTCATTACCAGGCCCGGCCTTGAAGTGGGAGGTAGGATGAGCACATATTAGCCGTCTGTTGATGTTGGTGCTGCATGCCCATAGCTGCGAGGTTCTGGCGCTGGTACGCCATGTTGCTGAGTAGACTGGCCGTACTGCTGCACGCTGATTGTTGCTGTTGTTGCTGCTGGTGCTGGTGCTGTTGGTGCTGCTGTTGTTGCTGCTGTTGTTGATGAGTCAGTCCGGAACTTGCAGGGCTGTGTGAGCAGTGCGTAGCCCCCGCGCCTGCTGTCTGTGGCGACTGACCGCTACCGATTCCTGACCGGGCTCCGCCTCCAACTGAACCGTCCCCAGTTCCTGAACACGGCTTTCCGTCTTTCACAAGCACCGGGACTGCTACTCTTCGCGGCGAACTCTGCGCCTGAAACATAACGTTAGTCATGGCTAGTTATTCCTGACTGGGCTTCGCCTGCAACAGAACAGTCCCGCTTTCCTGAATACGGTTTTCCGTCTTTGACGAGCACCGGGACTGCTACTCTGCGCAGCGACCTCTTCGCCTGAAACATAACATTAATTGTGGCCGGTCATTCCGTCATATTAGAATGTTGTATGAACTTCTAAGGTTGTGCGAAGTAGAAGGACACTTGGTAGAATAGACCACTACTTCGAGGTATATGTAAAAGGAGCCAGTTGTAGTGTATTATGTTATCCACAGCGTTTCCTGGACAGACTGATAAAAACTGTGAGAAACCTCAGACATGATAGCAAGTATTCCAGTCGAACTGGGTACCTGCTTGACGCGATTCACCTCAGTGGTACATAAATCAGTCATTACTCATAATGAAGGGCTTCGTTAAAAGTAAAACCTTAAGGCCAAGGAATCAAATTGACATTTGTTATCACGGTGATAAATTTTCGAGTTACAGAATAGCAAATTTTATCCGCTGAATAACTATTCCGCAAAATTCTCAAGGGACACTGTAGGCCGTCATGGAGTCAGGTACAGGCAGAAATCTTCTCTGCAGGTATTTATTTGTGGTTTATTTAACGACATTCTGAATAATTAAGACTAGAGCTTATAGTGTCGAATGACTGGATGATAGTGAATAATTAAGTGGAAAGAATGTAGAAAGAAGCAGTCGTGCCCTAATTTAAAGTACTATCTCGGCAGTTTCCTGCAGGGACTAAGGAAAACGACGAAAGCGTTAGTCAAGATAATCTGTGTCCTCGTCCACATTCGAGCCGGGCACCTTCTGAATACAAACCAGAAGCATTTCTTTCCAAGTTACTCGGTGGTGGAGTCGTTCTATGTGTCTAACATTCAGGCAGGCCGTGCCATGGCTCAGGCGGTTAGTCGCCGGCCTTTAACCGCGGAGGTCCGGGTTCCATCCCGGGTCAGTCCATGTGGGATTTGTGGTGGACATAGTGGCAATGGGACAGGTTTTTCCCCGAGTACTTCGGGTTTTCCCTGTCGATTTCATTCCACTGGTACTCCGTTACAAGGAAAAACGAAAAAACTAATCATCTTCATCACAAGGTTACACAATAAGCCTCAAGGCTGCGGTGCGTACGTAGCATCTGCTGCGGGGCCCTTCATCATAAAAAAAATATTCAGACAGGATGCTGGTTGGCGTGCTGCTTAGCAGAAAGTGTGCAGTTGCTCCACCCCAAGAGCCAGGTTATCATAACAAATATAGTGACTAGGCTTTGGCTAAAAACCGTGGTCCGATTCCTGGTAGGGACAAAACCTCTTGTTTCTCCAGAGCTTCCAAACCGACTCTGGTGCTAATCCAGCCTTGTATTCAGTGGGCACTGCGGGATTTTTGCTTGGGTTGAAACGGCCGGGGCGTGAAGCTGACAATTCACCTCCATCTAATGATGTTTAAGAATGACTAGAACTATAATTTTACTCCCTCGTATACTTCATGGCGTGCACAGGGGCAAATGTACTTTTACTTTACCCTTTTCTCTTACCCCAGCCCATGATAAGCTCTTATGGCTAAAACAAACTTTTTGTGCTACCCTCTCTCGGTCTCAGTACTGGTATCATTACATTTTTAAAGACTGAGTCTAATATACAAGATTTCAATAAACCGAATCTACTGAAATTCTTGTTTGGTAGGCCTACATAAAAGTACGTGAGATTTGTAGTGCTATATCATTTATTTATTCTGAAATTATTTATGGACGCTGTTCTACAGAATAAGGTGTAGCTTATAGTAGAACTCTAAATGGACAAATGTGAAAGGCGAACTGGAAATTACGTTGAAGGATGTGTCATTGCACCACTTCAGCATTGGACGTGAGAGGACAGAGGATTTCAGGGCCTAGATTGAATCCGGGACCTCCTAAGAACCAAACACTCGACCGCGAGGTCAGATAATACAGACCTGTATACTTATAAGTGTGTAATTTAACGACGCTGTAAATTACTAAAATCATATAGCGTCGATGATAGATGAATCAATTAGTAGGGAGAAGTGATTGAATGATAATGACGGGGGTAAACCTAAATATTCGGAGAAGAAGATATAAAATACACGTAGTCCTACAACGTAAAAATGACGCACGTTTGTATCTTTATATCCTGGACTTTTCTCGGATTGTCACGCAATTTAATCCGCTGTGGTCACACTTGTTCATAATTGTGCATGTTATCACTGTCACTAGGACCATTATACTCCTATGCAGAGCTTATTATTTGTAGTCTACATCTGAACTGATGTTGTTGTGTATGTTAACTTTATATATCGTATGTAACCTCAAATTTTCATCCAGACGAAACATTCTCTAATTTTTTATTTAAAAACAACATTCTGTACACAATTTGACTGCAGATCCATATTGTGTCTACATACCAAATTTTGTGTTCCTAGACATAAGTAATAAATTTTAAGGTATTTAATTGCACGTTTTTATTTCCCTTAATTGTGAATCATGTTAATCGCTTGAAGAAATAAGGCAGATTAGTATTGATTATAATGGTTGCTATTGATTGTTAGCCATTACTATTAAAGGCAACTATGATAACGTTAGTAACGGAAGCAGTCCTAAATATATGTAGCTGTTTATTTAAAGTGCCTGTTATTTTTGTCCGATTATAACCAAAGTTTCCATATTCTCGACAGAATTTAGTAAACACCCCGTTATAAATTTCACGGAATTCCGTCCAGTGGTGCCAAGTGGTTACATGCGGACGGACGAAGAGACGGACAGACATACGAATCTAACAGTTGCTTTTCGCAACTTTACGAACGCGCCCAGAAACCTGTCCCAGTGTAACTTTATGCACCACAAATCTCACCTGGGCTGTCCTGGGATTAAACCGGACCTCTGCCTTGAGAGGCAGGCGACAAACTGCCTGAACCTTGGCACGACCCAACAGACCTATATTAAAATTGGGTTTCTTTTATTAACTTACTGTTCTCCATGACTGTCTAGCACCTCTTTGTAGCAGCTCAATGTGTTGTATCAAATTCTGATGAAAAGCCGCACCAGCCACGAGTCTAATAAATTACATCCAGAAGAAACACTAGGCAAGATCGATAAAGCAGGTCACGTAGGTTGTGGTAACTTAGTATAAATCTAAATTTTGAAATCAATTATGATGTGCTGACTCCAAATCTGGATACAAGCATTTTGCATAACGTCAAAGATTTTAGGAAAACTGTATGATTAATGGCAGCTTTTTTACATAGAATGTAGGGTATGTCCAAAAATGAACACTGATTAGTGGATATTGACAGAATTGGAGGGCAGAGACTGTGTATTGTCTGAGAATATCATGTTGCGAATGCAATTATATTCTGATCTAAATAAAGTAATTTTATGAAACTGCGTAATACATTGTATGTACGTTTACATATCTCATGATATACCTTGCATAGAAGTACGAGTAGATAAGAGACTAACGAAAAGTGTGTGCGCGTTGCACTTTTGGCTGTCTTATTATTGTGCTCAGCTTATGCGATTTAATAAAAAATGCTTATTCTTTACATGTTATCCAAACAAAGTTATATTAGTTGCCTCCCTTTATCATAGTACAACAATTCGTGTTTGAGGCTCGACTGCCATTTAAAATGAATCAGCCATTCTAGCATCAGGGCCGACGGAACGCTGACAACCTTCAGAAAGAATCCGGTTTGAGTGTAGGCTGTCTGAAGGTCGTCATTGTGGGGTGAGTCTAAACATTTCTTAAAACGTCAGATGTGTAGGACACATTAACTTACGCAATATGAACACAGCTGTTCCACGTAAATATGTACTTCTACTTGCAAAGTCATTTGAACACACTATCATGACGTCACAGTCATCTCCTTTATTTGTAATTCATTTAAGCGTGAAATTTATGTTCACTTTGCAGAGTCGTTTCGCTGGAAAGTCTGTAATAATAATGGATGTTTGACATTGACCTAATCACTTTGCAGTCTTTGTAAAGGAAACGTAAACAGTAACTTAGCACATAAGATTGATCTTGCATTAAAACAAAGGAGACAAATTTTATAAATAATATTTAAAGACATTTCAGTGCCAATTTTTGTTATGGAGGTAATTAAATAATTAAAGGAGTTTTATTGTAAGTTCTAAAATAGTCGCAGAGTGTCTTCTTATTCTTTATGTAAGCTTAATCGCCGACTGCTGACCAACGCGTGTGGCCAACAATCCGCAAGCTTTCTAATTCCATCACAAGGATCTTAAGGTTTAAGGTTTGAAAATAATCGTTCATGACCTAACCGAGGAACTAGAACAGCATTTGCTGGAGGTACCGAGGGAGACTGCAAAATTCACCAGACAGAATAGCCGACGTCCCACTTAGATTCGAACGGCGTGTTTCCCGAATACAGATCTAGGCCATATCGCTACTCCGTCCTGCTCCCTTCAACAGTTCTAATCTCTACAACCCTACTGCGTCATTAAACGATGTACATTCTAAAGAGTCGTGCTATATTATCGACCCTTACGCCAACATCATGTACTCCGTTATTCATTCTGAGTAGTCTTATACGAATATCAGATGCAAAATTATTAATTTGATATTTGATTCGATAATCAGTTTATATTTATTGGTAGCGAATTATTCTTAACGTTGCTGACATTGAATTTTTCATCCCTAAATTAATTATAAAATCAACCAAGAACGAAAATTAACACCCCTGTATTATAATAGGTATTTGTTATGACACTAGTACAGCATTATTTAGATATTGTCAGACTGAATGATGATACTGAAACATAGTAGGTCCAATTAAGATTAATAATTTTGCCACAATTGCCTTGATATGACCACAACTCTGTCCTTCTTACGCTCCAATATTTATTCGGAAAATAAATGAGGTATCTTTTCTTTGTATCAATTCTTCACCACAGAAAGTTTTTAATGTGTTACTTAAATTTATTAAATAATGCACATCAAATGACATTTCGCAAAGCGTGTTCTTTGGCATCTAGGAACTACTCTTTTGTTTATTGTACTAATGCATATGTATTTACTCAATAAACATTCATCGCTTTCATTATGTAAATATTGTCGATTTGTATGTAAACGTGCGTGTTCTAAATGTCTTAAGAATTTTGTAGTCTGTTCCTATGGTACGATCTGTTGTTGCTTATCGTTTTGTTAATATTCCCCTCAATCTACAGCTGGAGAAATAAACAGTACAAAAAATCTTGAAAATTACATTTTGATTTTTTTTCAACTAGCTGTAGATACACCTGAAGATTCTGGCAGTAGGGTATTGTGTGTCATATTATGTTTCTTTCTACCTAGCCTGCTGACTCCGCAGTGTTTACTTTTAGAAGCATTATAGTCATCCTTAAATTTGCATATCCTAGAAGCCTGGGATGGTAATCCTACAATTAAGGCCCGAATGTTAGTAAATATCGATAATACGTTGCCTTGTGTATTTTGGTGAGTGCTTAACATATGCAAGTTTAAACAGCTTGTCGTAAACTTTCTGCACATTACCGGAAATGTGGTCACTGTCGCCATACACATTATTAGTAAACCGTTCACTCATGGCACGTAGAAGATTTAAGAAATTACTTAGGTCCTTAATTGAACCCCAAAAGAAACGTACATACTTATAGATGCTTGGTTTGGTTTGGTTTGTGACAAAGATGTGAACGTCTCAACAACTAGATCCGGTTTTCAAACAATTTCCAATGAGTGAAAAAATTGCACTGGTCGATTTGCATGACGTTTCTCATTTTTCTTGCCATTGATTTCAGTAATCTGCGAACTTTGCTTACATGTTTTCCTCAAAGGTACCAAATAACTTTATTTTAGAAAATGTATTGCAGATGTAGTTGAAGTTATTAAAAGAATTACGAATACCTGTTTCCAAGTTGATTCTCTTCATTCATTTTAATGGATGTTTACAATGAATGTGAATATTTGAAAGAATGCATAAATATGATTTTAAAATTCCTCAACGAATTTATTCCCGCAAAGAAATCAAGAAACCCCTTTTCTTCAAAGACCCAACTTTTTATGAGATTTGTTCTCATAGTTGTTTAAATACATTTTCATAATTATTTTCTCTTTTCAGTCCACCTTTTATGTTCTGCATGATCCTTCGTTCTTCTTTCAGTAAACACAATTTTAAATTTTGTTTTTTCTACACTTGTAACTCTTTCAAAATACGTATTGATGTTACGTTGAAGCAGACTGCGCATCTTACGTCTTTCGAATTCTGAAGAAGCCTGCTCATAGTTCTAAAATTTAGGTCTATTTCTTCTTCTTTGAACATTTTGACGAACCGAAATAGTTCTTTGTTTAACGCTAGATTTCTGTCCCCCCACTATAGGCCTGTTTTGGATTGTGTAATGTCGAAACACTGGAGTACTAAATGTGATGAAAGCGCAGTACCAATACGTACCAGCTTTCCGAGGACAGCGTCAGTAGTGACGGGAAATAGCAGTTCTATGTCCAGTGCAGAATTAAAGATACGGGATGCGGCAGAGTGGAGAAAGGCCCTTCAACAGAAGTCTCAAGTACAAGTTCACGCTTCACACCGTCATTCACGACATACATGACAGGGAGGGTTGCTTTGTAACGCGATTTGTCTCCTAGGAGTTTGGAATTTTAATATGAACATCTGATGGTATCTAACAGCATCCGACAGCATGGGGAGCATAGTTTTCTCTTTAATGTCTATAGATAATGTTAAACTGCAGGAAGGAAAACGGAACATAATAACTTGCTGCACAGACCAACATCCTCCATTACTTAATTTGTATTGACGTAGACAGGAAAGAATTGCCTGCAGTGTGGATGGTGTATGCATGCAAAAAACGGTGCCTGCGCATGTACTGTAATAACACCGCCAATTTATTTCTTCGTGAATGTCTTCTACAGTTTTGATGATACAACTTTTATACTTGCATTTCTAGAGAGCAAAACTTACTGACATTAAATATCCTGCCATTTTCAGACATTTCTAATATTTAACTGAAAACAGTTGTCTACAAACGGCCGAAATACATTGTGATCCAGCAGTGAGGCAAATGACGCTACGTATGTTATAATATTTCTGTAAAACACTAAACATTTTAAATCATTTAACGTACGACACAACTCTCTGAATACGGTAAAGGCAAGATATTTTAAACGCAGAAGACTCTTAAGAACTGTGTCTTTGAGTTTTCAACAGAAAAATTAACACAGCACAATGAACTAAAGAAAATGACCTTGACAATAGACTTGAATTAACAAGAAATTAGTTTACGTTCAAGTTTTTTAGGTTAACAAAAATTAAAAATGTATAAATGCAAGAATCGGCCGCCTCTGTCGCTTAGTGAAGCACAGCCCTCATTACATAGGGTACACAAAACCACCCTTCAAAATACTTTCTTTGTCGCTCTTCTCTTGGTACTCTACCTGACTCGAACGCAATGATTCCACTCGTCGTTTTAATTTATGGCATGGCAGTTGGCTTCGCACTAACCTCAATGCATGCATCTTTCTTCCTACTGACCCTGGTTATTAAGCGCGTTCTCTTAGTCGCGAAAAGCGCCTTTTGGCTTTGTTGTGTCTTTCCGTCCGTCTGTCCGTTTCTCCGCATCTATCAACTCGGCTCCCACTGGTCGGATTTTCGTGAAATGTCATATTGGAGACTTTTATTGAATTCTGTCGAGAACATTCCAGTTTGGTTAAAATCGGACAAGAATATCGGGCAGTATACTTGAAGACCTAAGTACGTTTATGTTGTAGACAGCGACATAAAATTGCAATAAAATCAATCTCTTCCTTCGAAATGATATTAGGATAGCCGAGGAGGTTTAAACAGTACGATATACGTATTTTGTAGCTTTACAGCAGCAATAAAGGGAAGGCATTTTTGCACTTCAGTGGCAAAAGTGTATTTATATTGTTGACAGCAAAGTGTAGGTGAACAATACAATGAAAACTCATCATTGTGTCCCAATTGCAACACTCAATATTTGTATGGTTGACAACGACATGTAGCTCAACAATAAAAATGGAACTCAGTTTTGCTTTTCCATTGCAACACTCAGTTTTTTGCATGTAATAGCGACAGCGATATGTAGTTCAACAGTACAAAGGGAACGTTTCTGTTTTTATTATGTTGTTGACAGCGACATACGTAGCTCAACTACTGGCTGGACTGAAACATTTTTAACAGCAAATGGTGTCTCTGGGATTATATTATGATTGTATGAATACATGTCATTATATCTGAGACCTGAGACAGCATTGTTAGGGGTCGCAGCACTCATCCATGCTTCTGACAATAATTTTGTATATTAAGAATTTTGTAATGCCCTTCCAGAATATTGTATTCAGTAAATGACTACTGCTTCACTCCAAGCACAATTTCTGAGACTTAAAGAAACGTTCATCCTGTGGCTGTATTTCATGACTTCAATGCGCTCTAAGGCAGAAAAAGTGTATTTCCAGGTTTTTATTAACACCAGGCATGAAGTTTCCAAGTGGCTGCGATGTCCATCCATCTTTATCAACATTACTGAGTGTAACCGCGCATACATTCACTAACCACTGAAATTTTAACTTCGGTTGGGCGCCAGTAGTTTACACAGGTCGTGTGGTTATGGCTGGAAGCGAGGCACCGACTATCAACTCAGATAGAGACGAGCTGCACACAGCAAATTTTCTCGTGCTCGATTCTTATCATGTCTAACAACGAACCAAAAATTTCTTCTTTACTTGTTGAGATCCAAATACCAAGTGTCCTGCATACTGCAGATTGCCTCCACAGCGCTAGGGAGAGAGGTTGGTGACAAAGGGGAGGTGAGCAAGAATAGGAATGACCATGCGACGAGCAACAGTTGTGGTTCTGGGAAAACAAGTCTGCAGACATTGTTGTAGCAGCTCTCATACTCGCATTGTTGTAATAATAAAAGGTGAAACCCAATCGAAAGCATCTTCCTCGTTGTTGTGGGTGCTAAGGAGACCATCAACGATCGGCGACAATGCGCAGTACCACACCTTTCATCTGGGGATGGCAGTCCCTGGATTCGAACTCAGGCTGCCCTGCTACAAGATCAACTGGGCCTTGGAATGAAGGCATATGTTATCCAAGAGATTCCCAAACAGTTTGTAGAAATCAGACACTAATTGTTTTTTGAACTTCATTGATTGCCCGTAACTCTTATTTTCAGTATATCTTAAATGGATGCTGCATGATATTAAATGCGGTTGAACGCTCTTGCCTACTAGTCACACCAAATCCCACATGCTGCAGGCGTACTATCCTGCTCTTAAGTTCTTCTACAGCTGAAGTTAGGACGGCATGTCTTCCTGTGGCATCCTACGACTTCCCATCTTGAGCCTTGCGTTTTCCTAACAAAAATTATCTGAAATTTCTGAGAGGTATTTTGTCCTGCCGTGATGCAGTTGCCCTGGCACTACTGAACTGATGGACTATTGTTTGCCTTATAGCTTTCTTAACTCCTACTTTGCTCTGATTTATTTTACTCGTGTATTAACATTCTGTTCAGCAAAGGGATGGTTCGTGGGATGTACATGCATCTGTATCTTTTGAATGGCAACAATGGATGCGGGTTCCTGCTTTTTTTGCGTGATTCTGAATTGCAGGTGATTTCTGCTTTATGTTTCCTGTATGCATACAATATCTGGTACAGGTTTATTAATTGTTATTATTATTATCATTACAGAAGTGCATTTCTGTTTTAACATATATATTTGTCTGAATTTTGAAAAAACCTCATGGCGTTACTTGCCGCACTTCAAGTGGCAGTAGTACGGGAAACATTTTTCATTTCGTACAATATGCATGACTCACTGAATAAATTTCATGCCTGATAAGTACAGAATAATGTTGAATGAGAATTCAAGGTCACAGAACCTAATAGCCGATAACAAGAGGAGCAAACATTTCGAACGTACAGTTTATTACATCGTTTGGTGAGCCTGTGACTTGGCTTGAAATATCCATGTGGCGTTATTACCCGCCTGGCTTATTCGACGAAGTTACCCTATGTAGAGATGAAGAATCACTGCCAACAGTGTGTGTAGAAATTAGCATTCTATTTGTTTCTAAGCTGTATGATCACATGATATCAGTAGGTTACTGCTAACAACCTGAGTGTGTAAGCAGTGCATAGCATTAATAGTTTAAATAGATCTTTTCATAAAACTAAAATGCAACTCGAACTTATTTTCTCAAGTCTTAGGCCTGTAACTCAGCCTCTAACAGAAATGTGTACCAGGAGTATTTCCTGGGAGTAAAGGTGGCCGATGCGTAGGGCTGACAACCTTACCACCTTCATGTATCGATTGTCTATAAATCTGGGAGCCTCAACCTCCTGGAACCCTAAGGGTCTGTCCAGGCCTGTAATGGGATTGCTTTACCTTAGGCCTGTATGTACTTATAGTCCAACTTTGTTCATTATTTTTACTTTGAACTTCTCAATTTCTTCAAAAAATGTAATTTATGTCCTTTTAAGTGCTCAATAACATATCGTAACTGTCCATCAGATGTGTTTCTTTTTTTTATAATTTTTCGTAACGATCTTATTAAGCTACATAGTGATACCATTAGAGAGACACAGAACCCAAGGCGCCTTTCGTCTTCAAGAACATTACTTAGGATTTAAGCATTTCCACATTACTGACATCCAAGTAGGTTCTGATAATGAACCTAATTACGGAGACGGAAGTAATGCACGGAAGTCTGCATTATTTTAACTAAATTATGTATGATCTTGTACTTTCATTACACAGCATCCGTGATAGATCAGCCAGCATACTGACTAGACTAGGCCTTTCCTACAGGATCTCTCTTCTTTACAGCTTCTAAATCGGCTGTGGGGCTCACCCAGCCTTTTATTCAGCGGGTACCAGGTTTCGTTTCGCGGCGATAGAGCAGCCGGCATGTGAAACTGACTGCCAACCAGCATCTTTTGTGGAAGTCAAGAATGTTTGGATTTGTGGTTCTATCAACGCACCTCCATATGTCTGAAGAGCGTGGCAATTAATTAAGCAGAAAAAATAACCGTAACTTATTATCAGGTACTAGGTGCGCCCAGAAAGTAATGCAACACATTTTTTTTCTCATTCACAATTGATTTTATTAAAACTTCAAATATGTCACATCATTACACGAATCTTTGGCTACCTAAACCTATTTTTCAACATAGTCTCCTTCTAAATCTTTGGCCTTACGCCACCGAGATGCGAGAGCCTGTATGCCTTCGCGGTACCACTCTGCAGGTCTCTGTCGCAACCACCTCTTTACTTCAGCAATGACTTCCTCGTCGCCCTCAAACCTCTTTCCGCGGATTGCACCTTTCAAGGGACCGAAAAGATGGTAGTCGGAAGGAGCCAGATCCGGGCTGTATGGTGGATGAGGCAGGACAGTCCACTGAAGTTTTGTGATGGCCTCTCGGGTACGCAGACTTGTGTGTGGCCTCGCATTGTCGTGTTGAAGAAGCACTTTTGTCGCATCTTTATGGGAACGAACTCTCCGGAAACGCTTCTTCAGCTTCTTCAGTGTTTCCACATAGACGTCCGAGTTGATCGTTTGGCCACTGGGCAACACGTCTATGAGAATGACTCCTTCACAGTCCCAAAAGACTGTCGCCATGATCTTGCCGGCTGAGGGAACTGCCCCGTCCTTGTTCTGATAACGCCAATCGCTTCGCCCAACGGCTGACGGTGCTTTTATCCACTGCCATGTCTCCATAGACCTTTCTTAAGTGCCTGTGAATTGATTCACTCATTTCGTTTTCTGCCAAAAGAAACTCAATTACTGCTCTCTGTTTAGAACGCACGTCACTTGCAGACTCCATTTTGAAAGCTCACTACTGCGCTGATATCCAGCGGGAAACATTGCGCCTATGTGCATTAACGCGGGATATTTTGAAGATACAGCACGCAAAATATAATTTTTATCCAACAAAATTGGGCCGAGAAAAAAAATGCGTTGCATTACTTTCTGGGCGCACCTAGTATATTATGGCCATTTTGAATAATGCCCAATTAAAAAAGAATGGCGTTATAATGAAGCTTTTTAATATAGACACGACGTTCTTGGAAATAACCATGACGCCTATTTCTTTCAAGTGCTTTCTTCTGTACAGAGTCCAGCTAAAGGTATAAGTAAAGAGTTGCGTAATTTAGCTGTCTCCCTCTGTACGGAACTTAAAGCATTCAATAGCAGAGATTTGTAATAGCTAACAGTTATTTTAAGTATCGTCAAGATATCCCGCCGTCACAATATTTGCAGCCAAGGAACATTTTCTCACAAAGATTAAAAGTGACTGGGGCCTATATTACTTCTTATCATACTTATTTTCGAATTTAAGATAGAAGGGTAATTAGTTACTTGCAACAAACGGAAAACAAGGTACTGAAGACTTTCATTTTTTGGATATGACTCGCGAGCAAATTTTGAGCAAGTATTGGATAGGAGGCTGAAAGGACACCTGAGCCGGCCGGAAGGCGGTGGCATAGACAAAATTACCTGCTCACTTCGGAAATCTGACCCCGGGGTTTTAAAAGTCCCCACAATGCATTTACAGATACTTGCTGCTGTAAAAATAATTGTATTTTTTAAAGAAATCTAACTTGTCTAGTTATTAGATGACACATCATTATATAGATGCGAAAAGACAGAGGTTTTAAACAATTTCCAATATCTCAAATTCCATGTAAAGATACTACAGCGTTTGAGTTAATTATATATTTATTAGAATTTAAGAACTGGAGATGTTCTGTACAAACGTAGCATTCCATTTTGTCTTTCAGTTAAATATATCCATGAAAGATTTGGAATATCTCAATTTAACTTTTAACTATCAAGGTACAGCCTATTTTATTTGGCCCATTTTTTTCGATTTATTGTGTCTCTTCATAAATACTTTAACGAGCTATAAATACAGAGTGCTCCAACAGAACGTGACGATTTCCAGCTCACAGTTTTGATTAATCGGGTTAAATGTAGGAAACACAAATATTACGGAGAACCATTAATAAAATGTTATTTAATATATGATTTTTATTTTTAAAAGTTACGTTACGTAAGTGCTGTCCCTGGTATGCTATGCATTCCCGCAATCGTGATTGAAAATTAATTATAACTCTTTGCAACAAAATTTTTTCTATGGCTCTAATTTCCACCCTGATGTGCTCTTTCAAATCACCGTGTGTGCGAGGTTTATTCGCTTATACTTTGGCTTTCTGGCTTTCAAGTATCCCAAGTATTGTAATCGGACGCAGAGAGGTCGGATAACTGGCAGGCCAGGCGATGTCCCAGAACGCGAAAAGATGTGCCCGGGAGGCCTGAGTTTCAAACAGTTTGTTGGTTCACTTGTTGGGTGATGTGTGGCAACGACTTCCTGAAACAGAAGCTCATCTTTGACGTCAGCATCCACTTCTAAGTCTCCAGCTCTGCTCGAAGTCGTGTTGAGTTTACGGTCACTGTACAGTCGTCTTATTGAAAGAAGTAAGGTACCTGATTCCGAAAGTCGGCACTCCACACCAAACGGTAACTTTCGAAACATGTAGAGGTTTTTCAAACGCTTGACGTGTGGTTGTTCATCGCTCCAGTATCGGCAACTGTGTTTATTAACTTATCCGGGGACGTGAAGTTGTGCTTCGTCAGACTTCGAAGTGCACCGGCTTCTACATCCTTGAACCGCCTGCAGCCAATAACATTTTCTTCTGCTTTGTACATTAAGCTTTTACGCTAGTACATGGAAATGCACGAGTTGCCAAGCACGACCCCGCTGATGAAGTACGTTGGTTGCAGTTGAATTCTGAATTTGTCACATTCTATTGACGCATTCTTTATGCTCCCCCCTTCCTATGTTGCATCACAGCATAGTTGTGTAAATGGTATTGCAAATATTAAAGCAAGTAGTTCCATCGAGCACTGTCGGTGTTAAGAAGGTGATATAGTCATTTAAGTAGTCTACATATTTCTGGCCTTTCACTGAATTCGAGGTTTCCTTACCTTGTTCAAAAGAGCCCACAAATGCCCATTTTTGAACTAGCTAAGTCCAGTCCACACCCTCCTTATTTCGTAATTCTTAAAACCAAAGTGACTCGTCGTTGTAAAACCTTGGACGCCATTTACGCACAACTCAGCTAGTTTAGTGTCGCAGGATATGGCCAGTATGAATCTCTAATGGAGAGATTTGGCTTCCGTTTAACATGTAAACATTCTACCTGGGGTCCGGGATTGCATAGTCGGTATAGCGACTCGCTACGGGCTGCAAGACTCAGGGTTCGAACCCCGGTGGGGGCCAGATTTTCCGTACCTGTCCAGACCGGCCCTGACACCCACCCGGTCGTCTGTAAAATAGGTACCGCGTCTCTTTCTCGGGGGTAAAGCGGCCGGGCCGTGGTGTTATTAAACACCCACCCCCATTTAGCGCTGAGGTTAAATAAATGGCAGCCTATACCTCTACCCCTCCCTCTGTGCCTTCACGGTACGTTACAGAGTGAACTTTACTTTTACTCTGCTTCCTTCCTCTTCTGTTCAACCAGTATGTCCAAGCAATTCTCTTCATCACGAACTAAGATAACACCAACAAAACCAAACATGCAATAGGCCTATGCCTGACTCTGATATGCTGCGGTCGATATGGTACCCGACGAACTAGTACTTGTTGCATGTAAATCCTGACAATCACGCAAACGAAAAAATAAACAAGAACGACTAATAAATTAACACAACGATAATATAAGCTATAAAGTCCCAAATCCAATTCAGAAAAATCTCTGTTCCGCCCTCCAATTCATCCCAATATTATAACAAAGGCCATTGAATACTGGGTATGCCTATAGCATATTTATATTCAGGCATCAGACTACCATCAGCAACATAGCCTATACATTTTATAAGTGGAACTCGTTTGAGCAATATTATCGAATTTTCTAGTGGTAGGGTGCGTTGAGAGGTTAGGGAGGAGGGAAAATGCGCGAATGGAAAAGACAAGTGCATGCATCACATGATGAATATTTTGTGTGTACTGCTGTAATATTTTCTACTGTATTTGATGTGTCCATAGCAACGTACGATGTATATACAGTACAACTGCTATATATATATATGCGTGTGTGCGAATTATAATTGCTATTCAACTACATTGTAGGTATGTGAATTGTATATATGAAGAGTGTAATGAAAAAGCGGTATATCACGTACTGGCACAGAGAAAGGTTAACTCGATTTCACCGAGATTATAACCACAGTATTAAATCTACACGTCAAATTTATGCGTGCCTGTTTCTACAATCGGCGGTTCTAACCGACTATTTCGTAACTCGTTGGTTAAGAGACTCCTCCCTTTACGTGTTCTTTACGAAGTCAAAATGAACCCTTTAAGATTATATGGGTAACACTTCCATCCGTCCGTCTGTGACCTAGTGTCAACGACTAAAACAATTTGTCGGATTTTCATGAAATTCGGAATCATAGATCTTTGTAAAATTTCTCGAAAAGTGTGAGTTTCGTGAAAATCGGCTCAGTGGCATTTATAATTCACTTAATAACGTAAATAAATTTCTATCCGTCCTTTCCATATTTCTTGACCGAGTGGGTGAAATTCGGTAAAGAAGATCTCGACATTGTGCCGTTCAGCAATTGTGCCTTTTGTGAAAAGCGGGGCAGTAAGAGAAGTGCTTTTCTCTTGTCCGTATTTTGTCTGATCTGGACAAAATTAGATACGTAAGGTGTTCACAAAACCTTTTTATGTGATTCCCAGTTTCTTGAAAATAAACGCAATGAAAGCCTACCTTACTTAAGGGATAAATTAACTTTATTCATACTGTCCACTTTTATTGTCAAATTTGGGGAAAATTCTGTGCAAGAGATCTGAACCTATTCGTGTTCATTATTTGCTAGTTTTATGTAAATCAGGGCAGAGAAGTTTGTGCTTCTCTTATGGGCTATACTTACGAGTGTACCGTGAAACCGTATATTTTGAACGTAAGGAACGCCTCGGTAAAGTCTCTGCACTACTTCACGGAATAAGACTTTGGAACCTTTTATCTTTCTTTTATGTTTGGTCAATTTCTACGATTTTGTGAATAGTTTATAGGTTTATATTCAGTAAATCTGTCCATTTCGAAGTCAAATTAAATGTAATAGGGTAAAGAGAAACGGAACATCCTGAACGTTATGCGTAGACAGGAGACTCTGTTAAAACTGAATGTTAGTCACATTTCACACAGTCCCTGAAACTTCTTAACAACATTTCCTATTTGACAAATGTCTGTTGCCAGAACAAATTTCAGAAACCCATATTAAGAATTTAGTGCCGGCTTCTCTGTACTGTATGGGCCTCTCCCACTAATAGTTCGGTAGATATCAGAATTTCCTTAAGTAGGTGTCTTGTGTATGGGCGTGATAGGGTTCATGAGGCCTATCTCCCTACATGCAGCATGACCAGCTGAATGCGCAGAAGCCGCCCATAAAATATAACAAGTCTCGTATGATCTACATAAAATATAGACCTATAATTTGTAATATAACGTATGGCACATTAAGAGCAGGTTTTAGACTGATTATTCATACTTCAAAGTCTCATACACGCTTGACATATAGGCGAAAGTTTAATTAAATGGTGTTGAAAATCTTGTCTAGAAATTGCCGATAGTTGATGTCTGATGATTTCTCGAAGTTCGTCTTCTATGTGTGTGGATTACCTGCCGACCAGTAGGCTATCTGTTAGTTTAAGTGACCTCATTTGTCAAATAAGTTGGCAGTGGATCGACATCAACTCTACATACTTGCAGAACCATTTACAAAACCGAATTGTTGCAACAAAGACTGGAGGTTTAGCGCATCTCTGAATTTGTACGGTTCATACAAAACGGTTTTTTGGTTGCCTATGTAGATTACTGTGATGCACCGGTTTCCTGGAATGCGCGCCTTAAAAGCTTCAGTGGATGTGTTTCTGAACGCACTCCATTATTATCTAATGTTTCTTCTGATAGAACATGCGGTGATCACGCTAGTTTCATCTATAACAAAGAACGTTTTCGAAATTCGTTCATCTGTCGAAATGTTGTTAATATGCACGGAATTGAAACACATGGAACCGACCTCTGAGTTTCCTGCGACAATTTCTGTAGGATTTATTTCGTACGTAATATGCCGCAACAAAAACCGTCTGCATTACTGCACAACACAGTTACGAAAACAAATTTATGGCACAATAAAAAACTTATGTATTTCGCTGTACGCATATAGACGAACCACACACCAAATTTACATGTTTTGTCAGCATCTGGATTGTCCGTAAGCATTCAGTGACTCATTGTAACTGATCACATGGCGATAGGACTGCCGGGAATGTGTATTAGAGAGCCAGGTAACAGACGCGTTGTCGTGTTGTGTGGCTTGTCTGCATAACATGCTACATGACTGAGCGACTGTGACACAGCATCCGAGTCTCCATATTAAACATCGTAACGGCGGAGCGTGGTTTGTGAATGATGTTACGCCCGGGTTTACGTGGTTACGATAGAACTTTGTGATAGTGGTGTTCATGGTTACGATATTGCCACCAGGTGGTAGCAATCCGATAGACGGAATTAAAGCTGAAGACATCGGAATTCGTAAAACCATTGCTAAGAAGAAAACAAACTCAACCAAGGACTGCTTATAAATATTTCGACAGATGGAATTAACGCTTGCTGTCCTCTCAGTGTTCTATACGTGGCCGAAGGCTCGGTTTGCGAGTGAAGTCACACCGGTGTTAAGTTAGCGCCTGAATTTTATGTTCGACCCGTCATATTACCGGCCAATTTCTAGTATATATATATATATAATTACGCTCCATAAGTTTGGAACCATAGAATAAATTGAGGCTTTTTTTTTATGAAAATGGTGAGGTTTATTAATAGAACACCCGCTATTTCTCACAAGACAACTTCAGTGGTCTTTTTCTTTCAAAGGAACAAGGTGTCACACATGTGATGGTTTGGTGCGTCATTTTAAAAGGCCGCATTGTAGGCCCCTTATTGTTTGATGGTACAGTCACAGGAGACGCCTACTTGCATATGCTCAGCGAGGAAGCATTTCGTCTGCATTTGTGTATCCGTCATAATGGTGGACACATTTAACACAATCAATAAATACAAGCCGTTTTCATCATTTTTTAATATGATTCCAGACTTAATACCATATAACCTACATGGACATATAGACACATACGTATGTGTATACAAATACATACATGCTTACATACATACATACATACACATACACACATACACACATACATACATACATACATACATACATACATGCTTACATACATACATACATACACATACACACATACATACATACATACATACATACATACACATACACACATACATACATACATACAGACATACATACATACATACATACATACATAATACATACATACATACATACATACAGACAGACACTTAGAATGCCTAACTCTGAATAGGAGGCTGGATGGAGTCCAGGATTAAACAATAAGAAAATTGTAAATACTGACTTGTAAACAAAGTCGAAGGAAGTGATCTCCTGATTTCAGGTACTGTTTCAGCATTTCCTTCGAGGGACAAAGCGAAAACCGTGAAAATGTAGACTGGTTAATTGAGCGAAACTTGAAACCAAGACCTGCCGAATTGCAAGCAGGACCATTCAGTTTAGCCCTTATTCGCGACTTTCGGTTTATTGGCCACTTAGCGAAAGAAGGTAACAATTAGTCCTATTCAGTTTGTGAGCTAAGGAAATCGACACATTTCCCTGAAACTAGATTTTTCGTGACCCAGGCGTGGAATTTTATTGGGTCCAGACTGAATTATACATGTCACACAACATGAGGCGAATGACCACAATCGAATGACTGGTTTTTCGTTGCAAGAACTGCTGTGGTTCGACAAAGGTAAAGTTGTTCCTGTGCACGCCGTGAAGTCACGTGGGGTAGTGGAGGTAGGCCTGTATCTCCACTCACTCTTTACCCTCGTCATTAGATAGAGGTAAATTGCCAGCTGCACGCTCAGTCTCTTTACTCCGGGGTAAAAAGCCTCTGCTAACCTTAGAATAGAAGGCTGTTTGGGCCCTAGAGGCGGTATGGACGCTGTGGAGAAGAGAAAAATCTTTTGCCTCTGACAGGAATTGAACCAGGTTCCTCGGCTATCCAGCCCATAGCCTAGTCACTGTACTGACTACACTATCCCAGCTCCGAGCATGAAGGAATGACAGTTTGTGCTATCATTGCAAGAATTGCTGATGCTCGGTGTATGACATTTTTCCACTGAGCCGATTTATCGGCATGTGTGCAGCGTATGTGCCGATCCAGTGTGTAGCAGCACATCAAAGCCTTGTTAAACAGATTGCCGGACCGTACGTCGTGGGGTTGACATTATTGCCATATAACGAGCTGTCATGCCTCTGAATTGCTCCATCAGGCTTCCGCCTCTACTACTCCTATACTCCCTATTCCCGTGTACTAATAAATAAATACTACATTTTTAGTTTAGAAAAGATCTCCCTGTGTATACTCGACTGAACAAACAACCCAAGCGCTTGTCAGCTTTTGTGCGCTGCGAGTTACACAGTCAGAACCATCCGAAACAGTCAGTTGCCTCGAATGCAGCGTGATTAATATCGTGCTTGCTGCACGATGAATTTGATTCAATACATACAACGTACGAATCACGAGTAATTAAATGTCTAATTAAATGCATAATTTACTCCATGAGGCAGGGTATTTCTTGAGACGATTAACATTGGGACTGAAGGAATCGGCTGGGATTTGTTACGCATGTATTGACATAACTACAGCATTACTCATTGTAATGCAAAGAATATCAAGTAATTAATCAATGCTTATTTTCCTGACTTTTACCGAGCTTATATCACCGTATGTCATGTATTCCAATTACACTGCTCAGAGCTTAAACGTGACTTGTGATTTTAATGTCTAAAAATCGTTGACTAGATAAAAAAAGTATTTTAGTCTCATTCACATTTCAGGCAGCTATGTACTGGAGCGTACTGTAATTTTATTCGGTACAGGGTAATTATTTTAAAAGTCTGAGGTTTCTGATTAAGAAAGAACACTTATTTTGAATGGTTTTTGCCAGTTGCTAGTGTAATCATCTATCAGTCATATGATTCAGGTATGTGCATTCATCTGACGAAAATTAGTTGTAGATATCTCGCTATTGGGCTATTTTAGGTCAAACCCGCTTTATATTTGTCAATCTTTTTCTTCATTCAAACCAGAGCAAAGGCCATGAGGTTGTTTTTGAAAATATTTTACAGTTATAGGTATTAAGAAGTATGCTACTCAACTTTGAGTGAGGTACACTTGTAGGATATTATCTAAAACACTACGGTAACCTCACAATACATTTATGTGTAATAATGCCCTCTAATGAATTAGGGCTGACACAACTTAATTTGGCTTTAAAGGATTCTGACGATTGTGTATTCATAATCGTGATTAATATTTTGGACCTTGTCCGTCGTCCAAGACTAATAACCGACAACACAGGGCTTGAGACTACCTCTTTTAAAAAGGGCCCACAAGCTTGGGTTATTCCTTTTCCCTTTTCACTCTAAAGACGGAGGCAAGCCCAGTCTTCAAAACGTTGTGAGTTTTATAGCTTGAGAAGAATAAGAATATCCAAAATGTCAGCCCGACTATAGTAAATATTTTTCTGAAATTTGTAATATTACATGTTATGAACATGACTTCCGGTAGTACGAGTACTGACATTGTTTATAAGTTTTTAGAAGGTGCAGTACTTCAGAACATGTAAATACATCAGAACGAAGGCGAGTTTTTCTAACACGTGTTTAATTAAATGAGAGCGAGCGAGCTGTACAATATCCGCTTCTGACTCCACAGTTCCTTCTCCCGAACCATATGACTTGTGAGGATCACTCATCTGTGACGATGTTCGGCCTTGGGAATTGACGTTCCTTAGCAGACGAGACACGCTGCCGTGAGACTAATAAGTGGAATATAAAATATGCTGATTAATCTTCATCTGTGAAGAGAGCTGAGTGTGTAAACATAAACTAAATATTTAGGAAACTTATCTAACGATGCTCTGAGTTTCGCAATCAGTTTCGTCTTACTCACAGAATATATCCTGAAATGGATCATCACTGTTATCATCATAATCATAATCATCACCATTACCTTCTTATTCTTTTTCTTCTTTGTGCAGAAAAACTTCTGTTATTCACTTATCATTCGTTCGTTGCAGATGTTCAACCACTGGGCTTTATAGGACTGTCACCTCGCTCTACACAAAGTAAAGCAGTCACTTTATACGTCATGAAGACATATAGGGGAAGTAGATATGTACCTCCGCTCATTCTTAACCTCGGCTCTAGTCGAAATTGAGTGGTTAACTTCACGCCCCGACCGCTTTACCTCTGGAGAAAGAACCTGATACCCACTGAATAAGATGCTGGGTGGGCCTCAGAGCCAGCACGGACGCTTTAGAGACTAGAAAAGTCTCTGTCCCCGAAGGAAATTAAACCAGATTTCTCTGCTGTCCAGCTCGTAGTGTAGTCACTATACTGTCTAAGATATCTCGGCTCCTTTCACTGTATATTCTTTTGAATATTTGTCTATTTATAATGCTCTTTACTTTTCGTCATTTCTAATCATATCCCGCAAATATTTACAGTTCAAATGTTTCTTTGAACAGGCAGTTCGAGGAAGTATTTCTTAGGCTGATTTTCTTTAATCAGACGTTCCAAATCGTTTGCTCCCAGCGCACACCTGAAGTGGGGGTAAGGTATCTTCAACAGTAGGCATCAGAACGATAATCGCCCTCTTAACTATCAGTGTAAGTATCGAAACAATACTGTATCGAAATTCTTATACAGTTGTGTAGGAAATTAAGCATTTGGACGGAGAGATGAAGGGACACGACGTTTCCACTTATCGTTAATTTGACACGCACACTTTTCAAAAAACGCATAAAAATTTAGTTTTGTTTTTTGACTTTCGACTCCCCTGCCTCCACTAGGCGTTCCGAAAATATATATATTCCAGTCTTACCAGCACCTAAAGTCTACAGACCTAATTAAGCATTATTTACTGCTTACTCCACACGTGTTACAACATGCCATCTTGTAAATTAAATCAACGCTTTCGGTTAGTCAGCACTTATCTGTAAGCAAAACGTCATCACCTGTAAACAGTTGTGGGTACTTTCAAGAAATATTTTCAGTCTTTTTATATAGACCTACTGAAGCAGTCCATGTAGTGTCTACGATTCTAGCATCGATGGCAAAGCTAGCTATCCCATTACAGGCCTGCACAGGCCCTTGGGGCTCAAGGAAGTTGAGGCTCCCATAATTGCTAGACAATCGGCACATGAAGGTGGTAAGGTTTTCAACCCCAGGCACCGGCCGCCTTTACCCCCAGGAGTCGACCATATGGCCATAGTGCGGCAGTATGGATTAAGTGAACGAAAAATCCCAATGATTCCATCGGCAATCAAACCCGCGACCTTCCGGCTTGTAGCGCAGTGCCTCAACCAACTGCCCACCGCCTACCCCATGGCATCGATGGTAGCCGAATAAATATAAATGTGAAGTACTGGTAGAGTTATACTGACAGTGAGAAACTCGGAAATTTTCCTTTTCTCACTTTGAATACCACAACCCACATGGACGGCCCTAATATGTACTCTGGGCCTCAGATTCCCGGCTTCTGAAATGTTATTAGCTTAGGTGAAGGAAACTACAGAAACTAGTCAAAAGTTATTTCGAATAGAGACGCGGCCTTCAGGTATGTAAAATAACTGAGGAAGTACTGAAAAATCAGAAATGGATAGCTGATTAGAGGTAGTGCTCCAATTTAGTATACAAGTAATATCGTTGACCCCAGAAGAAAATCTAGTATGTGCTTATATATTCTTGTGTTATGAAAATTTTAAGAATTTTTGGATATAAGATAGGTTAAGTAACGACAGACTGGACAATTTCGTAGTGATAAAGTTCATAATTTTTACTGTTCTGCTAGTAGGCAAAGACGATGTTCACTTACCATGAATCACTTATTGGGAAAACAAGAGATATTTTCAGAAATTTGGTTGGGGAATTTAATGGGAAGAGGCAACTTTGTTTATAAGCTTGTGAATTGAATTCAACTGCTGATGGATGTATTTAAATTCAGGAATTGGTGATAGCACTGCTAAACCCTCGGATTCAATTGCGTAAAATTTCGCCATTAGTTGCAAATTATAGTACAGAGTTGTCTAAGACGACTGTTACAATAAGCAGAAAGTTTCATTTTCCAGCTGGCATTGAACATTAATTTCGGAAGGTACTGAATTTTGGGAGCAGCCTATAGAACGATAGCTTGTCCTCGTATGATTGTCGACTTCCTTCAGTGTCATCAGCTACTGGCATAGACGGAAACGTGTTCTTTGTTCACGTGATCAAACATAAGCCAATAGCATAGCAAAAGTGAGCCTCACCCATATTGGGCTAGTTCACAAAATCTAGTGTTATGTATACACAAGAGACATCTCTCAGAGCGGCTCTTACAAAGCAGTACGTGACAAAAGACTCATCTCTAGTTTCTTTGATTGGATCATTCGGACAAGATGAAGAGAATTAACTGACAGGGTGAGGTGCCTGGAGTCAAGTTAGCGCCTGGAGATTACAAGTTCCAGTAACGATGTCTGTTGAGTATTCTGTGGACCCTGTGATTCGGTTAATTTACGAAGTTCTATCAAGTGCTAAGATTATATACATAGCTTATTATTATAACATTAGCTATGGTATGACCATTTTAATTACTATCCTTGCACGGAATACACGCGAAACGCGCACACGAATTTAGTCAGACATGTTGAAAGAATAAGCCGCTTTGAACAAGCTTGGATAGGAGGCTAATATGTGGCTCTTAAAGAAGTGGGGTGCAAGGGTATGAAGATGTATCTGGGCCCAATGACGAGGTCTTGTGAGCACGGTGATGAACGCTCTGGAGCCATTAAAAGTAGGATATTTGAGACTAGGTGAGCGACTCCTAGCTTCTCAAGAAATAGTCTTGTCTCGTAGTGTTGTTTGGTTACTTAATGTGATATAAACGTGATTCATAGATTTCAGCGGGTCGGGACAATATGGGAAACTTTCTCAGGGTGAAGTATTTTAAGCTTAAAAATTGTCCTAGTTTGTCAGATTTTTAAAAATTGTACATATGAATGTTGTGCAGCTGTAAGTATTCACCTTCGTCTTCATAAAGCACCCCGAGTTTGTATTTGTAAGATCTTAGCCATAAATATTTAATGCGTCTGCTTTGTGTTTTGAATACACAAGTAGAATATTCACAGCGAAACACAAACTTCTTTCCCTTTCTACATAAATACAGTTAAAGTACACAGATTCCTATTTGTGAAATAGACTGATACTCAGTACTTTTTTAATTCAGACAAAATATTATGATTAACTCAGTCACAAACTAAACTTATTTTGTACTTGCCTGATTCTGAGCATTCTGTTCCGCCATTGCCTTCTCCTTGGCCTGTCGTTTACATTTATACCGGTGATTCTGGAACCAGATTTTCACCTGCAAAACATAAGAAATGTGCTTTTATGCATCCGCCTCATCAATTCTTGCAGAAACACAAGACAGAGAATTTTAATGTTTGTAAAAAATGGTTGATTTGTTCTACATTAATTACAGGAATACTGTCTCATCTTGGAACTTAAGATCCTGAAAATCAGAGTGGTTGGCCAATTAAAATTAAAGAAACCGCGTCAGGTGTTAACATTTATGAGAACTTCAGTTACCGATTCCTTTATGAAACGTAAAATAAATGTAATAATGTGTTGAGAAATAAAATATTTTTAAGTAACAAACCAATTAAAAGAACAAAATGATCAGGCTTATTATTTAACTGTAAGGGAGGCCTATTGGTTATCAAACAGTTAAAAAAACGCTAGATGTATAAAACAAAATCCCGCCGTGGACAAAACTGGATACAAAAGAAAAGTCGCGGATACTTGATACCCGAGTTTGGCATTGCAATTGACAGGTATTACTGCATGTTAAGCACTATAGTTTATTGCTAAAGATGTTTTGGCTATTTTTTATGTGTATTTCCGTCGACAGGTGGTTAGTTTGCATTACACTGATAAACGTGTTTATTTTTTATTATTATTTGTTCACAATAACTCTCCGAGAGGATCACTTTGAAGCACTTTTTTCATATTATCGTAATGTAGACCTAATGCATGGCCGAAAATGCACAATATTATTGTGAGAAAGTGAGCTCTCGCTCTGTGAGTAACTTATTACAAGCGTCAGCCAATTAAATCTCTTACATATATTTGTCTTTTCTGTATGCACATTGCTGTCTTAGTTATTATCAGACAAAGAAAGAGATTTTTTAAGTGGTATGTACTTCGAAATTTTTAAATCTATGCAGTCTTATCCGTGATTTCAGGCTTCCGCCGCGATGTTGATGAGATCTGCACTCTTCTGGGATATTACGCAGCGTCGAATGGGAATCCTTTACCGACGTTTCTGGACAACGTCAAGAAGTCCAAGGACCCTTGAAGATGGGACCGACACGTTGTCCCGAAGCGTCGGTAAAGGATTACCATTCGACGCTGCGTAATACCCCAGAAAAGCGCAGATCTCTATGCGCTCTTACACACTACAAATCTGTTATTCTCACCATATTCTAATAAATACGCAGAAATAAGTGCCTTACTTAGGATTAATATTATTAACTATCTAACTCCATGTTTTGCAGTCCTGCTTAAGAAAGTGATAGCCACTAGTCCTTTCGGATATTTTCTATCT
The DNA here is from genome assembly GCA_021186555.1 of Reticulitermes speratus. Classification (NCBI taxonomy): domain Eukaryota; kingdom Metazoa; phylum Arthropoda; class Insecta; order Blattodea; family Rhinotermitidae; genus Reticulitermes; species Reticulitermes speratus. The sequence continues at coordinate 14,334,841 of JAJKFL010000005.1, read as the reverse complement.
TTTATGGATCATGAATGTCCATTTACATATTCAAAAGAGCTCGTCACTGAAAATGGTACTGAGCCAGATGAATCCAGCTCATATCCTCACACTAATTTTTTAAAGATTAGTTCTAATACAGTATTGTAGTATGCGCCCATCTACTACTAACAGCGCAGTCAGTATACTGATTAAATTAAAGGGTGGACGACCAGGAAAGTGGGACTCAATTCCGGGCGGGGTCGGAAACCCGTGTCATCCCACAGTGTCCAAGACTGGCTCTGGGGTCCACTCAGCGTCCTGTCCAGTGGATATCGGGGGGTTTCCCGCGGACAAATTAGCCATAACGTGAGGCTGACCACATGCGACCATCTAGTGTCAAGATTAAAAATGCGTGGATTTATACATCATTTCTCCATTGGGCATCATGCTTTTGTGATGCTTAATTGAGGACAGGAATAACTTTCCCCTTACCTACTGTTAAATTTTCCTTCAGGTAACATTTTATATGCATTAGCATCAACCGTCCGTGTTGCATGCCTCACCCACCTCGTCACCTTTCCTTTTGACTATGTCATAATAATATTTGATGAAAAGCACACACGATGCGTGTATTGACAACGTAGTTATAGAGAAGATGCAGACGAGACAGGAAGGTGTAACTACGCAGATGTAGCGTAGAAGTGGCACCGAGACAAGCGCCGTATTATGTCTTTTCATTATTTTGCAAACAGAAGGAGCGGCAAAATGAGCAACTCCAAACGTAGAACGTATAGAAGATCATAACGTGTTTCATTAGCTCTTAAGAGAATGTCATTCAGGGAGAGGTATAGGAGCCTGGCAGGAGCTTTTTCATACAAGCCCACTTGTATGCATACATCCCAGTGACTTGGTTTGTTGCTTCACAAATCCTGTATTGTGAACCGTCCAAAACGCATTCTGCCCTCAATTGCAAAGGCTGGTTTTCGAGTAACTTGTAAAAAGCTGGTGCTTCGTATATCGTAATATCAAAATACTCATTTGCACAATTTTTGATTAAGGTTTATTTGAATAACAAGAAAACGACGCATATAACAAATAATTTAAATCGCTTAGATATTCATTATTTAGGATTATGATGATAATGGCGATAATAATAGTAATAATAATAAATTAATTATTCCATTAAGTTTAATTATTAAATTACCTAACAACAGAGATAATGACACTTGCAGGCAAGCACAGAAAATACGAAAAAAATAAGAAAGTGCAAATGTACATTTAAAGAGACCAGGTGTATAAAAATCAAGGAATATGATAAAAAGGGAAGCAAAAAGAAATAGAAACAAGGTGAATAAGCCTACAAATAAATTAAGGTAGGGTACCTGTTCGATAGAAATCTTTGAGCAAACAACAATTCATATCAAGGATACTAAGAAAAGTTACAAAACCTACATGCTACCCCTCAACATAAGAAACAGAGCAAATGCGGTATCAAAATACGTTACCATAAATGTCTTCCACTGGAATCATCCCAAAGAATCAGCGTAACAGCATCACGTATATCTTTGTAAATCAATGCTAAGTGGCGTCTGCTCTGTAGCCCATAAATTTGTAAATAGCAATAGCCATATATGAAATAGGTACTTTACACAGTAGTCTTCCATACACACGGAATTTATAAGTGTAAATTTGTCGCCTAGTTATTGTTAGACAGTGACACATCCTAATGAACAACCCACATTTTCAAAGAGGGCAACACATCAACAAAAACAACAAAGACCTTTATTATTATTATTATTATTATTATTATTATTACTGCAGAAAATATTTATTCCTTTAAAGTTTTTTCTTTTTTTTTCTTAGAGGGCTGCCTGTTGGAAACGTGGCGCCTAATGTGTCAGTTCTTCATCCACCGGTTGATATATCAATAGGTACCAGTATGGAGCATTGGTTGAATGACAATTGACCGAATACCGAAGTACTCGGGGAAAACGTTATTTCTTTGCCTATCTCTTCACCATAAATTCCGCGCTGGAACGAAAAGAGGCCTTTGCGGTGATAAACCGGCGACAAGAATTGGCTTGTTATTCATCTGTAAGAGTGAGACCACTAGAATAGATCCCACGGATGTTGGGGATGACAATGCTTTAAGCTGCCCTTTTCTGCCTACTCTTATTTTTCCTTCCAGCTCCTTCTGGCCTATGAACAAGTCCAAAGCGCTTGTCACTAGCGAAGTTTATCATTACCAGCATCCATGAAAAGAGAACTGGTAGGCAACTGAATGGGAATACTGAGAATTACTTTGGAGGAGAGGGCGAAATAGCTCGGAATGAGATGTGGAGCTGGCCGATATGTGATGCTTCTTTACGTGGCCTGAACATAGACGATATTTGTCCTGATGCTGTGGATCCCAAACGTTCATTACGGTGTTCACAGGAATCCAACGTTGTTTCCTATGCAGAGTCACATGCATTTATCTTTCAGATTCTACTACTGCTACTACTACTTCTACTACTACTACTACTATTACTACTACTCGCAATACGGCATGACAGCCCAGCTCCTGGTCCTAGCCTCCTCAGTTTTCAGATATTCCGCCCACTTAAGACCATGTGAAGCAAATTTTAACACGGTAGGTATTCAGAGCAAGGGGTTGTCAACTTCACACTCAACATCCAATCGGAGGACTAACCCTTCTAGGCTGTGCGCAATTGCTTATTCAATATATTTCCAAATACCCTTCACATCTTGAGGGTGTCTGTTCCATCCGCAACTTGGGGAGACCCTCTGCGGTTGTGACAAAGAAACCACCTACCATGGTTTCTCTTTAAATTTGTCGTGATAAGGAACTATTTAATAATTAAGTACATATTTGTTTTATTGATACGTTCCGAGCAATTTATTTGTGATGAACTGTAATTACGAAGCTAGGCAAGCTAAGTTTATTGCAGAATAGGCCTTACTCATTCCGCGAAAAGACCTAAAGTCTATTCTATTCATAGTCTACTGATACGAGTGTTCTGATTCTCAAATCGTGTTCACTGAAGTCTGGAATCATTTATATCCCATGTTCAAATATACTTTTTCAGTGCTTTATCTTATTGCGAGATTTGATATTTTCACAGTAGTCTTGATGCAGATTTAAGTCTTCTGGGATGTGACACCGTATGAACTGATATATAATTACCAATGTTTCGAGACAGCATGCTGCCTCTGTCGTCGGAGACTAACCTTAGTACGGTGGTGCCTATACATATTCCAATCCACACAGCGTCATATCCCTAAGACTCAAATATTAATTTATCCTCCTACGCTCTTCTCTGCATTCTAAGTAGCCGCTGTACAGGAGAATTCTACACCAAAATTCTATAAGCAAGTTTAGTCTCTCTCAGCTAGGTTCCATGTGAACTTTCTCCGTACTTTTTATTTCACTACACTAGCAATAAATCACCAAGTTACTGGTTGTGTATGTAACACAAATATTTTCCTGACAACTCTGTTTTTCTTCGCTTCTAAACTATGTTCTTCTCTGAAACCAAGAAACCACGTTTTAGATCCATACAGATCAAGCCTCTATATTAATGGGTAAATAAATCTGAAACTTCTAAACTAACGCGGTGTTAGCAGGCAATTACGGAGCAACGAACTCGCGGTGTCATACAATTGTAAACACTAATAAAACTGCTTGATGCATCTCCTACACTTGGAAATGGGTGCTTAGCTTTGAAGTGGCACTGGAAACTACCGACAGCAACGAGTGGCTCTCGCTTTTGATTTCGTGTGTGACAGTGGACAAATTCAGTAACTTCTCGAATCCTTGTAGTTAGAGATCTGAGAATATTCTTTCTCTTCCTTCTTTTCCTTTATTTCTTTCTTACCTGCTTTATCCCCTTTTATTTAACATTTGTTAGGTTATTGATCCTCCTCTTTCCTTCTTTCTGCAGTGTACCCGTGCGTCCTAAATTTTTGCCACGGGAAATAACAATGTTATGACTTATGTGGCGGTAGTAGAATCATAAAATGTTGATTAGTTTTGATATTTCAAACCTGAATGACTTGCAAGCTCTGTCATACTGCTACAGTGTGAAGACTAAGTAGAGAAAAGCGCTTATATCACAAGTCTGACTGTAGGCTACATAATTTAAAAACTTTTGTTGAGGTGCACAACAAGTGTGTTCCGAAGTTTCGTTTAGTGAGAGTGTTTGACAAATACATAACTTTAATGCAACTCTTCTGAATCTTGGGGTTTCACAAAAGGTTGGAACTTTCCTGATACCTAGACTACTACTATTATCTGAAGACAGACTTTTCGAATTAGTTGGTATTTTTAATTGGGAAAATCTCGTGTGGCAAAGGGGAACATAAACAGCCCCTACACTAATCTTATGAAGTGTAGTGTGTCTAGAAAGTTACACCGGCGCTTAAGGTGCTATATTTTCATAAACATTCCACATATATTTTTTTAAATGCCGAAGTAAACTGCACTCAAACAATTCCACGCTCCTTCAGCGGAATTAAAAATGTTTAACATTTAACCCAGTCTAGCCCGCAAACATTGCGGCATCTCTGGAATTAGCCCTTCATTTAATGCCCAGAGGACCTGTCATTAAATTCACTACGAAAAATGTTGCTCCAATATGGCCGTCTCCAATTTTTCTGAAAAAAATTATGTGTATCTTCATCTTATTCTAGAAATGCAAATTTTTCAACATATAACTTGGACCCCGATACCTTTAGATTTGATGCCAAACGTCACATCATGTGGGCTATTGTAATTGTACCGTGTGTGTGTGACCTTGAAGTTTACCATCATAGATGAACTAAAACAGATCATATGGATTTTCCAGATCTTCTAAGTATGTATATTTGCTGGTATCAGTTATCAGCTGGATATCTCTCAAGCCAAGAAATTTTACTTTACTTTACTCACAGGAAAGTTTCGACATAATATGGCCTTCTAAACACCTAAGTGACGTTTGGACATCCTGTGTACCTCACTGACCATGATATGCGGTACACGAGGTGTGTGTGATCTACATATAATCTGTTATAAACCCCTGTCATATTGGCCTCTTGGCGGGTAGGTTCTTGAAAAAACAGAATAATGTCTTTGTGGGCTGGAATATGGCTAAAGCGATGATGTAACATAATTTTTATGTATGTCTTTGGGCATTGTGATGATATCGTTACAGTGGAAGCAATTCAAGCAGATGTGCGAAGGGATTAGTTTGACAATTAATTCTTAATCGGAAGATTCCAGAGGACGCATCCCATGCACACGAGGAAGTGAAAAAGATATGGCAGAGGTCAATTGCCCAGCGAGTGACGATTTAACCACATTTATCTTCACTGCAAGTGAGGTTCATTTAACAGCAGGATGTGGGGAATGTGGCTCAGTTATAAGCGCTTCATTAAATACACATCCCTACTTGTTTATTTCATTTTCATTGACTAATGATCACGTTTCCCTCCACTATAAGTTCTCAATCGTTTCATCGCATATAGCAGTTGAAGCCGGATGCCGTATTTCATAGCCTGAGCGTGAACAACCCTTCTGGTGAGACGGTACTCCATGTCTATACACGAACTTGACGCTTATTGAAAAGTTCCTGAAGCGATGCTTGTTCGATCAATGGGTACAGTAGCAACCAAAACAAAGTAACACATTTACACACAGGCAGCAGTTCATATCAACTAATGGCATGCCGTGATGTGTGAAAAGAATTATCCCCACGATTGCGACTCAAGATTATTAGGACCTCTTAATAGTTTCACAATACGGAGCAGATATGTATGAAGATAAAGACCTGAAACAATATATTTGTTTCGAATCTTGGCCAGGGTAACGGCTTTTCTAACCAAGGTTTCTGTTAGCCATCCTCAGGCGCTGTAGGCTTATTCGAAGACAGCACCTTGAATTAACCACGATAGGCTGTTCTTCCTACGACTCCTTTCTAACTCAACAATCGCAGTCCTACTTTCATCTTCTGAGCGGGTTTCTGTGGCGGTGAATCTCTAGAATTTTATTCGAGAGATGTCTGATTTGAGTCTCGGCTAACCTGACTGGGAACTTTTGTGATATGTTGCAGTTCCTCCGGGCAAATTCCGAAAGTTTACGTCGATTAGGCCAAAACGACTTCATTCCAAATTGTTTCCAGTCTACCATTCACCATTCATCACACAATTCGTCTTTACATAGGTATAATTGGAGTTACTGACAACACTGTAAAATAAATCACAACCGATTTCCATCTAATTCCACCCTATTGAAACACGTTGATAGGCATTTTAAAAACCATTCATTATTAGCAGAACGATAACTCGCAGTTTATTGGTTATTGAGGAATTTATCCTGATTAAAAGACTTGATTGGTGACGATGTCGCAATATTCTCATTTTTCAAATAGATAGGCCTAGAAGGACAGACCGGCAGACAGATACCTAAAGGATATGGAAACAACTTCTGGAAGGAGAGACAGATTTTCTCCGATTGTTATATTTACTATTCTCCATACAATGGACAAAATGCACATGAAATTTCCAATGACGGCACTGGTCACACAAACCTTAAGAACAACAGAAGAAGTAGGCATCTGTTTATTCTGATAAGAGTACGGATCCCACCAGTGCTGTTCAAAGACAAAGTTAAAGCAAGTTAACAGATTTACTATAAAGAGTTAATAATCAACGAATAGTATGACACATTCCATTTGATATTCCAATGGCGCTGCAGCTTATGAGTGTACTCTTCGTATTGTAGCAACCAGGAACAAGGGTGCGCAGCGAGTCACCCACAGAGAAAATTACGGGTTCCGTAATTCGGGGGCGTCAGCTATCAAAACATGGGGGAACCATGAAACTTTGATGATCGCTCCCCATTGAGCGAGACTAGTTCCTTTTCTAATTCCCTGATGTTGGTTGATTTCTATTCAGCTCGATCCCCGAGCTTTTGAGTTGCTTCCATTCATACGTTCTCGGAGAAAAATGGTGAGTGAGGGGGCGGAAGGAGGAGTTGATGATGTGAGGGCAACTACATAACTACCCTCTCCCTTCCCCCTTTTTTTATACTATTCCCATCCTGAAACTTTCCCAACCCACGTACCCCTCACAGAAATTTGTATACAATCACCGCCCCTTCTCACACACCAACGCCATCTGTCCTCCCCCTCCTACAACCAATTTTAAATCCACGAACAACCACCACCACCACCAATACTGCCACCACTTTCCCCTACCACAAAAACTACCCCTACAATCGCTTAATTTAACAATACTCGCTTGAATATAGTGATTCTATGAACCACTATGCCTATTTTCTCATATCGTACGCTCATAGAATCCCTTAGACTTCTGTACAAAAAATTGCTCGGGTTTTTATTATCGAGTTTTTATTTTCGGTGGAGCCGCGTCGGCGTTGCTACATTGTTCGCGCTGCCCATGCAGATTCACCTCAGATTGGAACGTGCTTGAGAATGGTACTTGAGAAAGACCAAACGGTCTGCTTTGCTAGGGGCGACCATTATACTATCAGACATCATGCCATGTCAGGGGTTGCCATTATTTATAAATGAAGCTTACGTTTGTGAGTAACATTAATAGGTATAGCATGAAAATATAAAACAAAAATAAAACAAGGCTTAACTGATAGAAAGTGATCGAAGATAATGGAATAGTAAAAGAAGTAAACAGGTCTACGGGTAAGCCTGTAAGTTATTATCTGTAGGCTGTTAACTGTATGGAGCAGAGTCCTATTCTTGTGAAGCTAAAATTAGATCAGATAGTCAAGAAATTTCCCACCTGTTGTATAAACCACATTTTCACAACTATATTTACAAGCATCCGCAACTCTTCCCTGTCCTGAACCAGATAAATCCAGTCCACATTCTACCCCATTTTTCCAAGACATAATTTAATTTCACATCTTCAGGGAGTTTTATAACATACACACGTTAGACTAATTTTTCTTCTTGTATTTTCTAGTATTAATTACCGTTAGGCCCTCCTGAAGTAATAGTTGGTTCTGTGGTATTGATACCTTTTATTTAGGTTGTTTGCATTTAAGTTTTCCTCACTTTGAGAGCAATATGCTTTCGTGGTGCTACTATCGGACGTGGTTTTCATAGACCCTTGAAATGTAGTTACTATTAAATTTACTGGAATGTTCATTTCACGCAGTCAATGCAATTAGAGAATAATGGGCGCAGAAATTAGATTATTTCAAGAAAGTGGTCTTAATTTATAGGTACAGAATAAGTTGGTAGTAGTCTATTTTTTTTGTAATTAGTCCTATATAATACGTCTATTCGTGAGAAAAGTGTGGAACCGGAATAACAACGTGTTTCTGATCGTCTAAAGGAGGGTATGGTACTTTTTTTCTCCTTCTTAAAATTGTGTTTCAAGTATGTGTAGGCCTACTTGTTTATGAAGAATCAATGTTGGAAAGCTGCAGAAATTTTGTTCTTTCTTTTCGAAGGAATAAGGGAAGTGAGGGTGTCCATGCGAAACGATACTGTAGACTACACAATCTATAAGATAAATAAATACAGGGATTGAAATATCCCTAGGGAGAGACAAGAAATATAGATAAATGTTCAAATTTTACAAAACCCTGGCACCGCTCAGCGAGACTCCGGATATAAACCTGCTGATTACAAGCAACTGAGATGAGAATCTAAACTCAGCAATAAGTTTAGCCATAATTTAAATGGATTAAGACGTTAATATCCCTTAGGAAATAGATATGGTTATCGTGAATTGTGCAATATTGTGCAATATTGAAGAGATCAATTACATATTGTGAGGATTTTTTTAATTGTATTCTAGACAAGACTAAAATGATAGAATACAGGCACCTTTGTTTGAATTATATATATCTATATCTTCGTTATCATCACCGTCATAACCACCATTACCACTACCATCATGTAGCAGGCTTTTCAGCCTTTTCCAAATTTTAACAGTAGACCTAATTGGTAAGATTCCTGCTTTTCGCGTCTTTGAAGCATTTGTAGTTTATCTTTGTAATGTTTTTATATAAAGACTAGAGCAATGGATACAATTCCAGAGAATATTCTTAAACTTTCTATCATTCCAACTTCAAAAAAGTTTAAACTCTTAATTTGGGAACTTACGAAATTAAGAAATCTCGCCTTTTCTCTTTATTCCTGAAATGGTTTTCTGACTTCATTAGTGAACACAATTTTTTAAAAATTTTCATGACCACCACAGTGCAGTACTTCAAATAAGGTAATGTTCCGTGGTCAGTTTTAGAGATATACATGTTATTTTTACCACAGCACTCCACAGAAACTAGTCTTGAACCTGAAAAAGAAATCTTTTAGATGTAACTTACTTTGACCTCAAATCAACTCCAATTATTTTATTGAAGATCGTTCATTCACAATGAATTATTTATTTCCCTAAAAAAATTCTCACATCCTGCATTATGTAGGTTCTTGAGGAACATTTACTGTAGTGAAATATATTGTGTAAAAATGTCATGCGTGTTTTATGAATCAGTACTAATATACACGGGCGTTAAGAAAATAATACAGCTTCAGAAATAGCCTGTAGGCGTATGTATTAAAAGTGCTGACATTGGAAACTTAGAACCTAACTGTAAAATACTGATGCATAACCAGTCTCATCCTTGGAAGAAAAGGGTACCTTCTCTTCACAAATTATCTGGGAACAGGAAGCAACCATTGTTCCCAAACTTTCTATCTGCTACTCTAACCGATGTTTATGTAGTAATATGAATTATTATACGCCCATTTGTGATCGAGCGGTGAGTGACCGTGAACAACTTCATAAATCTCTTCTCTGCTACTTACATTCTGCTTTATTCATAATATAACTTATTTAACTAAAAGGGTTGATGTAGCAGTAAAGCTCTAGAATTGTATTCGACAAATGCCTGTTTCTTATTTCGGCAGATTTATCAGCTGTTCTGGCAGACGTTTGTTGTTCTACTCAGTCCCTCCAGACAAAAGCTGGGAGAGTATGTCACGCCACGACCTCTTTCTTCTGAATCCTTCCCAATTTATCAGTCATCAATAATTCTACCTGTAGACGCCATATAACCTAGTATTAATTACAGAAAAGTCTTAAAGTAAGCCACAAACAACCTACGTTTAGTATTATCGTGCTTTGTAGGCAGCAGTGAAGTTTGTTCAGCCCTGCGACATCAGAACGTGGGGAGCGCAATGCACAACTACAGCAGGAGACAGTACGACGTATGACACACATCTGTGGACGGGCAGATGAAGTGAATTAAATACACTTTCAAATAGCAAAGCGTTCAGGACTTCAAGTGGATGTTTCTGTACTCTATACTGCGTAGGGGAATTATAAGTGTGAATGGAAAGTAACAAAATGGCGACGACTAGGACCTCTATATTTTGTGAATGATTAACATATTTATCTGCAGTGAGACAACTGCCGATAAGTTTAATTTTTTCTAAAAATTGTGTTTCACAGTATTTAACGATGTTTTATTAATTACAAAGCTTAACCAAAATGGAATGGAATCAAAGGTCGAGTATATGTGGTGAACTGGAAAGGGTCGTAAATGAAGCTTTAGTGAGGTATTCAAAATGACTTATGTTCTGCTATACAGAGATTCAGGTCATAAGATTTATTGCTTGAATGCATTGTTTTTGGAAAGCTGAAAGGACATTTCTGTAATAACAATTAGCTTTCACCTGTGGTGTTACCATATCGATTCAGAACCGATTCTCGCGCTGTGAAATCACAGAAACTTACCCACCCTCTTTCACCGTGATTACGTTTAGGCCTATTATAATGCGCCGCAAATGTAAAAACGTAATTTTAATAATGGGCTAGGTCCACAGTCCTCAAGAAACATAGCTGGCCAAGACGTTTATTCTCTTTTATCAAACCCAGACAAACTCGTGTCCACACTCCCACAATTTTCAAATCAGTTTTGATATTATCCTCCCATCTACACATAAGTGTTCCAAGTAGTCTACCTTCGTTCGGGCTTTCCGACTAAAATGTCATAAACTTTTGTCTCTCCAATACCTGTTATTGATTTGATCATTCTAACAATATATCGAAAAGAAAACTCTTGTGAAATTCTTCGTTATACTTAAATTATTTATCATCTTTTTCCTTGCTTCTCTTTTTAACTTTGATTTCGTATAGGATTTAATTGTAACTCTTAACCATCTTTTATCTCCGGGTTTGCTAATCTATTGACTTTGTTTGTTTGTAATCTCTTTGTACTTCTGTGTCTTTGTAATTGGCCATTAGGCAGCTGAGTTCGTACGTAAATAAATAGAAAATTTAACTGAGTCATGCAATTTTCTCCAGCGAAGAAGTTTTATATTTTTATTGTGAAATAGTGTTTGAAGCGAGTCAAAATGTGGCGCGGAATGAATAACGTGTAGCCTAAGCGAAAAAGAGGCGCGTAAAGCCGCAAATGTTGCTACAAAACGGAGAATATTTCCTTCTGAGATAAGACACTACGTATAATGTATACGTGCATGAGTGCCAACGCTTAGGAGTAACTTACTGCCTCCATCTTTAGGATTGTCGAAGAAGTAGCTTCATCTTCATGGTAGTCTTATAAGACCCTCGTTTTGGACTATTCTGAAGATAGAGGCAGAATGTTTCTCCGAAGCGTTGGTACCAATATGCAATTATAGACGGCGTCATATCCCAAAAGACTGAAATCTTCATGAGCACCAATGTGCTTTCAAAAATACATGCTTAAATATAGATACAAGCCATCCTGCAAGATTCCCTGGCAGATATAGCCTACTACATTTTGAAACATCCGGTTTTCTGAGTAAGGCCCTCAACAGACATGTTTCGTTGTTAAGCAAAAGCCGGGGGTGGGGGAGCTTCTCCAGATGCATACGTATCGTAAGGCACGGCATCGGTTGTTTTTTCAGGGCGGCACTTCCTTCACTAAGTCCGATGAAATTGGGAAGCTAAATATTGACCTCCGAGCCTCTCTTGATGACTGGTGCAGGAGAGAGAATGCTCTACAGGGGCGGAGTGGCATGCGCCCAATTACTGTAATTGAATGTTACTTGCGAGGAAACAATGCAGCATCTACATGACGAGGGTTTGTATCTTCTGATTGGATGTTTCCGTTTCCTAAACATGATGAATCGTTACTAAGCCAACCAGAGATGATGGAAGAGGATTTAATTGGTTAATGATTTTGAATTTGCCAATGGGCGGAAGATGAAGTCATTTTCTTCTGAATAGAAATGTAATTGCTGATGGAGGGCTACATAAAATAAAACAAAAATAAAGGAAGTATTTTGATACAGAAACAAGCATCAATATGTTTACATCCGGAATATCGAATCTGAAGTAACTAAATCTACGCTGGAGGCTGTGTACTTAAACCTTGGTAGTAGAGCTGCTTGTATTCAACCCGCCAAGCAATGCTCTGCTGTTAAGGTACCTGAATATTCAGTGCCGCATACCTGCATTTGGACCATATCCTCATCCAGTCCGATCGAACTGCCAGCCTTATGTGCTATCCGGTTAAAATCCATTTTCATACTAAATTCTCATCTAAGCTTGAGTGCTCAATGTGGCTTCAGATTTCCTGGCCAAAATTTTATGTCCATATGAACTTCGTATTTTTCCATTCGTGCGAATATCCGAACATAGTACGGCAGTCGTCAAGGATTATTTGACGTATTTATTAAACAGCGACTTTCGCTTACTGGGATTGTGGATTCGAATCCCGCCTAGGGCATGGATGTCTGTTTCTTGTAAGTGTTGTGTGTTGTCAGGTAGAGGTCTGCGACGAGCTGGTCCCTCTTCCAGAGGAGTCCTACTGAGTGTGGTGTGTCTAAAAAAGTGTGATCGTGAAGCCTCGAAAAATGAGGCGGCCTAGGCCCCCTAGGGGCTGTCGAGCCATTGGAAAAAAAAATTGAACAGCGAAGGGAATGGAGTCGATACCCCGCACATTAGTAACACGTAACAAGAAGTGAATGGAATACCACAGCAGAGAAACGTCCGGAGTACTTCTAGTAGCAGCATATCGGCAAAACCAATTCGACACTGTACCCTATAATTCTTTGACAATGGTGTAACATACGAAACATCAGTGATTTGTATTAGAAGTTTTTCCATGGTCACTGAGTATAAAACATACAACACAAAGTGTCGAAAGCCAAACTGCTTTCGTCTTCAGATGAAACAACAATCTTAAGAATAAGTTGACAATCTGAAAGAATAAAAATCGTAAAATCCATATGTAAGAGGTAAATTATCCAGACTTCTAAACATGAATGTTATATACAGTATTCAATCAAAATTGTAATAAAATGAATTAACAATTTTCCCTTATTAAAACTGAGAATCACAGCACCTGAACAAGCAATAAATTAAGATAAAAGAATTTCAATAAAATATAATGTGAGATAGTAACAACCCGATCAACACCCTCTATTGGTGTATCTGTGAACCTTCTACGGAGCAGAAAACATTTATGCATATCATGAATGAATACCTCAGCCACATGTGCGGGCCTAAATCTTTATTTATTACTGGGAACCAAATAGGTGATGTATCCAAACTAGGCTGACTGATAGGCTTGTTAGGACATAGCATATGTGCTGCCTCTGTATATTTCCTATATAAAGTGTTAGGCTCAGATTGTAATATGGTCGTGTTAATCCAATCGATCTTGTGTCCTTTCTACTGTAAACATAGACAGGAAAATCCAGAAACCACTTTTCAAACACAAGTCATTTTTAACGCCTGCCGGAAATATAAATTAACTCCCTGCCATAGTTCTTCGCCCTTCATTTATGGACTCCCTACAATTCATAAGCCGGACGTGCCATTAAGACCTAAATCAATTCCATCGGTTCTCCTTTCTATGCATTGGCTAGATTACTTCACAATATCCTAAGGCCGTTGGTTGGAAACACAAATTCTTTTGTTAAGAACCCCTTACGTTTCAAAGAATTAATTAACAGCATACAAGTCTTACAGATGTCTTGCTAAGTTTTGATTTTGTAAATCTTTTTACCAACGTTCCAGTAGATGAAGCCTTAGAGATAATAAAAAACAAATTGAGGATGATAGATATCTGAATGAACGTTCTGCTGTAAATAGGGACTCTATTACGGAGTTACTTGAAGTATGTTTGAAGATCTCTTATTTCCAGTTTGGAGACATTCTTTCAACAAGGATGGGATGACAATGGGTAGTTCTTTGTCTCCTGTGGTCAGTAACATATATGGAGTTTTTGAAGAATTGGCAATGAACGGTGATATTTGTAAACCCTATTCAAACAGGAAGATACCTTCACTACAAATCTAGTCATCTAATGTATGTGAAACGAGGAGTTCATAGAGGCAACAAACTGTGTCACAATGAGCAGGACAGTCGGACAGAGCTGGAATTAACAAAGAAGGAGGTGGCAGCCAGTGCTTATCCTGGGAAATTCGTGGATTCATTTATTAACAAGAAACCCAGATATAGGAAGAGGGAGAATGACAATGACAACAAATCAGTGTGTATGATATCCATTCCATACATTAGAGGAATTTCAGAGAAATTTAAAGGGATTGGTGAAAGATTTAACACAAAGACAGTTTTAACAATAAATATATCTCGGGGAACTTTTTGAGAAAAACGAAACCCAACATTGATACATTAGAAATATCACAGTGTATTTATATACTTCCTTGTGAATGTGGTAGGGAATATATTGGTGAAATTGTCAGAACATTGAATGTTAGGACAAGAGAACACAAATATAATCTAAGAAAGATGCATTTTCATAAATCTGAGCCGGCATTACCTGGTTTTAAGGAAGGACGTAAGATCGATTGAATTAACACGACCATATTACAATCTGAGCCTAACACTTTATATAGGAAATATACAGAGGTAGCACATATGCTATGTCCTAACAAGCCTATCAGTCAGCCTAGTTTGGATACATCACCTATTTGGTTCCCAGTAATAAATAAAGATTTAGGCCCGCACATGTGGCTGAGGTATTCATTCATGATATGCATAAATGTTTTCTGCTCCGTAGAAGGTTCACAGATACACCAATAGAGGGTGTTGATCGGGTTGTTACTATCTCACATTATATTTTATTGAAATTCTTTTATCTTAATTTATTGCTTGTTCAGGTGCTGTGATTCTCAGTTTTAATAAGGGAAAATTGTTAATTCATTTTATTACAATTTTGATTGAATACTGTATATAACATTCATGTTTAGAAGTCTGGATAATTTACCTCTTACATATGGATTTTACGATTTTTATTCTTTCAGATTGTCAACTTATTCTTAAGATTGTTGTTTCATCTGAAGACGAAAGCAGTTTGGCTTTCGACACTTTGTGTTGTAGGTTTTATACTCAGCGACCATGGAAAAACTTCTAATACATATCGGTGATGTTTCACAATTCAACACTGTTTTGAACAGCATCAAGAATTTTTCAGCAGCCCGATTGGATTATCGCTAAGATTATACACGTAAGAAGTGAAAGAAAAGAAACTAAAGGGATATAAGTATGGAATAAAGCATTAACATTTTTGGAAATAACAGTGTATAGACCTTGATAAGGTACTTTTTAAACAGTGAAATGCATCAAATCTAAACTGACCGATATACTAATATATACGTAAGAATTGGAAGTAACTTAAAAAAAGCAGTGGAACCTGCGTAGTCAGGCTGAGTAGAAAACAGTGCAACTAATAGCACAGATAAAAATGAAAAGAATATGTAAGTAGTGTGACTATGAGAGACAACTACACTCAGTTGAGGTATACTTGTACATACACTTACATCTATCGGTATTTATACTTGAATACAAGTAATAATTGCACCATTTATTTCGTATTATAATTTAATACAGATTTTAAAATTTTGAAGGAGTATTATTGTGAGGATTTCGTAAACTTTATTGATAACACTGAGATGACCTAGCTGGGTCCGAAACGATTGTGTCGTGTGAAAGTTTTATGATAAGTGAATAATATCCTGGGATTAGTTACTGTATTGTGTACTTATCAGATGAAGGTTGTACATTTTGAATAGACGGAAGAAAAATTGCGTAATGAAAGGAATGAGACTTTTCTCATAGTTTCTTTCTTTTGGGTTCAGATATTCTCCTCATCTCCCTGTTCTCTCATATACCATCTCTCTGACTACAAGCGAAATACCCTTTCCCCAAAGTCTTCTGTTTCCTCTAGTAAGGTTAACACTAAGCTTCCCATACGTTGTGATATCGTACAGGGAGGTGGAGGTAAAGATCCACAAATTGTTTACCGCTGCAATGGATGGAAGTATGTCGTCGGCTTCAGGGCTAGTCCTGAGAAAGGATGTATTGGATAAGAAGCTAGGTCCTGTAGATGAACTGGACGTGGTGGGAAAGAAGATTGTCCTTACTTCTGTTAGTAATCGAATGATGGTCGTTAAGTCCATAAACTCTTACTTAATAATTCCATTATTTCGGCTCATGGCGTCGAATATTACTGACAGAGAAGGACTTGAATACAGTTAACTTATTCATTATTATATTACACGGATGACGAACCGTTAGAATCGACTGAGATTTCACTTCATCATCAGTGATTACAGCCTGCAGATTTTATCACTTTGACAGTTGAAAGTCGCTTGATAATTCAATAATTCATTAGACTGTACTCTTTTGCGCAAAATACATGTTTATTATTACTTAACGTTTTCAACGCTAATACCTGAACATGTGGTTACAAAAAGAATACACAGCCGTGTTGTTTTGTTTTCCCGCTTATATTTATCCGTGGAATAACCTAAACCAGATTTGAGGATCCGTTTCTCATATGAGATGAACATCATTTTTGTTGACCTCATAAAACCCACACACTAACCAAGAATTTAAGAAATGTATATTGTGTGTGTGTGTGTGAAAGCAACGAGAATGGCTGGCACCGCTTCTGATTTGTCAATATATTTGAATGTAAATTTGGTATTGTGCTGTCGTTTATTGTGAAGCAAATGAGTACCTAGTGCTTATATCTGCAGCATGCACAATATAAAGAATCCGAACTGTTACTGTATTCCACTACGACGTGTGCGTATACGACTGATAATCGATTGACTGAATTATGCAGCAGGAAGACAATTAAAAGAGACAAGTGCTTGAGAACCGTCATTCATTCAGTCACCAGCACACGTCTTCTTTTCAAACACTGAGGCTGTAGCTTGCAGATGGCTGGAGAAATGACGTCATTAACTACGTGTGGGTTTAGCTTTCTACACTGCTTGCTCAGGGCGGAAGAAGCTACACAGTTATCTGGATTTTGCAGGTGTTTGTTGGATTTACATCCCTTTATGTTCTTGAAACTAATTGGTGTGTTTCCCAGTCTGGCATGAGTCGAACCAGCAAAATGTGACCACAGGCAGGACGATAATTGTTAAAGTTTCAGTTGAGGCAATATGTTTCTCTTCGCCAACACCCAAGCCTCCTGCGCAATGGATACCAGGGTTTTCTTTTGCGCGTAAGGTGGCCGGAGCGCGAAACAGGCCACTCATTTTCGTTAGTGATGAGATTAAGACAAGCGGAGCTTTAAGTTTATTCCTTACAAGCCTCCAAGCACTACAGGCAATTTTACCTTTACCCTACACTTCATCTACTTGTCCATTGCTTCTGCCCCGCTATGTACTCTCAGTAACCGACATCGCCGTTAAATAACTCTATCGTCCTGGGAAATGGACCCACTAAAGCCTGCCCTGTCTTCTTCACGTTAGCCATACTTCCTGATACATTTTCTAAACTTAAAGGAGGTCAAGTAGATATGTTGAGGAGTAGGCCTTATGATAAAAGTCCACGAACTCTTAAACTCGGCAATAGAAGAGTATAGTATTTTTTTGCACTCTGATCGATATCTCCAAGAAAAGGAACGCGTCAGCATCGGAGTCGGTCTGGATGCAGTAGCTGACTAGGTTATCGCGGTTCCACTGTCCTTGCATTAGAATAAAACAAACGGAATTATGTACTACCTCATACGACTTTAGTTAGCTGTCCGGCGTGTGGCACACAGTTTCCAATTGTGTTTCCTGTTATTTATTTATATATTTGTTTATTTACTGCTAGTTAATTTACCAACGCTGTGGGTAAACCAGACCAAGAATATATGCCGTCGAATAATACTGAATAATACATGGAGGAGGATTTAGAAGAAAGCGATCTTTGCATAATTTAAAATTCCATGTTATGGACTGAGAAAATCAACAAAAATATTTAATCAGAATAGTTGGCTTCCCACCCGAGATTCGAAATGGGAACCTCCCGAGTAAAAGTTAGAATTTTTGCCTTTAATCCAACTTTTACTTTTGTTTAATCTTTCATAGCCTCCTCCATCGACTTTGGTATTCCTTTATTGCAAATATTTTTGCATTTGTGAGACTGAAACTGCAGTTTCTAGTCGACAATAATACTACTGTCAAGACTACTCAACAGAGGAAATAAGGCCTTGCTTATAAAACGTCTTTGCGGCTTGAATCCTGAGCCTCCATTCAGGAGGGGGAGCTTGGATATTAGTGGTCTTGAGTCCCTAGGTTCTACTAACATGTCCGTAGGCACTAGTTTATTCAATAATGGAGCGTCATTTACTGAAGTTCTTTTATTATTACGGACCAAAGGAATCGTTAGTATATCTTCATTTATTAAATCGGATAACATATTATTTGATTTCTAATTCCGCAATTTATTTCAAAACACTTGGTTCCTGCGTATGAATTAGGAAAAATAATGTGAAACTGAGTAGAAAGGAGAATGAAGAAGTGCTTTTACCTTCCTAAGTAGGCGTGTGGAAAAATATGGTAACTTCGCTAAGTCCAGTTTTCCTGAGATCGAACTCAGAACCAACCAGCCAAAGATGAGGTAAACAATGAAGGAATAAAAGATGAAAAGTAATGTTCAATAAATATTCACATATAGGGCGGGTAGAAACTTCGTTTTTTCCTTACACAGTCTTTACTGGAGGCATACTGTAAATGAAGGCTATTTATATATGTGTAAAGAATTCAAATACTGTGAAATTCAATACTCAGCAAATTCAGAGACGATGCATTAAATTAGGTAAGAACACTTCCTTTCCTATCCCTTTCAATTCATTCTTCATCACCATGTAATTATTCGAACTACGTATTATGAATACTGACAGCATAATTAAATAAAGTACAGGATGAACAAACGACTTATGATATTGCGGATTTTATAAGGTTTATTTTTACTCAATTTATCAGAGCCCCTACACCTTTGAGTGCAATTACATAACTTCGTTAATTAGTAGGCCCTGTTGTCAAGTACCAAATTCACAATAAGTAGATTTATGATATAGGTTTTTTTTCAATGGTTCGACAGCCCCTTGGGGGCCTAGGTCGCCTCAATTTTCGAGGCTTCACGATCACACTTTTTAGACACACCACATTCGGTAGGACTCCTCTGGACGAGTGACCAGCTCGTCGCAGAGACCTCTACCTGACAACACACGACACTCACAAGAGACAGACATCCATGCCCCCCGTGGGATTCGAACCCACAATCCTAGTAAGCGAGCGGCCGCAGACCCACGCCTTAGACCGCGCGGCCACTGGGATCGGCGATATAGGTCTATAGGCATATGTAATGAATTGGTAACTATTTTATAAGCTGTGATGTTCGTGAGATAGGTCCACTTTTTTTGACAATTTTTGTAAACGGTCCTCTAATTAGGCCTACGTTTAAATAAATTCCCCAATTTCTCGTACACAATCGTGGCATAGTTACATAATCTCACCACTGGAGCCTAGTGTACTACTCAGTTCTCACACACGATAGTAATGGGATCTGCTGTCTGCTGCTCACCCATCTATATCTGCTTGTTGGTCATGTTACATAGCTTGTAATCAATTCATTTAGCTTTCAGGATGAGTTACGGGATTTAAACGCCTCATTAACATGCCCATAGTAATTGCTTTGAACCTAACAGTGAAGTTAATCGGGCATTAGCACACCACCCCTCATTGATTCTACCTGTTACAGTGTGCCTATCATTAAAGGTTGTTTCTATTATACCAGCAGTTTCAGTCTTGAAATAAGTAACTTATAAATTTGTTCGTCACTCGATCATTTTACGACGCTTTTCAGCTGCCGATGTTACGTAGGCTTGGCTGTAATACGCTAGGATTAACAAAGTTAACATACGGGGTTCTGTAGGAAGCAGTCTTTGCTTATTTTGAAGTTGATTATCGGCATTTCCGACTGAGTGATTAATTATACTTTTGCGTATTCTGAAAGATTTCCCAGTCTGGAGGGCGACTAGGCCGACTGCCTATTTTCATGCATTTCCTCAGTCTCTCAAGGCAAGTAAACCTTCAGTGTAAGAGAAGATTCGTCATAACAGCTTCCGTCCACGGACTTCTTGTTTCACCAGTAATAATCATCTTGCCATTCAACAATACATAGTCCTAATCTATGCAGTTGAGAGAGCATAATGAAGCATACAGAGAACAAACTTGCAATCCAGATCAAATCTATTTAACACACAGTTTCAAGTACATGCATTCGAATTGGGTAGAGTAAAATAAGATGCGACAATGAATATGGATAACGAACAGATAAGAATTACAAACGTGGCGCTCGTGGCCCGGGGCCTACTTGGTATTACTCCTCATAATATTTCTCCTGGATATTCTCAGGAAAATCATAATTCTTCACGAATGATAGCGAGTAACCATGCCTGCATTCGAACAGAATATATCCCGAACAAAAGGATAGAACACTGCTGAGTGAGTTGTACAATTGAACACTTGCTGAGAGGAAAGGGGTAAAGCCTCTCAAAAGTTCAGTGGAAATATTCGGTTCCCGCCTGGGATCAAACCAGGCTTCTGCAGAATGCGAGCCCGACCTTTTGTCGATGTTCTTTCTTTCGCTTTTACGTTGTTGCACACTAGTTGTTCTTGAATGTGGACTTAACGGTGGCTGTGTACTTCGCACTGACGGATTAATAACAACTTATTCCTTAACGTTGTTTGTCGTTTAGTGAATTGTATCACACTTATAAATTAAATCATTTATAACCTAACAACAGCAGATTCAAAACTGTGAGGAAAATCATTTTCAGAAGAAAAGTTGTCTTTACATAAGGGCTTCAGTTATTAAGAAACCTGCATATGAATCGTGTGGTGATGTAAGATATCCTCGAAAGTTTGATATTTATTTTTGTAGATACAATGTCAGTGTTAACATTACATTTATTGTTCTGATCATTATTATTATTTCTTCAAGCCAGTTGACTCGAGCGGTGTGGGGTTGCCATATCGCATACGTTTAGACGGCTACGACACCAGACATACAACCGCGCACTAAGTTTGTTGAGGAAGTTTTCTGACCTCGTACATGAAGACCTGGGCTGGTGTCTGTGAGCATTTCGACGTCAAGTTGCTAAATATTAATGGGAACGAAAAATATTGCAAACAGGTTTGTAATGAAAACTAAAGCACACGTCAAACACAAAACACTCAACCAACAAATGCACTCTTATTATTATTTTTAGATATATTACAATCTCTGTAAGGTAGTCCAAAATATTTCGGTCCCCTCCTGGGATCATAATCAGGGACTCTTATGAGGGTATGAATTACACAAACAAAACTAACAATATAAGTACATGCATTTACTTATATTATTATATTTTAGTTTTGTTTGTGCAATTCATACCCTCACAAGAGTCCCTGATTATGATTCCAGGAGGTTATCAAAACATGTTGGACTACCTTACAGAGATTGTAGTAAATAATATCTAAAGAAATAATAAGACTGCATTTGTTGGTTAAGTATTTACGTTTAGTGAGTGACAATGCACGGTATGAATGATATAAAAATAAAGCACACGTCTTGTGCCCGATACAAGTTTTCAGTATTCACGAATTGAAAATCTAGAGGAAATAAAACAGCGAACGCGCCTCAATTTTTAGGCTACGTTGTGCATGCATTTTCAGAGTTGTTCTACTCGCAAGGTCATATTACGTATATGAGAATCTTTGGACAGGAAATCGACCTGTCGCGAAGCCAAATGCCCACACATGATAACTTAATAACGCAGCTCATAAAAGTGGGAAAGCATGTCCATGCTCCGACTACAATTCCATCCTACGATGGTCATGTTTATGCCATACAGCCACCAAACGGCAATTGTTACCGGCGGGAAGTAATATAAATTTCCAAAATTAATTTATGCCGACGACAAAGGCCGCGCAGTTTGATCTGGGATCTTGGATTCAAATTGCTATCGTGACATGCAATGGAGGTACATTTACATGTCCATATCTTTGGTTTTGTTTTGCATTGTGTGTAGAAAGGTCTTCCCCCCACCCCCTCATAAGGGTCGTATATAATACAGAAATCTTTATCATCTTCATCTTAAACCTTTATGGTATTATGATGTTATACACAGATTCCCTCCTCTCCTCGCGCAACTTCTCGTTATTTTAGTATGAGTTTCTTGATACAGCTACAGCAAAACTACCTTTGGAACTTGTCAGTTAACATCGGTCGAATCCCATTTATTGCACTTTAATTACTGTCTACAAACAGAATGTGCATTTTCTTAATACGATTTTCCGACTTATCTCTAATGTGTGGGTAATTACCCAAAGTATATCAATTGATATTACTATCATTTACAATCTCTTTAGAATTGTTTCTACGTGGCAGCTGCTCAGTTTGTCGTAAGCAGCCTCTTCTCTGCATTTGTAGTTTTCGGCACTCTTAACATAATACAGGTTACATAGCGTTTTTAGCTTCATCACGTATAGGGCACTGATCCTTCTTGGCTCTTGTCCTACGTCCATCCAATTTGCATCCCACTCCCGTCCCCAACATGCCATCCTCTTTTATCTTCTGTTACACTATCCATTGCAGGTATAAAACATCACTACTGAAGATTTATCCTTAATCTGAATAGACAAGAGCGCTTTATGTACGAAGAAGAAAATGAATTCGTTTCCCACACCGCATATCCACAATCAGTGATTATTATAAAACATGCTAAGTGCGTTTGGTGTTTTGAAGCCTTACCTGTGTAGGCGTGAGGTGGATGAGACTGGCGAGGTGCTCCCTCTCGGGGGCGGACAGGTACTTCTGTTGCTTGAACCTTCGCTCCAGCTCGTACACCTGCACAGTAAAACACACGTCATCACAATCCGCCTGAAATGTGTCGGCTCCACAAGTCCATGACCTCATTCAAAACTTAGTACTTAGTCAGCTCATAAAGAAATTTGCTGTTAAGTCTATTTACGTAAATCGGCGTTGCAACACCATGTCACAAAAGCTCGCCTTGCTATCCTCTCCTGGTCACTGTAATCTTGTCAAAACATTCACTCTATACTCGTGAAGGAATTATTTAAATGTTAACCTGTCGACTATGATTATGCCTACATTTCTAATTTACTCATACTGGAAAGATATTAGCCAGTATTTGATAGTGCATGATTAGAAAGAGCTAATGTATTCTACATATTTCTTTTGAACAATAAACTTAATATACAGATCCATGGCATTTCTTTCTCTTATAATGGAAGTCTATTCTTCGTGTTTCACTGAAGAGCTGTAAAGATCTGTTGCGTATGGCCGGAATTGAATCCAACACCTTAATGTGATAAGATCACTTGTCAACTTCGTAGGCCCGCATATGTTTTAAGTTGATGTGTTGTGCCTTAAAATTGCCACATACCCGTAGCATTTTGGTGTCTGGCACATTACAGTTGCCTTATACTCGTACCAAGCTGGTATTTGTTGGGTTATACTTCATTTGTCGTATACTTCTACCAGTTTGGAGTCGGATACGTTACATTTACCGTATTGTCCTGCCAGGTCGGTGTTTCGTGAGTTACATTTGCCCTATACTCCTACTACGTTGGTGTCTGTTGCTTTACAATTGTTATATACTCGTACAACTTTGGTGTCTGGTCACATTACAGTTACTGTAAACTTGTACCATATTGATGTTTAGTGCGTAACAATTGCCGTATACTCGTTCCAAGTTCACTTCTGAGATTTTTTGGTGTCTGTTTGTTTGTTGAAATGACTTATGTCTCAGCATAGCACAGTCAATAATGCTGTTGGATACAGGCTGGACAACAGAAGTTCTACGGGCAATTACGACAGAGGAGGTGTTTTCTCTTCGTCAGGGCGTCCAGGTAGGCTCTGCAGCCAACCCAATCTCCTCACTGATGGAAAATCGGGGCTTTTTTCTTGGGATTAAAGTGATCAGAGCTGCTCCTTGTAGTGATGGTGTTAGAAACGCGTGAACCTTAGCCACCATCTCCATACGTCTTCGTGACTGTGTTAATAATTAACAAGTCCATATTCCACCATTTCACAAGACTCTCTTTTCAAATTTCTGTATGTTCTACGCTTTACTGTATAGTTATTGCTATTTGCATACAATTTTTATGCTTATAATAATAATAATAATAATTATTATTATTGTTTTCTGTAGTTCCTTGATGTCATGCTTTCCAGGTATGATGCTCTATATTTTGAATTATTTTGAGATGGTACCAATTGCCCCTATTACTTCTGGTATCACTTTTGTTTTTGCTTTCCACATGCGCTGTATTTCTGTTGTAAGGTCCTTGTATTTTAAAATATTTTTCGCTTCTTTCTTAATCACAACTTTATATCCTAAAATTGCAGTGTCTATTACCAGATATGTTCCCTTTTCATTATCACGGATTATAATATCCGGTTTATTCTTAAGGATGGTTTGTCAATTTCCAATTGTTGATTTCAAAATGTGATTACCTCCCTTTTATTCATTTTTTCTAATGATTTTGGTATATGCACTTACCGGTGTTCCTGTTCTAATTTTACCCCTATATCCATACATATGTAAGGTGTTGTTGAGCACACAATCTATCAAGTCGCTTTACATAGTGTTTTTTAGACTTTAGGTGAAACATCCCCGTTGTAATTTGTGCATTTTGTTGTGCATGACGGTGTTTTGGTAAATATTATATATATATATATATATGTAATGTTCTTTTGCCAATGTTAGGCACGCTGATATATTGTGGTCTATTGCCTCATCATATTGTTGACAAAATCCACATTTTCTGTGTTTCTGCTTTCAGTATTTTGCTGCATTATATTGGGTTTTAATGCCTGATCTTGTGCTGCTATTATTTCATTTTCGGTTTCTGTATCAGATCTCGCATCGTTAGCCATAGGAACGTGTCTTCTTCTTAACTAATAAGCTGTCTATCTTTACTTATAATAAACTGTCTGTGAATTACTCTGCTTTCCTGTGTTTTCTTTAAGAACTCTCGTAATCTTGCTTTTGTATGACGCATGTCTTCCTTTTTTGTGTCACTGCTTTTCTTTTTTGTTCAATCCTTCTACTGCCCTTGCTGCTATGATAATTGTTGAATTCATATTTGTTTGATTGCTTTCGTGGCTTTTAAAATTGTTGTTGTTGTTCTTGTTAGGGTGTTGAACCATAACTCACAGTTACCTCACCTTGTTTATGCTTTGTTTTTGCTTGTCGTGTAATTGCGCTGTATATGTTTATTTGTGTATTTACGCCTTCTTGTGTTGGTTTACTATTTGACCCAGCCTGCTAAGCGTACGTGTCAGTAAATGGAATTGAATTGAACTGTAGGCCTACTCTTAACTTATTCAGGAAAAAATTATGTCTCTTAACCATTTTGACATTAACAATTTTACCTTGTCCGATTTGTTCTTATTATCTATTTTCTATGTGCTTTCGTTTTTGGTTTGTTTCTGTAAGTATTTTTATATTTTTTTCCTTTCCTGTTTGTGTAATTGATTTTTCGACAGTTGTGCCAGCTCGTAAATAATATAGAATTATTACTGTTATTATTATTTATCACCTTTTTACAGAGTATTTGCAATTGCATACCTGAAACAAACCATGTTTCCAGGGTAGGTTGCAGCTATTCTGTGATTACAATGTGTGGTAGTATACATGCAATGTTATTTTCCCTGGTAAAGGGTTTGTATTTTTACATTAGTAACTTTGGAAGTATTATTATTATTATTATTATTATTACTATTATTATTACGGGGTGTTAGGTTGGTATAGTGACTAGGCTACGGGCTGCACGAAACGGGTTTAATTTCTGACGGGGCACTATATTTTCTCTTCTCCAAAACAAGCAGACTGGCACTGTGGTCCATCCAGCCAGATCCCAAAGCTTGAATCACAATAGCCCTTGTTGAAACCCGGGAAATGAATTTCTTCATTCCCGAATTGGTAAAGTATTGCGGAAGAAATAATATTCCATTCAATATTTTGCTTAATTTCTATATTGTTCTTGGTCATTCGACACGTTTGGACGACTCTCGTCCCCGAAACATCACGTTAGCCTTCTAGCCTAAGAATCATGCTTCACTGAAAGTGTTAAAGCATATTATCTAAGAAGAACTTTTGCTCAGGCAGTTGGCATAACTGACAATATCCAAATTTTACGTTGGTTTTGGAAATTTTGTAACATTTGCCAAGCTGTCTTAAGCATTCCTAAAGCATGCGAAAAATTTAGCAAATTTTGCATTAATGCTCTATGGAAGACATTGTGCCCCCAAATCTTACGCATCTTCAAAGTTTTCAAAAAAAGATGAAAGATGTGAGAACTTGGCTAATACAATTGTGTATCTTGCCGAGCGGCTTGGACTGGAATTTGATTATACAAATATGTACAAATATTGAAAAAATTCTATATGGTCAAGGAGCTGAATTAACATATGTACAGCTGGTGGAATTAGAGGCAGCGAAATTTAAAGACAAGAAAGACGCTGAAAGTGGGCCAGTTGAAGAACCACCATGCTTAATCACCAAGAAGATGGCAACTACATTTTATGAGGTATCTTCAGCAATGGCAAGATTTTTGAAAGTGCAGAAAGCGATTGCTGTAGAGACATTTACGGAGAAAGAAAATGGTTATTGTCTAGTTGTCTTTCGACAGTTTCATAAGAAAGCCTGTACCGAAAACATCCCCTGAATCACCCATCACCTCCACTGACTTTAATCCCTTAATTGTGGACGTTGATTTAGATTACGTCGGTCGCGATCATGTGGTGCCTATCTCTTCTCTGTCCAAATCTTCGGATTAGGTTTTGTCATCCACGATAAAAACCCACGTTGTCTTCAGTAAACAGGACCAACAGCACGATTAACGTGAATTATTTTTTATTGTCATTTACGTAAATGCACTTTCCATATGGAATTTTTATTTCCTATTACTCTGACTGATAACAGTAGAGTGTGTATATGTGACTACGTGTGTAGTTTGTATATTATGTATAGTGTTCAGTTTCGTTTTCAGCACATTATTTAATTTGCTGTAAACGTCTTAAGATAAACGGTTGAACCTTGATTTCAGGCTTCCGCCGCGATGTTGAGATCTGCGCTCTTCTGGGATATTATGCCGCGTACTATCCCAGAAGAGCGCAGATTTAATAAACGGTTGAATATCATTTGTTCTATTTATCTTTCTTGCACTATCATCATCATGATCGTCGTCATAATCACAATCATCATCATCATCATGTGCTGCATATAGCCTAAAAGCAGAACGTGTGGGACGTTCAACGTTCAAGGAAGGAAAGCATGGATAAGCGGCTGCTCCTGATGCTCACAGAAAGTCATCCAAGTAAAGACTTCCGTTATCCATCGTTGCTGAAATTGGCGTTTAATGATGATCTTCGCGGTAACAGCATGAAGGGACCGGGCCCTTGATTCTGTGTAGTCGTGCGTTTATCCGACGACTTGGCTCTGGAGAGCCATTGCTGCAAGGAAACTATCGATTCTGCTCTTATTTTAGAGAGCTCTTATCAAGTCGCAGGGAAAGATTGCAAAGAGAAGGCCGCGTGGTTATATATGATATGTACTCCACATCAGCTGATCGTAAAGAAGAACAAACTTCTTTTACTTTGCAAGAACCGGATGATTTGTAGTAGGCATTTAAGTAAGTTTTAGCTAAAGCAAATATGCGTATATTCAGTGAGCGGGTTGGAAAAACGGTGATGCTTCATGCCTGAAATGAGCAGGTGTCCTTTTTAAATTTTGGTGGTAAATAAAGGAGGGTCGGTGACAATATGGTACAGTTGCTTCCTTCCACATCCCGTTCAATTTAATGATTCGTTGAAGTTTTTTTGAATTATTATGCCAATTGTTGTTTTGGACACTGTCAATTGTCTGAGTTAGGCTTATATTTGATATGCAGTATGTTTCGGGAGTTTACTTTGCTCTTGTCTTCAGGTGAGTAGCACTAGCCTAGTATTCAATAGGTCCGGCTTCCATTCCAATCATCTACACATATAATAAAATAATTAATTTAAGGCATATCCACAAAACGTAATACTCGTACGACTGGCAAATTCGCTGTATTCTTGTTCCTAGATTTTAAAGCAGTGATTAATTTCAAGAAAAGTGCTGAAGATGCGCATGTTATATATACTTGTGCCTTTAACATTTACACATTGTAAACTAGGATTTCTCCCTACCTTAACATCAGATTTTGAATTGATCGTAGTGGGTATCTCGTAAAAGCGAGGTATCCTAAACGCGGAGATTTAAAATGCTCTATCAGTAAACATCAAAGTGCTCAATCAGTAGAAGAAGGGCGGTGAATGTGAAATCTGTTGGATTAAATTTGCATAACTCTTGCTCTTTGAAGTTTTAATATTTTTGTTGTCCTAAAAATAACCTTTGATATGCCAGCTATTCTGCAAGGGTGTTAATTTACTCCAGCATACAATTGCTTGGAAGCTAAATTGAAATTTGTCCAACCACTGAGTAGTCCACTTTAGCCGCACTGGTTTGGTAACGTGGACCCTAGGCCCACTTTGCTCTTCCTTCTCCTGCTAAAACCAGTCGCTTATGTTTGGCATCCAACTTTTTTCACAGCTGCAATAGTAATGAGACGCAAGGAAAATTGTGTGAGTTTAAGGGGAAAAATATTGCTCACTTTCATTCAAGTAGTTTTGGATTCGGCCATTTTGAGCAGACATAAAATGCAACCGTCTTCCTTGCCACAACTCAACGGACTCTATTTCTCTGCGTAAAGATGAAGGCGTGGAATGGAACACAAAAAGTGCAACACTATACAGTGAAAATATTAACGTGGCCCACATTAGCCGGAGGGTCAAAATTCACCGACTCCACTCTACATAATCCTTCCTTTTATTCTACAATATGTTTCGGTTTATTACAAACCATCATCAGGGAGCCTGAGATTACAATATAAAATTCTTGCTCTCATAAACTGCTCATATAGTGTACAGTGTATACATTGCTTGCCAGTTCTTACAGTGTGGCAGGAACAGTGATTAGTAAAGGTAAAGCAATCCCATTACAGGCCTGGACAGACCCTTAGGGGTGCCAGGAGTTGAGACTCCCGGATTTCTAGACAATCGGCACATGAAGGTGTTAAGGTTGCCAGCCCTACGCAACGGCCGCTCTTACCCCCCAGGAAATATTCCTGGTCTCATTTCTGTTAGAGGCTGAGTCGACCCCAGGGCCATAGTGCGACAGAAAGGATTTTGCATTATGTTTCATGAGCCGGGCTTCTGTGCTCCATACACTGATCCATGCACATGATGTGCATTGCAACTACCACAACGGGGAAACAAGCACCACAACCCTCAATTTCCACATTATCATAGCTATCCATACTTAATGCAAATAGCAAGGGGATACAGAATTAACCTAGCATGGGCTATACAAATTTAGTCTGTAGATATTGGCCTAAATGATATTCAGATATTATACTACAAGAGATTTAAGAAGGAAATACCACTCACAATAATAATAACTATAGAGCTCACAATCGTTTATATCTTCTGTGTTTGAATAACTGAATAAATGTAAAATTTGCATTATTCTTACAAATACCTGAATAAAGATATAATAAAAAAAATTACTTCTATAGGCAAATAACGCCTTGATTTCGCAAATTCGTTTTTTTCCATAGAGTAAGATTGCGCAAGTAATTTATGCACTGTGTACGATATACGCTGTACGAGCGGAATAATTTTATATTTTAACCTCAGCCTCTTTTTTTGGTTTATTCTAAACCTAAACATGTAGGAGAATAATTTTAAGTATATTTAAATATTTTAAGGACACGGGAGAAATGACCCAGTTTAAAGGGAGTTAGACAATCGATAATACTCAACCAAAATGTTTCAATTGCGTACTGCTTCGTCGGCCTAGGGTCTTACCTCACAGAGAACACTGTCTTAATTATGAAGACCACTAACGGCGAATGATTATAAATACACATATACGTGTATCTCCATGTAAAGTGTAAGCTATTTTTCCCCGTTTTAACGATTTTATTAACATTCCAAATATAAAATATCACTAAAATCCGTCGTGTGTGATTTTTGCTTTTTCAAGTGGACAGAAGAACGGACGGACAGATAGACATGACGATGCTAATAGTCGCTTTTCGCAAATAGTTTGTAAAAGAACCATAACAGTAATAGACGTTTTGTTACTCTAATGACAGCGAAGTCATAATAAACGACAACAGATCCAATTCTCAAATCGTCGTGTAAGACGTTGGCCTGTATCCCAGCGGATAAACTTGCCGTTGCATTTATGTAAGCAAAGTTATCAATAATTAAACGTCAAAAACAACTATTTATTGTAAAAGCCCACAATTACTGCCATGTTTCAGCTTAATTTAAGCCATCTTCAGGGTGCACAAGCATAAAACTCTATCTGTCTTTTGATTGTCAAGAATTGAGATTGCACTTTTCAATATTTATGTCCATAGTTCAATTTTAAAATTAGCTTCACATATCTTTTTTAAAAACATATTATTGCGATGGATTTTCAGATTATTAAAAGTTTTAAGCAGATATATTTCTTGAGTAACTGGAAAGTATACAATTGGTAGACTCTGTATTCTACAAACCTGTAGATAGAGTTGCTTTTATATAGTAAACTTGTTGTCTCGCAGAAGGAAGAATACCCGTTAAGTCGGATTAGAGGGACAGTAGGCAACACATTACAGTAGGAAGACGTCGTAACGTGATCTACAAATTTTCAAAACGCGTATATCAATGAGGTAGCGTCCATGTACACAAAAAATAACAAACTTTAATTGACAATAAATTATCAATTTCCGTCAGAGACAACAATTTTATTATATTTAATTTAATAATATATGCTACATTTTTTGGTCAAATCTTGACCATCTTCAGGCATTAATATACATTATGTAAACCCAAGGTGATTATATGAAAATAACAAACTAACACCTGTAACGAAAATAAAAAATCTTTAACAATTTGGGCCACACAGTGTGAAGAAACCAAACACTCCAGCCCAGAGCCATATACAAATACAGTTTAAATGTGGTAAAATACGATTTACTGAGTATTTTTCTTCTACGAGAAAACAAATTTACAATGTAATAAAAATACTATCTACGCGTTTTTTTTAAGAATATACTGACCTCCAAATTTATGCTTTCTAGTTACTGAAGAAAAATACCTACTTACGAGTTTTAGTACACCTTATAAGCCATCGCAATGATATCTAATCTAAAAAGGACCTTTGAAGCTAATTTAAAGCCTTAATTGTAACCGTATCATGCAGGACATGCTGAAAACTGAGACATAAATTTTTAATAATTAAATAACACATAATTTATATGTTCTTCTCTACGTACGCTTGTACACAGCCTGAGGATGGCTTAAATTAAGCTGAAACAAGTAGCTGTAATTATGTGTTTTAGAATAATTGTCTTTTACATTTAATTATTAATAACATTGTTTAACTTTTCTAAACTTTCACCCTAAAGCTCATAGTCTGACTTACTAACCCCCTTTTATGCACAAAATAAATAAATACGCATATAAATAAATAATATATAATTCGACAAAATTGTCTGTAGTTAAGATTACATAGTGTTGAAGGTTAGAATTATTAATAAATTATGAGCTGGAAGGAATGTAGAAAGACGCGACTGTGACATACGTCAAGGCAATTTAATAATATTCATTCCGTGCGTAGCTTCCGTAATCATTCATTTATACCAACATAAGTTATGTGCATATGTTGGTATAAATGAATGAAAACTTCAAGGTACTCTTCCGGCATTCTTCTGTAGAAACTTAGAAGAAGCATAGGGGCAGCCTATTCGGTGTTCTGGCCGAACTTGTAAGCGGGAGTCTTGTTAGAAACATTTTCGTCCGAGATAACTCGATAGGTAAATAAATAAATAATACACAAAATAAAATAAATATAAATTAATTCATCAATTGATGAAATGAACTTCCAGAGTCACAGTATGCTATTTTGCACTGGTACTACGTAATTTTAGCTTCTAATATAACTTCATGGAATAAACAACAACCAATTTAAGTACTCTCGCTGTTGACGCTGACTAGGTATTTGTGTAGTATGTTTGGTTTGAGCGCAGATACCCAGTTTAGTTCTTATTGCAGCGGCTTTTCTTCATTCCGCTTCCTTGATCCTTTTTTTTCTGTGTTGCTGAAGCAGTCAGTTATTGAGTTCCTTCGGTCTAATATGTCTTTCTTGCATTCTGAAAATCTCGAAGATGGCTACCGTCTTCTTGTACTTTGCAGTTTGCTGCTTGTGATTCGGCCAGACTGTAGCCAAGTCACTTATCATAACAGCTTCCAGTATGAATCGCGTTCTGGATGCACTGTTTTCGAATACCGATCTAACTCCGGCTGCTCTAACGGAGTTTTCTTGATATTTTTCAGTTCCACCAATCGAATTTCTTAACATTATTTCAAAATATCCAACACCTGCTTTTCTGAACATTTCTCCCTTTAATTTCTTATTAACCTCATACCGATTAGCATGCAAATCTACACAAATCCAACATCCTATACATAGACGAAATTGACTTGAAAATAAAGTCTTATATTTTGGAATAACTTACTGCAACAGGGTATTTCCTGAGAAACTATCCTTGCTCAGCTGTTCAATTGAGTTCGTGCTCTTTATGGAATCCAATGACGAATTACTGTGTTCACAAGAACCTGCCAATCTATGATAGGACCTATCTTGCACGAAACAGTTTCTTTATAATCTTGTTTCCGTATCTATTGATAAGCATTCTATATTTTACATGTGCTGGATACATACATACATAAATTTTGTACAGTCGGTATGAATAAATGTTTCCTGTTTAACCAGTTTTCTTCCAAGCCCTTGGTCACCAATCCAGCCAAACAATAAAATAACCAGTAAACACTATACCAACACATGCACTTCCTATTAAAACATTAATAGTTTTAAAAACCAAGCCCTAGATATGTTTCGGCCAGCTAACTGGCCATCATCAGGGGCAACTAGCTGTGGCCAGTTAGCTGGCCGAAACATATCTAGGGCTTGGTTTATAAAACTATTAATGTTTTAAGAGGAAGTGCATGTGTTGGTATAGTGTTTACTAGTGTTAATAAACATGCACGGTGAAAATAATATTAAGTAAATAAAATAACTGCTCACACCTAAACAAGGAAGATAGGTGTGGTGGGAGTGGTGGAGGCAGAATTTCAAGATGGAGGTAGATTTCCCCAACGTTCTGTTGCGAAGAATTTTCTCAGTCGTTAATTTGATGTTTTTCCTCAGTGCATCCAAGGAACACACACATGAGACGCCATTACACTGAATAATGTGTGGTGAATTGTAATCCGATCCGTATTGGCCCATATAAGGTCCATTTTATAAGCGACGAAACTGGTATTGCTACTTTTCTTTCTAGGCGTAGGAATCTAAATTCTCGATTCCACATTCATTTTTTATTTTCATTAATAGCTTATTCTTTCTAAATTTTGTCTGTTTAGAGATACCTTAAAGTATAATCAAGAATTACTTTACTTTTACAGCTCAGTATGACGTCAACATCAGTTCCTGAAATACAGTGCACGTGTTTCTGCTGGCAGTATAATTTGCAGGACACTAATAATTTGAAGGACGTTTGTATTTCACATCCCGACATTTTTCACTCTTCTAATAAATCGTCACTTATTGAATAACTTTTCGCATGTGCAGACTACACATTTCTTCGTATACATTACTCTGCCTTGTGCTTATAGTAGTTATGAAGACTTACAGCATTGTACGCTATTAGTTTTATTTTATTCCTTATTTTAATTATGTATCTATTGCCTGTAGTTGCCCTATTTTCTGTTTTAAAGGCCTTAAGTAATTGAATGATTATTATTCATTAGTTCTCTATTTTGCTCCTGGCTTTTGTCTTTATTTTGTTTCCTGGCTGTCCCCTTGTACTAGTAATGTCTTTGTAAATGGCTAGTAGGTTGCTGAGTTAGTAAGTAAATAAATAAAATTTACAGCAGTGTGCCTCAAAAACAAAATCATTCCATTAGGTCCTACCGATAATGATGTTCTTCGTAAGTAGTGTTTCACCGCTGCTGACGATATCTCCTGATTTCCTACACCTTTTAGTAGAAGCACTGTTAGACTTGAGGGCACTTTTTCCTTTCTTGATCCTATTTAGTTTATTGTTACTATTACATTTTTGCTGTGGTTATAGGCTATTGCTTTAGATTCTAGGCGTTCTTTACGAAGCGAAAAAAGAAGTGCATGTGTAGAGATCATGCCCTTTCAAGAGTAAAATGCAGACTTTATTATTGTCATAGAAAGTGGTACGTATGTTTACCGCTGAGCTTTCAAAGTTTAAGTGCTGAAAATAAGGATAATATTTGCTTATTTTGAATTTTAACATTACACTACTTATGCTAGCTTCATTAGGGAAAAACAATACACTTTTCAGTTTACTTGAAAGTGGAATTACTGTACGTCATGTTGGTGCCAATGAAGTGCTGTACTTCTCAAGTGTCTCCTGGCGACGTGCGCTCGAAACTTGCGACCATCCGACTTGAATTCATCTTTCCACATTTTATGGTTCACATTACTAATTGGTTTTCTTGCTGAATTTTTTAAGAACTTAAATGTGTGTTGCTTATGTTAGCTCGTCAATGACGTTTGTGGTTTGAGGTTTGTTTACTTTCTTCAGCCTTTTCGTTCTTAACCATGTTTTTACCTTCCATCGTGTGTTTATAGTAGATATTTGATGAGCATCTAAATGTATGCGGCATATTTTGAAATTTTCTTTCATATACTTAAAACTTTTAACGTGTACATTATACACGTATGGAATTTTTTCCTCTTAGTCGAATAATCATAAGATTTCCTAGTGCAATGCATTTCGAATGTTAAGAGTAATATTGGTTTCAAGGTACTTTGTTTCAGGAAAATTGACACCGTTATAATAATAAATTATTATTATTATTATTATTATTGTTAGGAGGAGGAGGAGTCAGTGAGCTATATACTGCTCTCGCTTCTCAAACTTCACTCATACAATTCCACTTTTGCCCTTCACTCCTCCTAATTCTTTAACAACTCCTAGTTGTTCATCCAAAGTAATACGCTTTAGTTACATTTGCATTGTGCTTTTCAAAATGTGTTTGCTTTTAGCGAGGAATCAATGACATTCATTAAATGAATAAATAATTAATTCCATGGAGAAAAGTCCTCTTTGAAAACCCAGTAGTCGCGAGCGAGTAAAAATATTGCCCGCCTGTTTTGTAACTCGGATGTTAATTACCATGTTCACAACACCCTGCCACCAATTCACATCCTGAATGAGAGAAAGGGATAAGTGTTTTATTTAACTACAGTCTCAATTACTGAGGTTATAAAACATCGATGGTAGGTGAATGAAATATGGGTATGGATCAGTGCTAGAATCATACTGACAGAGGGAACAAAAGCACTTGGGAAAAACTTGTCCCAGTGACACTTTGTTTATGGCAAGTGCCATACGGTTTAGCGTTGGATCGAACCCGGGCTTCCGCATTTAACAATTCCACTAAGCCTATTTTTTTAATTGTAGCCCTTCTTCAATTTGCATGTTCCACCCATCTCATCACACCTGATTTGGCCATCTTAAAATTATTTGTTAAAGGGTATAAAGTATTAAGATGCTTACTAGCCAATTCTTTTACACCTTCCTGTAAAGTTTTCCGTTCCTATTGGGATATTGTGTCGTGTCACTGGGGATTGGTGCCCGACGTTTCGGGACAGCGTTGTGGTTCTATCCTGTAGAACTGAATATCCATGTATTTCTTGATTGAACTTTAGACCCTTGATTATGGGACCACAACGCCGTTTCGAAAAGTCAAGCATGAATCATCCAGTGACGCAGAGCAATATCCCAGAAGAACGGAGACTTCAACTGTACCGCTGCGAAAGCCTGTTACACTCTGTCTTAGGCCCTTAACGAGGGGGAATAAAATGTATTGAGTATGTCTGATAATAATGTTCTGAAGATAATATTTGTTGGTCCACGTAGGTATCCATGCATGTGGATTGTTGGTATTGCATAGCAAAGACTGCAAGATCTTATGTTCTGTGATGATAAAATACCAGTAACAAAGGACCAACGTTTGTGTGAACAGCATGGATGATTTTTAAACAGTGTCCAAATACATTTCGTTGGCTCAATCTTTACAACATTCCATTCTTCTGAAATGAAAATATACATCACATTATTATTCATTGATAAGACAAAGTAAAGACTGAAGGAATGTCTTGATCTCGTTTCATAGACCGCGCTGGCTGAGTTACATATCGAGCAGTGTAATAATTTAACAAATTCAAAAAAAAAAATTAGTTCACTCGTCTTAAGTTATAATGTCCTGGATGCATGAGGAGTGGTTGGGAAATATTTTAGCAAATATGAGATAAATCTTACTCCTTTCCAGTTACATATCAATATACTGATACATTTAAACTAGATAAGCTGCGTCTTAGCAAAATTAAACCGAAACTTACTTTATTCCATTTACATTACGGCATCTTGGATCTATATGAAAAGTATGTATGTAGCTATAATATTGCAGCAAATGTAAGACCATTTCCTAGTTCAGCCCCGTTACGTTAAGATATCCTGGATGCATTTAAACTAGATCGATAAATTTTATTAAATATATAAAAAACTCTTATTACATTTCAATGAAGTATTTTTCTGTTATGTACTATTTAATAAACCAATGTCATATTTTTCTATCAGTTTTAGTACAATTCTATTTGTTTGTATTCATTAACGAGCTCATTCACCTCCGCAGAATAATTACCAAAACATATAGACCTAGTGGATATGAATATTTTGCTAAACATACACAAATATATTTGTATTAAAACGAGAGAATATGTCTTTGACATTCCTCCATTTCAGTTACTTTACTATGTTTTGATGCATGAAAACAGATATTTTAACAAACAGAAAAACAAATCCTATCCTACTTCATTTGCATAATAATAGTAGGTGGGATATCCTTTCTGAAATTTGAAATTTATTTGTTTCTTTAAAAACACGAATGTGCGGCTGGTAAACCTAATCAACAGAAGCAATAAACACTACTCCCAGCGAGCGCTTAAGCAGAAATGTTTCTGGCTTGTATTTGGAACACGGCCGCTTCTAATCTTGACTGGGACAAAGCAGTACTGACAGATCTTTGTGTTTTTCCTCAGTCGCTTCAGGCAGATATTAGGATGTTATCTTAAATTAGGCTGAGGCCGCTTCCATTCCAATTTATTTTCCACCATCGTCCAATATTTTTACGTTGTAGTGTATTCCTCATAACATTGTTAAATAAACCTAAAGAATGAAGATAAAGCTTACTGTTCTGAAGGGACTCGTAAACTAACACAGCTTTTTATCAACAGTAAGTTGTTTTAGCGGAATATTCTAGAACTACCTCAGATTTTTCGCGTAGGTTTTTGTGGCCTTTTCTAAACTTTCGAGACATATATCGGAGTTATACCGCTAAACAGACCACGGCCGCCTCTTTGCAGATCTTCACACTCGCTAACTATAAATATGATCATGTTCACTTTTAATTTGACGACAGGACCCCATGGAGCTACAGCAGCATCTAAATAACCTAAGAACTTATCGGAAACAATCAGGGAAAGTTGGATCTTCATTAAGCCTGCACGTATATTTTATATCATGAACAAGGTCCTTATGAGATCGGAGGATAATATTAAGATAGATATTAGAACGTAGATTATAAGGGTGACAAATGGGTTCATCTGTTTTAGGACAGGAACAAACTGTGGGTTCTTTTGTAAACGGTAATATACTTGCGAGTCCTATCAAAGGCTGGGAATTTCTCGACTAGCTGAGCTGCATTTAGCATCGTTAGAATAACTGTGTTCCATGTAGTTAACTAGCTAATTACTGTTTGTTGAAAACATCTGATGAAATCTCATATGGACCGAAAATGACTGGAATTATTTTCACTTGACTTTTAATTTAGACCGCACATGTAGGAGTCTGTCGAAATAGGCCCGTGTTACGTTGACTGACTTTGGATATCCTCGTAACATTTAAGGAAAAAGGCTTCAGCGTATTCATTCACTTCAAGCCCTGAATAACAAGCAAAACTTTGACCGTGTTATACTGAAAGCGGCAGCATCACGGAGCTCGATAGTGATCTCGGTCTGCTGGCGGAGGGGAAGCTGGTGGGGTCCGGGACTACCGTGCCGTATCTGTCGCAAGGTATCGGTCTCAGCATCTGAGTTCGTTTAATATGCCAGGGGATCACAGGAAGCAGGAAACAAGTTCAGTGCAAGACCGTGTGTATGTGTCTATCGCAGGCAGTATTACCATTTATGTCTTCTCTGATAATCGATTTTAACATTCGACATCCCCGATTTGTTTATTGTTTGTACTTTCAGGAAAGTGATTGCCATCCTTTCGCAAAAACTGTTCCATTCATTTTGTCTACTTTTCTTTCGTTTAACCTTTAAAAGCCCGGTGTTTACCATACGTGCCATCTTTTGTACCATTCAAAAATTCTGAACCTTACCAAGAGAATACATTTATGTGATTCGTAAGATTTTGACAGGCAATATCAATTGTTTTTCTAAACATCTTGAAGTGACATCTTTCTGTTTGCGACCGATTCAGTTTGCGGTGAAGTAGGAGCTGAATTATACAGATTAGTATGTATTAAATACATTTCAGTTTTTGGAGGATTAAGGAAAAGTTTTTCATTCCTTTCTTAGGCTTTCACTGCGAACTGTAGCCCGTTCTTTCAGTCAGTACGGTATTTATGCTATGGGCTAGACGACCGGGCAATAGGAGATCGATTCCCGGCGGAGGTGGAGATATTTTCCGTCTCCACTTTGTTCAGACCGGCGTTGAGACCCACACAGCTTACTCTCTAAAGAGCATTGGAATCCCTGTTCCGGGGTAATGTCATAAGTGTGCAACTTAGTCACACATCCACGTGGGGCCGAAGGTTAAAAAGACTGCAGCAATATGCTGCCACTCATCTATAAGTCATTCCTGGCGTGGTGTGTAAGCAGTAAGCGCATTGCACGTTTGCTTCATTGTAGCTGTGCGTTGTTTCATTGTACGTGGGAACTTCATCTGTACACTCGTATCGCGCTGACGTTACTTGGCCTTAAGCCATTATTATAGCAATGTCTTTTATATTTCAACGCTCTGTTAGGGATAATGGTTCTATATATATTACTTAAAATTCACGCAAATTTCTTGCATATTATTGTCACCATCTTTGCTACTACCACGCCCTAAACGAATTGATATGATTTGTACATACATATATTTTCTGCACGAAAACCTGTCAAGACAATTTGCACGACAACTACTAAAAACATATCTGATAATACCGGTAGCATGTTTTTGTTTTTATTTTATAGTAGTACTGCCTATATGTAAAACACTAAACCTTTACAGTTAACTCTTTATCTCACGTTTTTAAATTACTTTTTAAAATCATTTTAAAACATTCCTTTCTACTGTTTACAATAATATTGCCGTTTTAACATTTACTTCAATTTTTAACATTTTGCTTAGGCCATATATATAATACATATCTTGTTTTATGTACATTTATAATGTATCCACTGATGTCAAGGGCGAGATCTCCTTCCTATAACATACAGGGTTTCCATTTTATAGTTTTTTAATGGCCTGATGATGGCCCTTTACTGGCGCCGAAAGCAGTTGCCAAGTATAACGTGTATAATACAGCTTATTGGCTGTGATTGCTGGATTAATAAAATGTAAAATTGTAATAAAATATTTCACAAA
This sequence comes from Reticulitermes speratus, assembly GCA_021186555.1. NCBI lineage: Eukaryota > Metazoa > Arthropoda > Insecta > Blattodea > Rhinotermitidae > Reticulitermes > Reticulitermes speratus. Next base: position 14,294,729 of record JAJKFL010000005.1, on the reverse strand, counting down.
TTTAATATTCTTCTTTCGTCCGTCCAATACGATTATCAACACCGTCGCTATCCGTATGAGCATCATTCAAGAAATAGCCACGAAAATATACCCCGGGCAAGATGAAAAATTACAGAAATACGTTTCCTATCGCTGAAACACTGACGTTTATAAGTTAAAGGTGCGAGAATTATTAATTTCATGGATGGTCAAATTTATCAGAAATAGAAATACGGTATAATTTTGGTTTAATTCTCTGGTCATTTATACATCACAGTAAAGGGCGTAAGCATCCATGAACTCATTAGCGAGATTCATTGTACACAATACTGAAGGTTTGACTCTGTGAAATTCCTCTTGTACCCTCCTCAGAGGTTTTGCTGCGATATCCCATCCAAGAGAGAATAGGGATTCCAAAAAAGTTGCTGCAATCGTTATACTTTAACAGCTCTAACTGCTCTAAGAACTAAATCTGGAGCAATGATTGCTTTGCAGTTTCTATTTTGTATGTTCCTGCAGTAGTTACTTTTCTTAAAACATAATTGAAATGACAAAAGTAATGAGAATCCCATAGAACCCTGCAATGATGACTGAGGGGTAAGTTGGCACAGTGAGCAAACTTGCCCTACGAATTGTGCCAATTTGACATAACAATGATAACAACGACGACGACAACAACAACAACAACAACAACAGACAGAGGTTTCTGTTTGCTGGCATTATTACATACAAAGTTTCTAGATAATAAGTAGTTAATATTCTCGAGGAAGAAGTTTCTGTCATGATACAGGTTAATACAGAGGCGCGTTTTGAAATACGATAGTTGATAAAAATTGAACGAGTATTTAATCATGCGACATTAGGTGACGAACATCCGTCATGAAAGCATCAGATTTCTTTGTATTCTAGAACCATATGGAACTCTCCAAATTTCTTTCCTTAAGATAAATAAATATCTTACGTGTTTCTCTGAAGAGAGACAGCAAGCGATCCAATCGGCTGCCCCAAAGCATAAGGCATGGAGATGCATTGAAATATGTGTAGCTTTAGCTTTACCCTTAATGAGAAATTAAGTGAAGGTCTTCAGTCTGAAACGGACTGGAAACTGGAGTTCGGATGCCGTAGTCCTATACAGACTGGACTACGGGGCTGACGAAACGGGGTTCTAATCCCAGCAGGGGCAAGAGATTTTCTATCATCCAAAATATCGGAACTGAAACTTGTGCCCACCCAGCTTCCTACTCAATGGGAATCAAGACCACTTTTCGCGGGCGTAAAGTAGCCGGGCGTGAGGTTGGCCACTCATGTCTATACAAATACCTCTACTCCCCTCATAGGCCTATGACGTCACGACGCGTGGAGGGACAGCTTTACCTTTAGCAGACTACAAAGCAGCGTGAGTGCAATGTGCATGGTGTTCCTTTGCTTGCAATTATATTTTTTACAAAATTTCCTGTACTTCCCCCCCCCCCCCCTTTACATGAAGTGCAGAAAGGGCTCCCAGGTCTTTGAAGTTTCCCTGTGCGCAAACATGGGCAATTTCCGCCTCCGATTTACAGTTCTCATACCATATTCTGACAGTACTTCAGGAAATGATTAGGATAACCTTGAGCTAGTGGTTTCTTCTAGTGGGAAATGAAAGAACCCCTGTCTCAGTTGCATTTCTCTGGGAAACATTAACCTAGAACCCAGCGTTCAAGAACGAAACGAACTAACAACAAAGCGATTTTGTTCATGTGAACGGGAAGTAAGGCACGGTCTGCCTCACGTTAACAGATCCAACGATAGGGCATGCTCGAGCTCTGGCGGCCGATACAGCACGACCTAACGGGCAGAGCTCCGAGCAAGATCCCCTCTGCAGTATCATGAGACAAAAAAGCTCTTCTTTAGATACCATAACGCTATATTGCGGTACCGCCATCCCTATCCAAATCAACGGTTCTCGACAAAATAAGTTAAATGGAATTCTATGCTTGCAGATTCAATTATCGCCGACAGACGTTTGTGACAATGCATTCTCTTTTAGTAAGCTATAGAGTGTGTGCGCAATATCATGCATCTTGGGCTATGACTTGGCTCAGGCGTTTGGTCGCCGGTCCCTCACCGCGGAGGTTGTAGTTTAAGCGTGCGGCAGTCCATGTGGTATTTGTGAAGGACTAATGGCTTCGGGTACATTTTTCGTCCCTTACTTCTGTTTTCCCCTTTCTGTGTCATTACATCAATTTTTTATAACTGTATTTATTTCAACCAATATCAATTTTATGTAATTTAAAACCTGACAGTCTAGTTAAATAAAACAATTAAAAATAATTTGCCTTGGATATTATAAAGCGAATAGCCTAAGGGATGACATGTGATAAAAGCGAAAAGAAGAAGGAATGACAGAAACGCAAAGCAAGAAAGTGAAAGAGAAGACAGATAAATAAGAAGAATTAAAGAACTCAGCCAATAAAAAGTATCTTTTCGAGCACTACAGAAAATCTTATCAGTCTGTTGTTAGACGGCAGGGAGACTTCAGCACAAACAGAACATTTTTATGTGACGCCTATCCAAAATATTTTTACATTTCATGATGTGGACCTACCGTCTACCGTCACGAAGGTTTTCGTAGTTTTAGGTATTCACCTCAGGAAAATTCCGGAATAGCAAGCCCTAACTGTAAGAGACCAGAACAACCTTCCTTTAAATTCTTATCCACTATAGGTCGATCTGTTATGTAGCGATGCATGTAAAGCAGCGTCATTAAATAATATGTAATATAGCTGATAAATATGGTCATAAATCTTTTTTAAGATTGCATCTTCCACATTTGTTTATTACAAATTCTTGGCGGTTTTTTGGTGTACAGATGCAATCTTAAAATCTTTTGAAACTTTAACATATATATATATATATATATATATATAACATAGAAGATATACACATCCCATACCCAAGATTGTATATGCAAAATAACAGATAGTGTATGTGCTCTAGTCTACTAGTGATAACGAAGTTTGTTTTATGTGATATGTGTTTGTTATTGGACGCATATAATGGATGTTAAGCATATGTAAACCTAGGACCCCTTGACGATGGCTTGGTAAAGCTGTAACATATGTAGGGGCATTAGACTATACTTGTGGAAATGCAGTGCATTTGTTGGTTTTTAATTTGTGATTTGATATCAGAATGCACGGAGAATATAATGTGAAATATATGTATGTACTTTTCGGCACTCCCAGTCACTTTTCATAATCTCCACGTCTATATAGATCTTCTGATAAACTGATTCAATGGTCCGTATACACGAGCTGGGTAGTGCTAGATCACTGCGCTTCCTAAAAAAATACCAAAACAGTTGCCACTAACGGTGTAAGTAAATTCGAGTAATTTTAGATGTTTGTAACATAAACAATTATTGGTGTGTTTGTAGAAAGTTTACATACAGGAGAGAAGTATTTAGATGCGTTTTGTTGCACGGTTCTTTTCGGTGTATGTGTGACCGGTGCTTGTTGTCGTAATGCAGTTCACAGTCGACTGCTATTATGTGTTTTGAAGCGGGTCTTAATAAAGAGGGGCAGCATTAATTATTTGACCTCTTTTTTATATTATGGTGTCAAGTATTCTGTTACGTGTAACTTGTGTTTATTATTTAACTGAGTATTATTCATTACTGTTTCTCTATAGATGTAATGTCTTCCAACTCTGTCTAAATGTCGTCCCTTTTTGCCGTAATATAAAACTCATAATATCATCAATTATACTGAGGGCGTGCCCAGTTTTTAAAAGATGTTGAGAGAATTTAGAATTATAATTCTTATTTTTAAATGAAAGAAAGTGTTCTTTAAATATTTTTTCAAATCTACGACCAGTTTGCCAATTTTATCTCCCTTTTATAAATTACTTTTTAAAATCATTTTTAAAACATTCCTTTCTAATGTTTGTCATAATATTGGCATTTTAAAATTTACTTAAATTTTTAACATTTTGCTTAGGTCATATATATAATACACCTATTGTTTTTATCTACATTTATAATGTATCCATTGTTGTAAAGGAGCAGATCTCCTTCCTATAACATACAGGGTTTTCGTATTATAGTTTTTTAATGACCTGTTGATGGCTCTTTACTGGAGCCGAAAGTAATTGCCAAGTAAATCGTGTATAATACAGTTTTATCGCTGTGATTGATGATCTAATAAAATATACATTTGTGAGTAATACACCAATGACGATATTCTACATTTAAAAATATTTTGTTGCTCACGTGAAAACTTCAAAAGAAAGACCAGCGGTTTTTCTGTTATATAATCATGATTCGCCTTTGTCAATTGCTGTACTCGATTGCTGAAAGGACAAATGTGTGACGGCTCTCTCCTTCCCACCTCACTGTAGTCACAAGCTGCAGCCGCTTGACAAGAGTGTCTATGGGCCATTCAAAACCTACGTCAATCGTGCATGTGACGCATGGATCACAAATCTCCGAGGACAAAGGATGGCCATCTATGATTTACCCGGCTTCATCAACGCAAGTCTCAAACTTGCGGCTACTCCTGCAAATATCAAAGTAGGGCTTTTGTTTACTGACTTTTTCCTACACCAGAGACGTCTTCACTAATTAGGAATTTTTGTCATCCCACGTAACAGAGAGAGCAACTCCGCCCTCGAGGACAGCAATAAATGGAAATAATGTAAATGTTTCCCCTAACGATTCTGCAGTACCTGGTACTACCAGCATTCATTATCCCGATCCAGATCCTTCCAGAAATGCGTGTGCTGAACCAAATCCTTCGTCAAGCATATATTTAAGACCTGAATTTCTCCTTTTTTTCCTAAGGCTGCAGGCAGGAAAAGAAAAACACGCAGCAGAAAGAGAAGAACTACAGCGATTCTGAGAAATATGCCGGTGAAAGCAGCCTTGCGGAATATACAGAATTCTAAACAAGGGATAAAACTTAAAGGAAATCAGAAAGGGAACAAAGGGCGCCTGTTTAATAAGTCTGCTAAATATTCAAACAATTAGTAGAAAAAATGTAAGGAAATATGCAGACAGACCGCTCAGAGAAAGGTGGTGGGGAACATTCTGCTTGGTTTGCATGGACAGTTACTCAAACTGTGTAGCCGGAGAAAAGTGGATTCAATGCACCCAGTGCTAAATGTGAGCCAATGAAGGATGCATGATGGCGTTTCCTGAGGATGTATTTGCCTCACTTCAAATTCGGATATATCAGATGAAGATTTCTAAAGTTTTGCGGACATATATTTCTGCATCGCATTTCATTTACAGTGTAATTTTTAGTGGCTATTCTTAGTTTCTTACCCATTGCAAATCAATGTCTATATGTGCTTGAATATTTGAGCGTCATCTCTGCTGCTCCACAATGCTTTTGCATGATATTCAATATTTTATAGTACATATGTGCCAAAGTACCCCATGCTATGTGCCAACCTACCCGCTGTAAGGATCAAGTTGACACATGTGCAGGCGTTGGTCTCTCTTGCTTGGATCCGTTACTGAAATTACTTTTTCTTTATATTCTCTTACATAGTCTAAGAATCATACACATGCGAATAGTGCCGTCTTTGTTTCTGTATCATTTGTATAAACAATTTGAAAAATTAAGAATGAAAACTCTGCCAAATAAACCCCGTCTCCCCTATGCCGAGTATGCTCCATTGTATTGTGACGGTGGGGGTTGCGGGTGCGGCATAGCGGCAAGTCCTTCTGCCGTATTTTATTATTTTTCCACATTTACCGCGCCTCTGTTTGGTAGCGTTTGCTCTCCTGGGGTTTTGTTGAAGGGGTCCCGAGGGCATATGGCCAGTTTGGAATTTGGGGATGATCATTCTGGTTTCTCTCGGTTAAATATTTTTTTGCGCAGGTTGATGACGGCTGTCGTCAGTAAAACAGAATGGAATGTGCTTAGCTGGGTTTTTCACAAGGCACCTTGCCCGAGTACACTCACTGCACTTGTACTAATAACTACTGAGCTTTATTCTATTAAGATAATTAAAAATGTATTAAAGAAGGTAACTGAAAAATGTAATCTCACTGTATTAAGTGGAGGCCTAATCACTGCAGCTCATTGGGCGGGTGCAGAAAATACGTGCCAGTTGCTCTGTTTTCCCTCATCCAAAATGTTCTAACACCCCATAAATTTCCAAAATCTGCACCCACTCATTTTATGGTGATTAATTTATCCGGCAACAATTACCTGTGGCTAGTAGAATCAAGGCTATCACGTAAAATATCCTCCCTACTTGTTACCTTCCCTTTGTGTTACTTTGCCTCTGCAGACCCATTTCCCACAACCATCACCACCGACTTCTACCACACCTATGACGACCTCCTGTCTAAAATCTCTCTCCTTCAGCTAAGCCAACTTCTGGTCAGCAACAAAATGCAAACTAATTTCCTTGTTGCCATGCACTAAGTCAGCAGTGGCTAGGCCTTGCATCACGGACACAAAGAACGGGAGAAGAAGTAATGTCTACGCTACATTATACACGAGGTCATATAAGGAACAGTTCAGTTAGGAGGTAAACAGAGACTCAATCCATGGAACATACGTATAGCTCAATAGGCTATCTCGTTTCAAATAACGCTGCTCGTGTGACAGAACAACCGATTTCACTCTTACTTAATTGTGCCTCTTTTCATTACCAAATAAATTTGGATTATTTCAGAGTTTAGTCTTATTTTACATAAAAAGAATAAGAATTAACAAATAATTTAGTGTCACAGATGTGATGTATCTCACGAAGAAGCGTGGCTAGAGCCTTCATCTGGTGTGAGTGTTTAATAAGGTCGAACTAATTAATTGACAATATTTTGTTCACATGTTAGTCTTCTTTTTGGTTTATGCTCGGTGTAGTAGTTAAATATTCCGACATTTCGGAGGAACGCACTGCCTCTATCTTCATGGTGACTGACTTGGTTTGGGTAGATGCTAAATTGCATCAGAATTACCCAAAAGAATTCAGTCATCCTGAAGATGACTGTAGTACGTTCATCCGAAATGTCGGAACATTTAACTGTTACACCGTTCAGAAGACTGAAAGACGACTATCACATCAACAACAAGCACCGTGAAAACCTGAAAATTTATTTCGAGAATGTTATATGACCTTCACAGTGCATTTTCAATTGACTGTCTAATTAACCAACTAAATGCTCTTTCACTATCAACTTATAATAGTATTAAAAATTTCCCCTACATATGTTTCGAAATTTGTAATACTATTAAAAGTTGATAGTGAAAGTGCATTTAGTTGGTTAATTAGACAGTTATTTTGAGAATATTTAATTAATACATCAATCAACTTATGCACTTAATAAAATACATTCAAAAGCAAATATAAAACTCCTACATGTTTCGGCACCGGGGTGCCAACATCAGGGAGTTATCCAGAACACAGGAGTACAAGGCCGACAACTAATCTAGGTATTGTCTCCCTTCTTAAAATGATTAAAAATTTACAGTTCTAAAATATACAAAGTTAATAAACATAAAATTACGTTGTTAATTTTAAATTTTAAAGTGAGCCGTTCCAGGTAGAAGTTTTCAGTTGTTTACACTCTGTATGGAGCATGCATACAAACATCTGTCTCGATCTTATATAGTCCAAAGAGTTCTCGTCCACTCGACGCTATATAGTCTGAGCTTCTGAGAGCGTTTTTAAATAAATACATATTTTTGACCGCCTGTCTACAACATATCAACCCACGTGGCTTTTCCATCTCTACCTTTATGTAATAATTTCTTCAACTACAATATTATCAAAATTATGTTTCTCACGAATGCCATTATTTTCAATTATAATGTTTAGCATAAGGCTTTGAAGATCGAAGATTTTATGTGTACAGCGATGTAAGCCTAAAGTCTCGCATAATGTATTTTTGTATTGATTTCACTAACATTTTATATATTTTCATGTACACCATATAAAATATCAGGTAACGTTAGAGTTTTCGCGAATATTGCTAATTGTTTCTATAACAAGTGTACAAAAATATCCCAACAGATAAGATACACATTATTGTGAACGGATTTTTAGTCTAAAAAGTCCTTTCAACTTCAGAAAAACGAACGGTGTGTTTTCCCACAATAATTGTACACAGACCTAAACAACAGGATAATTTCTGAGGATGTGTATTTGCAGTAACTGGGATATTGACTGGTGACAAAGGAAAACCAAGTTAAAAACTTAATTACAGTTGAAGGCACAAGGTACCGGATCTTCGAGTGATGATGCAGAAACGGTAAATGATATATATATATATATATATATTCATATATCGGCAAGTGTGGGAACCGCAGTATATTGTTCTACGTCGAATGCATTTAATCCCATCTGTTGTTGAGCGGCATACCTACAGTACAGTCGCTATTATAAGCCTATATAGTAGCATAAGACTGGTGTTTGACTTCCACTAAGTATGGTGCGTGCTTTGTATATTTACATGGCCAGAAAGTCACTACTGCTTGGTGCTGTGTTTGCACTTATGGATGAGTTTACTTGTTCGAGTGCTGGCGTACCCGCCGTACGGTAGCAGCATACACAACTAGCAATACCGCTACTATGCTCCAGGGATTCACAAACTGCAGCTCAACAGAGCCGCAATTATTGTTTTATCAGTAGCCGGGATTGCATTCACTCAAGATTTGCTTACCTTACAATTGTAATTGAGATGCTCTGCATACACACGCAAAATATTTTCTTATAAATATTAACATAACAAAAGAATAAGTACACGTCTGTGCGTATAAAAACTACATGTATTCATTAACTGCAAGGTTAGAGAACAGGATGACGTGAAGGCAATTACCCAGTCCTTGCGTTGAGGGACTTAGGTAGATTAATTCACGAAAATCTTCAGAATACGCAGCACAGGAAACAAAATTTCGAAACCAAAATCTCACCAATACGAAGAATATTATCCACTGGACCAAGTTTCTTGCTTTTGTAAATAAAGTTGACTGTTCATGTTTCTTAGGTTACCTATTCAACTATGTTGCCGGCTGCAAAATTAAACAGAATCGAATGGCGGGTTTGATTATGAATAATGAATTTGTAGAAACGTGCGAGAAATCGTAGTGGCCTTGATAATCTGAGGAATAGTAAGAACAATTTAGTTAGGTCGTACAACATCGAAGCCGAAATTCTGAACCCAGGAACTTCCAGACCTACAGCATGAAAGCTAATCACTCAGTCGCGAAGCTATATCAGTAAACTGACACAAATAGACTTTAATGTGGATGTTTCCTGGATTATTTAGCGATACCTTTTCGACTTCAATAAAATGTCTATAAGCGGCTCAAAATGAATGACATGATGATTTTCAATTTATGATTTGAAAAAGAGGCAGCGGTAAGGGTATGAAGTCAGCTTTAAGGTGGAATATCACTACCTGCCACGATGGCCTACGGAGAACCACGAATATTTCTAGTTAGATTAGTCGGTACACAGAAAGGAATTTGAACCTAGAATCTTACAGTTACAAAGCCGGAGCGTAAAAAATAAAGTCCCAGTGCTCTTGTGTATGGAATGTAAAACAGGCTGTTTTGTCCAGAAAATTTGTTTACTAAAATGCCAAACATAGATTCGTAGCCACATTCGTACACATTTGATGAATTCGTCTTTAATTCTTACAATTTTTGTCACTTCAGAATCTGCATGTAAATTTCTTGTGATCAAACACAATTCTTGTTTGCTCTCTTTAGTTTTTAAAATTTTAAATTCTGCTTACTGGAAAATATAAGAAATTACACATATAATTATTAACAAGTGTCTTTAATTCGGACAATTTTTTTATGTACGTGGGGCCCACGTGGATACAATGAGATATTTTTGAAAATTAATCCCTACCATTGTCGGCGGATGAATAAATAATACCCATACGCGCATACAACCCCTATTTATTTATTTATTAGAAGCTTGAAATTATAAATCGCAATAATAAATCCGTATCTTTTATCAAGGGAAACTTAACCTTCTAAATCCCAGTGGTTATTTTATGTACCAACAGTTTCACACAAAAATTCCATATTCTGCCCACAAAGTGCACTTATGTGCTTGGCGTTGTGCTCAGAACAAACAGTGATTATTTAAGTATACAGCATTAACTGATTGGTTTTATAACAGAGACGGGTATATTTACTACGCGGTGCGGATCTGAGTGTTTAAACACGATTCTGACTAATGCCAGTCTTTAAAGTGGCCCTTGGTATTTTCGATGTTAGTCTTTGAAGTGTTAATTAGGAAAATGAGGTTAAAATAAGATTATGTAATATCTTTATATTCTTCTAATACATCAAGTTTGCCCATAAACATGAGGTAGGCGTAAAACATTGAAACGTTCATTACATTAAAAAAAAAAAGGTTCCGCCTTCTTGCGGCATGTTTTCTCCACATGACTTGGAAACAAGGAAATAGTGGGGTCTAAGAGTACACTGTTATTTCTACCACAATTAAGAAACATTCGCTACAAGGTATTCTAGTACAGTTGCGTCCGAAAGAAAGTAGATAATGTAGGAGGCAATGTCATGGAACTCGACAAGTTGCCTTAAATCTGAGAATTCTGTGACAACTACCACGATAACCCGAGCCCTGGAGTGAGGGCATATCCTAAACTTCTTATCTAGAAATTACAATTTCGGTCTTAAATATGTCCTGGGAAGGGAAAAAATTTTTTAGAAGTAACTGTATTGACAGCTAAAATATATTGCTTTGAATGAGGGCCTCATAGCTTTCGGGGCTCAGAGTGATGGCCTCCGTAGCTGTGCCCTCACAATTTGTAAATCCCTGCTGTAGCAACAAGACTGAGAGAGGAGACGCCAGCAGCACGAGCAATTAAGATCTGTGTTTCACGATGATGATGTTGGTAATAATGTGCGGTTATGTTTGCAAGTGTAAATTTCACAGACGCGTACCTATGTTTGTTTTACTAAAACACACTGGCCAAGCGTACTGGCTACACATACGAGTTAAAGGCACACAAACAAGTAAAACAATGTAAGTACTCAGACCTGATGTGCTGTTGTTTCATACACAGGAGTTTGCGATTCATACTTATCCAACTGGACGATTTTGGAACTGCCATTAACATAACATTCTTCTAAACTTTTTCATTTTCAACACATAATTCAAAGCTGAGTGCTTTAAAGCCTTGCATAATTTGGTAAATAAGGAGAGCTGAAGTCCTCTAGCGAGATAAAAGGAGATGCTTCTGTTACAGAGTCCATCGGTCTGAATGCTTTACTCGATACCGGCTAACCTAACAGAAGTTCTGTGTATGTTTCCTCAGTATTTCCAGTCTAAGTTCAATATAGAATTTTCAAAATGGCGTTGCCATTACCGACTCTGCACTTATTATAACCTCCTCATGTCAGTCGCATTACCTAATCTATACAGTTTAAAAACGGTGATTAAAAGAAAATAATAACGAATATTTAATCACAGGACCTACATTTTGTTATTGATATTGTTTCTGATGCCTCATTTTAACACACTGTCCTTGAATTTCTTACCTTTTTCCCCTGACAACAGCGAAGGAAAGATCTATATACTCGTACTTTATGGAACCTCGCAGTATGTGTGACTGCCATTTTGCCACCAATAACAGGATGATCGAGAAGATGGTAGACGAGACATATATCCTAACACGACATCCAAATACGGTAGGAGCTCTTAGTCTCACGTATCCTCCTGAATTTTGTAGTAAACGTAAGTAGGTTGCAACTGTCCTGAGGGCAAGATATGCCAGGAAAGACTGCGCCTTACCTCTAAACAACAACGTCTCCTACACCAGCAGTTCCTAAAGTGTATTTCTGCGTAACACTCATTTTCCCCGCTTTGGACTGAGGCATTCCGCCTTTGCAAGTGTACACTAGAGGACCTTTCGAAATTCACACAGAAAATAAAGGTAATACGAGTGGTTTCTCAGTTTCACATTTTTTGCAGTCTCTTATATGAAAGTCGTTAATATGACGTATATTTAGTTAAAATATTATCCTTACTGTACCTCAAATAATGGCATAAAGTAAGCAGTATTTATAAAGTTTTGCAGAGAGCATCTTTATGACTAGGTGTTCAGCGAACTTTAGTCACTACAGTCCTGTAACATGCTTATGAACAAGTAGCAGTTGAACCACTGAATTTCAACGTAAAAGAGGAAACCTAACTACAATATGTAAAGCTTTCAGTGTGTAATGGACACGCTTTCTTCAGTGGTAAAACGGCTGGGGTATGAAACTGATCACTCACATCAACCTAGTGCCGACTTTACGCTTGAGTGGAGCTTTATCCCCATCTCATTAAATTTCGTGGCTTGGTGCAGTAACAAATTTAGCTGTAGGTTACATTTTTATACTGCGCGACTTACTTGAGCTTGCGTGAAGAGGACGCGTCGCTTCCGACGCTGCGCGAGCGGGAACTGCATGGGTTTGGTGTCGCCCGTGACACTGCACGTGGACAGGCCGGACATGTTGCCCATGTTCATGTTCATGCCGGCTGTAGCGGACGAGCCATGAGGCGGGAAACTGCGAAAAGCAGAATTGCAGTTCATGAACTGAAGCGCACAGGACAAGCCAAGTGTTACATGAGTTCATGGAGTCAAGCACAGGAGGGGTTCGTGGACCGACGTTAATTTTAGACTACTGCATAAGCCGGGGAACTCGTCATAGCATCAGTTGCTGACAGATATTTGTGCAGGAAAAGTGCCACGAATGGACATTTGTAGTCCCTTTTGAAGCTTACAATCTTAATGCGTTATTTTTTATTCTTCGTAATAGCTAAGTTATTTTAAATATAACCTAATATTAGACCTAGGTTAAGCAACATCTCATTCTTAGGTAATTAAAATATTCTTTGAGAGTGTTGATGTTATGGTGCGTCTTACTTTGTGCATACATTATAAAATAATCTGAATTGGTCTGTATAACCTCACCTTCTGAAAATGCTCGTTAGATCAACTTAAATTTGGTCTAGTGAAGGTTTATGCAGTTAAGAAAGTAGAATTGTTTAGTGGTAGGATGGCATATAGGGTACAGTCGCTGGTGTGATACTACATTTCTGAATACACCTACCCAAAATTATGTTAAACGAGATTATTCAAAGAACAGTTTCTATGGGGGATTAGAGCAGGTATTCCGTCAGGTCTCTAAGTGCTACACGAAAATTCTGTCAGAACATATCAGCGCAAATACAGAGAGTACGTATTTTGAAACCCAATAATTGGACTGAGAGTGTACATGGAAATATTAATGATAATGGTGTTAGAGTAATAATCTTTGCCATGTTAAAATATCTACTTGTTAAGATCACAAAGTTTTCGCATTGAAACACTCATAAATGCATTTGAACCGGCTCACAATCAGATTGATTATATAAAGACTCTCTTCTTCTGGAATATGACACCGTGTCAATGTATAATAGTTCCTGTTTTTCCGAGAAAATGTAGTGCCTTCATCTTCAGCGGTAGAAATGTTCAAAACATTCTTTCGTATTCTTCAGCATTTCAAACCTTGAAGATGAGGCCAACACTTTTTCTCGAAACGTCGGGAACCTATTCCCAAGTGACGCGTCGTCATATACCAGAAGAACGATACCTCGACTACACCGCTCCCAATCTAAAAACTCACGTGTAGACCACACCTTGGTAGATAGGACGCAGCATTCAAGCAGGCCTGTGCGTGACATACTCGTAGACTACAATACTTCAGAGACTGTAATAGTGATTATAAAAGTTAGGGAGAAACCTTCAGTAAGTAATTAGCAGCACAGAATTTTGATGTGGAGGTATTTAATCTAAAGAAGCTAAACTATGTGCAAGTTATCTCAAATAGGTCTGGAGCTTCGGAAAACTTATGTGATAGCGAGGACGTAAATGGAGCTCGAGAAAATATTAGAGAGCATATCAAAATCTCAGTTAAAGAACGTCTAAGTCAGTATAGACTGAAGCAGCATGAACCATAGTTTTGTGAATAATGTTCAAAATTTTTAGATGAAGGAAACAGGATAAATTGGAACGATTAAAAGATCTTGGCAAAATTAATGCAGATAATCTGAACAATATAAGGCTTGAAACTAGTGACAGTAAACATTTCTAGGACACAAAGAGAGCGCATTTGAAAGGCAAAATTAATGAACTTGAAGCATACAGTCAGAACAGGATTATTAGAGATTCCTATAGAGGCATAAATGAATGTAAGAAGGGTTACCAACCCAGAACTAACTTAGTAAAGGTTGAGAAGGTAAGTCACTTACAGATTCCCGAAGTGCTTTGAATAGGTGAAGAATCACTTCCCCCAGTTACTGAAAGCAGTTGGTGTTACTGACGCTAGGCGGACTGAAGTATACTTTGCTGAGCTATTAGTGCCCGAGCCTAGTGTCTTTGTGATTGAGAAGGCTACAGAGTTTGAATAAGATATAATTTTCTACGATACTGATCAAATTCCAACAGAATTGATTCATTCAAGAGGTACGAGCTAGAAAATTATATTTCCATGTACACGGACTTATGAATTCTACTTGGAGTAAGGAATAATTGCTTCAGTATTATTGGATTAAGTTATTGTACCTACGTACACAAATTTCTATAACATTATTATGTGAAAGTTAACTCCATAAGCACAGTAAATAACTGGAAATCATCTCTGTGGATTTCGAAGGAACAGATCTACTATTGATCACATGTTGTGCATTCATCAAGTAACTACATGAAAAAAAAAAATTGTATTATATTGTGGGTGTATACATCAGCTATTTACAGAGTGTAAGAAAGCCTCTACTTTATTTAGGTGCAGTGTTTTGTATAATATTCTCAATGAGTTTCCTATACCCGTGGAGTTAGGATAATAAAAGTGTGCTCAAACTAAACCTGTAGTAAATTCCGCATAAGCACATATTTTATTGATGAATTCAATATTCAGGAAGACCACTGCTTTCCACTTCTGCTTTAGGATATGATATTAGGAAGGTCTAAGTATGATCTTATTTTTACTGAATGGTATAGATCAGACTTTGGTCAATGCTGGTGGTGTTAATTGATTGGGTAGAGAAGATGAAGATCGGTCAAGGTAGCGATATGATAAAGGAAACTCGAAAGTTTACTTTGGCAACTAGTGTAGTGGTTGTTCTAGAAGGAAATATTGAGAGAATTATGTACGTGTTCACGTCTCCTCAGCAGAATGCAGGGAAAATTAAAACACAAAATAAATAAGTCCTTTATAACACGTGGAAATTTCAATTATTTAGAAATGACACTAGCAAGTTAAAGTTTCACGCACGAATAAATTACGAGCGTACTAAATTTAGGGAATACTTGCTACTAGTCTTTCAAAGACTGTCGTCATTCTCTTTACTACCTAAAATTATGAAGCCTAAAATGTGAAGAACATAATTTTGCATTTTGTTTTATGTTAGTATGAAACTTGGTCTCTTACTTTGAAGGCAGTGCATAGGCTGAGAGTTTACGAGAATAGGGTGCTGAGGCAGATATTTGAGCCTAATAAAGGCGAGGTAACAGGGGACAGGAGGAAACTGCACACTGAGGGGCTTCATGATTTTTACTTCTCACCAAATAATTTTAGGTGATCAATAAAAGGAACATGGTATGTGCATGGCATGTGACATATATGAGAAAGAAGAAATATTCATACATGTTTTGGTGGTGAAAACTGATGTCAAGAGGAATCTTGGAAGACTTATGGATAGGCCTACAAGGGAAAGCAATCTTAAAATTCAACTTCAAGAAATAGGATGGAAACACGTGGGCTGGAATCGTCTGACTCACGACACGGACGAATGGAAGACTCTTTAAACATGGAACCATCGAGTTTTATAAAACTTTGGAAGTTCTTGACCAGATGAGGAACAATTAGTGACTCAAGACTGATTCTGCTCCTTTGTAGATTGTTAGTTAAATATCTATTGAATATTGCCAAGCAGACAAATTTAGTTTTGGCACTTACATAAAGCGCATATTTAAATTATATTCTATCACTTCTGTCACCAAAATATTCATCGTAGACAAAATGCAAATATTATTACGACTTATATAACATGAAATACAGCCTTTGTCTGTAACCGACATGTGCGACAGTTAAGTATTTATGTCAATACAGATAAACAAATACATGATAAGACACACTTTGACAAGGTCGTGATACTTTACACATAAGCATGACATTCTAAAACCAGAACACATTAAAAGGAACTGATCATGAAGTGAAAGACGTCGAAACGCTTTATGTCCCACAAAAATACTAATGGCTGGCAGTTGGCCTGTACAGAACAGAAATTTACAAGATGCCACACGGAACGTACTACAACATGAACAAATTCTCACTGCACAATGCATCACTAGATTTGTATCCGCAACAAAAGTGAAACAACAGTATTCATTTACAAAAATAAAACATAGCAAAGGACCGAAGCCTCTTTGTTGAATGCTAATATCTTTGGCCGTATGCTATTAAGAAACGCAAAGCTAACGCTTTCAGAGCGGTGATAATTGAATAATTAATATTTCAGTAACAAAGCAAGAAAAGTAGAGATTTGTAAGTAAACAAACGTATGCGACAAGGAAAATTATACGTTTGTGGAAAGAATGGATATTGGATTAGCTGCAGACTTACATTAGAAAGAAAACCACGTGTGACCATTCCAAGTATACAATTCAACGTTGAGGTAGATGAGCAAGTCATACAAAATTTTAGTTAAAAATCCTAAGTGAAGATACCACGGGAAAGTGGAGGGGGGGGGAGTTATTAAGGGTATAAGTTATAAGGGTATTATGACTGCGTATATATAGAAAGGCAATGTGTTCGTGAGGACGAAATGCATCTGGCTCAGAATAGGATCCAGTAATTGGTCATGTGGAAACGTTAATACAAATACCAATTATATAAGTGAAAATAAATTATTGACTGGCGTAATAATCATTAACCTCTCAAAGAAGTCTGTGGTTCATGTAGGCTAATTTGTGAAGCCAGGCTAAAACCGTTGACCACAAGATTGAAAAGGAGTATATATTTTCTAAATGCACTTTTACGTGTTTCTCTATTTTGTTTGTGCCTGCATTCAAGTACCTACAAATATGCCTATGGTAGCTCATGCACATAAGAACTTTTGTTACAAAGCCTGTCACACTGTGTGGAGTCATAATTTTTCCGTCTAATTTCGCTACAGGCCTTATCGAAAATTTTTAAAGTGTAACTTACTGACCCTAAGTATGTGTGTAAGTCTATATTATGGCATACGTATCAGTTTGTTACAAGCTGTTCTCAAGAAAATCTGTATTATTCAATTTGTGATTGATGTAGGGGATAGACCATAAGTGAACGTCTAAACCTGTAACCCTAACATACAGTATTATATTATCTCGTTTTAGTTATATACAATAATTCTAAGGTGATCACGATTTGATTGCCTTTCCAAAAGATATAGTCGAAACATGCAATATTTCATAAGTTCTGAGCATGCGAAACAGACTCGCAATTTGAGGACAGACAGGAACTGAATGTACAAAACTTCAGAGCAGAAATTTCCCATATGTTTTGCAGATTTCCACGGATAAATTTTACTAATGAAAGAATTCGCACAAAGAGGAGCCCTAATTCATTTTAAAATAATAAATCCGAAAACCGCTTTTGTGTAGCACTAAATAGATACGCTGATATTTTATTCCAGAAGGTACATAACAAATGTTTGGGGTGATGTTTGATTTCCTTTATCAAAATCAAAATAAGCTTAAATGCAGGGAAGATTTTTACATGCATTTTGCAACGTTTAAGCAAAACGTGTTTTACTATTCCTTTAGTTTTTCACTTCTTAAAGAAGGCACTTTCATTGCGAAATTATTTATTTTTCGATAGTGAAGAAGGAGAAATATATTTAAATTGAAAACCTCAATAATTTTACTGACTTTACTTGTAATTGTGCCTTCAATCATTGGCTAATTTACTTCCCTTGATTAATTTCTGGGGCAGTCTGATTGAAGAGTACTCAGGAGTTCAAGTGCGAAAGGCAAAAGTCTGTTCCCTTTGTCACAACATGCATTGGCTTTTAACAACACACCTCTCCTAAAAAAATGCTATGAGACTGAACGTTGAACCTAATATTCCATTATTCCTCCAGATGATTTATTGATTGATTCTTGGATTATTTAACGAAGCTTTTCAATGTTACACGATAAGTGTTTTCGAATGGGAAGATTGACACCTGAATGACCTGAGAATAGGGTAAAGGGGAACTGTCAATATCTACTCGTATTTTTTAGGTGTGACCTAATATGCCAGCATATTTCCTATGGTGTTGAGACGAAGTATGAAAAATATCGATCAGGCTATCTGGCATCATGACCAAAATTCTAATTGCTACTTCATATCTTTACTCTCAATGCTGACGAAATTTGTAATGAGAGGAGCGGAAAAAGTTTGTCAGTAATTTCTAATTCTCTAGAAAAGGGGTCTCGGTTGACTTTCTCGTTGCTATGTCCTACATATCCTCCTTTTTAAGGGTGGGGATTTTTCCTCCTTATCCTTTGAGTTCAAAAGTATTCAGTGTTAAAGTGTGGGAGAAGCTGAGTTAGGAGTTAATTACAACTGACAAGAAAATCGAGAATTTTGGGCTATGTAACGTAGAATGTATGAGCGAACCTTAGTATTCCTTTGTACCCATAAATCAATGAAACAATATTTTCTCCACGGAAATCTCGTGGAAAAGTACAGTTTAGAATGTTGAGACTTGGACGGGTGGGGAAAAACTATGCCTCATACAACAGTGTGAGCGAACTTGAAATGGTTGAGTCTTAAGTCAGTGATGAAATTATAAATCTAGTAGATAGAACAGCAAATATTTATAACATTTGAATTTCTCGTTGCGGTGGCCGCAGAATACTTATTCTATTCTTGGATGAAAGGCTATTTGGTAAGGTAACTAGTCGCCTACTTGTGGATTAAGCCGTTTCCTCCCTCTGCAGGGTACAAGAAAATTTTTACGTTTATTTCACATTATTTATAATTATTATTCTGTGCCATGCTATCCTAAAAGTGCAGACAGCAAGTTACCCCAAAACTAGCTACATACTACACATTCTCACCTCAGAAGACAATAACAATCGGCAAATATTTCCTTCTAACTATTATTTTTTACATTAAGTGGTGTGCAGGTGTACTTGCTGGTATTAGAAGAGAAAGAGCCCTTCTGAAGCACAGAATAAAGTAACCGTCTCTGACAACCATTTAAGATGATGCAATTTCGCTTACGTGCCTACTAAACATGAGTTGCTCTACTTAAAACGCGACTTGAGAAGTCTCTTTAATAGCCGTAAGGGACCCAGCGAATACTTTATTTATTTATTTATTTATTTATTTATTTGGTGTTTTGCGATGTTGCTTTGGTTGTAGGTTATAGAGTCAAATAGATTGAGAAGGATATTACTGGAGCCGATTGCAGCTAGCTTTAAGGTAGTGCATCAGTAAGCTACGTTTCTCGAGGAACTAGCGCAGACCACGATATAACCCAAATTATGATAGGCGGTCTGTGGGCTGAGGATTTAAACTAGAAACAGGAATGATAAAAATTACAGTGTAACATTTTGTGAATAAATGAATGAATGAATGAATACATAAAGGAAAAAATGAAATTCAGAATCTGTGAAAACTTTTACGACTTTCCGCTTGAATTTTAATCTTGCAGCAATTAGCGGTCAAGTAGTTAGCACTGGTGCTTTGTAGTTGCGAGTTTCGAGGTTCAAATCTCTGCCACATTCTGGCTATCTTGACTGGGATTTCTGTAATTTACCTCTGATTCCGCAGAAATTTCCCGGGACAGCGCCATTTATTAGGCCACAACAGCTTTCTTTCACATCTCTTGTAATTCATTTTTCATTAATTATCCTGTAATTTGAGACAATTTGTTAGTCTGAGCTATTCAAACTCTTTTATATTAAGCAGTATTAAATAAATTAAATAGTTTACAGTATGTAGGAAATCCAAAGTATCTACCAGATAATATGAGCTTCCTACTAAACCTCATGAATCCATAGTTTATAATTATCCTCAGTCTCTTACTGGGCTATCACCCTCCGTCCTATACTACAAGTGGAATTTAAAATTATCTCAGTATTCCACTAGCGCTTTCTGACAAACCCTCCTATAATTTTCAGTGTATGCCCTACGTACTTTAATTTTCCTATTACGCCTACATTTCTTTAATTAAAGCAGGCTAATGTAATTCCATAATTAAAAATGTGTCAAAGTCGACCACTTTCGCTTTGTACTATATCTTTTTCAAATTTCTTAAGTTTTTATTTAAATCCCAAGAACGTTTGTTCTGAAGCTTTGGGATTCCCTATTCTATAAATGTTCGTGTTTACAGTGTGCTTATCGAAGCTGTCACTAAATCAGACTCGGGCGTCGAATGGAAGGGTGACTAGTGGACTATGATTTGGGAAGAATACAAAAGGAAGCAGTCGTGGTCTGATTTAAGGCAATCGAATGGCACCTGCCTGGCGCAGCTAGTAACACGTCAAAAATCCTCAGCCAGGATAGCTGGTCCGTGGATCAATACAGGTATTTGAACCTGGGATGTTTCGAATACGAAGAGCAACTGCTAAACAACCAATGGTAATGTCAGGTTAAATGAATGAAATTTGGCCACGACCACATAATACCAAATCCGTACCTATTCGCCTTTCGTCATTATTTCATCTTTTTCTGTTGAATGTCATTAATTGTTCTACTGAAGTGTTGGATTTTCGAATAAATTAAGGTAAGTCATTACCTCATGTCACTACTTTTCAGGCTATAATAACTATCATTGTTCCTGTCACCAAAATGTGTGACGTGAACAGTTCTGTAGCAGCAAGCAAATGAAATGTATAACGTTGGCGCAAAGCTCCCGCTGCTCTGCGGAGAGACTACTTGGAGCAGGCGCACACGTCTGATGAATTATTGCGTCGATGTTAATGGGGAGCGTGAGGCACGAAGACCTGGTTGGTGGGTATGCTTCACTAAAAACTCTTTTCTGATTGGTTATTCTCCTCAGAGGATACCGACGTTTTTTTTTCAGTCTGTATGGAATAAGCATAAAATAATATCCCCGTTTAAAACTGTAGCTCAACACACACCGTGACTGTTTTATATTAGGTATTCGTTGGTGCAAGTGTAACTTACAGCCTGACAAACAGGTATATGTACTTAGTGCTATGTTACCTGTCCACCTAATTAAACTACTTAGGCCTAGGTAACGGATGAATATGGGCCGTCAGGCTGTTAGTCGCCGGCCTTTCACCGCGGAGGCCCGGGTTCGATACCGGGTCAGTCCATGTGGGATTTGTGGTGGACAAAGTGGCACTGAGACAGGTTTTTCTCCTAGTACTTCGGTTTTCCCCTGTCAATTTCATTCCACCGGTGCTCCATTAAAATGGAAAAGCAGAAAAAACCTCATCATCTTCATCACAGGGTTGCACAATAAGCCTTCAAGGCTGCGGTGCGTCCGTAGCATCTGCTACGGGGCCCTGTAATTAAAAAAAATTAAAAAACCGGATTTATATTTTCAGACTGGGTAACCAATAATTACGATATGTATACTTACATGAAAACACAGATTTATTTTGAATAACATGATTTCCAACACATTTTAAAATGCTCAGCTTGAAATAGAATATGGACCTGTAAATTAAACCTGCAAATTTTCATTCTTTCCAGAAAGCAATAACGTAAAGCTGGTTAAGAAATTGTTAAATAAAATGTAAATACGTTTACATGCGTATCCGACAACCAGAGTCTTTTTTCTTTTAAGAAAATAAGAGTGGTTCAGTTAGAAAATAAATTTCAAATCTCTCATGGAATCCAAAAATACATTAACCTGTTCACAGAAGTCCGTCACTTTTGAAGTCCTGTGTTACAAAATCCAAATTGCCAGTGTTTTGCCCGTGATGAAAAATTAGCCCACGTTTGAAGGCCACGCCTTATCGCCATCTGAGACTGCTTATTCTAAAAAATGCTTCATTTCTGCAGACCATCTCTTCCATCCGCGACATGAGGAATATTCATGCCATGTTGAGAATTGACCCACCAGTACACGAAATTGAGTTTTATAAAACTAACGTTTTAACTCACTTAAGTTAAACTAATATTTATTATAAAACCAACAAGAAGGAGATTTTTTACGGAACCTATTTTAGTCAGTTGCACACAGTAATGCAACTCTGAATGTCTTTATTTACTATCTCATAATAATTGAAGAATGTGGTACCTCCAGTTTTAATCTTTTTTCTACTCTTTACAAGTACGAGCAGTTACAGGCAAAAACATGACATAATGTTAAACTGAAGCCTATTTAAATAAGCCGTAGGACCTTGTCCCTCTCTCCCAATAACGTCAGTAATTCATTAGCAAAATTAGTGTTTAGTAAATAAAATTCCTTGATGAAAATGTGATTTCTTTTTTCCTTCCCGGTATTCTGTTTAGAGTACAACGAGCATACACAGGGCCGATTGTAAATTTATAGCCATAATATTTTGTATTTTATTTGTGAACAGGAATTTTAAATGTTCTTTTGGATATAAATTGCAGAAGCCTAGGTTCTGTTAATAGAATTAAAGAGTGTTCATTCAATTTTTACACGCCCATCGTGTAAAGATACACTCTATCTTCCTTTTCATTAATTTATGCATTGGAATACAGCCTAATTTTAATACTCCTCAAGGTTACAGGCTTACCATAACTGACCCTCCAACAAGAATTTTGTAAAATAGGATAAAATATTACAGACGCCTGTAGGGGGTAAAGACCACTTTCGGACATGGTTTTAGAAACATGAAATTCAAAAAACGTTATTCATCAAAACCATGAGGATTGGAGTTTGGAGAGTACGAAGTATGTTATGTTTTATTCACCATTCTGAAAATTCTATTAGCTATGTCAGTTCTTTGAAATATGTAATATTTATTATTGTTTAGGCCTATAGGCCTATAAAAATATGTAATTAAAGTAAAGCATTTAAATTATTTTTACTGTCCTTGTTATTTACTGTTCTCTGTTATTTTTACTGTCCTCTATACGTCCACTTAGCGGATGACAGAAGAGAAAATATAAAGACACTGTCAACCTATTAACATCGATTTCAGTTACACTTGAGGTGTCTGCATATAAAATTTTGCGGACAGTATGGGTCGTACTGACTTGTAGAAGGGGCGTTGCAATCGTGCTAATTCCCCGGGTGATGAGATTTCCCCACGTGGGGTGTCCCTGTGTTCTAGTAAGGACTTTAGTTTTAGTTTTCTTCGAGTAGGTCTTCTCAGAACTTAGCAGCGACCTAGTTTCTGTCTTATTCCAAGAAATGGGTAGTCCTACTATCCTATCACAAGTTCTTATTTGGAATTTTTCCGAATGAGTTTCCCACCTATCCAAGCAACAACGGTAGTCTGGGTTTTCCTCAAGCAATGCTCTATGGTCAAGTTTAGTTTCTCAGCTCACTTTATACTTCTTTTTAAAGTGGATGAATTCAATCATTATTGAAGGGGTTTCTCTTTGATCAAAACGCCTATCCCATTTACAAAATTCTACCACAATTTGTGGTTTTGGAAATACAGAGCGTGAAGGGTGGGTGAACGAAAGGATGAAGGGATAAACGGACGGCTGGACACTGTGAATTCCCCGACAGATGGGTTTCGCAAAATCCAGCACATACTTTAAAATGTACTCGTACTTTCGTGAATTATGCCCTCCTCCACGGAATGTTATATAATGGTAGGCTTATTTACCGAAAATTTAAAATTCATGCAGCATATTCAGTTGGCACAGTGAATGGAATAAAGCGGAGAACATGCTACATGCAAGATTTGTTACCGACTCCCTGACAGCATGGCGACTTTGTGAATGCGAAATTTACGATCAGTCCCATACCTTAAGTCGCCTTGCGATTCATCTACATAGCGGCAAAGAGTTCTTCCTTGTTGACGGAGAATGTGGTGCAACAGAACAAGCTGCGAGATTAGTAAATCTTCCCTGCTTGGCTCTAACTAAGCACATTGAAACGATCAGGTAACAATCATCTGCGTATATTAGGATATTCCTAAATGCTATGTTTAGAGCAGCTAGTCTAAATCTTGGAAGAAGCCTAGAAAACATGGCGATAAGGAACCCGTGGGCTGCCTTTCCTCTGTGATACGTTCGGATCAGGAAATATATTTTTAAGAGTTCTTCTTTTTGATGTTAAAAGGTCAAAATGTTCTAATGATCAGTAATTTTCCCTTATATACAAAAATTCAGTGCCTCCATAACAGAGAACCCAGTCCGTGTTCAATAAAAAAGCTAATCTGATAATTCTGTGTAAGGAAATTGCTTACTCTTTTCAACCATGCTGGAAATATGCGTATAAGTGCAAAGTTAGCATTAGACACATTGTTCTCTTCTTGATTGAATCACTTATGAAATTATTCCGAAAGCACGCCAGCTTTAATTCATATAACATTAGTATATATCTCTAGGAGTTTTATCACCATGTAGAGCTACGAAATCACGGGTTAGAAAGAAGTAACATTTTTCGCAACAATTGGGACTAAGAAAGAGTTACAATACCAAAATTAAAGACGTTCCCGAACCAAATTTCTGTCACCTCAAGTGCGGCTGTCTGGTACGTAGCCGTTCATTTCGTAACTCGACAAAGCATGAGAAATAAATTATCTTCTCCCGTCAACATCATCATCATCATCATCATCATTACGATCATCAAGTATAATTTCCCTCCCCACTCATCTCGGCTTGTTAACAATCCTCATATCGAATATTTGCAGCGCGGTAAGAGGGCGATGGACACTTGAAATGAGATTAACTGAAAAGTTGCCACCCTGCTAGGAATCGTTATGGACAGATGGTTTTTTCTTTCTTTGTAAATTTTAGTTTTTATTCTTCGGATGTTATCATGATTCTGTCAGTCTTTCGTGCAACGACATAAATTGTCTATTTTTATGTTATTCGTTTTAATTTCCTAATATGGAATAGTTCCAGCACAGATCAACAAACTTCCTGCTGTTTTGTAACTCGAAAAATTTCATCAACATAGGGAGAAGCGGCCACTACAGACCCATAATCTGAGTCCGTTGAATCTATACAATACTTCACTGTTTCTGAAATGTTTTACATAATTTCTTTTCTTGCGTTTTACCGACAAAAATGTACGTATTTCTCGTTTTTCCCGTGTGTGCCATATGTTTCGAGGTACACAATTTAGACTAGCTGCTTACTGCATGATTAATTTGGTGATAAGCAGCCATTTAGTACTTCTGTAATAATTTGTTGCATTGGCCCCTGGATGGCGTTCGTGCGAGGCAAGAGGAGTGGCCCCGCCACGAGGAGAACTGACGGACTGGCTTTGCAGAGAGAACGGATTTATTTCTGAGTTATTTAGTTACGCACTATTATCAACTGATATTAAGATGCATCAATTTAGATAATTTTCAACGAATTTTACATGTGCCATTGTGTCACCAGCAGGCCCTACACTAGCGCACCGGTGTTAGTCAATCCTTGCCTATTCGAGTGGCTTTGCCTGGATGATTTTAGACGCCCGTGGGACGAAAAACCTGAAAATGGTACCAGAGAGATATTTCTTAGTAGTGAGTCCATGCCAAGTTTCCAAACCCTAGAAGATTTGGAGAATAGTGCTAATATCGATTCAACCTAAGAAACACACGTGCCGCTCTATTTATATTACTGTGCAGACCTGTATGACAATGTCAATAAATTTATTTGGTTTAAAATTTACTAAGCAGAAGGACACAAGGACGAACAGCTGGACAATGATACTACAAATTCATATTTGTGGAGAAGATAACAATGAAAGTTTTCAGTTATATGACTGATGCAAAAGAACGTGTGAACATGACTAAAAACGTTTATTCACTGTACACGAACTATGAGTTACGAGACAAAAACTCAGTGGTTTCAGGCTTTTGTAAAGCGTTGTAAGAGTTCGTGTTTAAAAGCGCATCAGCTACATCATCTACGCATAAAACAACAGAAGAAGGAAAGAAATGTAAGGTGAAGAATGAAATGCGAAGCGTCGAAAGAGGAGACCAATCACGGTTGCGAAAATGAATTTTTATGCATTAGAAGGAAGAAAGGAAAAGCGCATTAATATTTGATACTCGGCGAGTAATAAAATGGAGAACATATGAAAATAGGAAAACTTCAGCAGAAACAGAAAAGGCAAAGGAAGACCCATTATATATATATTATCATGAATAACTCGGTGGTTGAATGATACTTTTCTATTAAATAATTTAGTGTACTGTATATGTTACATAACGTTTCTGCAAGTGCTCAACTAGCCATATTTCTACCTTTGCCATGAACTGCCCCCTTCTGTTGGCCATTAAAGGAAATGCACCAAAAGTCGCCCATTGTATGATACGGGCAGCATACAAACCCTCAGTTTATGAAGTGGTCTGTTGCGAGTGTAATTAATATATTGTCATGATCACCTACCTACGGTGATACAGTATTTTTGGGATTATCACCAGCTAAATAAAAGCTTTAGGGTGTGTGAAGTATTTGATTTTATTCTTTTAAAAGCCAGAAGACATCTGCTGAGATGGATAGTAGATTTTAATGCTTTCCTCTTAATGCAAATGCACTGTTCTTGTCCAGCCACCTACCTCGTGTTTGAGTTCACGTTTCATTAATTTTGATATTTTCTCTTTCACTAAAACGCAGATAAATTTTCAGACGTAACTAATAAATTTACAAGCTGCAATTCCATCGTTGGTTAGTTTATTCATAGTGCTGTTACTACACCTGCTATTTAATCTCCTCCGAGCAGTGCGTACTTGGTTAACGCAGTTGTAGTCTAAGGTTCAAGCGTCTGCTTTACACGTATTATTCATTTTAATAGCATCTAATGTGGGAGATTCAGCATATTCATGTTTTTAAATTGCCTTTACATTTCATACAATGTGTGCACATTTAATTCCTAAAAATACATATAAAATTGTATTGGATAGAATTGTTTTGCTAAATGTGTTTAATTTCGTCTTGTTTAGCTGATATTATTGAAAGGATAAAGACGTTTAGGGCAAGGAAAAATTTCGGAAGCACGCTTGCGTGTAGGTTATTTCTGTTCACGTTTGTTTGCACTGAGTAACTTTGTGTCTGATCTGAATTGGGGTTTCGGTCATCAGCTTTCCGTAAAATATTCTGAGTTAATTACCTTTAGCTTTTGTTTAAAACTGAGACTAGAGTATTTGGTGAACTACTGTGAAAATTTATGGTAAAAGTAACTGAAGGTCGTAATTGAGTAACTTCGTGGATTAACGCCATGTGGGTAATAACGCGACTTCAATATTTCAAGCTAATTAACGGCTACACCGAAGGATAAAGCGAATTTTACATTCCACAATTTTGTTCCGTGTCAGTGGCTATTACTTTTGTGACCTTTCATGTGCATGACGACAGCGTTGTGCACTTATCGGCCAATAAGTCTTAACGTGTCTCTACAGCTAACTGCATTTCAGAGGCTGAATATCTGTCAACACTTTGGGGTGAGTGTAAAATGATCTCTCTTTTGCCTTTAGTCATACTTTATTCGGTGCCTGTAGATTATGAATTTAATGCTCTGTAGTAATTTACAATAAACTGTTAGTTACATTTATTCTTTAAAGCAAGCATATTGTCTGAAGTGAAAGATCTTGTTTCGGGTAACATCGCCCTTTCAATTTCGGCAAATAATGACAGGCGGAAATTTTAAACAAATGATGGCAATATTTATACCACATATTGCTTGCACACAGAATATGTAAAGTGAAGATGGTTGTTTACAAAGAATCGTGTAAAACAGCCTAAAAATACGTGGCTTAGATGCATGCGTGCTGCTACCCCAAACAACGCTCTCTCCGGTCAGAAAATACTGGAAGCTATCCACACGAAACAAATGTTATCTCAGAAAGATTATTTGCTCCACAATTTATCCCAAATTAGCCAGTAGAACAGAGAACATCCAATCTAGTCCACAGTAATCCACAGAAATATAAGCCGACACTTTTACTCTCCAATCCATCAAAGAAAAGACATCATGAGCACCATCTTCTGAGTCCATTCGTGAAATTCTTCCAACAACCAAAATGACGAGAAATTAAGCAAAGAGTCTTACATCTCTGACTGTGAAAGCTACACTTGGTACTCTCTCTTTGCTTTACATACATGTGTTCAGATCAACTGTTTCGTTTTTTCTAAATGACAAGAATTCCACTTCACAATGTAAAAAATGCCAGGTTAACAGGAGGAAAGAAAGCATATATCGTGATGACTGCGGACAGTAATACCATGCCAGGACCAAGACTGACTGAATTCAATGTACTCAGTGTAAGGTCTGGTACCGTCATAAGTGCGACAAAGGTAGATCCGGAAGTGTGTTTCGGGTATCTTATATAATGAGGGTTTTCTGTACTAAGTGAGAGCGACGTGTAATACTTGCCTTAGGTTTTTAAAAATATTTTATTATCCTACTAGACTTGAACGTCAATTAAATTTTTATTAATTCAAATTTACTTTCTTAAATGTCACTTCCTTAGTATATGATGCCGCCTTCATTTTTGTGTTCAAAACTTAAAACACAGTTCTTGAAACATATTTTGTGTTTAAAATGTATTTCCTCTACTGTATTTAAAAATATGTATTTTATTGAAAATATTCGAAATGTTTAATACTATTTACTAGTACTATTTAGCATTATTTACCTCATTGTCAAGTCATAAAGCTTTTCATAGTAAGTACCTAAAATGTTGGACTTGTGTGTGGACTCATTATTTCCGATAATGCCGCTTTCTAAAAATGCAAGCATAAAATTGAAGGTTAAAAATGTAGAAGATAATCATGAAATAATCAATTTTACCCTGTAGAAGATGCACCATATGAATAGTGAATAGAATGCAATAAGCGAGAAACAAGAGACAGGTTTTCTTGTAGAAAATAGAATCATAGTTGCTAGCAGGCGCCAAAGGAGAGGAAACAAAACAGTACCTTGTGACTGGGTTTTGCTTATTGGAAAGAAAGACGTGAAGGCTTGAGTCGAGAAAATATAATGTTGAACACAAAAAAATTAATGCTGGTTGAAAGTGTGGATAGTTTAAATATGTTTACGGCAATTTAGTTGACGACTAGGGGGTCCTGCAAATTTAAATGGCTTTGGCCGAAGTGGCAAGTTGGAGAAATAAATGAAAACTGGCTTTCAAGAAATTGTTTCGAATGTGCAAATTGTGACGGCATTTATGCAGAGGATGTAACAATCACAGGACGCGACGGAAGAAAATTAGTCCATAAAATCTGACGTAGCAATATGTGGGGTTTGAAAAGTCTTGTTGCCTTTCTGATAATTTCATAATTTTTCCTTACGCGGTCATCGGTTTCCATGATTCGCTGCAAGAGTTCTTCCCGTGTCTGCGATTGTTGCCGGTAGACATGTGCCCCACAACAAGTATTCAAGGGGCGTGAGATCTGATGACCTTGCGGGCCAGGCCAGAGGATCAAAACGAGTAAAAGGTGTGAGGAACTAGTGTTTGCCAGGGTTGGGAGTAGCGCAAAGTGGTTCAAAAGAACTGATACCGTACACTATCGCACAGTATCAGGAAACACTCAAACACTCATAGCAATGTAACGGTTGATAATCCGGCTCGTGTTGGTACAGATTTTGTAATAAATGACTCATATAACAACATCCTGGAGTGCGGCACGCCTTCTGCGGAGCACAACACACAACAACTGGAGAAAGAGTCCACCTTATTGCACACTAATTTGTGTGCGCAGAATACCACTTCCAGTACCTTAGTAAACGGTGGTTAACTGTACATACGACGCGCTTTAACACTAACTTTGTTTTGCACTCTGCTCACACAGCGTAGCCACTTTGTGTGTTTCGTATGATTCTCACAAAAAGTAATATTATTTCTCTGAAAAGCATTAATTGAAGGTTCCTTTCTTCTGTGATATGAGGCTGCGTGACTGGGGAATCAATTCCTAACTTTCTATTGAAACGTCGGGAATGGATCCGTCAGTGGTATAGCGTCCTATCCCAGAAGAACGGCATTCTCAACCACATCGCTGTGGAGAACTCAAAATTGGCAAAATATTAACTAAATTCTTAGCCAAATTTTAGTCTTGAGAAAGAATACTTATATTAGGGTTCGCGTCCACCATTCTGTATTCGTGCTTGTGTGTTCCAAAATTTCAACCTTTGAAGAAGCTAGCCCAGTTTCATGTACCTATTATAAATATTATAGCTCTGTAGGACAACGGAATGTCGTATTTTTTTAAATTCCCTGCAACCAGTAATAACAACTTGGCGAAAGCGCTTACGTCTTAGGCCGTAGAGACTTTGGCGCTGCGCACTTCTCGGTACGAATTATTTTAGCTTTAGTTTTGGTGGTGGTAACTACAGAACCATTGAATATATGCATGCACATTTGCTACGGAAATAGATCGTTAACATTATGTATGACATATTATATGACATATTATGTATGACGTATTGTTTGTAAGTCGTCCGACAAGTTTAAGTTAAACAGAATACGTAATAAGTAAGAAGTGCCTCACAAAAGTAAAATTAAAAATAAGAAGAAAAATACCAGTCAAAATTAGGACAAGTTATCTACGCAATAGGGAAGTAGGCTGTACGTTCTGTTCGGAAATCCTCGTTAAATAAGTTTTAGAATAAAATTTACGCTTTAATTACTTCTCACCATTACTTCTTAAGTGTTATACTGCTGTGATCTGAAGGAGGAGGCGAAGACTGGTAAATTCCTAACAAAGTTATTGACTACCCCTCCCCCTCCTGCCCCATTATAGGTTTAAATTGTCTTTTAGTTTCCCCATGACTTTGTCCTTCAAAGGGTTAAGGAACACATGGTCCATAACCTAAATGCTAGGATTGCAGGTTCGAATACCTTTCGAGGCATAGATATTTGTTAACACTTACCTGTGTTGAACTGTTTGACTAAACTTTGCGACCCCCTAAGGAATGTGAGCCAGACCTATCCTCCCCCACATCACCCACCCTTCCCCCGCTGCCGCTCTCTCACAGCTGAATCCCAAACAGCAGTCCCCTTGTGTTGTCTTGTAATGACACAGGCCTTGCAATGTGTTGATCCTCAGCCAAAGAAGCCTGCCTCGTGTCTGAGGAGATCCTTTGTCTCAGAAGGAATTTGAGTCTTACAATAACATCGTGTTCAATTTGTAAAAGAGGACACGAAGCAAGGAAAGGACAAAAATTACTTCTCAATGGATTTACGCGAGCAACACTGGCACAGTAAATCTTCAAGCGCATACAGGCCTACAACTTTAAGACTAGTTTGTCTGAAAAGTAGCCTAAATGACAGAATACGTGACCTACAGCTACCAAGAAATTACGTTTTCAGATATTATTTAAAAGTAAGTGGCACACAATGAAATAAATACAATTACAAGTGGCTACATCTTCATTCCCACATACGACTTCAGGCTTGGTGCTTAATTAAGCGCAGGGAAAACTTTACAATATTTACCTTTAAAAGTAAATGACGGCTTGGTATATGCTCTTCATTTTCGTTGGGTGTAACTTGTGAATTTACAAGGTGGTGAATTTACAGATATTCCGCAATGACCTAGTAGGCTACATGCCAGCGCAGTCTGTGGTACAGAGCAGCTGACAAATGTTCACGCAGTCAGCAAATTCCCTGACTTTATGAAAGCCGAAAGTTCGTCACCATGTTCAACAAAGACAACCATTAGAATCTCTTCTGAACTTCTTCAATACATTTCGCAACTTCACCCGATTTCTATAATATTTAAGTATTGTCACGTGAAACGATATTTCCGCTTGTTCTCGGAAACATTAGGCATGCGTTATGGATTAATGCCTATTGAATTAAAGTATTTATATCCATTATTCTAGTCTGTTTCCAGTCTTCACTTCAGAATCGTTTTGAATGATCGCAAGTTTAACCATTTCAATCATATGGTTACTATATAAATCACCTGCTTTTCACTGAAAAGCTCTGCATCACACAGTGTATATGTGTGCTTCGTACTGCAATTATTCTTACAATATACGGCGACTGTATTAAACAGTGAGTTTTGTAGTGGAGAAGCTACATGTTTTTTGTGAAGTAGAAACTTAAGTTGATGTATTATTTAGGTAAAATTCGTGCTTCAATGTCTGAAATGAAAGTAAAATTCTATATATTTTTTCCTAACCATTCTCCAGGTAGAGGAAAAGTAATAAAGTATGGAAGGACTCTTTATTGTAAAATATTGTTTATCTCCTTAAGAGAATAACACTAAGTAAACTGTGAGCCTAAGAACGATTAGATTGTACGAAAGAAACCTAAATTTTTAAATTATTTTGTAACGTAACTATGATTCCAAATGAATTAAAATTATAACAATTAACTCGTTTCAAAACCATATCATATGTAGCCTGTCATACAATACACATTCATACAAGATATCGTGTTCAAGATTTTCTGAATAATAGTTAAGTATATAGTCATTCCGCCGATCCCAGTGGCCGTGCGGCCTAAGGCGTGGGTCTGCGGCCGCTCGCTTACTGGGATTGTGGTTTCGAATCCCACCGGGGGCATGGATGTCTGTGTCTTGTGAGTGTTGTGTGTTGTAAGGTAGAGGTCTCTGCGACGAGCTGGTCCCTCGTCCAAAGGAGTCCTACCGAGTGTAGTGTGTCTAAAAAGTGTGATCGTGAAGCCTCGAAAAATGAGGCGGCCTAGGCCCCCCAGGGGCTGTCGAGCCATTGGAAAAAAATATATGTAGTCATTCCTGGAGAGATGCTAACCTTTGCGGAAAATGTATGTGTATTTGTTTTATTACTATAGAGTCTCCACTTTCACTGCACGCTTCTACTTCATATAGGCCTACACATTTGGCCAGTATGTTTTTATACTTTGTATAATCATAATACTACACTGTTTATCATTCCAAATTCTCATTACCTGATAACAACTTATTCCACAGGGCTGGAAAATTTGCTTTTTTCCGCCGCGACTGAATCAGCAATATTAATTAAAACAGTAGGTATTTGCAAGCAAACTTTTTAATTTATAGTTTTATATGCATTATTTTAACCTTGACATATCAATCAAGATATGTTTTCATATACAGTGTAAATAAGGACAAAAGCACATTTTTAGTTACAGTTTATGTTTACATAATTTTAACATATTAAACCTGGCCAACACTGAGTGGATATTTTGACACCGCGCATTCCATTCTCTTATAACTTGCACAGTATCGATATAATTACACGCATGTATATCCTACATACATTACTTCCCACTTATTTGTGACTCCTTTATAACGGTTGCATAGAACCGAAAAAATGTCGGACTTACTAAAATGTAACATATACTATTAGGTATATTTTACCTCATATAGTGTATTATGTTGGTTAAATAGTAAACATTTGAACTTTGTACACGGAATATACAATATTATAAGCTGTATGAAAGTTGAAAGAAATAAAATAGTTATCAGGTATAACTCTAGTGTGTAATATATTTAGATAGGCTGTATAATAAATGTGTCCCGGTGGCCGTGCGGTCTAAGGCGTGGGTTTGCGGCCACTCGACTCCTGGGATTGCGTGTTCAAATGCCGCTGAGGACATGGATGTTCGTCTCTTGTGTTTGTTCTGTGTTGTGCAGGTACTGATTACAAGCTGATTACTCGTTCAGAGAACACCTACCTCAACAATGAGGCAGCCTAGACCCGATTTTGGCTGTTGCGCCACAGAAAAAAATACGTATAAGAAATGTGAAAAAGTAAACGAAACAAATAGCCGATATATTAATTTAAAATGTCTGTGTGGTCTTCCCTCAAAGAGTTTAAGCAATTTTTCACATTCCTACATACAGGTTCTACCTGCAAATAGCTGAAGGCCTATGTGGTATAATATTGATAAGAAAGCAGCAATTAACAGGGAGAATTAAAAGTAGGTTACGTAGGAGTTTGGATCCACGAAAAACTGAAAAAGTGAAAAGAAAATTAGTACAATTAACTAAGACTGAAAATGCATTTCAAGAAAACCGTGCCTGATATTGTTTTTCAGTGGCAGACTGCGAACATATTGGTTGAGGCCTTAGTAATGGATTTAGTACAGACTGCTATTCATATTTGTTATTATAAAACATTTATTGACAAGACTTTATGTGTATTACTTTCACAGCCACATTTGAGATTACTTTATCAGTGGCGGACTGGCAAATGTGTTGCTAGTGACGGTTTGTAAGGGGGTAGGTATATGCTTTACTTGTTCATATTCATATTTTTCCTCAATATTTATTGACAGGATTTCATCATTGTTATTTCCCCATGGCAGATTATTATTTTATAGGTCCGTTTGATATCAGTGGCGAATTATCTGTAAATTTGACTTATTCAGCTTTGTTTAGTTTAGACACCTCGGAACGGAACCTCAAAATCGAGCTATGTTATGAAACCACTTGAACCAGAAGAATTAGAGGAGGTACTGAAGGTTGAGTAATCTGATGAGGCATTATAAGAAATACGTAAACAAACTACGGCCGGGGTAGCGTGGTCGTTATAACTACTTGATAGGGGCTTGACGGTCCGGGATTCGAAACTCGGTGGAGGCCATCCAGACTGGCTCCGAGGTCCACCCAGTCTCCTGTACAATGGGTAATGAGTTACTTCACCGGGGCTAAAGCGGACGGAGATTGGTGTTGATCACCCACAGCCTTCTAGGGCCGAGGCTGAACATGGGTAGAGCTATACACCTACCTCCCCTCCGTGCCTGTTTGACATTCTTTTTTTGTGGAGATAGACCCCGCAGCAGAAGATACGAACACACCGCAGCCTTAAGGATTATTGTGTAACCCTTGTGATGAAGATAAATATGATCAGTTTTTTTTACTTTTCCAAGTAATGGAGCACCGGTGGAATGAAATTGACAGGGAAAAACCGAAGCACTAGGAGAAAAACCTGTCCCAGTGCCACTTTCTCCACCACAAATCCCACATGGAATGACCCGGGATCGAACCCGGGCCTCCGCGGTGGGAGGCCGGCGACTAACCGCCTGAGCCATGGCACGGCCTGTTTAACATACTACGGGGGAGCCTTTACCTATACAAGCAAACTGTAGAAACTTCGTATGCAAATATCGGATCTATCTCAGGTGTATAGATGATGTGACGTTTGCATAAATGCATTTATACAAACGTCACATCTGTAAGTAACTTTCTAATATGCACATTAATAATCAGTTTGTTATAATAACATGCTTAAATGTTACGAATTTCGATCACGTAATTAAAATTGGGAAATCATTTTACAATGTTTATTGTTCAAAGGTACAACATATTATATTTCTAACATTATTCAGCCCTTACGAACTCACATGGTTAATTTCTTTAGAAAAGCCATATTAACGAAGGAAGCTAGTCGGAATATTCGACAATAATGCTATAGGTTACTGAAGGCGCCTGGGAAATAGATACATAATTTTCCTTATAGGCCTGTCAAAAGAAAATTGCACGCACGTCAACTCATCCAATCGGATGATGCCAGTAGCGCTTCACATATATATCAGTACTGCTTTTATACGTAATAACATTTTTATAATAACTTCGGTATTTTTAATATTTACTACATAGTTATACAGTTTTAATACTTTGCTTAGGCCTTATGAAAAAACTTTGTTTTGTACACATTTATAATGTAACTTTCTATGTAAAGGGGGAGATCTCCATTCTATGATATAGAGTTTTCCGTTTTTACTGTTCTTGTTAGTGGCCTGATGTTGGCTCATTTTCGGAGCCCATACTAGTTGCCAAGATAACATATATACAGTAGCTTGTTGTGTGTGATTGACAGCTGGATAAACATACTTTTTGTGATTTGATACACCAAGGGGTGTGTCCTATATTAAGATAATTTGGTTTTCGCCGACAAAACAGTCTAAGTAAACACATTTCCTATTTAACCTCCAGGAAGTTAATAATTGCTAAGAATCGAAAGTGTAATAATACGGAACACTGTTAGAATCATGTTGACAGGGAGAAACCAAAATACTCAAGAGAAAACTCATCCTAGTGCTACATTTTCCACCTAAAATCCCACATGTAATGGCCTGAGATCGAACCTGTTCCCCCCGGTAAGAAACCTGCGACCAACCACGTGTGCCATGGAAAGGCCTAATATTCTGATTGAAATAAATTTTGGACACATAGTATTAGAAGATACTTCTGATGGGCCTAGCTACTTCTGCGCCAAATCGCGGGATTTCCGTCCCCTATTGAATGTCCTCTTCTTGGGATCTCGTAATACCTAGATGCTCGTCTAAGACAAATATCGCCTTTCTCTAAACGTTTTACGGCTTTCTTCGGATTTTCCAAGGGCCATCGCTGTGGAGGTGAAGCATCAATGTTTCTCACGTGTATGTATGACATATTTCACAGGGCTGAATAAATAAAAAACTGGAAACATGTTAATCTAAAGTATACTAAAATACATAAGAACATATATGTGTTATGTCTCACTTCAGATTCATAAGGACAGGTGTTTTGCATGGCGTGGCATCTCTCCCTTGCAAATTTATGCAATTTGTACCACTTTCGAAGGACTGATACCACACTTTTCTCTAAGGCTTATAGACATTCAGTACGGCTGAAACCGTCGTAAAGCTAGTGCTAAGACTGTTAATTGATCCTGAAAAATGCATAGGTACCACAAATGCATTTAACAAACACAGTGACACGCAAAATAAGAACGTCTTCCAAATTCACGAATGCGCACACTTACCCGACTTCATCGGCATTGTTTAATCTCAAATAATCACGAAAGACCACATATGCGTTAACTTGCCTTCTTATAACTAATCCAACAGTGAGATGCGTGATCAACTTCCTTCTAGTATCAAAGTTCGCTATCAGGAAGTGTGACGTCTCTCCCGGAGTGTAAACTCTCGGAAACACTCCAATTAGCAATGTTATAAACCTACACTGTACTGTAAATATGTGTTATAATTCACGCATTTTTATTTACTTCCTAAGGTCTCATTGAAAATGACTTGTTGTGTGACACGTGCATCTCAGTGTCTTAGAGAGTTCCAGGAAGAGGGTACGTTAAAATCTTACGCTTCTTACAAGATACAAGTAGTCGTACGCAGCCTCGAAAATGAACAAAAGATTGTGGAATCTTCGTAAAGTACACAACGGTTATGCTTGTTACGTTATGCACTTTTTACCGTCGATATATTCGGACTTGGCTCCTTAAATGTTAATTTGTTTTGCAATCAATCTGAAGAGGCTTAGGCCTATGTGATTCAGCAGTGGGACTGTTACCGGTGAAGTGGTCAGTATTTCTTTATCCACAATTTGATTTTATTGCCACAAGTAATATTCGCAGTGAATTCGGAGTTGACTTAGAGTTCACTGCACAAAGCACTTAGCGTCGGATAGGAGGGCAGTTATAGGCCTATATGATGGTCCGAAAATAATTGGGATGGAAATATTCGTAAATTATCTCCGTATACAAGCCCAGATGAGCTCAAAGCAACTGAGTAAAACCACTAACAGTAATTAGGATAGACAATTGAAATTTGGACCGCCTACCTTTCTAGTATAAGTCAACCATGGTACCACTTGGACTAACCTGTTCAATTTGCGGGACACGGGGAAGTGCCTAATATCAAATGTTATTTTGTAAGGAAAAATGTTTTATACGTATTATTGCAGAAAGACCACTATTGGTTACAGTGGAATTGATCATGAGAAGCAGATTAATTTTTTTCATAGTTATATGTGGTAATTTTGTCACGTTCCGAGTTGTATATAATGCTTACTTCGTCGTACATTTAATCAAAAGGGTTGCGGTTGGATTATTATAGGAGGAAATAGTCGTGGGCTACTTTAGGACAAAGTTTGAATATTCACTGGGAGTCACTATGGAAAATCAAACCCCTAATTAAAGCTGGCCCCCAAACTAGTTCTTATTCCAGACACAAAAGCCTCATCACTTGAGCTAATCTTCACGTTTGAAACACGCATTCTGAAATTGCTTCATGCTCGTTTGCTTCATTTAGTAATGTTTCTTTATGTTCTAGTGTGTGTAGGAAACCAGTGTAAAGTTCCTGCGTGTTTTCAGTTTCTCACAGCGGTGTTGTTGTGGAATCGTGCATTCTATCAGTAGGTGAATTGTTATCAACATTTCGAAGGATCATAAGGCCTTGACCTTCAGGTTCAAGCAGTGCAGAATGAATGAAAGACTTCTTGACCCTGAAGATGAAGGCATTACAATCCTTCGAAATGTCGTCAACTTTTTACAAGTTGACACGGCGTAACTTGCCAGAAGAGTTGTGTCTTCTCTAAAATTCTACTTGGTACAGCCTGTTATAAATACGTCTCGTTTTATTATAATTGCATTACTATATTATCGTGTCATAAGCGTGTCACTAGTCTATAATATAGACAAAATTCACCGATCATATTCTATGTAACATTCTCAGGTGCTTGCCCTACTGAATGCTGTGGTCACAGCTGTGTTTTGTTTTCTGATGACGTCTTATTTTTCCAGCCTACGCCAAAAATAACAAATCTTTACACCCGACGTTTGCGAGATACATACTTCATCAGATGTTTGACTGCCATACTTTCCTCTGTTGTCCCCCTTATAACGGAAGGCCCTTTTGCTTTCCCTTCTCCAGTTGCATTACCTTATCAAGTGACTTCGACACCAATAGACTCTTCTCACCAATGCAATCAGTTAGAACGTTATAAAATGAAACATGATGTAATTTTTAGTATTGACGTTTACATCTACCATGATTTATCATAATTTTGATAATTGTGTAAAGATTAAGACCTACGTCTTTAAAAATAACTAGCTTTTTACAGAACTTCCTTTGTGCTGAGGCCTGACGTGGCCCTATTGTGTCAGATGGGGATGACAGGTGCCTGTGGAACTTTGCTGGCCGAGAGGAACCAAAATACTCCTATGAAAACCTCTCGTAATATTACATTTTCATCACATAGCCCACACATGTGAGCTGCCCTGGAAATCAACCTGTGGTCTACCTATAATAATCCACTCCCACTAATTAACTATCTAACAAACTAAATAATTAGTCTAACTATCTTCATTGTGCAGGTTCTTCCATGAAAAGGCCAAACATATATTATTCAGTGGCCTGGTCAAGAATTCCTTGCTTTATGGGTGCTTAGGGAAGTCTGCCGTTGAACTGTTTCCTGAACCAGTTGGCTCTAATCCATACCCTTAGACCTACGTTACCTTTCTGTAAGACCATTTTCATATCCCGCCTGGCCCCTCCTCTTTCCCCTATGCCTGTTTCTTTAGGATTTTCCGACGAAACATATTTCATCACAAACAAATTATTTATGTTATGGATGAAAGAAGCGACAGGCAAATGAAAGCAGATAATTCATGAAAAGACCAATAGGCCTAATAAAATAAGAATGAAATAATTCTGCTGGATTTTGCTGTTATTGATACTGCTGTTATCAGGATCTATAAGGAGCTTTGTTATGACAACAGTGCTCCAAATTCTACTCAAGAAGTTAAATATTGGGTTCACCACTACGTTGCTGTGTGAAAAAACGTGTGGACCGTGTGACAGGTGCTCATAAAACAAACTTACATGTTGTTTGTATGACGACGCTCTTTCCTGGTTTCGTTTCTTCTAGTTTTGCAGCTTATGTTACCCGTATTCGATTTTATTATCGGTACGCCTATGGCTAGAATTTAATTTCGATGACACAACTTGGCATGTCCTTTTGCATGCGCAGTGCAAAATTTCGACACAGTCTGCCAATTAGTCAGCGTTAATCAGGCTTAGCTCTTGGTATTTGGAATTTTGTTTGTAAAATTTAAGAATTTCAGAAAGCAGTTGTGGAGTAAACGTAAGGAAAACTGTTTTTACTTATTTAAGCATCGTGCCACAAGGTACGGGTGATTAAACACAGATCTTCACGCATTTTAAACTCAACATTACATTCACATCAGTGGTATCTTCACGCCCAGTCGCCTTCACCCGGGCTATGAAGAAGATTAGATTATTCTGCTCCTACTGGATTTTGAAACCTTAACCCCTGGTTGTCCAGCTGGTAGCCTAGTCACTTTACTGACTGAAGCATCGATTTAATTGCATTTTATAAGAATTTAAAAATGAAACGCCAGTAAAGGAAACGCCAAGTTTTATATAAACAAGCCAGACATTTAGTTTTCAGGCTCGTTGGCGAAGTTGCGACAAGCGAATACTGGCTTCGTCACGCCTCTCTCCCTTTTTACCTGTCTGTTCGTCTCTCCCTCCATCTGTCCGCATGGAACAATTCGGTTCCAAGTGGACGGATTTAAGTGAAATTATTTGTATATTTGGATTTTACTAAAGTGTGTGGCAAGACAGATCAAGTTTATTTACAACCGAGGAAAAATAACAGTCATTTTATAAGAAGACCTATTTAAGTTTATAATAATATCTCGCTGAATCCTGCTTGTAATACAAAATTTTCGAATAGAATTCATAAAGAAAGTCAGCACACGCATATCAACCTACATACATTTTTTCAAAAAATCCTTCCATTTACGAAATAATAAAAAAAAATCAGTCAAGGACATACATGCCGTAGATGATGTAACATAATACGGCGCGAAAAAGGTGCGACTTGTATGCCGGGTAATTAAGACAAAAATGTAAATCGAATTACAGTATTTAATATTTAATGCTTTCGAATGATCAAAATTTTGAGTTTAATTTATGATAAATTTTGAATGACGGATAGACCTTAATTAAGGCTAAATTACAGTCACTATATTTAAAGATAATAGCTTTATACTTATTATAAATACATAGTAATAAAACGCCCAGTATTTTAGATTGGAATTTTGTTATGGTGTGACGTAATAATAAAGGATTTACACGTGATATAGTGACGTCATTTGCCTACGCATTTATCAGTTTTTTCTTGCCATTTACACGATGCATAATCAAGGCAAATGAAAACGCAAGTCATAATATTTAGCATTTATTGTTGGTATGTAGGTATATGATATTTTTTATGTAGGTAGGCTATAAATGTATTTATAAATTTTGTATGAAATATTGTTAGTCAGTCAAAGATTGCAATATTTCGACGGGTTGAAACTTTAAGGTTACACGTGTATGTGTCCGATCATTTTAATAAAAAGTTCACCAAAGTAGATGTATAATTAATGAGTTCTTCCAGGAAATATAATAACAGACCCTAATAATAGCAATAACATTTTGTAGTAGCTATAAACAACAATAAGTGTGACTCCATTGGATTAGATGACATGATCATCTGAAAAGGCTCCAGGATGCAAGAATCCGAACACCCCTCACAGTGTTACATTGTACGCGTATTTCCTATTATTTTGCCCTCTTGTAATCAAACAATATTCACGGGCACAATTCTTTTCCAAATGTACTTATAATTTCTGTCTTTTATACAAATAGATAAAGTAAACTATGTCACTCTAAGAAGCAGAGCCCTTGTCAGAAGTTAAGGCATTATTAGTCAGTTTCTGAAGAAATTCTTCGCCTTTTGTGGAAACCGAATATTCATTAACGTTTTCACAAAGTCCTCCAATTTCTGGGCACTGTGCAGCATTTTGTAACATACTGGCCCTTAACGGCAAGGAGTTTCTGAAGTTTCTCTTATTCCGAAAATTATAAGACCACAAACATCTAAAATTCACTACTCTTTATTCAGTATTTTTGCAGCTGCCTTCTATTCCTGGAGGCCGTCTCGTTAATTCATAACTTGAAAACGCACCATGCTGTGGCGAGTTTTGAAACAATTATAAATTACATTTTTAAATAGAATAGTTGTTAAGATTTTGTTGTGATAAGCCTAATTATATGCTATATAACTTGTTTACCACCACACGCTATTTTTTCGTCGTACAGGAGTACTATTGACAAATTAAAAGTATTTATCCTTTAAGATTTGCTGATATCAATACGTTTATATATTTTTTATATTGCTCTCACCGTGCATTTTCACTTAGTATTCAGTAACCAACAAATGCACACACTCAAACTATTTTATAGTTTTATTAGTATCACCGAATTTGGGGATACTAATAAAACTACAAAATAGTTTGAGTGTGTGCATTTGTTGGTTACTGAATACGTTTATATATGTTGAAGGAAAGTGTAGCTCAGACTCCCTAATTTTGTGACACTCTGTTCTCACTCGGACTGTCGAATACCAAATAATGATGAGGACTGTGGGGAAAGAGAAATAGAAATGTCCATCCGCAAGAAGTTTCAAATACATATCCAATGTTTATTTTAACTTCGCGGGATTTCATTCCTGAAACGTGCGAAATCCCCCTTCTCTATTCTTTTTTACTTTTAGTTCTATTATATTCTTGCCCTTCCTGTTTGAACTGAGCAGAATGTCCATCAATTCCGTCCTTGGCTACCGTGTTGGATCTCTTTGTCCAGAATGCACCACAACAGCACACCACTGTTAAAGATAACATACACTCACGACAAATAGAGAATACATTGTCCGAGAGACTTTTCCCTTTTTTATTTTTATCCACCCGTTCTTCACTCTTATTTCTTTCAATCTCCTCTCCATCTTTAGAAAAGTAAATAGAACTTAGAAGCGAAAAGAAACAAAGTAAAAAGAGAAGTAGAAACTGTGGCAAAAAATAAGTACAATTCTTCTCTTATTAGTAAATTCCCATTCAACTGAGCAGTGAATATTTTGTTCTTCTGTAAATAAAAGAATCCCAGTATCCAATAACAATATGCGCCCAAGGAGCGCTAAGCTGATGCCCATTGTTCCGGGAAATAAAAGCATTGCTGATATTCACTTTACTGAACACAGCACTTTATTACGTATATTCATTGTTCCTACTTCCAAATCGCTTTCAAAATTTTCACTGTGTGAAGCAGCAAGTCTTTTTATGCTTTGTGCATGTTTAAATAAATATATGTAATCGCATTATGGGAGAAAAGAAAGCTTGCTCTATGTTAGTCACATATAGGTATCTCTTAAAGGTAAATTAATAATAATAGCTGTGTTCTTTTGAACCACATTAAGAGAACGTGGAGGATAATTTTCAGTAGAATTATGCCTTTGTAATTTTTGATAACGATTCATTCACATCCACGTTTAGCATTCAATTGCATCTACTACAGATGGAGTGCAAATTATAAAATTTCATTTATGTGAATTTTATTTCATGCTGAGAATCCTCACAATTTTCTTCTTCGAAGACGGTTAAGAAAATGTGAACCGTGAAAGATGCTCCTTCTGTAGCTTTTAATTGGCCTAGGCTTTCAGCATTACATTATAGCCTTCA
This sequence comes from Reticulitermes speratus, assembly GCA_021186555.1. NCBI lineage: Eukaryota > Metazoa > Arthropoda > Insecta > Blattodea > Rhinotermitidae > Reticulitermes > Reticulitermes speratus. Next base: position 14,251,403 of record JAJKFL010000005.1, on the reverse strand, counting down.
ACTTTCTTTGTACATGGTGCTTATATTCATCTGCACAAGCAAGAAAAGGCTGAAAAAACTCCACCAAATATTAGTTGGTTTATAAAATCTAGAGGAGGAAATAGTCTTTGCGTGTAGTACGCACGGAATGATCGACAATTCTTACAAATTTCATTCGGTAAAACCTGACTTCTGGGAAGACCTAGATATAAATGGGATAGATATTGACATGGATCGTAAAGAACAGGGTTTTGGAGTGTAGACTGAAATTGCCACCTCAGGACACGGAGCAGTAGGGCTCTCACAAACACGGTAATGGACCTCTGGTTTTCTAGATTAGGGACTATTAGCTTCTCAAGAAGCACTGGGTTCCATGACATCTGGTAAACTATAATATATGAAAGAGTTTTGTTTATGGATAATAACTTTATATTCTTTATATAGGTATGTGTGCTTGCATTCAGATTTCCTTTTTAGTTTATAAAACCGTTAGGACCCCTTCTATAAAGGAAGTAGGGTAAATTATCAGTGACAAAATATGGAAGAATGTGAAATAATTTTACAGACCATCTTTTATGGTGCTATACCATTTTCCCAGAAATTGCCCGGAGAAATCACTGAAACCATGAAAAATATTCGTTGAGAATTGTCGGCCTCCGCGCCGAGAACAAAACACGTGGCCTGTAGCACACAGTAGGAATTCTATCCTACTGTAATGTTCGGTGACAAATCGAACATGTATGAGCTGTTATTTCCATGTAGTCCACGCCTCTCTTGATGTCAAGACATCCATTTTACGAGCCGGCATGTGTGATAAGGATCCGGACACAGAGAGCTGTCTGAGGTTGCCTCAGGTTGCTGTCTGTGTGTTCTGCGGGCCTCACCTTGCCCCCAAAGAATTCGGCAAACATAGCACTGCTGCAGTAATTCTACACTGAAAGTAAACCCTGTTCCACTGTACTACTATAACACAGAAAGCTACCTCGGCCACCAACAACCCACACAAGACAAGGGACGGAGAAGAGAGAAACGTGCCTCCTTCTTTCTACAGTCTGGTCTGGAAATTCCTGTACTGAAGTCTTGAAATGTCTATAGTGTCTCTGAATAGAAACGTAATTATATCTTGAAGATGTTATGCTTGGCGAAGTTACGTTAAAAATGCTTCTACTTACGTATATTCATGCCAATAACCTTAGAACCTTTTAAGCAATCTGCGTGATAATTCTAATAGCGGCATACCATTACCAAAGTCCCGGCCATCACTTTTAAAAGCCGCCTCTTTCTGAATCGGTATTGGTAATTTCATACACTTTACTTCTCAATCACAGTAAAGCACTACACTGAGAATAATCTCTCTTACTTTGATGTAAATAGCGATATTATTCTTAGAAAGTTACTATTTCCCGAGACACTTATTCTGGAATTCTTTACAGCAAGGAGACAACAACTTTCGAGATGAGGCTGATTCTGAGCACACTCATTCTTTATCAAATTACAGAAATTGCTGTTAGTTAGTGCCTGTAGCCTAACAACAGCCTGCTATCCAGAACACAATCAAGGAAGAAGGGCAGACTCTCAGACGTTCACAGCTCCTTAATGTGATCCCGAAGTGTACTTTTCTCCATTTAGAACCGTAAGTATGAACAATTAATCTACATCATCTTAATTTCGTGTTACTAGGTTATAATCTGGTTCAGTGTTTTGATTCACCACTCTTTTATTGCTGCAATAGCCACTAATTTAAGTTCTTTAATTTTGTGAAGAGAATAGGACTATTGTCACTTATCTGAAGTCAGTTCAATAATTCAGTATCCTCAGTAGGCTGAAGTACTATTGATGATATGATTTGTGGGATCTACAAAGCTAGTTATTTTATTTCAATTGTGGAATTGTAGAGTATGAAGAGTTTTGATGGCCAGTAAATCGGAGGCTTAATTAATTTTAATCCTCACTCTTTCTATCTACATTTAAAGTACTTGCGACTTGAAAAATTCTGGTTTAAAATTTGCATTCAATTGGTCGACCAAGACAAGTTGAGAGCTTTTTACCGAGATTTTGATTTTGAAGGACATGTCACCAAAGACACAACATCATTATATAATCTTAAAATGACACAACGTATACGAATTTTAATAAAAATCTTTAATTTGTGCCCAAATTAAATGACTGTCCGTTTACTGCTAACCATTTCTTTTCCACCTAGAATGGAGAATAAGGAGCATTCAAGTGTCAAGAAAATACCTGTGTGACATTTTGCTAGCCGCCACTGACGCTGGATACTACCTAATATAGACCACAATATCTTTCCCGTTTTTCGAAATTCGCTAATAAAGTAACCTTTCCATTTGACACATAATTTTTTCAGCTGAAGTATTTTCCTTAAATAGGCAAAGAAACAAATAGACGTACAGGTTTTATACCAAACCTCAGTACTGAGTTCCGAATATCAAAACTTGCGGTACTACAGTTACTACTTTTGCTCCTTTTTAGGTAGGTTTTTTTTTAATCTTGACCAAGAGACCGAATATTCCAGCTGATTTGTTTTGTGACTTTTCTCTGTGAATCCAGAAATTGTCCGAAAATTTATCTAAATAGGCCACGATAATTTTTTTACTTTCCAAATTTTTAATCTTAGTCATTCCTTTATTTGTCATTTAATGTTATAAATCTGTGTTTATTAATTATTAGTCTATGTTTTATTTAACGCCACTGTCAATAGCTCAAATTATACCATAGAGTCAAATAACAGGATAGATAGTGAAGAATGAAGTGGAAAGGATGTGGGGGAGCGTGGCCGTTTTCTGATTTTTTGTATTATTCTGGCATGTTTCTGAACGGACTGGGGAAAGCCACTCAAATCTCAGTTATGATATTCGGTAGGCCGTTTGAGTTTTAAGCTACGCACATTCCGATTATAAATTTCTGTTATGGTATTCGGTGCGCTGTTTGACTTTGAAACTGGGCACATACCGATTAAAAGCCGAAATCTTTACCGGCAAAACTAATTTGCTCGATTTACTTGTAACTTATAGCTTATTACAGGTGACACAGAATGCTCTTGCTACTACGAGTACATCTCTCTTACAGGCGTAGCAGTTTCAAGATACAAATTATTTATCTGTGTGAGCCTCGGATAATATGCCTATTTTATGTCCAATATTAATATAATTTGGAAAGGGAATGTTATTGAAATATAATACCTAAACGCGAAGGAGTTTTGCTAATACATACATAGGTATAATATTCACAGACGAAAGTTCTCTAGAGATTCTTCGCCTTCCATAAATTATGACCTAAGCATTCTAATAAAATATTGTGTTTGCTAGGACTGGGACGTATTATAAATAATATACTTAGCTTATAGGAGCCGGAGCATTAATTTGTATGTTGTGTCGTGAGATTGATTGAACACAGCATAAATGTACACCTATAAATTTTATACATTAGTCTAATTCGAATGTGTAGACGTATGTACAGGTAAAGTTGCTAATGTACCTAAGCTTTACAACCTGAAGGTCGTAGAGGTGAGCCTCTACACCGATACACGTTGGATATATAACCGCATATCTTCTGCGCACGTTATGGCGAAGAGGAATAGCCATGCTTCTGCCGGGAATCGAACTCTGTTCGTCGATCCTATACTTGTCATTCTTAAGCATGTAAATAGAAAAATAACTATGACATTACAAATGTATACACATAAAATTTCTAATAAATTTTCTGTATTATATAGCACGCCTACTTAATTTTATATTCTCAGTGAATGGTTTAGTGAGACATTTAAATGTTATATTAAAGACGGTGAATGTTAAGTGGTCAAGAAGGGGTTTTGTTTATTTGACGAAGCTATTCAGACTTTCACTTGCAGAAGTGGAGGGTATGCAAGAACATCAACAAAATTCTACGCACAGTACCTACTAACATGATTGAGTGAAGTTCATTCTTATGCGAACACTGCATGAAGTGCGAGAAGTGACACATAATGGAGTTGTCTGCCATTTTTATGTGATTTCTTATAAATTTGGCATTGCAGGTCTGCAAAAAAATTTTTCAGGCAAGTCCTTTGTCCACAATCGACCCTACATACTAACAATGAGTTCAATCACATTTTTGGAAAGGCTTATTATGTAAAAGTTGGTGCAGGATGTAAGATAAGACCTATTTTGAGATTTAATTATAGGTGTTATTTAAATTTTTTAGATATAAAGAATCGACGGTTTTTAGGCCGGAATACCAAGAGCTTTCTAAAATGAACACTAAATAACAAAGTAAAAGATATTTTGGGCCTTTAAGTTTAATGTAATCGATACTGAGAAAAATCTCATACATTCCTATAGTGTGTAACGCCTTGATTTTCTTAATTTTCAATAATCTAATTGACGACACTATGCAATGAATTATCTACGTTGTTGAATACATTTGTTAATGATAAATCTGCAGGCCAATGATTGCTCATATCTTCCCATTTCTCTTTCTTTCTAGGTCAATAATGTAAAGTTCATAAACACATCAATATCACATTGAAGCAGGCCAAATGGTCGGTTATAGCGGTAACATTTGTAACTGAGCGATTACATTCTGAGAATGATAAAACATAACCTTAAATGTTGTTACCATTTATGAAATAAGCAGCAGAAGGACGCTGTCTCATTAATGACTATCATATTTTAATTTATAACTTCACGTACTGAATCATACCATAAATTAATTAAAGGTTGTTCAGAATGTACGACTTGAGAAAGACTTTCGGTTAATTGTTGCTTTCAATTGGCTTTTATGAAAGTGTACAGACTAGTCAATCTATTTTACAAACAACATGATAGGCAGTGCACACATAATGTAAAATTGTGGCGCATTCGCCTAATTTTTTTGCCACGGAAAGAAAATAATGAGTTAATTTGCATTGTTGAACTACGTATGACTCTGTCAAAAATATGAATATTCAAAACGATGCCATGGAAACACAATGAGTCTTCCTTTTAGTATTGCTGAGGGATTTTATTTCGCTGTCAACAATATAAACGTACTTAAGTACTGTTAAATGTTTAAGTACTTAAGTACTGATTTAAAGTGCTAAAACCTTTGTCCACTTTTCACAAATTTTAGATTTTCTCGATATTTTAACAAAAGTATCTAATATTAAATTTTATTAAAACCCGTCCAGCGGGAACCGAGGTGATACATGTAGACAGAAACATAGACAGACGGACAGACATGATGAACCTAAAAGGCGCTTTTCGCGACTATGCGCACGCTTTAACAGCAATGTATTTATGAACACGAACATTATTTATACAAGCAACGATACTAAAATTAGTGTATACGGTATTAAAATGCCTTATGGACAGGCCTCGTCTGTCAGATAAAGATGTTGATTTCCCTGGTTCCAGTGTCATTATATTAATGTTGATTACTCCAGCCCTCACTTAAAAATTTTGTGTAGGCCTTCAAGATTTCATTCTTGCATTTCAGTGTTTCGTTTCTTGTTTCCATTTAAACAGTAGGATTATGTGTATATCTGCAACAGTATTATTACGTCCCCTGTTGAGGATAAATTGCATTGTAAAATTGTTGTCTTGTTATAATATTTGGACAATGTCTGACTAAATTTTATGTAGAGTAGTTCATTATAAAATGTTACTGACAGAAAGGTATTTACATCTATAAGTAAGGGCTGAGAATTTACGGCCCTCTGTAATATATATATATACACACACACGTACAATGCAAGTTACCTGGGGCTTACAAAGACATTGTAATCTTTATTTATGTCCAGGTCTGTGAGGCCAATAAAACAGATGAGGCAGAACTACAGCTGAAACATATAAGCCTACATGATTTGAGCTACCCAATGCATACCTACGACTAAGTTCCTCTCAGCATATATTGATTTCAAATCAACGAAATAAATTTCTTGAAACCTGATATTCCACTAAAATTTATGTAAAAATTCAGTTGTTTACATCAAAGGAAACACGCAGCGCCTTCATTAAGAGGACCATTTCTTTAATTCTGTAAAAGAAATTAGTCGTTTGTTTTTGTGAGTGACAATCATGTGACGCACACAAATAAATTGTCTGGACAAAGTGCTGTCTTTCTGAAAGTTAAAACACAGAGTAGCCTCAACAAAGAGCAATGTTAAAGGTAATGCTCTCCCCTTACATGCCAAGCAGGCATTGAGGGGAGGTAGAAAAATTGAATTTATTATTATTATTATTATTATTATTATTATTATTATTATTATTAATGTTGTTGTTTATTTCCTTTATTGCTGTTGTCAAGTTCTTTAATATGTGAAGGAAATGGAGATGTACTGAGTTATTATTAGCTTCCTTAAAGGGGTAATCCTTAATAAAAATATTTTTTAACTTACACAGGTCGTTGGCCTACGCTATTAATGTAAAGCTAAGGTTGGGTCTTTTATACAATAGTTATTATTTTGTACATATTTTTTAGTCTTAGCCTTTCTGTAGGCCTGCTTATTTTCTTTCTTGTTTACGCTAATTCTCTATTTAGTACTCGTGCTGTAGAACCAGCAGTTTAAGGAAAGTATTGAATTTAATTATTGTTGCCACAACAGCAGCAGCAGCAGCAACAACAACAAGAGAAAAAAATAATACATTTTATATTTATTAAGGCGCTTACTCAACAGATGGCAAGCAGATGTAGAGTTCGCACGAGTAAAAAATAAGCACCAAGAAAAACTCAACAAATTTAACCAGCTAGTCTACGTAGCCCAACAATATGGTTCAGATGAAACGAATTTGTAGTTTGATAAGAATGCCAATATATCATGCTAATTATATTAACGTATTTGGGGGAAAACATAGATACCATACATAAATATTATACTGACTAGGCTACGAGCTGGACGATCAGGAGTTCGAATCCCTGCAGAGGAAAGAGATTCTTCTCTTATCCGAAATTTCCGGACAGGTTCTGGGAAACACTCATTCTCCTATTTAATGGGCATCGGAAGATTTTTCTCCAGGGAAAAATGGCAAGTGGGTAAACCTAAGATAGCTAATAACATTCTGAAAACGTAACAAATTCATGTATTTGGAAACGACACTAAAAAATCAAAAGTACATGCGTGATGAAATTAAGGGTAGATGAAATTTAGGTAATGTCTGCTGCCATTCCATCTAAGATCCTTTGTCTTCCCTTTTTCTAAAAATGGTACGTGAAAGTTAAACTACACAGATGTATAATTCTGCCAGTTATTTTACGGGGAAGTGAAACTTGTACTCTCACGTTATTGAAAAAAACGTGGTCCGAGGCTGTCTGAAAATAGGGTGCTGAGAAAGGTATTTGTGCATAGGATGGAGAAAGTGACAGTAGGTTGAAGAAAATTAAACAATGATGATCTCCATGAATTTTACTTCTTGCGAATGTTACTAGGGTGGCGAAGTCAAGGAAGACAAGATGCACAGGATATGTGGCACACGTGAATAGATGAGAATTTAATACAGGATTCTGTTCGTTCGAACTGAAAGAAAGGGAGTGTTTTTAAACATGGACACAGAGATTTCAATATTAAAATAGATTCTAAAGGAATATGTTGAGAGGGCTTGGAAGAGATTTATCTGAATCAGGATAGGATCAGGCGGCGGTCCGTTGTAAATACTGTAATGAACCTTAAGGCTTGATAAATTTCAGGGAATTTCTTGACTAGCTGAGGTACTATTATTGTCTCGATAATATGTGCTATATAAATGTAGCTGCATAACTAGTTAATTGTTTGGTTATTTCGTTATAAGAAAATTGACTGATTTAATTAACAACAGGATTACATCCAGCAGAAAGGCAGTTGCTGCAGCAAACATCAAACACAAAACAGTGCTGTATGTTTAAAGCAGGCACACGGATACGACTCTATCAAGAAATGAAGAACAGACTTTAGTTTCATTACAAACGTTCGTTTGAAACGTGCATCCAATTAGTGCGGCCTATTGTGTTATGGCTGAATATTTAAGTATTTTAATGTATCTGCATAATGATCGGCCTGCTGAACAGAATGAGACATCCAACTGCGTGAAGAAACTATGAAAGCATAGGTATATGGCCCTATATATATATATATATATATATATATATATATATATATATATAAGTGCTTGTTTTTGCTTATGAGAGTCAGTAGCACTTAACAGGTGCTGAGTGCCCTGCAACAGAAGAATTTGTTTAGTTTTTTATATAACCAAGTAATGTAGAACACCAATAGGATCAACAGTGGAAATGATGAAACTGCTTTAACTGAAACTTTAATGAATGTGAAAGTAGTGATGATGATGATGATAATGATGGTAATAATAATAATAATTTAATTTTATGAAGCCTAAGTCCTGCCCTTACTACTCATTCAGTACCGCGGGGAGAGGCTTTAAGAATGTGTGAACATTTACCTCAGCACCTTCATAACCTTTATGCAGCATGGTGCTTGGACACAGGAACAGTATTGCAGTCACTGTTTTAGAGGGGTTGTTGGTCTTGGCGTCAAGCAATAAGCAACCCGAATCTCGCCTATCGGTTTTGGAAGGAGTGTCCGAACGAAGGTAACGACAACCCAGGCGTGTCGGCTGTGGAATGCCAGTTTGGTATAGGATTACAGGGACGATATCAAAGCTAGCTTTGGAATCCAGAACACGAGAATGACGCGCCGTCACAAAACATAAGAAAACCGCAAATCTTACCCACAGCCAGACCTCTGTTTGTAGTTTGTGGAAGGCATTCCATTATGGGGCTCTCGTAAGAGAAACATGTAAGAACTTTCGGGGTTTTTAATAAACTGCTCTTGATCTGGTAAAGGACCACAATAAGCAGACTTATGTATGTTATAATCTAACACTGTAATAACATATTCGTAGGAGATATCAGGTTCCTCCAATATTTCAGAAGAAGAAATTTTTATGATTACATTTCTATTCCTTGACACGGTGCTCTATCCAAAATACAAATCACAAAGTAGTTGTCATAATTACAACAAAATGTTACATATAACTGTTATTATGCTTGTAAATACGACCAACATTTATGACCTGTAGGACTAAGTCTAGGGACTGTATATTTACAGCTCTACTGTAAAGTTAGAAAATTCATGTTATTTAACAAGTTGGAAAATAAAGACTAAACTTACTTCATTATCCGAAATTATCTCGAATTAGGCTTAAAATGTGTCACAACCTTCAAAATATATTAGGATAGGCAAAACGTAGTGATACTACCCTAGCAAACTAATAGGTAACTTTATCATGACCAAAAGAGTCCATACTAAGTTTAGCTCTTTATGGGACAAAGTGTGGACGTGATTTAAAATATGGGACTGTTACTGATTAGATTTAGTACTTTAATAGGGCTGTAAGAAACGTAGTCATTTCACTAAGAAGGCATAATGAAAACAAATTATGTAACTGAATATTTCATTCAATAAATTCTACAAATGTCCGAAACGAATCAGCTAACTTTTTACTACTTTTTGGAATTCAAGTGTCATTACTTCAGCTATAAACTTAATTATACAAGTTACAATACCTAACAATATTAATAGATCTACTAATTTCTCAACAACACAAATCGTGCTTTTCTTCTGATTAGGCCTTTACTAGGATAATCACTGACGAATTGTCACAAATATGGCCTACTGTGTCACGTTTGCATCTTTACGTAAAATAGAAGAGAATGATCCGTTTTGATATTTTAGAATATTACAGATTTAATGATCTAGAAATTATTTTATTCGATGAGGAAAATGAAAACCTTATACGAAAGTTCACGCTTAGGTCCTGGCCTGCAGGCCTATATAACTAACTAACTGTATGGAGCGGAGTCCTTCTTGCGAAGCAAATAGTTCCTCAACTAGCTAAGAAATTCCCTGCATTTTTTGGATACAGAAAGTTTAATACCGTGGTCACAAGCACTCACAATTTATCCCTATCCTGAACCCTATAGGACTACAGGACTAGGATCTGCAAGAAACGTGTAGGCCGTTGTAGCCTATGTCTAAATGCATGACATTTGTAATTTATTAATTATGGCGACAGAATATCAGATGACTGATTTTATGCATTAAAATGACTAATACTGCTCTGTTCTTATATAGTCCCGAATAAATGAGTATGCATATGGAAAGCCAGTGTGAAACTTAGAAAATAACGGAAACGATAATGATCATAGTCTTAAATAAAAGTAATTAAATTTCTAAATTCGTCATACACAAATTTCAATATGTTATAGAATTATGACCAACATACTGACAATAAATAATTACCTTAGGCTATATTTACAGAAGATAAAAGAAGGTGCCTATACCGAAATATGTTACTTAGTGAAATGACGCGTTTTCTAATTTGTAAGAATGGTAGTTGCTGAATTCTGAAGTCAAAATAAATTACGTGACTTCTAGTAACTTGGGCCTGTAGCCATCAGAAAGAATCTTGTTCTATGTCGCATGCAGAGTAACAGACTTCATTTTGGTATGATTTCACACAAGTGTTTTAACATCACAACGTGAACATAGTTTTGCTTTTATTAGCCTAGACCACTAACCTTATAATAACGTTTCTTAAATTTTTATGCTCCCCGAATAAGCACAAAGTAGTCCTAACCATTATCAGTCAAGCACTGTAAAACCATCAAACACAAGTTATTTTTGTACGTTTGTCCTTCAGATGAAAGGCAACACATCCAATATATTTTTGTGTAATGCATACACCAAATAAGTTGCGTCTGGTGTCCCGTGTTATATTTTAAATATGAATAACTTCAAAGATAAGGCCTCAGAGCTGAAGATAAACTTACCCAGTTTCATGGCATACCTTATTTCGTTAAAAAACATTCCAAATTCGCTAAGGAACTGTATATATATATATATTCTACGAATCGATTTAACAGTTCTCCATAGAGGGCTTCTGGACGAAGCTCCTTTTAAAATAGTAGTCCCTATTCTTTTTGGGCCCTGTGTTTCCCTACATTTATATTTGTAATCAAGCAAATTGCTTACTTAGGGCTTACCTATTGCAATTTTCGTGACATAATACTTTTATCAAGTACGAACACGAAGAAGGACGAGGATCTGTATAAAATGCACTGTCGATTCATGCATAGATAAGTGTTCCATAGAAATGAATTAGATACTCAAATAATAGTAGACATACGATTATTCTTAAAGAAATAAGGTAAGGCTTGAGGTTGTAAGGTGGGTTCATCTGGTCCAGTATAGTGTAGAGTTGCGGGCTCTTATTAATATTATAATGAACGTTCACGCTCCATGAAGTTCCTGGAATTTACGTTTATCACAACTTCTACGAGCCTGTCAAAGCGGGTTTTGCTCCGTGAAATTTTTAAGCCCAAATTACTGATAGGTTGTCCAAAAATGTAGTTTATATTTAAGTTTTGTTCGTAGTTTTTCCCATTTTAATGAAGTCAGGAAGTTTGTACCATCGTCAGCCTTTATTACTTACTTGTGAAGAAGTTATATTCTGTTTTAAGGAATGGAAATCCTCGGATAAACCTCACGGGCCAAAGCCGATACGGTTCCCGGCAGACGTAAACAATAGGCTATATGGAGTGACAACTGGAACTGGAGCGACTGTGGGGTTAAACTCCCCTTTCTTGAAGTATAGTGTTTGGCATGGAAAAAGGTTCAAGCTTACTACATTATAGGCGTTGGTCTATATGTAGAAAAGAAATACGCTTAATTATTTGTAATGAAGGGACTAAAATAAATTATACATTATGTCAGTAGCATAGGTGCCTACTTTGTGTCTTGATCTATGTAATGCAATCTATACTTTGCTAAAATATTTTTGAATTAACTTTCTCCTCCCGAAATAATTTCTTAGACACTGCCATACTTAACCATAGATCAGATATGCAAATCCGTATGCTACCTGCCGTATCCTGCACCTGTCTACCCATTCTGTCAGCAGAACATTGTGATATTACAGACACTAAGCTCAAAAACGAAGTAGGCTACGTAAAATCACACGCACAATATTTAATGTCAATTTTACGCAGCGTTTTTTTATGGAGAACGATGTCTCGAAGGAGTTTAAAACAACATCAATTTCAATCACTTTTACTTGCGATTCATTGATCTCAAAAGATATTCGATGGATCTGTCCCCCATGCAAATATTGCCAGGGTTCGTCTCGTAATGCGACTATAAAGCACCACCCCTCTTGTTGACTTAGCGGCAAGAAGCAATATTATTATCCTGTGCTCATCCGATTACCGCTGAGCAAGAAATGAGAAATTAACTTAGGTACGCCTAGGGAATGAACAGACGCTGATATGATTAAGTTCTTTTCTGTCAAGCAGCATGCGGTGGAATATTGGGGTTTTTTATAACATAGAAATAACAATATTTGTAGAGCCCAATTTAAAATCTTATGTGCATTGACGTTATATTTATAAATTATTTCTGATAAACATGCGAATCACAGTTATTAACGTACTACCGTTATCACAAAACTTTGTTTTCTAAATAGTTTGCTACACGATAATAGAAAATATTTAGTAATTCAGCCTTGTGCAGCGATATTCATAGGCCTATATATCACATGGAGTAAAGTTAACAATTTAGGCCCTATATTCCCCGCAGTAATATTCATTTGGTTCTCACAATAAGAAACGACAATTTTTTAGACGTCCATTACCCGAATGTACTGCCTTACATACGTTTTGTGTTTTCTGAAGGGTAGAAATTAAACTTTATACATTATTAACTTTAATTTCGCCTTTTTAAAGATAAAATAGAGTAGGTTGGCTTACGGTGACAAACGAAAGAACAGTATAAGCCGCAGAATGTAGGTCCTACATGATGGTGACAAAAGAAGGAAATACTGAAGTACGTGAAAAATAAGCTGCAAACCCATAGAAAAAGGAAAAAACACATGTATAAACTGAATTGGTTAAGGTAGGTGGTTGATTAATCCATAATGTGAATTACAGTCTTCCAGACGAATTGTAAGAAAGAGTCATGGAGACTTTGAAAGATGATTTAACATCGGTACTGGAATTAGGACAAATAAGTTAGACATTATCTGTGGGTTACGTTATATTTTGTTGTAACGTGTGGCCACAGAGGTCTGTATTTTATGGTCTTGGTTTGAAAGTTACACATTTCGAGTTTGTGGCGTGACCATTAGCTGTGAGGATGATAAGCTAGCTAAGTGTTTTCCTTGAGAAACCTGTACTGCATCCGGTCACAAATGCTCAACCTACACTATACATCTTTTACCTGTCATTGCCACTTTCTATAGCACGATCACAGTCCGAGTTGGTGATGGCCTGCAGACCGTGGATGGTTTCCCTTATGATGCAGCACAGTCTTGTGCAAATTAGCTTAGGCCTACATCATTGTAGGCATCATGATGGCAGAATTCTTCTATAGCCGACTGTCTGTGGGTGACTGTCACTTTAGTATTTGTATTTTCGGGCATTACCTTATATTAAACTTTAGCTTTTGAAACACTGGTTTTATTCTACTCTATTCTATACTCTATTCCATACTTTAGAATTCAGAACTCTGCATTTTTTCCATGAAATCTATTTATGTGTTTCCCATGATTCGTAGAATTAACAGAAATTTCCCGAAGAGCATTAACTGAGTGTATGTATTTTAGAGGGTGTGTTTATATTCTACCGTGAGGTAAGAGTTTAATTTTTTATGTATTATTAAAGTGAATTTCTTGCATCAAAGTTTTAAGAAAGGATGTGCAATGACTTCTTCTGCATACAACATTAATACTAAGGCGGATAACGAAATTATACCCGATAGAAGACGAAAGGGGATCCCTTAAGCATATTTCAACAGAATAGACTGTCATTCATTTCGGAGGTCACAAGAGTCTTGAGGTTTTCACGACGGTGTTGTTCAGGACTCCTTTCTCCTGGAATATAACGCCGCATCATTGGGTAATCGGATCCTGACTTCTCGAAGGAATATAATGCTTTTATCTTTAATGGCCTTTTCGGACCTTTAGACCCTTGAATGTATTATTTTCCTTCGAAATGTCGGGAACCGATTACCCAGTGACGCTACGACATATCCCAGAAGAATGGAACCCTTCAGAGGCCTTACTGAACAAATGAATAGTGCAACGTATTTTCGTTCTTTGTATACATAATTAATACAACACTGACACTAATTACGTTTTTTTGAAAAAGAAACATATTTTCCTACTGGTCTCATTTCAGGCTATTTAAACACCCACGCTTTTTTATACCTTGATAAGGGCTGTTGTAAATTGATCGCTGTCCTTATCTACTTGCAAAGTTCATATACCGTATATAGAACTGCCTGTAGCTTTATCGATTTCATCATCTACGTGTAAGTTCGTGCATACAAACAGCCTGTAGTTTAATCACCTTCATTACCTCCGTGTAAGGACCATAAAACGAAAAATGAGGCCCTCTCTGTAGGTTCCTCTTCCAAGCGTACAGACGAAACTAAGTCTACAGACTAAGCAATATTACATGTCTAAATTAGTCTGTTTGAAATGGATACGATTCTTCAAGTCATTAACAATAATTTGGCATTTCTATCACGCGATTCTTACAAGCTCAGAACCCTTGGTAGGCATCTGTAGGCCTACTGCATAAGAATCAGTATCATGTTCGTAAAAAAACCCTATTATGCCTAATAATGAAGCTTACTTTGTAACAGGAAATGTAAGACTTCATTCACTGCATTAACGCCATTAAAATTAATTTCGACAACAAAGAGGGTTATTCTCGAATAAATGATTCTCTGTATATAAGCCTATGCGTAATTGCCCACTGTTGCTTCACTACATCTGTGTCTCATAATTCAATTCTGGCATAAAACAGTGGCCTACATGTCATGTCCTTTTAGGTGTAGTTGAACTAACGAACCTTGTCTAGATTCAGCCCTCCTATTATCATTTATGTCGTTGGGTATTTGCTAGTGAATGGACAGACTGGTCTAGAACGTATCTTCTGTTCGCCACAGCGTACAGACCGGGTCTGCAGCCTAACACCTCTCCTATCCAATTGGTACGAGGTGCACTAACCCTCGAGATAGAGCGCTCGAAACCTAAGAGTGACCATTTACTTCCACCTGATGCCAAGCTTAAAAATACATTAATCATTTTACCGCCACTTACTCTGAAAGCTATGTACTCATGTGGTAACCCTAATCTCTAAGCAGACGGGAATTTTACCTTCTGGTTCTAATGCAGCCCGCGTTAAGACTATTTAACGCTTTAAAATCCACTACTAAGTAAACGTCCCGCCAGATTTAATATTAAGAACTCTGCATTTAGGCCATTTGTATATTTCGTGCGATAGGAAAAACAGCGATTGTTTATGTACGCCATAAAATAAGCTATAAAGCGATTGGTCTTTGTAGCGGAAACACACTGCGTTCATTGTAAGGTGAGACTTGTATCCGTGTATGTAATGTAATGTAGTATTTGCTCTCAAAGGCGTAATAAATTTTGACATTTTCTAATATTTCAAACAAATAAATCCATTGTGCGCAGTGCCTACTGCCTGCTGGGTCGTACTTCTCGCTTGTCCGTTACAGTTTTATTAGCTTAATTTTAAATTCAACAAGTCTTACTCGTACTGATCCTAGGAAATGCCGGGTCCAAAGAGGAACATTTAACACAGACCTTCTGGTACAGATTAGTAAAGAAAACAATACCTGAGTGACAACTATAGTTCTTAATATATTTCACGTATTTTTAACGGAAATAAACTCTTTTCAATGCAATTTGCTTTTACAAAGGCCAATTTCAAAGACAACTGAATGTTCTGTCAGCAGGCCTACATTTCATTTCCGATGACAATACGACTATGTAAGATAAATGGCGCAAGTAGAAACTTTGTAGCATGCTACTGCCAGATAGCAAATGAAGTACGTAATTTTTATTTAAAATTTAAGCGACCAATTGTTTTTGTTAACTTATTTTTTGTGCATGAAACAGTAGACTATTATTAACGGCACTTCTTATCTAATTGTAGAGCCTAGTTCTGAATTTTCGTGGCATTTATCTAGTACCGTCGTGGAACTCTTTTCCTTGAAAATTGTTAGTTGTCTGGATGGAGAATAGATTAAATGAATCAGAGGTTAAATGACTCTTCCCCCCACTCTCTCTCACTTCATTTTTATGTAGGTCCGTGAAGCTTATAAAAGGCGTCCTTTTTGTTAGGCTTAGTTACCTTTATTTACGCTTGCAGACACAGATGTAGGCCTAAAATTCCATTTTTTTCTGGCCAGACAATCTTCAAAGAGATTTGATGATTATGAACATAGACGTAATCATGAAGTGTGTGATTTTACAGTCACTGCTACATCTATGCGCTCATCACTCCACCTTCGATTTTATAGTGGCACGTCACATTTTCAATTGCGTTTATTTTAAACAACACAATCAAAGGACTCTTTTTATTTTGTGTCGTTGCCTGTTCTACAACACAACAGTGAGGTGCAGTGCCGTTGGGTTAGAGGAAACACTGGTAAGCCTTATTCACTTGTCTTCACCCAGAAGAGCACTCGACAGCCGACATCACGGTAATGCCATTGTGTGTGATGAGGTGACATTAGTGGCCATACTTACTTGCGAATCTCGGGTCGTTGGCTGTGGCACCGTACCAACCGGAGTTGCGCATGTCGCCATAGTGCGTAGAGATGTCGGAGCCGTTGCAGTATTGCGCGGGAAACTGATGGTGCGAGAGCTGCCCCACGTGCATGTAGGGGTTGGCTGCCATCACGGCGGTGGCTGCACCTCCACTGGGACTGGGTGCCGCTGGAACGTTGCTGATAATAGTGCCACCCCCACCGGTACTGCTGCCGGCACTGCTACCGCCGGTACTGCTGCGATACGGAGACGGTGGTGCCCCGGATCCGGAAAGTTCTAGTTTTCGGTACGATTCCTCTATCGGACTGAGGATATCTGTGACGGAAAAGGGCGTGGTGTGCGGCTGGTGCTGATGATGCTGTTTGGGGCTCAGGGACATCGCCAGATCAGCACCATTAAGTTCCGGAAGCAGGCCATGGAGGTCCGCCGCCGCTGAGCGGGCCAGGGCTGCTGCCGCAGCGACTTCCTGTTCCTGCTGGCTCAGGTTGGCCAGCAGCGAGAAGCCCGCAGGGACAGGAACCGACACGGAGGATGACGAGACCACTGGGAGAGCCAGGGTGCAGGAGGTTGCCCCCGCAGACATGCGCTGGCAACACTCTCGACTTGCCTCTTGTTACCCTGACTACAGTGCTTCTTCTTCCTCTCGCGGCTGTGGAAACTCTTCAAGTGGAGCGCTCTTCTCCCCAGGGATGGAATTATGGGTAATAAATCAGCTGTAGACACTGAAGGGAGGAGTCAGCCGCACCTGGCCAATCAGACGGCGGGATCTACCCACTGGTGCTTGTGATGGAAAGCCACGCCTCCCTTTCCCTGCACTGGTTCTCGCTGGACCCGAACCCACACCTCAGCCCGCCTTAACTAGAGCAGGTAGCGCGTCCATTACGCACTCTTGCTGGCTTCGTTTTTGTTTGTCAGAGGCAATAAAGGAATGAAGAACGGATGGTTTTCAAGAAGTCAGTTGTGATCCTGACATTCTTACGATTGTTTTATTAGGTCTTCTGGGCATAATGTCGATCTCCTTACAACGCACTACTTTCTTCATTTGAACTTCTGTGGGGGGAACAGGAATAAGACGATAATAGGCCTGCATAGCGAACTAGGAATCCTAGCAGATTCTCGATGTTATGTCCCATACAGACGGCAGGAACACTGCAACATTCATGTTGTGAGACGAACAACAAGCAGGAGAGGCAAGCAACGAAACAATAAGCAACAAATCTTGAAACTAATGTGAAACCTTGTGAATACTGTATCTTGTAAGTCTTTTAAGTCGTCGGTGTATTTCAGCCTCATGAAATAAGCATATTAATTAATTAATAATTAATTAACTTTACATGATTCTACGTATATTGTGTTAGAACACGGAAAGAAAGCCTAAATAATAAATGCAGATTTAGGAAATTCTTTCATATATTTATTTAATACGAAATGAAGAACGCAGTGGCCAAGGGACTAGGCTTTGGCATGTGGCTTATTGCCCACTACCGCTCGAACATTAGTATCGTGGGTTCGAATCCCACTTGGTATTACGGAAAGGGAAGAATCTGGGCAGCAATGGCCTGTAACACCATACAGCAGGCAGGCTATGATGAAATTGGGACTTACTGGAAGCGGACTCTTATTGTAGGACTTCCGACATAGGTTCACCTACTCTGCGCTGAAGTGACAAAATACATCTAAAACTAAAATCAGACGTGATTAACTCACCAGAAAGATAAGACAGCGAATAACCTGCACTAGTGACTTTTATTTAAGGCTTTCAAAACTTGGTATAAAAAGTTCTGTAAAAGAAGAAATTTTCTAAAACCCACACGTTCTTTTATACTGTCGAATCTCCATGCAAAAAGGACGGCGATGATTTACATAATCCAAATACTTTTACATGTAGAATATCCTGTGCAAAAAGGCTCTCACTTAACCTAAAAAGCGCCATTAATATGGTTCTTTCGGAGTTTTAAAAGATGCAGTTTCACTAAACCCTCTCTTGTATCGCTAGCTTCTGTTATCAGTGAAAAAATATATGCCTTCTTAACGTCAGAAATTTGCTACATTAAATTAACTAGGAAACATTCCTCTACAAGGCGTCAATGAGGTTTGTAGCGAGCCTGCTTTTTACACGTGGAGTTTCAAGTCTAAGCCTTCAATCTGTGAAGAGGCTGTGGCACTAGCCACGGCCCCTGCATACAAAGTTTCCGTCATGAATCATCGCAAACCTGACTTCTCTGACACTTTAGGTACAATACTTTGGATATTAAAAGCTCGTTTTGTGGGGGGGGGGTTATTTGTTTTGACAAAGAATTGTGCCCGATTTTTCCTTCATTATCAACGCTGTTCAAACAACACAGGTCAGTATTTTGTTTTTGGTATTTCCATTGTCAGGATAGATGTGTTGTATTTCGCACGTTAAATCTGCTTCTTTCTTTAAGCGTAAAACAATGAATGGGATAAAGCTAGGTCTTACGTCTGATATCAGTTGGGGTCCCGCAGATTTAGTAAGACCCTAGCTTCTGTAGACCCTATACTTAAATCAGGAAATAGAGTCAGTCTCTGAAAATTCTTAGGCCTACAACTTGCCTGGATAGAAAAGAAATATAACGAATCTGATTGGAAGGTGTGGATGGTGAGTCGGGGATGATTTGGAAAATGCGGTTTTTTATTTTAAAACAGGCCAACTACCCAAGCAGTCGCTTGCAGAGACCAAGGGAAACTGCTAATGATAGACCTACCATGGCATCAGTGCTGACACGTGTTCTACATATAGGCCTATGATCAACTGATTTCACGTAAAAATTAATTTTGTAATTATTGAAAAATTAACAATACTTTAAACTTGATTGAAAACGTACGTGAATTATTACAATAATGATCACTTTCCGGTACAGTTCTGATCATTAGTATCTGTCACAAATAAAGTGTTTTCACTTTCGCCCCAACTCATATTTCGTGGTACCAGATAGGTAGGGGCTACTTTTCTGGTAACAAATCCAGTCACTTTTTTTCGTAGACTCAATACTATAATACTTTAAGAAATGAAAACCCCACTTTCTTTTTATATTTAATATTGTTTTCACCGTGCATCTCGTATATATCAAAGATCAAGAACCAACTAGATGCACAATCACATTAAAAACTTTAATAGTAGTATTACATTAAACCCGACATGTTTCGGTCAGGTGTGTATTACATATGGACATAGCATTTTAATGTAGTGTACCCCTGAAGATGGTCAGGTACCTGACCGAAACATGTCGGGTTTAATGTAATACTACTATTAAAGTTTTTAATAGTGATTGTGCATCTAGTTGGTTCTTGATTTTTGATACCCACTTTCTTTATTTGCTGCTAATTTTTTTCTGACACAGAATCTCTCCCTAGTCTTGTGTGTATGTGCTTACTGAAGTGACTATTTGTGTGTGTGTGTGTCCGTTTGTAAAAGTTATTCTTTACTTCGGATTTCCTCTACATCTTCTTTCAAAGTAAGGTGACTCGACTATAGCGTTTTTCTTTTCCTTCTTCATCTTGTCTTTAGTGCTGGTAAGCTTTCCTTCACATTTGGCCTATCGCTACTGAGATATTTCTTGTTGTTGAATTTTTTGCCATGTCTGAACTTGACTATAACTATGACAGATCTGAAATTTTTTCAGGTTCAAGATTTTGAGTGAAACTTTACACCACTTAGTACAACTTGACCAAATTGCCAAGCAAGAATCAGATGCTAAAGTTACATAAATTACTGACAAAATGATGCTGAGCGCCTTGTAATACAATTTTAGTGACTGTTTATTTCATATTTTATTATCATTTTAATATAAAATTGATGGTCGTGACGGTGGTGGTGGTGATGATGATGATGATGATGATAACGACGACGACGATGGTGATGATTATGATGGTGATAGTTTCGGATTTGTAGTTCTGGCAATGTCAGTGCTTTCAATATCTTAAGTGTTTAGTACTTATTTCCTATTTCCTATTTATTAGGTTTAAGGGACCTTTTCTTATGGCGCAACAGCCCCTAGTGGGCCAGGTCCTCCTCATTTCCGAGGCTTCACGATCACACAAAACACAACACTCACAAGAGATAGACATCCATTGTCCCGGCGGGATTCGAACCCGCAATCCCAGCAAGCGAGCGATCGCAGACAAACGCCGTAGGCCGCGCGGCCACCGGGATCGGCGCAGGGACGTTTATAGGCTCCTGAAACTTGGTTTAGTGACTAAGTATCTGATGTCTACTAATAATTATTCCTCAATCATAACTAAATTTGACAGTACTGTACTTCATCAAGCTAAGTGTCATTAGCTTCACGCTACTTCCTATATGCTAGCCATAATATTGAATGGCTCAGGCGAAAGGATAGGACCTTCTCAATACTCAGATGTGAAACACAAAATGTCCGGATGAGAAGTACTCAAAAAGGAAAATTAATGTCAAGAAAAATGTTCCTTACACGCACGTCCGGTTTGCAACATTAAAAAGAAACTCTCTCAAAGTTTTGTCCATACCCCATTCACGCGCCCAATTGATGTCCTTGCGCAGCCTCAGGCAGTCTCAAAAGCACACAGGGCAAGGTTGCGAGTGTGTGTGTCCTGCTGGGTTGATGTCTGTGACAGCTGTTCGGCGTCGTTTCAGAATTAGATGTGGACGTGAACTTCCAGCACGCAAAAACATCCGGTTTTGCGACAACAAACTGAGGACTCCAGGGAGCCTGTTACGTGAAAGAGCTCCTCGAAAACCACTGACATCCGAAGAAGACGTGAAACGCATCAGAAAAGCCTTCAGGCGGTGTCCGTGTAAATCAATTCGTGTCGCATGCAATCAGCTACAAATTCCACTTTCGACTCTATATGGTGTTCTGCACAAACACCTCCAAGAACTTTACGAGATTCAACCGCTTTAAGAGTTGAAACCCAATGACGCTCTAGCTACGGCAACACACAATATGCTTTAAAACACGTGGACAGAAGTCGAATATCTTCATGATGTTATCATACCACCAGCAGTGCCGCACTGAAGTCTCCTAAGATAGTAGTAGTAGTCTGAAAAAACATGTAAAATTTTCCTTTGTAAATTAAAGGTAAAATTCACCCTAGAACAGGCCACGAAGTCCCAGAGGAGGAGTAGAGGTATAGCTCTACTCTTTCTTTAACCTCGGCGCTAGAAGGGGATGGGTGGTCAACGCCATGCCCCGGCCGCTTTACCCCAGGGAATGACCCGGTACCCATTGTACAGGAGGCTGGATAGGCCCCAGGGCCGGTCTAAACGGGTGCTGAAAATCTCGCCCCCACCGGCATTCGATCCCTGGACCGCCCAGCTTGTAGCAAGTCGCTATACCGACTACGCTATCCCGGCCCACAAAATTTTCCTTTGTAATGGTGCAATCCGGACGTCTGTGTAATGAAAACATTTCGAGAAAAAATTTTTCTTTTTCCATATCTCACATCCGGACACTGCATTTTTGTTCTAATTTGATCAAATTCAAAATCATATCAATTTTCTACCTTGATAGTTAGGCCCTATTGATAAAACATTGTAAAATGTAAGTTGTATTAATATTGTAAATGGATATCTTAGTCTTTAAAAAGGCAACGTTCATTCCATGAGACGACTGTGCAGGCATAAAAGGAAAGTAGACGTAAAGCTCCACCCATTCATAACCTCGGAGCTAGAAGGAGGTGGTGTGGTCATCATCACGCTCCGGCAGCTTTATCCCCGGGAATGACCCGGTACCCATTTTACAGGAGGCTGTGGGGGCCTTGGGGCCATTTTGGACGGCACGGAAAATCTCCCTCTCACCGGGATTCTTTCGCTGGACCGTCCAGCCCGAAGCGAGTCACTATACTGACTACGCCATCCCGGCCGCCGGTAATCTAACCTGCCCAAAATACTAGAAAATGCACAATGGTTCATTGAGGTTAGACAAATCCGGTCGGATGTCCCCGCATGTGCAACCGCTTGCCATTGTTACTCTGTGCATTATGTAACTGTATGCCAGTTATTAGTGCCGAGATGGATTTTGTAAAATATTTTTCTTTCGATAGAAATTTACTGTAATGATCGAAAATGTATCTGAGGTAGAACAGAGGCAAAACCAATTATTAATACCAAAGCCTTTCAAGATATGGTAGTACAGTAGTCCCTCTGTTATCCACACCCCCGTAATCTGATCTCCAGGTAATCCGGACAGTTTTGAGCCAACTATGACCCTCTCTTTTCCCCCTGTGATCCGGACAATGACCAGATCACAGGGGGAAAAGAGATAATCCGTACTCCGTGACTGGTGGCCTGGGTAAAGCGGGAAAAGCCAGCTACTCTGTAACTTCTCAACATAAAAGACGTGATCTCTCGAATGTCGTAGCCGTCTTCCTCTTATGTCGCTATTATAGTGAAATGATAGCGACAAAATCCTCATTATTATTATTATTATTATTATTATTATTATTATTATATACCGTGAACTGCAATATTTAGGGTCTAAGAAGTTATATTTTAGCTTTGAGTGATGATTGTTTTGTATGTTACACCTATACCACGGAGTTTCCCTTTCGGTGATCCGGATTCCGGGGTTATCCAGATCACACCTCCCCATAGAGCCCGGAGGACCAGCCAGATAATGATGTCGGAAAAAAATGTACGGCCCTAATCTAACACCAATAACCTCAGTCAGCAAATTAATAATAGACAGTTTTATAAGAAGGCAAATTGCTAAAGCACGGTAGGCACCATCCAACAAGAAAAAATTCGCTGCTCTGAAACACAAACCTCTATGCTGATGAAAATAACACAATTAATTAAACAAGCCATCAGCATAACAACACCACAGACAGACAAGTAACTACTACCAAACTCACGAAGCGGCAACAATTCGTAACACCTTAGAATGATAGGAACTGCATGTATAGGTAAAATGTACCAACTTGTCCTACCATTTCATGTCGTTACAAAATTTCGCCAGCCAAGCCATGGTCACATGATCGGCCGGGGCATCTTAGCTCCTCATTTGGGTAAAGTTAATGAAAGATGGGTAAAGATGCCTCACTGGAGCTTTAACTGATTTGTTTTTAGTTTATTCAAAGATCAAATTGTTCTGTAGTTTTATGTAACGTGTTAACCAACAAGTATAGAATTTCCTACCACCTCTTGGCATTTTCAAAAGTATAAATTGTAAGGCAGAATTTGTAGATGGAAATCCAGCAGTATATAGAATGATTATATTTACACTAGTCAACAAGAATTTGTTTATGTTAATTTTTTCACGACTTCTGAATAAAATGTGCCTGCTGAACACATATCTGACATTGGTTTTCCTTTAGTGTCGATATTTCAAGAGATATTTTGCATTTTAGGTTTTTAAGAAAACCGCCACCATCAAAAGCTTGCTCTTCTTAGTGTTCCAGCTGCTATATGTCACATGACTACAGGCTTGTCTTCTTCCTTCAAGATCGACAGACTTCGATATATGGATTTCAGGCTCCATCATCGATATTTTCACACAAAGGAGCTTGATTGTGTACTGAATGTTAGCTGCAGTCGCGTGATTTCAGTACTTCTTCAGCGTTTTTCATTTTAAAGTAAGAATGTCAAAGGGAAGAGGTTGTAAACTTACAGTCGATTATTTTTGTTATGTTTGTGGTTTCTATATGAGCCCAAAGCAGGTGAAACATAACATTGTGCCTGGGACGAAGTTCTGCACAGTGTACAAAGCATACTTCGGAGTCCTGTCGGAGACCTGGATACATTTTGGGCTCCCCATGTGTGTTGTGGTAGCTGCCGATCTGCCTTAGAAGGATGGCTGCGTGCGACTAGAAAGTGTATGCCATTTGCTATACATTGAATTTGGAGAGAGCCTACAAGCCACCATATTGATTGTTACTTTTGATTGGTAATGCATGATCAATGTAAATATGTCACGTGCAGTGTTGACTTTACAGAAAAATGAATGTTATGTTCGCAATCAGCATCACAGAATTAAGTAATAAACACAAAAATATTGGATAAACAAAAAGTCAGTCAAATTTTGTAGCCTAGTGTTATGAATAAATAATCGTCCTCCATGAAATCATGCATATTTTATGAATTGACTGAAAAAACACTCTATTTCCTGGAAAGCTTAAGGTAAAATATTGTACATATTAGAAGGAGAAACATCTCATTTAAAAGAATTTCCGATTGCTGGGCTTCGCAAGAAGCAATGATACTGTACTTCCATATTTATATCCTCATTCTACCGAATATCTAAAAACATCAAAGGGGACATTTTCAAGCCTTGGAACGAGTACTACAGTATTGCTCGGAGCATAGTATTGCTCAGTCTGAAAAGTGGCTGCATGAAAGCTGCACGATTTTATGGAAAACTTGCGTTTGATGCTGACGCTACAAACGTTCGAAAAAGCTTAAAAACTCAGGACAATGAGAAAAGAAATAAGAAAGATTCTCATAGTGATACGGGTCACTGATTATTTTATTTGTTTAAAATTGTATTTATTAGCGCTACTTTACTTTGTACTTTAGTATATGTGGGGCATCTTTTACCACCCATCTGAAAAAGATACCCCTTTTCCTACCTTCGCAATTTTTATTACTGTGAGTAAACAACCCTAACAAATCGAAATTCCATTCAGAAAGAAATTAAGGGGAGATGAGGTCGGGGAATGCTTGTTACCATTCGGTGCAGGATCTTCTGTCTTCCAGTTTGCTATCCAAAAATACAAAGATTAAAATATACAGAACTATAATTTTGCTTGTTGTTTTGTATGGGTGTGAGACTTGGTCTCTCACACTGAGGGAGGAAGATAGGCTGAGGGTGTTCGCGAATAGGGTGCTGAGGAGGATATTTGGGCCTAAGAGGGACGAGGTAACAGGGGAGTGGAGAAGACTACATAATGAGGAACTTAATGATCTGTACTCATCACCAAATATTATTCGGGTAATCAAATCAAGAAGAATGAGGTGGGCAGGGCATGTAGCACGTATGGGTGAGGGGAGAGGTGCATACAGGATTTTGGTGGGGAGACTTGAGGGAAGGAGACCACTTGGAAGACCCAGGAGTAGATGGGAGGATAATATTAAAATGGATCTTCAAGAAGTGGGATGGGGGGTCTGAACTGGATTGATATGGCTCAGGATAGGGACAGGTGGCGGGCTCTTGTGAGTGCGGTAATGAACCTTCGGGTTCCACAAAACGCGGGGAATTTCTTGACTAGCTGACGACCTGTTAGCTTCTCAAGAAGGACTCTGCTCCATGGAGTTAGTTAGTTAGTTAGTTAGTTAGAGTAAACAAGGTAAATGTTTTTTAAAAAACCTGATTCTTTCATAGCAGAAACCCCACGACACATATTTCACTCTCAGATCCCTATCACCTGTTGTTATTTATATTTCTAAATATCTAGCCGAATAAAATGAGGGGCATTGTTGCCTATTTTACCCTACTTCTTACAAATAAGTACAGGAAAAACTTTATCTATTAATTAATTAATTAATTAATTAATATAGAGTTTCTGTTACTTATTTGGGCTTAATTTGTTCTTATGTAGCGCCACAACCTAATTCGAGCCATGAGATCTTGTAATTATTTTTTAGATTTTCTGAATCACCCTTTCATAGGCTGTAGGTTATGCTTGTCATACAAGAAAGATTAGTCTCTCTGGAATTCTTAACCGTCACGGCACGACAAACAGAATGACACAGAAAACGATGACAAACAACGACGTACCAAGCTAGACTTGAATCCGCAATCTTTGTGTTCAGAAGGTATAATTCTACCCATAACTGACATGGCAACAAAACCAGGGTGTCACTGTGTGACCTAGGGACATTGCAATATTAGCTTCGTATTTGCGTTTTCAACTTGTAGGTAGTGTGCTCAGAACGATGGCATGAAAATTTTGTATTCATGCAGCACGTGCAATATTAGCGAAATGAGAAATGCAAACACATATTTTCAGAAGCTGTAGAAAATATATGCTTTCCAGTTGTATGACAGATGTCCAGGCGAGGGGATATTATTACAAACGGTGTTATGAAAATATATTGTGGCCCAGGATATGACCCACTGTCAGGTGTCTGTGAAATCAAGTTCCATATAAACGAAGTTTTTAATAAGGTGAAGACAAATTAGGGCCTATGACTTTGAAAAGAAGAGTCGGATAATTAATAACTTAACCCCTTGAAGACTGACAGTCGTGTAAGTTGTACCACGAATAACGTATAAACCTTAATTCGCACCTCACAAAAAGAAAAGCCGTTTCCATTATAAGCACCAATCAGTTATTGCTGTAGAGCGAAGTAATCGGTATGTGTTATGTGAATCATAAAAATACATAAATGTGCTGTGACAAAATTCAGCGTTCATTAGTGTTACAGCAGGTGAGACGTGAGGATAACACTGGTTTTAAATGCCGAATTGTTGAAGTATGTATTTATTACTTTACTTGAATTAAGAAGTACTGCACAGATCACATCCATTGGAGGAAAAGTAAATCGATCTTAACTTGATAAGCCTATTTTATTAGCTTAACACTTATTTTGCTATTTGTAAGAGCTGACATCTCCAGCGACATTGAGAGTAAACCAGTTTTCCATTAGCAGTAGTCTTTAATGTCACCATAAAACTCGAAGTGAAACATTTAAAGAAGAAACACCGTAGTACACTGAGCCTTCATTAAAAGCTTGGGCTTTTCAAAGCTTTTCCTTGAATGTCGCCTTGCTGCCCATGTTTAATGCAGATTCAAGATTCTGCAAGGAACCAAATGGAGAGCTCTATTTAATAGCTCTCAGTGAGGCGGTCAGCCAGTGTCACTCACAGTTCAACGCCAGCAGCCGTTTATATAAATAGGATGTTCTTTACATTTTGCCCCTGCAGCAAGGAGCAGAGAAGCAACCTGCATCTGTCGGGAGGTAAAGTACCATTAGGACGAAAGTACAGAACAAGGGACAGTGTCTCTTTTTACCATCGTCCTGTCGTCCTTGTAATGAGCCTTCTTCCATGTTCACCTACACTGCCGAAAATTTAATCTACAGACCTCTTTTAATTCAGCTTTACACGAAATCCATAAAGTGAAGATTATCTAAAATGAAGTTTCACGCTTGAACATCTGTCTGCATTTTTCATCTCCCAGACGACGTGGAGAATTTCGCTGCAGAGCAATTTTAGTAGGTTTCTGAGTGGTCTAAATTTGTTTTAATCTGCAGGATTAACCGTCTATTTTAGTCCTAACTCTAATTTTTGTTTCATAAAGGCCCTGTTTGTTTCTCTGTGGCACTACAGCCCAAATCGGGCCTCGTTTTAAGGTTCATAAATCGTACACAATTAGACACACACACACACCCGATAGGACTTCTCTGAATGAATGATCAGCCCGTCGCAGTGGCCGCTACCTACACAACACACAACAAACACAAGAGACGAACATCCGTGCCCTCTGCGGGATTCGAACCTGCGATCCCAACAATCAACCGACTGCAAACCTACGCCTTAGACCGCACGGCCCTATAAATCAAATGAAATTTATAAGGCTGCTCTAAGCAGTTCATTTTAAACAACTATAGCGAAACCATGTTTGACTCATAGATCTGGAGTCCACAAAATATTCTTATTTTATAGATATAGCGGACAATTTCTAGGGGACTATAGCGGCCGGATCCTAAAGCTAACTATGACGGTCATATAATGCCGAGGTTAAGAATATGTGCAGATTTACTCTTACGCCTTTTTTAAGTGGTACTTAAGCACAATGACTTAACTGCATAGTGGCTACGTTGCAATATGATTATAGTTAGAAACATAGTAAAGACCACATTTGTTTAGTAGCTCAAGTATATTGATGTTACTAGGGTGGGGTACCATATCAATAAATATAAGTAGAGTGGTACACATAGTACACAGGTTTAAACTCGGTATCTTTTGTGTAAAAGTCAAATATAGAATACCACATGGCATAAGCGTACACAGGAGTTTCTTTTTAACAAAAGCTGTGGGATTTGAGGTTCTCACTGCGGTGATTCTGAACACTGAAGTCTTTTGAGATGTGACGCAGTCATTCGGCAAATAGTTTGAAAGTTTCGAAGGATTCCAGTGCGTTTATATTCGGTAGAAAGAAGGCAAAGTTACGAAAATTCGAATTAGATTAACACTTCAGTGCCGGCCTCGGTGCAACGTAGGTCGAGAATGCATTTAAGGGTACTATAAATTTGAATCTCCTCCATCCTGGACAGTAGTTATAATTTAAACCCCATTGTCATTGAAGGGTTAAACGACCTTAAAGGATGGTCCAATGCAATCGAAATGCTCATTACTCTCTTTATTTGAAATAATACGATGGGCACGTTGATTTCATAAGGTAGCAAATCTGAACTTCTTGCCGATTAAAAGTGGATGAGCTATGATCGTCGTGCAGTTCAATGTCACTTAACCTTCATATCCTGTAAGGCCCAACTTTCAATACTAGGCTACAGCAAGGCAGCTGCGGAAACCGCTGCCGTTGGAGAGGTACTAAAGCCCACTGCCAATATTATTTATACTTACCGATATTACCGACCCAGTGAATGTTCATGTGAAACCTGGTAAACTAGAATTAGTTCTTGAAAGGGTAGTTGCACGTTTTTTGTGTATTATTTTACGACGCCGGCTGAACTGTACGCATTTATGGTAATGTTACAGAGACCTGATTGAAAATGTGGTTGAGCATTTAAAGTGACCTTCATTTGTGGCCTGTTCTGTATTAATAGCTACGCGGACTTCATTACCCAACTATAGTACGATTCACGGATCTTTTCATGAGAATAACATAAATTATAATTTCAACGTCCCTTCTTAACTGAAATTTCTAGCATTCAACCACGGTTTCGAATCCTGCAAAGCAGCGAGATAGTAACACACTCTGTAGTGCACTTGACCTGCATTCTGTACAATGAAATATTGTGTTAGATTAGGCAGTATCGTGTAACGGAGTCTGCGATTTGGGGAACCTGTGGAAGCAGACCTCGACATAGGGTGCGGGAGTAGGCCAAGAGCAATCAAACTCTGCCGTAGCAGTCTCGTGGCTTGAGAGTCTATTCCGTCTTCAAGCATCATCGATGGCATCGTTTCTCACTTAACATAGTATTATATACATACACATGAATCCCTTGTAGCCTCTACTAGCCTGGATAAGATTCCCGTTGTTATTGCTGTTGACTTGATAGCACTTATCGTTGCTGAAATGCTGGCGGATGTTCATTTTACATAGTTTCCACTGCCAAGAAATAGTCATCGGCATTTTACAGATTTGCTAACGTTCTTTGTAAAATTACAGTAAGGTAAATATTTGTTACATGTTCATGTTTACACGTATTTATAAGCGAATAACAATCATAGGTTTTCGAATGTTCTTTCCTCCTCTTTCTTTTGACTTTTTAGGCTCGAAATTAAGTTAACTCAAAAATAAATTAGCTTATTTAAAACATGTTAAGATTTCTTTATTTATTGATATATGTGTTTGTTCATTTATAGTTAGATTATTTGAAGACGCTGTTTTAACTTGACCTAGGCTTAATGTCTTTCTGTTGTTTAACGAACTTTATAATTACTGAGGTTAAATATTTTCGGTGATAGAGCAAGAAATGAATACGGTACATTAATGAAAGGATTCTGGCCAGGAAATACCAAAGTACGTGGAGAAAAACCTTCCACAATTTCACTGTATAAATCACAAATCCCTTATGAAATGATCTGGGATCGAGCCATGGTCTCCTCAGTGAGAAGCCGGCGACTAACACGGAACTGTTTAATGACGCTTGTGGTAGAAGTATGATAATAAATTGCGAGAATACAGGTAAGACCAATTTGAAGTAACACTTCGTCAAAAAACGTCGTTTTTCCCTGTGTAGCTTTCTGTCATTATCCATACCTGTGCTCAATGTCAGAAGGCCTTTAGCGTATCTCGACAATTATTTCAGTATCTTTAAGAATTATATATTTTTAAAAAATTTTTCATTGCATCATTTCTTTCTGGAATTGTGTTAACTTGACTTAAAATTATCTGTCATAAGCTTTCCGGACTCTTATGGACTGACCGGCGCAGACCTGTTCTAAGATACCTACGTTTGTCATTACCTCACTGAACATGTTATAACGTGTCTTTTCTCCCATAACCTGTACGTACCTGTCTAATGCGCTAGCATATTTTGACATGCCCTTAAGATTTTTGTCCTTTCCAGAGCAGAACAAACTTATTCAGACATGTCTGTCTAATGCCCTGTCCAGAAATGCATTGCCGTGTCCAAACATGTTGTCACTTATCCTGACTTTTATGACCCCTTATGGCCTTTAGTGGTATGTCCTGAAATTTTTTGACTTGTCCAGACTTTAATGATCCTTCCTAAACTGTCTCAACATGTAAAATCCTGCAAGATTAGAGGTTCTTTAGCAATGCTGATATTGTTCCATGTCGACTTCTAAATAGTTTCAGACGTTTTCGAGGAGCTTAATGTCTCGGAAAATTTGCCCGCTTGGTCCTCAATATGGAGGCACTACACTTCTCCGAAAAGCAATCTTTAGGTTTTTATCAGTCGACGTGTCGTAATGTCTCAGAAGACTTCAGCTTTGAAGTAGGAGACCACTCCCAAACGAAAGTGAGCCAACCCCAAATTGTCTAAGTTCTGTCCTAATCTAAGAGAAACAATTTCCCTATTTGTTTGAATCCACTGTGCTACTGAATACTTGAGTTTTATTACCTTTCATATTACAAAATATTTTCACTTTTCATACACTTTTATGAACGAGGATAAATGAGTTACACATAATTTTATTTCGAAATGTAAATCATTCTCCTACAAATGGTACATCAAAATTAATTTTCCATGCAACGAGACCACGATTTAAACTTATAACAATCCCTTGTTAAAAAGCAAATACCACACATTTTATATATTTAATCTGTTCTCCAGAACGTCTTGATTGTATATATGCCTGATTAGGTTTGTAATAACAAACATTAATTCAAATCCGTGTTTAATTGGAAGGATTGCTGACAATAAAATGAACACAGTAGATTTTATGCAGGAGCTTGCCGCATATGGAAGATATAGTGCATTTTAGTTGGATGCATAATCGTTAAAACATTTCTAAATCCTAGAACGGGCTGATCCATACAATGGGATTAAAATGCTGGCTATGGCAGAGAAGTGCAAGTGGAGTATTATCGGAGTTTTACCGTTACAGCTTTAGTAGTTGAGCGTGTGGCCTATAAAAGTAAATGCCAATAATAATTGGCATTTAATACAAACAAGCACGGCTTAGGACAGTGAAATATGTGTAACACGTTTGTTGGTACAGCACTCATCGTGTAATTCCTCATCATATTTGCGGGTAAACCCATTGGGTTTTGGTCTGTTGCCGTGTGGAATGCGAGCGTAATGATGAACTGCTAACAAAGACTAATTATTGTGAATGCATTTTGTGCGTGTGTAAAGATATAATGGATTTTTATAGTGCTGTGCATGAATACTCATTTGTTTAAAATCTCGAATGACAAAACTACAGCTCCCGAGTCCTAGCAGCCCACGAAATTTTCGAATTACTGAAACTGTTATTGACTTATTTCGCCAAGTTGAATTGATCAGTTACGTGTATCTCTGAATCGCGTGTTTAGAATAATATTTGAACCTAAGTAACGGAAGAACGGAAGAAATTTGTTAATGAGTGACTCATAATTTGTAAATTACCTTCACCAAGCTATTATTAGGGCGACCAAATCAAGGACAACTACTTGGATGGGACATTTAGCATAAATCATGCATTAGAGACAAGAGAAGTATGCTCAAAATTGTAGCCGGAAAATTTGACATAATACGTACACAGCTTATGGGACTTAGGTCTAGACTAGATGGGAGGATGATATTAAAAATTATCGTAAATATATTGATGGGGGGGGGGGGACTGTATTCATGTGGCCCACAGTAGGATTCCTGGTAAGCTGTTATAAAACTATTTATCAACATCTTAATCTTGTGGTGAGACATCTTTTAATTTTTCAAAGAGAAACCGCTAAATGTCAGCGCAGTTTATTTACTAAATGGGCCTATTATACCGTTATAGACAACATGGTTGAACCATACTAAGTAGTTGGCTTTAGGTCACAGGTGTTTGAACGATCTAAAATGTCTGAGACCTTACCCCGCAACAAACAACTTGTGTAACATATATGTATGTATATATACGATTAACTAATATATATGTTTTATATATGAGTGTATAAAGTTTTAACTTTATAAAATTCAGCAATTTAGTAATAGACCTAAAAATTTCTCATACATATATGTTGAAAACATTTATGATCGAAGTTGATGAGCTCCTCAAGACAAGAGTTTTCTGCACGGAGATACACCTGGTGGGACTATCTCAGGCTTAAGGAGCTACAGGCTAATTCACGGGCAGACGGATTTGCCGTTTGCGATACAACTGTATCATTTTACGTTTGTGTTTGACAGTTAACATTGATAGTGCTCCTGAAATTGCTGATTTTATTTACATTAAACAATACTTTGTACCTAACGTAAATACCTGCCATAAACTGGGCATGCGAAGTAATTTTCCCTCCAAAGAGTTTCGCGATATCTGATCCTAATCTTTCAGTTTGTTTGCATTAGCAAAGTTATTGTTTAATGTTAAGTAATTAAAATCACCAATGTTTGATATAACTTATAAAATGCCAGGTATTAGATGAGGTTTGTAAAGAAAATATTTACGTACTGAAATTTTATGGATTCATAATGAAATTTATTCTGTTTCTGTTTCGGTACTCCTTCCATGTGTTTGTGACAATATTCTCTTTTCTTTCTACATAAGAAAATAGTCGCTTAGCTAATCAAGATATTCCCTGCTCTATGGAACACGATGGTCCATTATCGCGTTAAAGAGCCCAGCTTGGACCCTACCTAAGAAGCAGGTAATGAAACGCAGGTGTAAGAAACAGACGTAAGAGTAACAAGACGTCTTGCTTGAAAAAATGTAAATTACCGTGTACACATACCGAGCGGAAAAGAACTACCAACCGCAAAAACTGGGCCCTTGATTCTCCGACTAATGCATTTGAGTCTGTCGTCATTTTTCAATGGTAGGCCTATATGTAAGGGAATCTAATAATTTGGAGTCCCACAAAAAACATTGGATCGCAGTGTAAAGGAGCTAAGTATCAAATTCCCTAACACAGTATTAAAACAGATGGGCAGATATCGATGTGCTTTTACTTCTGAATAAGAAGCATAATTGGTGAACTATATTAAAATTATAGAGGGATAATTGTTCGGTTTATCACAAAAGAAATAAGAAGGTTAGCTTACGAGCTTTGCAAGACAAACGACTATTCCAATGCATTTAGAACTAATGATGACATGACAGGCCTTGATTAGCTTCGAGGATTTTTAAAGACATCCGGACATCTCTTTGAGAAAGCCAGAGGCTACATCCTCAGCCAGTGCAATTGGCTTCAATAAAAGTTGCTCTCTAAAATTCTTTTGATTTGTTGACAAAAGTAATCGATGAGCACCGTTTGATGCCAGTCAAAATTTATAATGTGGACGAAACGAACATTACAAGTAACCCCAAGGATCAGTCCAATATTCTGGCACTGAAAGGCCGCTGTCCAATTGATGTTCTTAGCTCTGCAGAGAAAGGCGAAACAGTGACAGCAGAAATTTGATTCTCTGTATCAGGAGCTTTCATGGCTCTTACGTTTATTGTCCCCAGCGAGTGTTTCAACTGAATCTACCCCCAGGAGCATGGGCTGACGTTTATGAGACCGCATGGATGAAGAAGCCTTTATTCTGTACCTGGTTCAAAAAGTTCATGGGATTCTCAGGAGTTTGGAAGGAGTCGCCAATGCTTTTTCTGCTGCGTGGACACGGGTCCCACAGCAAAGCTTACAGCTGATCAATATTGCGAGAGAAATCGAAGTAATACTGCTATGTTTCCCACCACATTTTACACACAGTTTTAGCCTTTGGATATCTCCTTCATGAAGCCGTTTAGCTTCTCTTATGAAGAGGAAGTACGAAAATGGTTCCGGCGTAACAGAGGGGAAAGTGGTTACCCTTTTTAAAATTTCCAGTTTTTTTGAAGGGGCTATCTCAATACAGTTCATATGCGCACGACCATCAACATTCTTCGTCGCACTGGGATTTGCCCGCTAGGTAGGAATGTTTTCTCAGAAGCATATTTCTTTCTTGCAGCCACAGCGGATATGGCACTCTATACACCTCATACGGCACCATGTGAGACGCCTAGCACCAGCGCAATTTCACAGAGAACTGAGATATTTTTTGTACTACTGAAGAACTTCGACATCAAGCTTTCCGCATCTAAGTCCTACAAACAAAATTGCAATCCAACAAGTTGTCCAAAACAATAAGTGTGTCACGGAAAAGGAATATGACAGCTATCCTTACATCCTCGCCTTGCAAAAATGAATCAGTCGCTCCAGGAACGAGCTAAAGACAAAATAGCAGGAAAGTCTTTCTTTTTCAAAGAAAGGAAAAAACGAGAGTGTAATGAAAGCGAAAAAATGTGACAGTTTCCACATATTTTAGCGATGACAGCGATGACGTAGATGACGATGATGATGCTCAGTGTCTTTATTGTCCAGACTGGTGTTCAGAGTCCACCGAAGGCTGGATCCTCTGCTTCAGATGTTAAAAGTGGGCCCACAGTTCACGTGCGGGTGTCGACAGCGACGATGGTGAGGACGCCCACGTCTGCTCTCAACGCGTATATTACGTTTTTGAGATATGTGTTATCCTTAGACTTCTTCTTATTTTTATTTTTCATTAATTGCTTTTCTTTTACAAAATAATCATCTGAAACTTTTTTTTCAATGGCTCGACAGCCCCTTGGGGGCCTAGGCCGCCCCATTTTTCGAGGCTTCACGACCACACTTTTTAGACACACCACGTTCGGTAGGACTCCTCTGGACGAGGGACCAGCTCGTCGCAGAGACCTCTCTGAAATGTTTAATATTTATTTTCTAACAATATTTCTTCCCAATACCCCGTTTTGCCCCATATAGGGCAAAAGGGGTAAATTACCGTACTTTACGAAAGTGACAGTAAAGCCTGACCATTATTGTTTCCACATGTGCTTAATTTAATTCAAACTTAAAAGATCATACAATATAGAACACATGACACAACAATTATCTGCATTCATTTTCATATCCTTAGACGAGTCAACCCTTAACTTTCCCGTTTTGCCCCATGTTATCCTATATATATATATATATATATAGACTATTAGCCTTCAACCACCTAAAGCGGCTGCTAACCTGAGGAAGTTTCATTAAACGCTGTGCATGTTTATACAATTTACATTTTGTATTATATCTTATTATGACTATAATCTAGTGCAACTAAGCCTTGTAAATATCTCCATATTGAATACCGAGATTGGTAAATGTATAGGAGACGTATTAGATCATATTTAAAATTTATATGTGTAGGGTGTTGGTGTTCTACCATGTTCGTATGCTCTACTGCAATTATACTGTGACCTGGAGCATGGAGTCCATTAGGCTCCGGAAGCGCCGCGTCCCTTACTATTTTCCTGTTCTATTTATTACTTTAAAACGTAAAACTACGTATAGGTTACAATTTATCATTATTTTCCTACTAACTCTAAATTTTCACTCTTTTATTCTCCGTGACGCTCGTGTTGTCCGTTCGCTCAATCCTCCTTCGTATTTCAAAGATCTGACATACTCGTACTTCTGTTGAAGAACAATACTGTCCAGTAATTCCATTACAACCCGTTTCGCCCATGTGCTTTCCTGGGAAAGTTCCGTTTACGGGCTCGTCTACTGGCGGAAGACTAATGCAAATTTCTTATCGCATTAATTCAAAGTTTTGGACTCAGTTTGTAAGTAGGTAATAAATGTTTTGGTACTGTTGAATTGTTTACTCATTTTAATGCAGTCATTTTAAGTGTTTTACTACTACGTTGACTATGTTTAAAGAAACTGTTTCTTAATGAAATTTATACGGTGAAGGGGCACTCAGCAGGGAAGCGGACAAGAGCGCCCTCTCCACACGCCTCCAGCAACTAGTGCTGCCGTGCACGGTACACTTTGAAACACTAAATTCAGGTGACCGTGTGTGTGGGGTTGATCAATCGAATGTCTCTTAAGAAGATCTTTCGCTAGTTTCACATGTGATAAAACAGTAAGAATTATTCAAAAGTGAAGACCAAAGCCAGAACTTCCCATTCACG
Source organism: Reticulitermes speratus (assembly GCA_021186555.1). Taxonomy (NCBI): domain Eukaryota; kingdom Metazoa; phylum Arthropoda; class Insecta; order Blattodea; family Rhinotermitidae; genus Reticulitermes; species Reticulitermes speratus. The sequence continues at coordinate 14,214,580 of JAJKFL010000005.1, read as the reverse complement.
CACAGTATAAGGTTGGGTGGGGGGGGGGGGGGGCGGGCAGGTGAAAACTTTGCTAGGCATTTTCTATCGCAGCTTCATGAAAGTGTAGCATGGTTATGCTGTTGTAGTGAGATAAACAGATTTGTTCGCTGGCCACTTCTTTTTATTCTCTAAAGAAAAACAAATCTGGACTTTAGCAGGTTTTGGCGACATGCATAATTTCCACAAACCTGAAAAGCGCCATCAAAGTACCGTTGCTCGTATATTTTCCTTAAACAATCTTAAAATTTCGGAAAGAATAACAGAATTGAGTACAGTCTGAGAGATAAACACCTGCTCTCTGTTGAAGGCCACAATGAATGTATAGATGTCAAAACCACCGTTCTTCAATGACGTCACCGACATATTTACTAAAAAGTCAAAGAAGATCAATTATGTTACAAATCCCAAGGGAGGACTGAAACTTTAGTTGCAAACTGGCCTAATTATTTTCTTCATGTCCATTTAAGTCAATCTCCATTTTCGCTTCCCTTGTGAGTAAAATCACGCTACGCCACTGACTGTGACATAATGAATCAATTGAAATACAAAGGTGATTGATAAATGCGTAGGCCTAAACACTTAGTTGAATTCGAAGTTGGAGACACGCACATTGAATGCAAGTAGAGAGATGAATAAAATAGCATAAGTAGACATCCATTTGAAGTTTGAGAATATGATGAAGTCATTCCGACCCATTCTTTTAACCAACGAACCCCATCCGTCCAGTTCAGCGCCAGTTCAGACTACTACGATACTGCACTGACACATGTGGTCACTGTAAGCAAGTCTAACCGTAGATGTCCACGTCACAGTCATTGAAAGCCTTTATCTGTGTTTCCTCTCCGTTTATCCTGTCCGGTCGTGACGGAAAACAAATACAGCAGAAGTTAGGAAATGTGTCCCAGTGCTTAATTAAATTACCACTTTAAGAAAATGCATGAGGTAGTGGAGGTATTACTACATTAATTCTTAAAATCCGCACTAAATGGAAGAAAGTAGTCAGCCACGCTACTTTATGGCATGGAAATGGCTTCCAGTGCACGTAGGAGAATGTAGATGAAAAGACCAATGCAAATTCTAAAAGCGATTCAAAACATTCAGTCTCTGACTAAGGCCTACAAGTCTTAAAGAATATTAAGCTACAGATAACAGCACGCTTTAGTTGAGGTGTTTTTCCTGTAAGTTTTAAACCTTTCACCTCGGACACACTTGGCCAGAGAAGTGGCTGGCACTTACCATGCCAAACAGAGCAATGACAATAATGAGTAGCGGCTCACGGCGAGTGTTTTTGTATGTAGTTTGTTTGAACCTCTGTAAATGAGCCCTTCGTCCAAGATTTTTTTATATCTTCTCATTTCATTTCATCTTCATTTCCGTGTGCCTCTTCTGTCTACGCCGTGGGTGCTGACCAAAACCTTATACACACCTGCAAGCGTCTCGCAATCGCGTTAGCTTGGTTGCATCCTTTAAAGCTTATCTAATAAGACCCGTCTCGGATGGTCTGTATAATAGAGAATAATCAATGATGTCGTTCGCAGAAGTTTGACGAAACCCGGGATAATGCTGAATAACTTTCATTTAGAGACCAAATAAATACGAACAGAAATTGTAAATATTTTTCAGTGATGGGTTGTTCTGAATTGTTGGTTGTTTTCACGTAACATACGTAAATTCCGATGCTTGGCATGTCACGGAAATTTGTTTGTATAGAAGTGAAATTATCACGTTATAGTAATGCACAATCAATAATAAATTGGAGTTATATTCCACTGAGACACACGAAATTGCGCTTTAATACTATATTAAAGCATACAGGATATGAGGTTATGCTAATTCACTCCATGAACTAGCACAGTCTTTTGTTTCTCCTTAAGAAGTTAGTAATTATAAGACTGGGAAATAAATTTGTCGTCTTTTGTATAACCTAAAATTTTTTTACCGTTTACACAAAAGGACCCCATTGAACCATTTCAAAATAACACAACAATATGTAGACCGTGGCCTACACACAAGAAACAGACTGAACAGTGCCATCATATTCGGAATAAACACCTAACTGTTAAATTGGAAACATGAATAGGCCTATTGAAAGCAAAGAAGCAAGAATCCCTAAATACCATACATATAAAAGTAAGCCAGCGGTCACAAATTTGAAGATGGAGAAAAATTTTAAATTATGTGTATCAGAGGATCAGCCAAATTTTTTAAGTCTGCGACATCAGAATATTAAGTGGTCACATCAAAATAAAGCAGGATGTTTCTTGTTCTTCTTCTTTGCTACTTCTATATACTGGTGAAGCCATGCTCTACAAACTTACCAGGTTTTTCACATCACAGCCTGCAGAGGAAACAGAATTTAAGTTCAAAGCGGAAACAGGTTTCATATTCAGTAGGATTTGTGTGACAGTTGCAGTGCTCAAGAACACGATGAAGTACAACCTGTGTTTTCCATTTAGGCCTAATATACTTTGCAGTGCTGCAAGCTAGAAATCTGTTGAAGCTGTCTGGCTGGAAAAAATGTCATTTTATGGCAGTTTGGTGGGTATAAGTGTTACCTTCTTTCGTTATGTTTATTTAAAACGGTATTCATTCACGCCGTTAACTCATTGAAGCAGAACAACATATACCACACACTTACTGACATTTCTGAAATCCTGTTTCCTAAAAATTAGTGTCGAAACAATTGAGTCAACACAAATTAGCCTATTTTAGTTAGTTATGTAAAGTAATATTAAACATCCTATTAATTTAGAAGTAGGAATTTGGGAAGTGCTGTGGAACAATATTAAGAAATGTATGTTAGTTGCTAAGAGTGATTTAGTGGGGAAAGTTAAGAGGAGAGAAAGAAAGCCATGGAATATACAGGAAATGATCTGTAAAAATAGATGAACAAAGGAAGTGGAGGAATGTCAAGAACGAAGGAGGCAGGAAGAACTACAGCAGTGTGAATAACTAATTGAAAAGAGCCACAGACAGGTTCATATTTTCAGAGCATATGTGACGAGATCATGGAATTTCAGAGAGGAGGACGTTATGATTGAATGTACATAAAGACAAGTAAAATAGGTTGGAAAGAAAATCATGTGATTGAAACCACTGGCGTCGAAGACTCTCAAAGGAATATGATAGTAGATGGGAGGCAAATTCTGAAAGTTTGGGAGAATTATATTACAGACCTACACAATCGAGCTAATCGACGAGAAATCCTGGATGTCGAAACCGAAGAGGAAGTAGATAAGACCAGATACCATCTTACACAGTGAAGTGGAAGAAGCTATCAAGGAGGTGAGGGATAAGAAGACTACGGGAGAGGATGATGTACCTGTGGATGTACTCAAATTGTTGGGAGAAGATGGTCTCAGACTAATGGCATAATTGATAAACAACGTATATGAAACTGCAGGGTGACCAAAGTGTTTCACTGAATTTACAGTGATTGCCTTAAAGACGAAGCCAAAAGCTACAAAATGCAGAAACCATCCCACAATCAGCCTCACCCCACATACAACAAAGAGAGTAGCGAGGATATTTAGAAGAAGGATTGAAAGAAAATTGAGGACGTACTTGGAGAAGATCAGTTTGGATTTAGAAGAGAAGGAACTATGGACATAGGCGAAGAATTGTGTGCTTGCTTCATAGGCTGACGGAAGGCATCTGACCGTGTAAACTGGACCAAATTAATGCAGATCCTAAAGGGAACTGGTATCGAGTGGCGCGAAAGAAGATTGATCGGCAAATTGTACATAGATTAGAGTGTTAAATTACGACTGGACCAAGGGGAGACAAAACGTTTGGATTGGAAGAGGAGTTAGACATGGATGCTGTTGGTTAGCAATTCTTTTCAACTTATACAGTGAGTAGGTTACCAAGGATGTTCTTGAAGGGTTTGGAGAGTTCAAAAGAGGATGGAAATTAATTGGCCGTGTGAAATATGCAGATGATGTTGTGCTGCTGTTTACGGAAGAAACGATGTCACAGGGCATAATTGATAGACTAATTTAAGTTGGAAGATGCTATGGAATGGAAATGAATGTGAAAAACTAAGTTAACAACAGTCTCAAGGCAACTATCCCCAGTACAGATTATGCTAGATTAAAACAATTGGAAAATGTGGAATATTTCAACTATTTGGGTAGTCTGGTAACAAATGATGCAAGATGTACACGTGAAATTAAATCCAGAATTGCTATGCCAAAAGGAGCATTCAACAAGAAGGCTCTTTTCACCAGCAAATTGGACTTAAATTTAAGAAAGATACAAGAAAATTTCTACATTTTGATCATAGCTTTATATCGTGCTGAAACTTGGATTTTTCGGAAAGTAGATCAGAAGCACCTGAAGATTTCAAATGTGGTGCTGGAGGAGGTTGGAGAAGATTGGTTGGACCGATTGCGTGAAAGAGGATGAAGTACTACACAGAGTCAATGGGGAAATAAACGAAGGAAGGCTAACTGGATTGGTCACACCTTGCGAATGAAGTACCTTTTCAAACACATTACTGAAGGAAAGATAGAAGAGATGAGAAGACGAGAAAGAAGAAAAGTAGCTACTGGGTAACCTTAAGGAAACGAGAAGTTATTGTAGCTTGAAAGAGCAAGCGCCAGATCGCACTCTCTGGAGAACTCGCTTTGAAAGTGGCTACGGACCTGTCGTAAGACAGACTGCGTGATGATGATGATGATGATGATGATGATGATGACGACGACGACAATGCGTATTATTGTTAGGTACATAACCTGGCGTGCATAAATTGGAGCTTATGGATCACTGGAGTTCATTTCAAATTTCCCAGTTCTTTCATGTGACTTTTATTGTTTCCTGACGGCGGAAAATATTTGATTTAACCATCATGTGATTACCATCAAGTGCCTGAGTATATTTTACAAACTCTCTACACTTTGACGTCAAAATACTAAGCAACAGCAGACAAAGAATCATCTTCACAGCTTGAATTTTATTAATCCATTCCTGCTGCAACTATGGCTTGTTTCTTGTCCCCAAGATTCTATTAGATTACCAACCTTTCTTTTTCATGTTTTATCAACACATATCTTTTACATTGTGTAAAAATTTTACCTGCATGTATTAGACCCTAGGTTACAGGTAATATTAAAATGTTTGTTATAGACCTGTGGTCTGTTGCATGGAACAAATATGCCGAGGATATTATCCTGAGGCGCGGTCTTATGACAACAGTGACAAACATTCGATTTTCATAAGAGATTCTGAGTTACTGTGAATATTTCAATGAAGAAGCTGTACAGGGAAATGTATTGCTAGCCTATCCCATTTCTCAGGAACCCATCTCCTGCAGCCGCAATTTCCGAACTTGGTAATTTCTTGAAATATGACAGTACTTCAATTCCATACAAAATTATAGGTCTATATCTTTTAGATAATGTATTCCATATTAAATGTTGAACAAACTTTCCTGTCGCTTCTTCCATGCGTCACCTCACCCGGCTCACCTCCGTACAAATATGCCTTCCTCACCATATCTGGTGTGGAATACAATTCCTAAAGCTCCTCATTATGCAGCTTCCTTTAGCCTCCTGTTACTTTCTCTTTCTTAGATCCAAATATTTTCAATATAATTCTGTTCTCGAAAACCCGGAGTCTATTTTCTTACCTTAATGTGAGGTACCAGTTTTCACATCATACAAAACAAGAGGAAAATTATGCGAGTTGCGAGATTTTTACAGCTGAGTAACTGAGGATTCTGGTCTTAATGGATGTGACGCGTCGTTGGTTGAGTGGTTCCAGACGTCTCGAAGGAACATATTGCCTTCATTCTTCAGGGTCAAACGGACAAAGAAGAAGAATAGTTTTGCTGATTTCAACCTTTACATTTTTACACAGCAGACGAGAAAAGAAAAGATTATGAACCGAATACTAGCAAGCATTCTCTGATTTTAAGCTGCTCTTAATTTTAGATAATATTTGTTAGTAACATGATTCAGAATTTTAACGTTGCTACGTTCTTAAAGGGCTGATTAACTACAGTTATATTTTGATTTTGTCTTACATTTTGTTGATGAGGTACGGATATATGCACACACACACACACACACACACATATATATATATATATATATATATTATATATATACGTTCTCAGCTTTGTCGTCTTATAACAAACATTAAAAGCCCTTGCCATTAGCTTCTTGCATTTAGGGGTCTGAAATAGCATAATCTTAGGTTTTGATGACAGTAGCATATTTGCAAAAGTAAACGTTTTTCTTACCTATTACCATACCAACTGCAGTAATTTGATATTTATTGTGAACAAATTAAATATAAAATATGTACACATTTAACTGTTGCTATGTTATTTTCAGTTATCCTAAAAATTATCTTAACGCTAATAGTCTTAATTTAAATGCTGTCAAAGCTCTGTCTTTATTCAAAACTTAAGACGACTGGTATTTTACTCACCTCACCAATTCACATGGTCCGTATGTTTGTACATCTTATGACAGCAATTGCATTATACCTTAGTTTAAGGAACTACAGAAGGATGTACACATTTGTTTCTACTGAACCGCGATAAAGACATCCCTTCTGATGCCACAACAGTGCAGCCTGTATTACAATAACGAGTCATTATACATGTACAATGGCGGTCGTAATCTGTTCTCCACTCTCAGAACAATCGCATTTACCCATTCTTTTAGTTCGTCATTAGCTCCCTTAATTGCGATTGTGAAGTGATTTGTAATGAAAGATCTAGCACTCGAACTCCTGTCTCACTCAGACAAGGGTGATTCTGTTTCTCAAACGCCCTCCCCCCAAACACACACACATTTCACCAAATGTCCAGTTCGTGTTCTCATAACCGGCTAGAAATGTTTTGTAAGCCTTGAAATTAAGAGGACGGCGTTCTCAGGAATGCTTCTTTGATTTTACCACTGGCTGCAGGGTGTAGTCTGTAGTTCACTTAAATAGCAAATCGGACGTCAACACTGCTGCATAATTTTTGTATGAGTTCATTATTGCGTCCAAAAGACCCCATTACTAGACAATGTCCTAGGCCACATGGGTCCACATGAACCCTCAAAACCTACTTCATTACAATTTATTTTAATAGTACTCACGTCTACGCCTGTGTATCCAAAGCAGTATTTTTCCCTTAAGGTGCTCTAACTAAAATTATCATATTTTTGGTTAGTTATATTACGTGCCTCGCACATTTTCTGAATACGTTTTTGCAATACCGCATAATCCTACGTCGCTGATATTAACGCTCATTTATTACAGATACAAACCGGCTGTGAAATTAGGCTACACACTGGCCTGCCGTACTTCTTTTCCCATTATGAGCATATATTTAATTAAACTTGTCGAGAACTGTTTCAACAACAAGTTACTTTTCTTAATAAGATCTATATGCTATGTTATGTGTTGGATACGTGCACGGTAAACTCGTTTTTAAAGAAAAATTTTAAAATTACATTAAACTTACCCTAGAGGTATAAAGTTGGGGGTTTGTTTGGTGTGAAACGAAAAAAATTAATGTGAACTCAAATTATATTCGGTCAGCTGCTTCCAGCTTACATCACATATATCAAATTTAATCTAAACCCATTCCTTTTTTCGGATATAAACCATGCGATCAGAGACGGCCTGATTTAGCTGATTTTTATGCACTTTAATCATATAACACATAAATGGTAAGACGAATAGAGAACAACTTCTTAAAGTGCATCATGGAACTGTACAAGACAATGTATCAGTAGAAAAGTAGGGTGCTGCAATACCGGCGTGTAGCGTATCGAGTTGCCAACGCACGTGCTGCTGTAAGCGATATGGAGAAAGTCGCACGTTCTATAGCATCGCCACAGGGCCTAATAACATAAATCTGTAATGTGATCCATAATGGGGGATGTTACCCAGCCACTGAACGGGGAAGGAGTGTTTTCCTTGCCAGCTAATGCATGAGTCTGAGCCTATTCTAGAAACATGGACACCTGTAACAATGATGTTGTTTGAAGAGATATGTGGAATGGATCTTGCCTTTGTTTAAACATATCGAATATTTTAACCAAGTGGCAGAATATTAGAATACTCAAAGCCTTATAAACCTTGTGAGGTCTACTGACAAGTACATGCACCGCCTGCTTTAAAATCCACAAAATCTACATTTTGCCCACTCATTGTAGTCCCATTTATGAGTTTCGTATGATTGTCACACAATATTTAATTTTTCCCTAAACAGTGTTAACTGGTTGGTTTTTGTACTGGACAGAGTTTGGGTTTCCCCGTGAGGTAGGAACAGCAAATTTATATATCATTTAGACGAAATCCAATCTATAAAGTGGCCGTGAAATGGCTCAGGCAGTCAGTAGCTGGCAGCTCCTTTCAGAGGGCTGGGTTCGATGCCGGACCAGTAGATCTGAGATTTTTGGTGGAGGAAGTGGCACTCTACTTCGGCATTATTGTTTTCCCTGTCAGTATCATTCCAAAAATGCTAGATACTCATCTTCATCTTAATACTACTCTTATTAGAAGGACAAGCGGTCGAAGTCTATGAAAGTTCAAACACAGCAATTCTCTTTCGAACATTAGCAGTCTTCAAAGCGTTAAGTACAATTCAAATGATTGTGCTTCAATGAACAGACTATTTTGCGCAAATAAATATTTATCTAGCTCTATTAGTGATTTATTTACAAGATTCATTTTCCTATTTCGTTTAACATTTTTCTTAAATATATCAGGGTGGTGGAAGGGTGCTTTAATGAAATAGTCTTAACGAGGTTCTTGTGGACCATATCCTGATAGTGTTCGTTCATTAAGTGAAAAGCGTAGGGTAAATGTTGTGAAACGTGCGAGCTTTCTCGTCCACTTTCCCTTTATGTCTTCATGACAAGGGAGTGTGATAACTTCGGCACTTTTACTCTGAATTAACTCTCTTGGTTACTTAATTTAGGTACGTAGTAGGCCTAAGTTATTTAATATACTCAAATATGTGCTTATATTGGAACCTTACTTTTAACTGTCTTCAGTAAGAGAGCTAATTCTTTATAGTTCAGAGATAGAATGAAAGATAATGTCTTTTTCGGCAGACAGCCGATTGCCATAGAATGTCGATAGGCCATCTGAGATAAGCTGTTCTATTGAGGTGGTTATTTCCGCATGTTTAACTGCTGGATAAGGACGTTAATCTATTCCTAAATGTTTGTACAAGATTGTCACTTGAATAGCGCTGACTCCAGGTGTCCTCGCCGATAACATCACCCCGCAACGTGAATGGCAGCGTATCACATCATGCTGTTGGCTGCAATAGTGGCCTTGTAACAGAAACAGGACCCTCAACGCTCATTATACCACGACTCGCCTCTGAAACAGACTATGAGCTACTTAAGTCCTGAAAAATGGAATGTGACATCGTGTAGTGTGGTATAAATTTAACAACGCTTCGGAGGAACCTAATGCCTTCACATCAGAAAGGAAGAGTAGGGCTTAAACCCTGAAGATAGACGCAGTTTTTCTCCCGTAATGCCTATAAATTTTTACCAGATTAACGGTGTTATAACCAAGTAGATAGTATTCTTCGTATTAAGCGCCGTTAGAACACTGAATATGAAAGAAATTTGCATTATCTCTGCAAAAGTTTTCCACTAAAATTTATTATATTATTGTCTGGCAGCTAATTTTCTGTGTTTCAAGTGGTCACTTTCAGTGACGTTTCCACAATATAATTAGCTTCATACGCATGCATTACTTAATTATGAACTACAATTTCAGCCAAATCTTCTTAACTTGAAATATTTATAAATAATTTTATTAATCACGAAGCTCCATATCCTCCAATTTCCACTTTTTCTCTCTTAGGTTAAAATATTTCCTGAGTCCTTTGCTTTCAACACTTGCAATGTACCTACTCTATCGCAAAAATTAAAGTATTAAGTTTAACAGCCATTCGACAGACTGGTAAAAGGTTTTACCGTTAATTATTTATGTTTTTATTTAATTAACTATTTGTCTAACTATTGGCTTTTAGGCGAGTTCGCAAAGTTGCAAAAAGCGACTATTAGCTTCACCATATCTGTCTCTCTGTCTTTCCGTCCGTCCTTCTGTCTTTAGGTCTGTCGGTCCGCATGGAACAACTCGGCTCTCACTGGATGGTTTTTTATGAAATTTGATATTTGAGAATTTTTCGAAATCTGTCGAGAAAATCCAAGTTTAGTTAAACTCTGACAAGAAGCCCTAAGTAAATTTAGGATACTAGCTCGCTCAATACCTCTTATAATGAGAAATGTTTCAGGCAAAATTGTAGAGAAAATCAAAACACACATTTTTTGTTCAGTACCTTTTTTTTTCCTTCTTTTTTTTCTTTTTTCTTTTCTTTCTTTCTTTCTTTCGAAAATCGTGCCGTTTAAGATAATGTGGAAAAATAAAATAGAGCCAGACAGGCCACAGATGTCAATATACTCGTAATACGACGCATGCGCATTGCATGCTGGATAACTAAGGCTACAGACACACACTCAGAATATGTAATACTTATTGCTTTTACACAGCAAAATGATTACGCGAACGCGCCTCAGTGTTGCTTTTGTAAGTACATTGCCTGTCTTCTTCATTCTCTTGGGCATTTTGGTACTTTTAAGGGCAGGATGCTGCAGAAAATAACAGATTGGTGAGAGATTGCTCCGAACGGTTTTCAAAATTTTCGACCGAGTTTTCGATGGTTTTAAGGTCATGCGGTCACTGCAGTCTTCCAGTAACAATATTCTATTCTGGATTATTAGGGGTTTTTAAGACTTTTGTATTGGTTACAGGCCCATTTATGCGTACAGTTAATTAATTTATTAGACTCATCTTAAACAATCCATAGAATGTGAAATGTAATTTGCGATTCGCTAACATCCTAGATTCCTTTAGGCACTGTTTTCGGAGAACTTCTTTAAAAAAACTGCTGCAGCTTCTAATACATTTTCCCATTCATATAAACACCGAATTCCTCTGACATCTGATACACATTGTTGTTAAATACCTCCAGGATGTATTGCAAAGTACATTATTGTCCGTATTATAAATTATTACTTCCATACGATTCTCTTTGGATTATTAGGAACACACACTACAATTTGGATTATGTCTTAGATGCTAATTACGCGCTGATTTCTCTAGAGGACTGGCGGTTGCACATAAAGCCTCTGACACCATTCGGCCACCGACCTCGGCCCTATGTTTTCAGTCTGCTTCCCGTTTTCCATGGTCTGCTGACTCAGAATTACTTAAATGTGCCTGTGCCCTGTTGTGACTGAGTTATTGTGCTGACATTTTAAAGCTAGATTTATGTTTGTCAGTCGGCTCCCTTCATCGGCATTGTCAAAGTAATAGAACGTTCTGTTACCAAGATAGTGATCACATAAGTATCATGGCCCCTAATAGACGTTTATAAGAAAGGACCCAGAGTTTTGTGAGGAAGTATACAGTGTGGTGAGTTATGTATTCCGTAACCTTGTATTATGCGCAATTTCCGTGAAGAAAGATATAATGTTGTGCAGTGGCCGATAAGAACTTCTGCCTACTCGTTCTGTCAAAGTGTGTGGCCCAGCTGCTAATGGCAACAGTGGAGCAAGGTATTAACAATACTAATCACATAATCACACCTGCTCTATTCCAGTGTGTGTAGTGTTTCATAATAATGAAAATAATTTCAAGTTTATTTCGATATTTGTCATTCTGCTCGATTTGAATTACGATGGAACAATAAAATTGAATATTCATACCCCAAGACAAACAGCCCTTAGCGTGAATAATCCTACATACTTATCTTAAGACCATATCTAAAATTCACTGAATAGACCAAAACAAGACGAAAATATTAATCTAAATAATAATGATAATGAAGATCTGCATTGGCAAGGATTTGCACTCAATACCTCTCGAATGCAAATGTGCTGCTACAAGGCTAAATTATCCTTCATGATTTTGTTTTTGTTTTATTTATATCCTCACAGATATTTGCATGGTTTTGTTCTTACTCTTTCAGCAAATATCCGGTCAATAATTCAAGTTTGATGACTACAACTGCTTTAACGTCCCTCCCGAGTTATGTTTCAAAATTATTTTTAATTTGCTATTTAACGAGGCTCTCGATTGCTGAGACTATTTACCATCGGTGATAAATGAATGAATGGGCATGGAAAACCGGTGGAATGATATTGACAGGGAAAAGCTAAAGCATTCGGAGAAAAGCCTGTCCCAGTGCCACTTCTTCCACCAAAATCCCATATGGAATCTCCTGGGATAGAAATTGACCCTCCGCGATGAGAGGCTTGCGACTAACCGCCCTTTTAAAATTATGTAACAAATTCAACTTTCCATTTAGCATTTTAAAATATCCGATTAACCAATCCTTGCTGTTTATGGTTTTCATACTTTTTATATAGGGTTTCATGTATTTTATGGCAAGTTAAAATACATATATATTAAACCACTTTTAAAATGTTATGTAATGTATTAAAATATATTCTTTGCCTCAGTTTGATCTTTCTAGAACCTGTCGAAGCTTATAATATAATTTTATGGATAAGGTTTTGTTCTACTCTTCAGCTTTATGTATACAACATGTGAAGGCTGTGTTAGAAACGCATTCAATGGCAGTTCCGGTCACCTGATTGGCAGGTTCTACAGTCCACATAAGAAGAATGGCATCCTGGGAATCCGTACACATTGTGCGGTTTAGAGTTTTTGTAACGTTTGTTCCTTACAAACCAGCAGGGGGCGTATTGTGTTGTTTTCTGATCTGGTTTAACACATCATACCTGGAAACGCATTTGAAATCTCGTTTCAGACAATTTCAAGTCTAGTTCATTGAATTGAAGTTTATTCTGATGTGAGAAATTTTACTGCGTTTTTTATAGACAAATGTAATTTACTTTTGACTGTGTATTGACTTACAGCATCTAAATGTACCTACTGTCACAGCCATTGAACAGGGAATATAAAATTATTTAGTTTTCTTTATGCATTGGTGAATTGTTTCAAGTCAAATGTAAGGGCATTTTTTCTTCTGACACTTTTCTTTTCTAACACCGACTCTTACTATTTTCGCCCCCAGTTTTATCATACCGAGTCGTCAATAAATTCAAGGTTTCGACGTACTTAAATAACATCCTCAGTTTTTCATATCTTATGCCTTTGAATGTATTTTTCCAAACAGAACCAAATATGAAGATGGCCGACATTTATAGAACTTGGTATAAGCGATGTCATTGGAGAAAAAACTATTCCTGTTACTATTAATGCCAATATGGATGACATGCTAAATTCTTTTATCGTAATACAGTGAAAGATGTTGAAGGTTTTCGATAAGTAATGTTAGATAATTATATAGTTTCCTGGAATAATTCTGAGAAAAGGAATAATGACAGTGCGAACTATTTTGGTGTATTAATGCCAGCTAGTGACGGATCCCAGTGATCGCGCCGTCTAAATCGTGGGTCTGCGGCCGCTGGCTTGCTGGGATTGTGGGTTCGAATCCCGCCGCGGGAATGGATGTCTTTCTTTTGTAAGTGTTGTGTTTTGTCAGGTAGAGGTCTCTGCGTCGGGCTGATCACTCGTCCAGAGGAGTTCTACAGTAAGTGGTGTGTCTAATTGAATGTGGGGTATTGAAGCCTCGATAACGAGGATGCCATAGCCCACTAACGGCTCTTGCGCCGTATACAAATGCTAATTAATGAGCCGTTACACATGGACGTTGTGAAGCGTTGTAAACACATTTAATTGGTATTTAAGTTAATAAGGCACAATCACTTTCAACCCTAAATGCAACACATAAACAGCGAGGGTGGGCTAAATATAATCGTGCGCACCCCTTCGCCCTTCAGATTTATTCATAAAGGGGGGAATTTATGGGGATCGACTCGTTATTAAGTTATTAGTGCCAACAGTACTGACCCCAAAAAAGCTAGTTGATTCAGCGTCAAAAAATAACCAATGAAAAATAACACTGACGCCGCTTAAGATAGGTATGTGTTTGTAGAAAACCAGAGAACCTGTGCTTAACCCTTGAAAAGGGAACCGATATGTTGTACTGAAACGTCGGTGACCAACTACCAACCTACGCCGCCTAATATTCCAGAATAATAAAAGCCTCAACTATACGGCTGCGGAAACCTGAAATCTGGCACAGAACCTGTATTCCTGCCGAACGCGATTCACAGTGACAATGCGGCCGGTTTTAAAGTTTTGAACTTCAGTTCTTCTAAATAAAATGCAGGGAGGTAACCGGTAAATGCTGAACCATAAAATTCTGTGAAGTATGGGCCAACTGTGTAGAAATCTCTTCATAATTCTCATTCTGTCTATAGCCACGGGCCAAGAATCCGCCAGTGACGCTTAGTGTCACAGAGTTGACAGAAGAAATGAAAATGCAGCAGGTAGTGAAAAGATCCGTCTAAACCCCCGTACGTTACACAACAGAAGGCTCAGACAGTGTCGAGTTAAAGCGCTTGTGTCAACTGTATTATCGTCTTAAGACATCTTGAATGGAGTCGTCAGTGCTGGACGAAGTGGCACCTGCCTGAATAGCCATACTGCGTTTTGGGAGAACAAGCGCAGTAGATTCTAATTTTGAATTTTATATCGAATAATCCAACATATGTGGTAAGGTTTGGCCTCTCGTTCTATTAAATAACTCCACAGCACAGAGTAGTTAAGTTTTTTTTTCAGATAAGCAAGAAATTTTCTACGTTTATGGCAGCCAGAGTTTCATTACCTCATCGTGGCCCCTGGACCAAATTAACTACCCTCACACACACACACACACACACACACACACACACACACGTTTCTTGAAGAATCGGTATAATATTATCCTTTCATCTATTCATAAATAAGATGGTAATTATTATTGCTACTGTTATCATCACTGCCTTTGTTATTTTTTGTGTTGCCGTTATTTTTATCATCATTGTCACCATTATCATCGTCATCATTATTGTTGTCATAATCTTCATCTCCATGAAAAAATTTTTCCTACACATATGAGCACATGAGGTGGTTGCTTTTTCTGTCTGTACAAACGTTGATGTATTTAAGAGCAAGTAATTATTCTTAATCAGACTTTCTATTGGCTTTTGTATTTTGTTATCTAGTTAATTGTCATGACAGGAATAAGCGTATAATTATCTTTATTTCAATTACATTAATTTTAGTTCTATAAATTATATTTTCATCTCTGATTTTGATGTTCATTTAATCGGTTAACAGCCAATGCTAATTACATTTACCACTTGCTGTACCTATAAGACATTCTGAATTTTTTCACATGTGTACTTCTGTGTTTTCTAGGATTTTCACAATGAACACGTATTACTTCCTTCAAAAGCACTAAACGGGTTTTCTTTGTAATGGAGTTGGTCTCTGTTTTCTGTGAGGTAGAAACTTAGTCTTGTAATTTAGAACTTACTCTTCAGACGAACTGAAATATATTGCTTTGTTTTTGCTGTGTTTTGTTATGTTTGGTATAGTCTTGCTGATTTTGTGATTGGGCTGTTAAGTCAGCACGTAAATAAATAAAAAAATTAATTATTTTAACTGGTTACTAGAGGAGCAGAACTAATGAACTGGCAAAGGCTAGAGTATAACATATGGACACTACTGCATCAGACGAATATCTACAGCTAGTCTCTTGTCGTCGACTCAATACAGTATAAAATTAGACCACGTCCCGTCTCGCTCACATGTGCGTCATCGCATAGAAGTGGTCATGTCTGTATGCGTCTTCACTGGCAATGAGGACCTCGAAATCCTTCAGTTACCGACGAAGTTTTGGTTCCGTCACAGAGGATAGGTAAAGTCTCAGAATTACAGTTATTGGTTTGCAGAAAATCCCTTATTAATGCAAAAAGTGTCATGATGTGTGGTGTGCCATGAGTGAAAGTAGGATCATTGGGCGCCTTCCTTTTCTGAAACCATACAATCTTACACACATTCTGACTCAACTTTTGAACACCTGTCCGAACACGAGAGAATCTTTGTTGTTTTTTTTAGTAAGACAGTACAACTGCTCACGCCGCGTTCTTTACAGGGTGTTCTTTGTGTCACAATAAAATATACGGGATTTTTGGACTACTCGCACTCCAGATCTGAACCCGTAAGATAGACCTTTAGTTGTCGGGCATGTTAAAGGTTAAAGTGTACAGTAATATGCCACGCACTGAAGACGTCTAAAAAACACTCAGAATAGATTATTTTCAATTTTACCAGCAGGATTTCGACGTGCAAGGAGAAAAGGTGTTTCTCAGATGTGACGTATTCTGCAAGTCAAATGCTGTTTTAAAACATTTCAATATGGTAAGCTCTTAAATATCTGCAATGAATTGTTTTTATTGGCTTGGATCCCCGAATCACGGCAAATTTTAAAAGCTGCAGTCGCTCTGCTGCCTGCCTTCACGTGAAACAGCCTGAGTTACGTGTGATGCGGTTTGTCAGGTAAAGTAATATCCGTCTGTAATGTTAGTGATACGTTGTTTCAAAGAACTCTCCGAAATTATCCATGAGTTTTTGGTAAATAGGTAGACCTATACATAGGCTCCTCCTTGAGGACTGCCACCTTATCTTGGTGAGAAGGTTTGCGTGTCCTGTTACGACCCGGGGAGCTATGCTGGCGGGAGCTAAGCTCCTAGAAGGGACACCCATGCCAGACAGGTCGAAGGGCAGGGACCAGACAAAGTAGCAGTCCACAACAAAGGGTAGGGGGGACTCTTTAGGCGTGGTGAAGCCAAACCCCCTAGGGCAGTAAACCCCGAAATCAAATCCTGGTCCTCCTGGAAGAGGGGTTTTTCGTATGGCTAACAACCTACACAGTAAAAAACTATTGTTGTGAAATCAGGAAGTAGCCTTGGAAAGAATTGGAAAGGACGTTAAATACGGCCCGTCAAACGGAAACGGATACGAGAATTTGCATTATATTCCTGGAATGTCAGGACATTATATGAAGTCGGATCCCTTAGGAAATTGATATGTGAAATGGGCAAAAATGAGTATAAAGTAGTGTGGATGTGCTCGCTTTACAGAAAATGAAGTGGACAGGCACTGGAATTATGGACAAAGAAAAGCATGTAATTTTATGTAATGGACATCAGAAGAAACACGAATTTGGTTTGGGCTTCCTTGTGAATAATAGAATAAAAAACTCAATTATTGGATTTACACCCATCAACCATAGGCTGCGTATAATAAAAATAGTTAAGAGATTTTTTAATTATAGTTTTATTAATGCACACACTCCAGTTGAGGATACAGATGATGGAAAAAGGATGATTTCTATGAAGTACTTACGAAGACCTCTAAAGAATGTCCAAGACATGATATAAAAGTTCTAGTAGGGGTATGAACGCACAAGGAGGAAGAGATTCCATTTGCAACCTAACATTGTAGACATAGCCTTTTTGATGATACAAATGATAAAGGATCACGTCTAGTAGATTTTGCCTTAGCACATAATCTTGTTGTTGGGAGAACATTGTTTATACATAAAAAGATCCATAAAGGAACTTGGAGAACTCCTGGTGGAAATGCCATCAACCAAATTGATCATATATTGATAGATGCCAGGCATAGATCAAATCTACTGGATGTGAGAGCATTTAGAGGAGCAAATGTGGATCCAGACCATTAGGCCCATATGATTGGATCCAAAATACGAGCCAGGATTGCTAGAAGTAAACTGGAGAAAGGGAAGCGAATCGAGAAATTGAATGTGGATCTTCTAAAGAATGGAAGTACTGCAAAGCAATAAGCAGAACGAGTGATTGGGCTACTTGGTCAATACTCAGTTGGGATCACTGATACTAGTGATGTAAATGATGATTGGAAATTCCTAAGGACGTGCATTATTTCTGCAGCAGATGAGGTAATTGGAAAAATCCCGCAAGGAGAAAGAAACGTATGGTTTGATGAGGAATGCCAAGAGATCACAAGGAAGAAAAATGAGATATATAGGCAAATTCAGCAGAGACGAACGAGGGCACGAGAGGAAGAGTAAGAGCACCAACGAAGAGCTGAGAAAAGAATACACCAACGTAAAAGGCGGGTTTTCTGTAATGAGGAAATGAAGGAGCTGTAATTTGCAGGAAGGGAGAAAGCTGTGAGATTATTATAACAAAAGGTTAATAATACAAGGCAGTACTTTAAGGCAAGGACAACTATACGTAAAAGGAAAGAAGGAAGATTAATATCAGACAAAGAAGGTGTTCTGAGACGCTGGAGAGAACACTTCAATGGTATATTGAATAAGGATATGATACCTACATCTGAGCCCTCACCAATATGGGATACATCAGCTGAAAGCCAGGTAATTTCTGAACTCACAATGGAGGAACTGAAGAAAGCAGTATATAAAATAAAGAATAATAAATCTCCTGGTTTAGGCAATTCCATCTGAATTAATAAAGTTTGGTGGAGAAAGTCTTATGAAAGGCATTTATGAGCTGATTAGGAAGATTTGGGCACAAGAGAAGATACCAGATGAGTGGAAAAGAAGTATAATATGCCGAATACATAAGAAGGGCGATCTTGTGGAATGTGCAAATTACAGAGGCATATCATTATTAAATACAGCATATAAAGTTCTGCCTAATATTATTTATGCACGCCTGCTCCCATATATTGAAGAGAAAATTGAATCATATCAGTATGACTTCCGACCACGTAAAACAACAACTGATGCCCTATTCATCATAAGACAGATTCTAGAAAAGGCGCAAGAAATTAAAACTGAAACACCCTCCTTGTTTATTGACTTTACGGCAGCATATGATTCGGTTATTAGAAAGCAGCTGTATAAAGTAATGAATGAACTAGGCATACCAGAAAAGCTGACCAGAATGGTGAGAGCAACAATGGATAATTCATCTTCTAGTATACGTTTGCGGAACTCTTTTTCAGACCCACTAGAGTTAACTAATGGGTTGAGGCAAGGAGATGCTTTAGCATAACTCCTTTTTAACATAGCCCTATAAAAGGTTATTATAGATTCACGTATACAGACTAATGGACATATATTTACAAAATCAGTGCTAATAATTGATTACGCAGATGTTGTAGTTCTAATAGCTAGAACATCTTATAGAAGGCTTTCGCTCCTTAGAAAGTGTAGCTGTGAGGATGGGGCTCAAGATAAATCAGAATAAAACAAAATATATGGCTATGAACACAAGGAGATTTTTGGATATGCCTACGTTGGAAATAGAGCCATACAATTTTGAACATGTACATATATTTACCTATTTGGGTACAGTACTTACTAAGGATGGGGCACGCGGTGCCGCAGTTGGTTGAGGCACTGCGCCACAAACCGGAACGTCGCGGGTGGTGTCACTGGAATTTTTCATTGACATAATCGTTTCGGTCGCACTATGGCCCTTGGGTCGACTCAGCCTCTACCAGGAATCTTTCCTGGGGGGTAAAGGCGGCCGGTGCGTAGGGCTGACAACCTTACCGCCTTCATGTGCCGATTGTCTAAAAACCTGGGAGCCTCGACCTCCTGGAGCCCTAAGGGTCTGTCAAGGCCTGTAATGGAATTGCTTTACCTTTTTTATTACTAAGGATAATAATATAACGGAGAAAGTTCGAAATAGAATTGCAATAGCAAATAGATGTTATTTCAGCCTCCAGAAGCACTTTAAATCTATCTTTGTAATTGAACTACGAAGGTCTTACTATATAAGACGTTGATAGTCCACTAGTTTTGTATGGGACGGAGTGCTGGAGGCTATCCCGAATGACTGAGAATATGGTGGATGTATTTGAACGGAAAATTCTTCGAAGAACATATGGCCCTGTTAAGGACCATGATCAGTGGAGGTGTAGATATAATAAAGAACTCTATGATCTTTTTAAAGAGCCCAGACTCTCAGTGATAATCAGAATTGGAAGATTACGATAGGCTGGTCATGTTACAAGAATGGAGGAAAATGCTATGCCTAGGAGACTGATGTATATACAACCGGAAGGACCAAGAAAAGTGGGAAGACCGCGCGCCAACTGGAGAGATGATGTGGGAAAGGATGCAAGGATGCTGGGAATAAGGAGTTGGTGGGCAGCAGCTATGAACCGTGAAGAATGGAGGAAACTTCTGAAGGAGGCCAAGACTCCTTATGAGTTGTAGTGCCGATGATGATGATGATGATACATAGGCTAATTGGAAATGCAACATTTGTCCTCCAGAGGAAAAAAGAATTGCAGCAGAAATTAATATTTTTGGAAGTACGCAGTATAACTAACGGATTAACGGATGCATGACTGTCGTAATGTTGCAGCGCAATTGTGCCTACCAGAAGGCGTGTGTGAGCTAGAGGTATAAGCAGCCATCTGGCTAAACTTCCAGTTGCCTGGGTCAATATTTACAGAGTGCAGAGCGAGGGAATATGGTGCGTGGCGAGAAACGGGACACAGTTATGCCTCCAATTACACTAGCTCCAGCGGGTATTAACATTGTAAGTTGGCACGATTAGCAGTTTGATCAAAATCCAGTCGGTTCGACCTTTTCATTCTTATGTGAACATCCCATACATATTACCTTCCAGTACGAGGATGTGGGATCATTCCTCGAACAGTGGAATGGAAAGCAAGGTCACCATCACAAAGACGTATAATTGTGTAAAACTGTTGATAACGTCAGTAGCAATATGTGGGAATGAAAAATGGGAAATTTAAATAAAAATCGTAAATTAATGATAAAAACTGCGTATCTGAATTTCTTTGCAGAAGTAGCTTCATGCCGAGAAGGATGGTCAAGCGCCATTAGAAAGGTGCCCTGTCGAATATCAGCCTGAACATCGGCTATCCTGAGTGAGCTTCTTGTGCTTTCCCTCAGTTCCGTCAGGTAAATTCTGGTATTTTTCTCGAGTAAGCCAGAACAGCGTCCACTGAAATCCTTCCCAATTCATCGTTCACAAATCGTTCTACCAAGGACGCAATACAGTGAAACGTACAGGCAGCATCATAAAATAAGCCACATTGAAAAGTAGCTTGATATAATACGTGCAGAGGTTATCAATCGAACTCCGAAATTCAGCAGTAATTAAACATATGTATTCAATTTTGAATAGTCTTTACTTATAAGCCTACCGCTATCTACGCATTTCGGTTTGCACCTTCACGCACACCTCCTGTAACTTGGCTTTTATTGTTAGCAGCATTCTTTATTTACAATCCTCATCCTCGCGTGTAGGTGATTCCCTCGCTTATTGAGATAATTTCCGACAATATGTGGCTGCTAAATGGCTGTAAGAAATGTCAAATCCCACAGCCTTAGAAATTACAGTATTTGATAAAGAATCAAAACCACTGCTGCTGATTCAGTTCCCTCTATTTCCTCCAGTCAGCCTCCAAACTCCTCTAAAATTCTACACTTAGACCCTCCAGGCCATGTCAGAATAATTTATGGTCATTACTACGGGTGCGACGAACGGCTGTTCGACTCTAAGCACTAAAAGATGTGTTTCTCTTTACCACCACATTCAGGCCTATACTGAGGTCCAGCTTTCCTTCTAACCAATGGGTAACGGGAGAAAAATTGGTCGGGACATGAAGGTGGCTAGTTATATCCAAGTGGTGCCGAGCTAAGAATGCGTGGAGTTAGAAACCTCCATTCCCCATATGTTTTCACGGCGTACATATTTACCTTTACCTCTAATATTTTAATGTAAACTTATTTTTAATTCTATGCGTAGTATAAGCTTACATTTAATATCTATATTATGAGCCTATAACGATATTTATATTTTACATTGCTAAAAAGACACAATCCCCGAAGTTAAAAATCTCGGTCAGAAATAGCCGTTCCGGAAATTAATCCCAGTTTTTAACAGCCTTATATCCATGGAAAGAAAAACGGAAAATTTTATTTGAGATTCATTGCCTGAGGCGCATTTTTTGAGAACACAACAATTACATCTACTATAGCTTGTGCTTGCACAAATTTTATAACTATCCTACACGAAAACATTTCGATGGCCGAGGAATTGACTGTATCGGTAAAACCTGAGACCTCTGATTTCTGGTTGTGAGGTGTCAGATTTGAGCTTCAGCACGTCACTTGCTATCGATCGGCTTTCCTAAATATTTTCAGGCAAATGCCGGGGTAATACACTTAGGCACTTCAGCTAGGCCACGATTATATTTTTCTCAAATTCCTTGCAATTCATCCTTGGCCAGTCATCATACTACTCGTACCATTCGGTTCTATAAGCCTGTAGTCTGAGACACTATCTACGTCGTAAACTAAGCCATAAATAAACTTAAATAGGAGTCCCAATGTTGGATGACGCAGTGTAAAGGGCGTTAAATTATACCTGGGATGGAGTCGCAACAGTAAAATGGAATCCAACTTTGGTGCCTTATCATAATCATAATCATCATAATAATAATCATAAACAACAACACCGCTATTGTCGTCATAAACATTATCGCAATTATAATCAGAGGCGGTTATACGCCAACTTTCCTGATCGCAGATGACAGTCTCAATATGTAAAATATATATCTTAAATTTCAGAGAACAATGTCTTGTCGTTATTAATATCACATGGACTACGAATAAGTAGAAGAAGAAGTGAGGAGACTTCCTGAGTGACCTTCATGGAGTAAGACAACACTGAGAAAATTGTAGCTGGTGATGAAGATTTAGGAAACTGACATAGGCCTATATACATGACCCCTTTATGTACATTGTGAAAATCCGTGTAAGTAAATATATGATATTAAAAATGCCACATTTATTATTCTATATATATGCCTAATATACTAATCTCAGATACCCCAAAAACTTTGCTTTCACTGTTGGAAGTGTAACAAACGTGGGCTTAAATAAAGAATCACTGGGCGTTTGAAATTAAAGACTTACAATTCACATAGGCCTATTTAATACTGTTAGACCTACGTAGTCTACTTTTACAGTGAGGAAATGTTTAAAGTTTCGTAAGCTCTACATACCTTCTAGTATTCTAATAACGGTTGAGTAGACAGACTAAGGCTGGTAATGAAACTAAAACCCCGCATTTGCTGCACATGCACTCACCAATTTTAACTACGAGTTAACTCTCACACTTTCCATAAACCTATACTTACTTTCCTCGTAGAGTACATAAGCACTTGCGGGATTTGTAGAGTGTAAGATATTTGCCTTTAGGGAAGTCCATGTGAAATGTTAACAGATAAAATGACTCTGGGACAGGGATTTCTCTGAATACTTTGGTTTTCCAGTTTGTTATCATTCAAATAACAGCCGGAGAATGGGCATACCGAGAATTAATTTTACACATCAATGTACTTTACTTGTCCATTTACTAAATAATTTCATGCCAAATCTGGTATTGCAGATAATCCACATAAAATAGTACGAAAATATATGCGGCCATGATAAGTGTTTTTCCTGAACATGACAATAATAATATTTTGCTTTAGAATCTCCGAATTATCTTACTTATCCTCTTGTGTGTAACATAATGCAATTCGTAATTTCGCTTGAAAAAGCAACAACGTGAATTAACATAGTGATTTTAACTTAGTCCTTCCAAGAACCAAAACTTGAGATTCATGGACAAACATACATACACTAACCAGCACTAGAGCAGTGCTTTTTGCGCCGATTTGTTTTAAATTTGTTTTCCCACTGCACTGTGCCGCCATAATATGAATAACAATATAAAATGTCTGTTCGTGAATTGAATCGATTTGTCATAAAAGGGACGATGGAGCTTGTTAGTAGATTTTGGCTGAGCGAAAAAAGAAAGAGCACGCTATATTTATTCCGCGACCTCTTTGGATCGGATGGGATTATTTAGAAGCTTCGGTGGAGAGCGGATGGCGTTGCTGGAGTATACTTAACTGCAGTGCGGACTGGATACTTCACAGGAGGAGCATTTTGAAGGAGACGTCGAGTAACCCCAGGAGTGGCAGAGAGGGCACCTATAAAGAAGTACGGAATGGTGATTTTACTACCCATGATTCCACCTTTGTGAGTTTGAACGTTTTATTTCTTCCGCCGTTCTACTTTTTTAATAGTTTGAACATTCATTTCTTCAGACATCATTGTGTTTTCTTCATACTCAAAATACTGGATATATTTCCTACGGGCACTCACAAATGGCGTCACAAATTGTTGTCAACAGGCATCTAGAGAAGTTAAAGTTTTTTTGTCTTTGTACCAAAATTGTGTTGAAAATTCTGTGTTGTTTCACACCTTCTTTGCGAAGTAAAAATGTTATGTGGAGACCATGTCCATCGCTCTGTCCATCTGTCTATTAGTAAACTAGTATCAGCAACTAAAGCGCTAGCAGAATTTTCATAAAATTTTTTATAGTAGTTCTTTACAAATGTCAAGCAAGCATTAGTTGTGTGAACATCGGCACAGTGACCATCACAATTTGCTTTGGGACATGAATAAATGTCTGCTGCTATTTTCTACACTTTTGGTCCGATTTGGATAGAATTCGGTAAATGAGGTATCTACAGAAACCCACTGAGTGATTACGAGTTTCGTGAAAATCGACGGAGTGAAAGCCACACGTTACTTAGGCCTCCAAAAAATGTCAGTTTGTTTGTTTTCAATTGGAGTAAAAATTGGTATAAAGTATATTGCATAATGCTGCTTAGCATTTTGAATTTAAATTTAGTGAATATCTTCGTAGGGAAGGCCTATTTTTCTTATGGGTGCAAATTAAATTACATTTCCGCTTGTACCCTAAAACAATATGACTTTTTTAGTAAACGACGCCTTGGCACCCTCTGTGTTTACTACTTCACGGGGTACGCCATCTGCAATTTTGTTTATACATGACATATACCTACATGGTACTTCGACAGTCACCTCTACGCTCGTCTTCAGGTGATTTTGTTGTCATTATAGGCCTGCATATACCTATAGCTATCATTTCTATTCTGCGATTAGTAAAACTATGTTTTACAAAGTTATGGCATGCCCGTATTTCTTTATGGGTGTGAAACCATGTGGCAGATACAAAGAGATATTACGAAAATACGAGCTGCCCAAAGGAGGCGTAATAGCTCAGTGACTAAGCTACGGGCTGGGCGACCGAGGAATTGTGGTTTGATTCCCCTCAGGGGAAACATATTCTCCTCTTCCTCAAAGAGCCCACAATGGATAGTTGCTTTAGAGCCACCGCACGAGACGGACGCGTAATGAAGCCATTACGTGCTGTGGAGTGTGCTTGCAACCACTGATATAAGCGTATTATGTGTTTGTGTACCTTTTGATATCACCTTGTGGGGACCCATGTTTGAATGCAAGAATACTATTCTGTGTACTTTTGATATGCCTATTCGCCGCATATCCGCCTATGATATCCACGAATGGACACACACCAAACTGAATCATGGTGAACAGCAATTCTAAATGGTACAGGCAGACTGCCTTAAGCGACGGGTTTTCATAAAGTTCAACGACCACAAAAAGCGGAGGACATTTTCCAACAGATGTATAGTACCACTGCCTACGGACATGAAATTGTTCAGTTATCTACAGTACGGCTCATTTTGGCGGACATAGATTTGTGTCACGTAGGATAGCTAATTCCTCCCGCCCCGCCCTGAAATTATCTGGGAAGCTTTAAAACGTTCATTGTGTAGGTACGGCAAGAAGCATGAATTTTACGAAGAGATGTGGTCCCATATATATGGCTATAAGATTTAAAATGACATCAGGTTTGTGCTGGTAAATCTGAAACAACACTTCCCATCGACCAGACCATTGCGGGACACAGAGCACTGGTCTCCCATGATGGCCAACTGACAGCATGTTATGGGTGCAGTATGACAGGGCACTTGATTTAACAGTACCTCCAGCAAACTCGGACACCGACCAAATCCAATGTGCAGGAGGCGACATTCAGGGCGAACATAGTTGTGAGAGGTGAGGAGGAGTCACAGCAAAGGCAGTTCCAACACATAATTCAGGAATCAACTAACAACAGAAAGCCTTACGCAAGACAAATATGAATTTGCAGTGGGAATGAAGAGGGGTATGTCTAACGTGAAGATGCCACAACCCGATAACCAGGACACAGGGGTCACTGCCCTTCAGATCGACCATTACGTGTCAGGGGTGCTCATGTCGAGAAATGAGCCACTCGATCAGAACATGTTCTTCAGTGAGCCCCAGAACAAAAACGTAAAAGTTACTCCGTACCGGAGAAAGAAACAATGAATGGAGACGAATATACTGCGATCTCGCAGCAGAGGCAGAAGCGGTTCAGGACACTTACTGACCCGGCGCCAGTGATAGAAGATCCCGTAACTGAAATGAGATGCACATATATAATCGTGACGTAATATTAATGGAATCCTCAAGGACGATCTGTCCCCCATGTATAACACAATGTTCGCGGATCGACAACTTATACAGACCAAAGAATGAGAACCATTTAACGTATTCCAAGAAAGTCCCAACAAAGCTGCAGGATTACAGACCTTTAAACGTAATTAACACACTCTACAAAATTATTGCAAGAATTATAGCCAACAGGTTCAGGCCTACCCTACCCGGACTTCTGCATCCCGGACAACATTTTGTGCACCGGGACGTACTATAGGCCTACTTGACAGCTGCCAATCAGGCGGGACGCCAATCCTTACGCCGAAGTAACACACAATTTTCTGTCCCTTATCCTTGGATTTTACCTCCGCTTGTGACAGAATATCTCACAACTTTTTATTCCATATCTTGCAACATTATGGGTACAGAGGGAATTTCGTAGACCTTATTCAGTCCATGTATGAAGATGCATATTCACGAGTCAATATGAACGGCTGTCCGTCGGGGCCCTTTCCATAAAATGTTTGGTTGGCAATGTTGCCCCATGAGCCTGATCCTTTACACTTGGGCCTTGACTGGGCGCCATGAACCAGAAAACCTCCGTGGTGGCATATCCGGATGATGTCACTATTATCATGCAGACAAGACGACGTTCTAAAAGTGACGGAAATCATCAAGCTATGCGATCCGTACGGCTGCAATCATCAGTGTCAAAAAATAGACGGCATTGTTCATAGGACTATGGAATAATTCGAGGCAATAATGCAGATTCCATACCAACCTGAGGCCACAATCCTGGATTTCAGGGTTGCAAGTTCGATAGACCGGACCGCATACCTTAACGGAATTAAGATAATTAACAAAGTCAAGTTTTTGGCGCGAGACACCTATTTGAGAGATCTGTGTCTACGTCAGGGCATCCGGTTTGTTCACATTTCTATTGCCTAATTTGTGGTGCACCACACAAGTCCTCCCATCACGCCTGTGCATGCACATCTAATCATGGTGGCCTATGGCATCGTGAGACTTTCCGCGTCCCGGAGTCCACCCAGCAACTTCGGATTGCAGAGAGGGGAATGGAACTTGTGGACGTGCATGCGAAATGCATGACCCTTTTTCGAACCTGCTGCCGGGAACAAGCGGAAACTTCGGGAAAAATGGTTTGCGACGTGAAAACACTTCCTTCAGATAGATAACCCTCCAAACTAACGGGTCATAACACATACGCTCGAATACATACGGATTTTTCTTCCGGGACTGGTGTTATATACCGCCACTCCACCAGCAGAGACCGACCGCTCTCTTATAAAAGGCTGCGTATATAAAACCCAGAGAGACACGGATAAGAAGGTGAAGTTAACGTCCAAAATGGGAATATTACAGAAATACCCATCCCTGAACTGGTATCTAATGTGAAAGAATATAAATATATAACCCATTCCTACTGTATACTCTTAGATCGATGTGGTATAAAATAGTTCACGACTTCGTGCCCAATCACGTCCGCAGGAAACTGGCCAATGCACGCTCTGCGTGAATACTGACACCTTACTTCATCGCATGGTAACTTGTGGAGATGCAGAAGACATTTTGCAATGGACTCAACCCCGGTCAACAATGCTCCAGAAGATGGACCCCCGACGTCTTTTTTTCCAAAATTTCTCGTTGTGGTCACGACCAAACAACAATGCCACAATCTGGATTTTGGGGAATGTGGCATACTGTACACTCCAACACTGCCAGTCCTTGTCGACGACAGACTACATCGATTACTTAGGGCGTGTCAGATGGAAAAATTTTCACTGGAGTAAACGGCGCCAGACTTATGGAAACTACTTGGACATCTGTTTGTTTTCCATGGCGCAACGGCCCCTAGTGGGCCAGGAACTCCTCATTATCAAGGCTTCAGGATCACACTCAGACACACCACACTCGTTAGGACTTCTCTGGACGAGTGATCAGACCGACGCAGAGACCTCTACCTGACAACACACTACACTCACAGGAGACAGACATCCATGCCCCCCGGCGGGATTCGAACCCACAACCCCAGCAAGCGAACGACCGCAGACCAACGCCTTAGACCTCGCGGCCACTGGGATCGGCCTTGGACATCTGTTACTGGGTTATTTTCCCACTTGCCTCCTGCTACCGTATATTTGCCTTTGCGAGGGTCACGTGGCATCTTTCCAACACACTAACGAGCGTTGTAATACAAGTAGTATGTGTGTATTTTATGTGTAACTTTTCAATTCTTCCATACACAACCTGGTATTAGTAGCAGCCTGTATATTGTCCTGGGTTGATGGAATAGATGTTTTAAGGGTCACAAAAAATGAACACTGAAGTTAATGCAACGAAGGAAAAGAGTTAACCATCACCTCAACCCAGTACCGGATCTACTTCTCAACTCCCCTAAATACCTTTATGTTTTGGTCCTTAATTAAGGGTAGTGGCAACTTAACGTGTACCTTACACGCTGCTGAAGTGAAGTTCCTGAGACGAAACAAAGGTTGTGCGAAAATAGAAAAATAAAAAAGACAAAGGTACAAGAAGCTTATTACCAGTACATCTGTTCATTAAACACTAAAAATAGAAACACATCTTCAGACACAAGTAGAACACCTGTTAACAATGGCCGAAAGAATAGTATCTAAAATAGAATTAAACTACAAACCTACAGGAAAACGAGACCAGGGACGACGACGCTCTGAAACGGCTGCATATGATTTGAAGCTCCAATGAAAGCATGCATTCCTATTTTAATGTGAAAAGAATTCCTAATATTTACGCCATTACACAGTTGAACTTCGACTTTTCGTAGCCTAAGATACTGATATGATCGTTAAAGAGACCATAAATAAATAAATAAATAACTCGGAAATTATAGTCTAAAATTCGATTCTCCTTCAAAATTTTCAAGTTATTTATTGTTTCATCACCATGTTACTTTCTGCTAATTACGCTTATGCCTTCTTCGTATGAGGTAAATATGTGTAAGAGTATGTTTTGATACATATTTTTATACAGTATGGAGGCAGTCCCTTTCACTAAAACGTTGGTACCAATCTACTGAACACCATGGTGTTGCACCTCAAAGGGCAGTAGATTCCAATCTTCATATTTACGGTCGAAGAACTTGAAGTCTCAAATACTTTCAACAGGCATTGTCACAATATAACCAGAGCTATACATTTATTTTTCCCCAACGATTCTTCCTACACAGAACAGATGCGTGACGAAATATAAATCTAATACTACTCTTCAACTCTCACTTGGAACATTTTTGGTAAGATGAATAGGCAGATTTAAAGAAATACGAAAGAAAACAACTTAATGACAGCACAGTGCGATTTTTAAAATAGGGTGTAAGTTTCACAAAAGTGCATTTCATCGTTGTCATCCTCGATTATCATGCAGAAATACGACGAAGCTCATTATCGACCTCTGGCTGGAGATAAGAATACCGGTGTGTTTGCCCCGCCATCTATTACGAATTTAGTAAATCATACTTCTGTCTTCTGTGATCTGCTTTGTTGCTGTGATTATACGGTGGCATTGATGCGTTTGGGAATAAGTTGCGGATTTGAATCTTCACTTAACGTCAAGGAGTCATATTTCCGGTTGCCGAATTTTTTGGTGTTTTAGAATTAAACTAGGAATAAACTTAGATATCTCAGTGCTAAAGTGTCTTGTACGTGTGAAGTAATACAATTATTCTCTGTCGTGTTCTATCTGGTTAGATATGGGCCTGAATTGGACTTTGGGCTTGTTATAAACTGAACAATTAAATCTTTTTATTAAATAAAACTAGGTTATTCAATGGCACAGACTGAAGGTTTTGACTGGACGTACAGGTTTTCATCCGAAGCCTACAGCGGGACAAAAGAGCCTGTACCCACACTCTGGAGGTCAAAGCTATTCTCTTGAGCAACTGATAACAGCGACTTTCCTGACGAGGGGTTGGCTATAATGCTCGTTTCACTTCACTTCCCCTATCACCATCGTGTAGTAAACGGGTGAGCCATGGGATCCTTTCCAATTTGTTGGGTGTGTGTGAAGTTTTCGCTGCTGCTTTGTTTTTCGTTATTTTCCATTGTTTGTCGTTGATGTTAATGTCCTTTATTGTTTCTCGTGTTTGCCATGACGCCAAAATACGAACAACATTATAGAAAAAGCTGGTAAGTTTGCCTCAAATCAAAGGTCGGCTGCGTCCTGTTGAAAAAGACTCGACACGCGTGTATTGTGCATATGTTCTTATTGTAAGTACGAGTTATATGCGAAATTGACGAACTTAGATAAAAGCAGCCAGCCGCAAAAGCACAAGAAATCTTCAGATAATTTTAGTAGTTCACGGCAAGCGAAACTTCTGTTTAAGTCCGAGAGCTACACTGCCTCTGCCACCGCAGATGGAGCATACACACGTTTATCGCTAAACACTGTGCGATTGTGTCTTGCGATCGACTGGCACAATTGTGCAAACACATTTAGGTACAGTAAATCTGTCTGGGAATTACAATAATAGAACTAAGTGTAGGGACATCATCACGAATATTCTTGCACCTCATTTCTCAGACATTTTGCGAAATAATATTGGAGAAAATGGGTACAGTACAATAATTGATGACTCCATTGGCGTATTAGTGACGAAAATGCTTATTGGGTGTGTGTGTGTGTGTAAGGTGTTCCAGTGCGACTTTGAAGCTAGGCTAAATAATAGCCGGTACTCCCGAAGCAATTGTGAAAGCAGTGAAAGATTTGTTACATCATTTGGACCTCAAACCTGAAAATATGATAGGTTCACAAGGCCAGTGTGAATACATGTGTAAATAGTTGTGTGTAGGACGGATGGAAACGTGAGTTTCAACGTTCTTAAATGATTTACGATGGTTTCCTTGTGTCATTCTTTGCAAATAGCCATTCATAAGGCTACAGAAGAAGGGCTGCCCAGAAGCGTGGATTATTTGATTCGTGAATTATACAGTTGGTTTTCACATTCAATGAAGCGCCAGTCTACATACAAAGACATATTTGAAACTATTACTAACAGAGAAGCGCCATTGAAAATACCAAGAACTTAAAGACACCCAATGGCGGTAACAAAAATTCTTGCGCAGTGGGAGGAGCTGAAACTGCACTTCCAAATAGCAAGAACGCCTGAAAATTGCTACGCGGCCGAACTTCTGTACAACATGTATACAGCAACCCAGTTAAAAGGCATATTATATAGGATATCTGAAACCAGTGCTCCAGGCAGACTGCCGAATAATTTTGAAGTTCTTCGGAAAATGTCAAAGTTGTCGGTGTCCGAATGCTTACATAGTAAGGTAATTCCGGGAGAGACACCACACTATTTGCAACTTTCGCTGTAACTCAATCCGGAAATCATCAAAACGGCTGAAAATTTAGAGATATTGTGCTTAAGGTTTCTACTTTACAGAGTTGTGTGCAAAAGATCTGCGGAAGTGAAGGTCTCTGAATACAGGGCAACGAAAAAAAGTTGCTTTGCGCGTCTTTCCCGGACACGCTGGTACAGAAGCCACTTTTTGGCAGGGATAGATGCCGCTATGTAAGGAGAGATGCCACTCTTAGAAAATGGCCTGTAAATTCAAAAGCAAGATAAGTAAATGAAAACTGTTGAACTTTATTCAAAGTAAAGAAGCAATATCAACATTAAAATAAAATATACCATAAGTGCACAATATTTCAACCCAGTGAACTCTAGAGTCTAAGGTAAAGTGAACGAAATATTCTACATCCTCTTCTCCATCTTGCTGTTTTTCTCTCGCAGTAATTTTCTGCTGCAGTCGACGCATTTGTCTTTGTATGGAGAACAGAAATCGTGCAGCCAGTTTCTGTAACTTACACATTCGATCCAGCTATCTTCCTTAGTTGTTTGCAAGTAGTTTTCCCAGCACTCACAGCATTTCTTGTCAGAGTCTTCAGATGTCTCTTGATTATGAATATCTTTTTCTAATTAGTTCCTTTTCTGCATTTTCTGACCTTGTAGACCTGAAGAATTGAGACTGCTTACAGTTCAGATTTTCCTCTGCTCTTTGAATTTATTTCCTTCTTGATTCTTTTGCTTTTCGTCAGTAGTATTAGCTTCTTCAGTGAGAGAAAAAAAGTTGATTTTCTAAAATTTAACATTTCCTCTGTATTTTTGGTACTGGACCGGTCTTCAAAGGTCTGGAAGGAAACGTTATTTTCAACAGCAGCGTAAAATGGATCTTCAAGAAGTGGGATGGGGGGGCATGGACTGGATTGATATGGCTCAGGATAGGGACAGGTGGCGGGCTCTTGTGAGTGCGGTAATGAACCTTCGGGTTCCATAAAACGCGGGGAATTTCTTGACTAGCTGACGACCTGTTGGCTTCTTAAGAAGGACTCTGCTCCATGGAGTTAGTTAGTTAGTTAGTTAGCGTAAAGCAGTCAAGGGCAGCTGCAATGAGCTCTGTGGCCATCTAAAAGTAGAATGACCTTCCCTGCGGGTTTGTGTTTGAGGAACTGCTGTGTGAACTACTTGATGAATAAGTTGTTTCTAATATACGACTATTCCGTTTCATGTACACATCTGACCCTTGTGGTAAGATGATAGAGCAATAGAACAGATTGTTTTAGTACACTGTAATATATTATGCACGAAGTTTCTAAACTGATTTGAATTGTTTAAGTGCGACATCTCACCCTTAATTTTTTTTGTCGTTTCAGAGGGAGAAGCCGCACCCCCCACTTGCCTAACGGAATGAAGACCATGATGTGAAGGCAAGGTCAACAATGCCGAAACCTCTAATGTATCGCGAGCCCGTAGGTACTTTGATTGGAACTAATTAAGACACCTTTCGTGAACACTATAAAAAAGGTCGAGCATAAGATTTATAAACCCACCACATAAAACAGCGCGCTTATGCACTACGTTCACTCCCAACACCCCTCTAGACTCACTGAATAGGCACATGTGCTGCGATCTGCAGAGGATTGCCAGAACCCACCAAACTAAAACATGCGACGTCCCTCCCTCCGCGGCAACTCTCCCGGAATTGTTGTATTATACCAATTGTAAACCTAGCTGAAATTCTTGAGTATCGACCAGAAACAATCAATGCGGTTATCACTGAGAGGCGGAAGGTTCACTTCTTGAAATGGTCGAAGATTACAAATATATATGAATTCTGGATTGAAGTCGGGAAGTACAGGTTTTCGATCGGAACAAATCCTTTTCAGGAGCTGTGGTACCTGGCAGTGAAATGCCTGAGCTCACCCTATTCGAATGCGGAGGTAGGATTGTTAAGCCAGTTATATACTGTGAAATGGAAATCGCGCAACAGAATGAGCAGCGACACTGCCAACGCAATTCTCTCTTCGCCTTTTAGGGAAGTGTTGTTGCACGTATGAACCACCGAAGTCGCTTTTGCATCTCATAGGTACAGTAGTTACATACAGCAAAAACAATCAAAATTTGGAGATACCATAGACGCCACATTCAAAACTTACAGGCCACTCCTTTGAATATTTTAATAATAGTTTAATATTCCTTAATATATTAGCCTGACTGTATTATAATAATACCTAGATAAGACGCAGGAACTGCAGAAATATAGTAGTTGAGGGGAATATGGCCACCGTAAGGGAAACTGATTTTTTTCACTTGAAATCGCAGGAAAAATCAGGAGTTAACATGGTTGCCACTTAGATCATTTGTTTGCACAAACAAAGAAGGTCATTGATGAAATCCCATTGTATTTGAAGACGCATAAGCGCTCATAAAAGTTTGCAGTTGGCCATATTATCAGCACCCCTGAGGGTAATATGACCAAGGAGTTCTGGTAACGTTTTCAGTAAACATTGCCATAAGTCATGTGTACAACTGATATTTTATTGAAGAGATTTATTACAATTACATGAGAAAACGTGAACTGGACAGTGTAACAAAACAAAGTTTAAATTTTGGTATCCCTGTATTATTTACAGAGGTGAAATTTAAAACGGAACCAGAAGCATAAAATGCAGACTGAAGAAAAATAAACCAGAAAACTAATCAAAACTACTTTTCGCATAAAGGACAAACGAATTCGTCTTTAGCTGTAGCCGTCAATCCAACGCATACGTTTTGCATAATCTACAAGCCCGCACACCTTGCATTCATCCCTTCGCCAGATGAAACAGAACCAACTTTTTTTTAGACTTCTTTCGAGGGGATTTCATTCCATTCTTTCGCTCAGAAGAACGAATGGCACTTTGCTTATCATCCATTGTTGATGGCTCTTTAACACTGAAAAGATTTGTTTTCAGTACTACCGTCCGGTTACTTAATGACACCCCTTTTCTTGCTTTTGTTAGAAATTTCCGTGAAGTTGACAGAATGCATTGAAATGAGTTTGGTGTTAAGACTTATGAATGTTCTGGTGTTTCTTATGAAGGGGCAATGACTGAATTCCTCTCCGGATCAGCATCATATTTACCGGAAGAGAGCATATCAGGGTTACTTTTGGTTGGCGCAACTTTGCCAGGTGTTCCAGGCACAGGAAAAGCCTTCTGAGTCTTCTTTTACAGAACAGCAGGAGCTGGCGTCTCAATCAATGTCACAAAGTTGGAGCCTTGAGCGTCCTCATTTTGTGGTACAAGACAGAGAGCAAATGCTTCGTCGGGAATAATCGAGGTGTTGAAAGGATAGATGCCAGTGGCGCTGAATCCTGCTTTAATGTTGGCTGGTGTGGCTGCTTTATCCCAGGCTTCAGTGAAAATCTTGCGAAATATCTGCTTGGTGAGAGTGTGATTTGTGCTATGGTTATAAAACAGCACAACTTGTTCATCCCAGTAATGCTCGTGGCCCAAAGACAGATTTGCCCATAGGTTGCAATTCACGGGTAGTCTGACTTGGAAGGCAGAAGAGTGAAATATCATGGCGATCTGCAGCTTCCACTGTGGTAGTGGTCCGTGGATACATTTCTGTAATGGCTACTTTGAAGTTTGATGTTTTGTTTATTATAATCGCGGATCTTCTTTAATTGGCGATATGTTTATTTCGTGTGACCGTTAGAATATCTAATTAAAAAAAACCCTGTACCCACGAATCGAGCGACAATCAGTAGGCTAATTACGGCCATCTCATGCAATGCATTCCTACGTTTGCTACTGGTATGTATTCGTAGCTATCTAAAATCAGTTCTGAGATATAAATTTTTAATTTTGGATACTTATCATCCGGACACTCTATATTTACGTAAGCAAGGACGTGAGGATCCTTAGTTATTTTTCAAAGCCAAAAGGGTTCCATTTTTCAAAGCCAAAAGGGGTCCGCGTGCAAACGTTTGGGAAACACTGCACTATGATATGATCCAGGTCTCATGTCGCCCCGTCAAACACCAATAAGCAGGGACCTGCAACTTTATAAGGGTCGAAATTTTAAGCCAATTAATAAAGGATTCTCTCGTCATACTGCCACGACTGGTCACCTGAGCTATAGATCTGTGGTAATGCATCAAGTCATTATCCATTCATTCTTTGTTCTTTAAAGAGTATCACTGGTGGTATGGGTGATCCAACTGGTGACATTTTTCCCATGTTCGGCAGCAACTAGGTTAACGCGTTTTCTGCCTTTTTGTGTCAGTATAAGGGGCTGATTGTAAAGGTACAATCTACATCCTTCGTCATCGACAATACAAATACGCCCTGGTTTGTTTATTACTCCTATGTTGTCTTAAGTTTTGAAAAGTGGTCATTAACAATGAAGCGGTTAAATTGCTGGGCTCTTCCGGGATTAAGACTTTGCGCTTTGCGGAATGCAATTATGAGATTACAACGTGAAAACCCCTCTACCCAAGAACGACCAGCCATTCCTTTTTTCTTTACAAATGGATATGGAATATTTTTCTTTTACAGTACGTGAACACACACATTCTCAGTATCTTTAAAGTTACGGGGTGCCCAGTTTGAGCTAGCCTGATAATTCTCTCGGACAACTCTTGTTCCTGCTCTGATGAAAATATAGCTTTCTTTCCCAATTTAGATTTACTGTGCTTATTTTCAGTCAAATGTGCTCTAAGAGTCCTTCTCGGGACTTTATAATGGATGGCAGCAGCGGTAGTTGTTTGTTCTCACGGTCTTCTTTGCATTCTGCAAATCCTCCTCCTGCCAGTTACCTCTTAAATTTTTGTTGTATTTGCCCATCCTCTAAAACAAATAATCAAGGTAATTTCTTTCAAAAGTCCGTAAAACTTGCAAGGTCAATGACCACATGTACGCTAAGGGTAATATGGCCAAGGCATGGCTGTATAACCCTCACACGCCAAATTTTAAGATGAGACGTCCCCGTTGGTGTTAACAAATCACAAGTACATGTATTAAATCAGTCACACACACACTAGTTTTTATCAATTTATTCACGGCTACATGTTTCGGCTCTAATTGCGAGCAATCACCAGGCCTTTCATAAACGCTGATACAGAAAAAATGTTATACTGCATAAGAAAATCTCCCCTTTCACATTAAAATACATTATAAATATATAGGACGGTTTAAATGCATATTAAATTTTTTATATTAGATATTTATATACACGCAGACATTCCACGGCTGACGATGCTTCATATTTCGTATACACTTAAACGGGTTTATACATTTATAATGTATTTTTAATATGAAAGGGGCGATCTACTTTTTATGCAGTATATAATTTTTCCTGTATCGACCTTTATAAAAAGCCTGATGATGGTTCGCAACTAGAGCCGAAACATGTGGCCGTGAATAAATTGATAAAAACTAGGATTGTGTGTGATTTAATACATATACTTGTGACTCACGCCATGTTTGTCTTCGAAAGAATATGAAATTGAACAAACAATAATTAACAACAGTTACTCTTACGGCAATATAAACGAGAATACATTTTCTTTTCAATGGTGTGCATGCAATTTAAAAGATGCGTATTGACGTCACTGTAATAAACCGAAACTTACCACGCTGGTATTACTCAGTCACTTTCACAGACAACTTTCCTTGTAGCGACGCAGTGGATTGCTGGGACACCTTCAGGTGGAATTTGTTATCACAAACATACGCTGTGCAGTGTTCCCAAGGTGTAGCATATGCCACCTGTCGTCACACTTACCACACCAGTTCGCAAAGGCCGCAATGAACTTGTTTGTTGTGTTCCTGTCAAGTACCCATAATGTAGTGTTGACGACTGCATACATAACGTTAACCGGGTGTTATGTAATTATACAGTGTAGTAGTGCTTGTGAATAACAGTTTTTTTTATCCTAGTCTCCCTGAGGGCGGTTCAACTGTGAACCGAAATATGTTGCAGGATTAAAGCAGGTGTTGCTAAAAAAAAAAAAGAAACTGTTATTTGGTGTACTTTGATCATCAAAATACACCAAATTATAGACGTTAGATACGAGGAAAGAAGAGTGTCATTTTTGTAACTATGGCCCCTGTCAAGAAACCCTAACCTATGTGTGATACGACGGGAAAAGTTAGCTTGTAGACAGTATAAATTGAAGGGTAGCGATTTTTTTAATGGAGATTTTATTGCACCTTTTTAGCGACTTTCCTCACGAGGCGTTGGCAACACTGGACAGCGGGGCAGTGAATCTAAATATGGCGGCCGGTTTGCTGAGTTTAAGAAATTTACTGGGCGAATGTGTGTGGGGAGTGCGAGTAACGAAAGGTTCTTACTTTTCCTAGGAGATGCAAGCTTGATAGCGTTAGATGAAATGATAATCTGTGGAGTGTTGATATATAGACACTCTACCTATGTATACGTATTCTTGTAGTCTACAGTAGTTAAGGTGTGAGTTTATGTAAATTAGAAACGTCGTACTGCGGCAGTATTCAGTCCATTAATATGTAGACTGCAGGAATGAGGACTGCAGCACTTGAATTCCTTGCGTAATAACCACACACGTTTGGCATAGCGTACCTTTGATTGAGTAATGTGTTTGTGGCAGTATGTACCTTAATAAAATGTAGTTCTTAACATGCATTTAAAAGTTTAGCATAGTACACTTCTACACAGAATTCAGAAATGCGTGAACTAGTAGCATCAGCAGTGGTTGCTTGTGTTGACCGAATGTCACAGCACTGTTACAACAGTGCACCATCGTTGATGATGGGACACTGATCTTGGCAGTGGTTATTTACTAAAGTCTGTGATAGTTTTGACCATATATGTGAAATATATAAAAAGGACAGTTTGAATGCTGCACTAACATTAAATTTGTTGCTACTGTTTAATCATCTATGTTGTACAGCGAAGCTAATGTAAAGAAAAAATGGGATTCTTTTTACAGTATTTTTAATTATTATTTTAATATACTGAGAAGCTCTATTATAATTTGTGATACTGTTGAAAGTAGTATTATGTAGCACTTGTAAATATGAAGGGACATTCAACTCGGCATTTTCTGATCCCATTTAATTTCTCAAGAAGACAACATTACCCCACATACCCAGACATAGTTGCCCCTAGCTACAGTGTACATTAATATAATTTTGTCATGTTCCAGGGACAGTTTCCAGCATGAGAAACAAATAACCTAGTATGTGTGTTTTTTTTTTCATTTTCAGATATATTATCTACTTCGCAGAGAAGGTCTGATATGGTCTCTGCTTGTAGTAATGTTCCAGGTTTAAATATAGCACTCTTCACACCCCTTACTATAAGCCTCAGGAATACAAGTTTCTTTAACAAGTGTAAGTGAAAGAATGGTGTTTTTGTTGACAGTTTTATTAATCTGAAGTTTCTTGTTACTGGTGAATGAAGCACTGTATTCTTATTTCTATTATTTCAATTAAACATAGTTTCCAGTCACATTTAATAACACCTTATAAGTTAAAAGTTCACGTACATGATCTAACTCTGCAATATATTCCACATTTACATTTAATGTGTGTTAATTTCGTAATCATCATCATAATTTATTTACAATCCATAGATCCAATATACAGTCACAAAGACAAAAACAGGATGTGGATTTGGTCAACAGCATGTGAATTAATAAGTTATATAATATATATTCATTCATTCATTCTGTAGTCTGTCTTACGACAGGTCCGTAGCCTCTTCCAAATCGAGTTCTCCACAGGGTGCGATCTAGTGCTTCCTCTTTCAATTTCCAGTATCTTTTCTTTTCCTTAAGGTCATCCAGTAGCTGCTTACGTTTTCTCCCTCGTTGTCCCGACATTTCTATCCTTCCTTCTAACTTTCCTTCAATCACGTGTTTCAGAAGGCACTTTCTACGCAAGATGTGACCAATCCAGTTAGCCTTTCTTCTTTTTATTGTATGTAGTATATTCCTCTCCTCCTTGACTCTGTGTAATACTTCTTCATTTCTCACACAATCGGTCCAACTGATCTTCTCCATTCTTCTCCAGCACCACATTTCAAAACTTTCCAGATACTTCTGATCTACTTTCCGAAGTGTCCACGTTTCAGCACCATACAAAGCTATGCTCCAAATGTAGCACTTTACTAGTTTCTTCCTTAAATTTAATTCCAGTTTGCTGGTGAAAAGATTTTTCTTCTTGTTGAATGCTGTTTTTGCCATGGCAATTCTGGATTTAATTTCACGTGTACACCTTGCATCACTTGTTATCATGCTACCCAAATAATTGAAATATTCCACATTCTCCAATTGTTTTTGATCTATCATAATTTTCATTGGGGATGGTTGCCTTGAGATTTTCATTACTTTAGTTTTTCCCACATTCATTTCCATTCCATAGCGTCTTCCAATTTCAATTAGTCTATCAATCATGCCCTGTAGCACCTTTTCTTCCCTAGCCAGTAGCACAAGGTCATCTGCATATTTCACAGTGCGAATTACTTGTCCTCCTATTTTGAAGTCTCCAAACCCTTCAAGAGCTTCCTTGGTAAGGTACTCGCTGTATAAGTTGAACAGAATCGGTGACAAGCAGCAACCTTGTCTAACTCCTCTTCCAATCTTCACACTTCTCGTCTCCCCTTGGTCCAGTCGTATTTTGACACTCTGTTCCATGTACAATTTGCTGATCAATCTTCTTTCACGCCAGTCTATCCCAATTCCTTTTAGGATTTGCATTAATTTGGTCCAGTTGACACGGTCAAATGCCTTCTGCCAGTCTATGAAGCAAGCACACAATTCCTCATCTATGACCATGGTTCGTTCTGATATTATTCTCAGCATCCCAATTGCATCCCTAGTTCCTTTTCCTCTTCTAAATCCAAACTGATCTTCTCCAAGTGCATCTTCAATTTTCCTCTCAATCCTTCTTCTAAGTATCCTCGCTACTATCTTTGCTGCATGAGCGATGATGCTGATTGTGCGATGGTCGCTGCATTTTGTAGCTTTGGGCTTCTTCTTTAAGGCAATCATTGTAACTTCAATAAAATCTCTGGGCCATTCTCCAGTTACATACATGCTGTTGATCATCTGTGTCATTAGCCTTAGACCACCTTCTCCCAACAATTTGAGTACATCCCCAGGTATATCATCATCTCCTGTAGCCTTCTTATCCCTCATCTCCTTGATAGCTTTTTCCACTTCACTTTGCAAAATATAAGGGCCTTTCTCATATTCATCTACTTCATCTTCAGGTTCGACGTCTAGATGTTCTGGTCGATTAGCTCGATCGTAGAGCTCTGTGATATAATTCTCCCAAATTTGCAATACTCGTCTCTGATTTATTATTATATTGCCTTGAGAGTCTTCGATTTTGAATCCCATGGTTTTCTTTCCAACCTAGTTCCTTTGTCTTCATGTACATTAAATCATAACGTCCTATTCTTTGAAATTGTATGATCTCGTCGCATATGCTCTCCAGATATTCCTTCTTGGCGTTGTCCGTGGCTCTTTTCAATTCGTTCCTCAGTCTTCTGTAGTTCTTCCTTCCTTCTTCATTGTTGACATTCTTCCATTTCCTTCGTTCATCCATTTTACTGATCATCTCCTGTGTAATCCATGGCTTTCTTGCTCTCCTCTCGACTTTTCCAACCAAACCACTCATAGTATCTAACACACATTTCTTGATATTGTTCCACTGCACTTCCACATTCCCACTTTCACATTTGATTGCACCAAGCTGTTCTTCTAGTCTATCGTGTACTACCTGTCGTTGAGCATATAGCTTCTCCAAATCCCATCTTGGTTTTTTCTTGTGGAACCTCATGATCTTCTTCAATCTGGTGCAGATCTTTGCAACCAGTAAATTGTGGTCAGAGTCAATATCTGCTCCAGGCAGTGTCTGCACATCCTTCACACTGTTCCTGAATCGCTGTTTCACTAGTACATAGTCCAGCTGATATCGATTCCTATCTCCTGGTGATTTCCACGTGTACAATCTTCTTTTAGGTTTTTTGAACCATGTGTTTGTTATAACAAGTCCATTTCTTTCACAGAAGTCAATAAGCATTTGACCTCTCTGATTCCTCCTTCCCAGTCCATATGGTCCAACAGTGTTGTGATGTGCTTTATCTCCAACCACACTGTTCCAATCTCCCATTATAATCGTGTTTGTCGCACCCTTTCCATCCTCTTCAAGAATTTCTTCAATTATATCATACAACTCTTCCACTTTGTCATCTTCATAGTCCGGTGTTGGCATGTACACTTGCACTATCAAAATACTTACCGGTTCTGCCTGCAATTTAATAGCAATGATTCTGTCACTATACACACTCTTCTTAACAACACTTTTCACTACGCTTTTATGCACTACTATAGCTACGCCTCTTTCAGCACTGTCACCCCCGGAATAATACACTGTATAATCACCACTTTTTATTTCACCTTGACCCTTCCACCGCACTTCACTAACACCTAGCACAGACACTGTGTTCTTCTGCATCTCTTTCTTCAAATTTTCGAGTTTTCCTCCTTGATTCAAGGTCCTTACGTTCCAAGTGCCTATCTTGAAGCTGTTATGTTCATTCTGTGTCTTCTGCTTTTGTCTGTAGTCATTACCGCGTGGTGTCTCCCCTAGAAACACTCCCCCCCGGAGATCCGAATGGGGGAGTAGTTTACCTCCGGAATGTTTTGTCTCCAGAGGAAGCATCTCGCATTTGGCATTTGTCTCTGTTTCTGGAAGAGACTATCCAGGAAAAGTAATAATGTGGTAGTTTTTCCATTTGCTTTCCACATCGCAGTACAGCAGCCGTTCAGACCACTCTGGTCACGCCTGTTGCTACACGATCATGAACCATCTCGAGCATCATTTGCTCTGTGCTTCATGTCGCTACTGATGTCGCTGCTTCCGGCATCAGGGGAGTTTTTATTCGGTTTCCCATCTCCTAGGCATCTCTCTTCGTCTGGTTCCTACCCTTTTGATCTGTCCGGCTTGGGAGACCCTACTGGTAGCAATGCTACCGCCGGCTTAGCTCTCAGGGTCACTGGAACTCACAAGCCCCTCTACCACGGCAAGGTGAAGATACCAACAAAGGGGATAATATATATATTGTCAAATAAATACAAACAGTTTGTAGAAACAGACATGATATATACAACACAATAATAAAACAATTCAAGCTTAGAATAACAAATCATGCTAACATCTGGATAATAACCTTTAATATACTATAGACCTAGTAGAAAATGTAGTAATAGGTACACATTAATTGTAACTAATATGATTGGGATGGTATTAAAAAAATTTCAGTTTTTGTCAGGATCAAATTTAGTATCATAAGCAAAGTATTCTTCCAAGGAGTAGAATGAGTTTAGTAGAAGGAATTTTTTTAATGTAACTTTAAATTTATTTGCATCGCCTGATAATTTCTTTATTCTTTGGGGCAAGAAGTTGTAAATCTTGATAGCGGAGAAATACACGCCTTTCTGAGCTTTAGTTAAGTGAAATAGTGGAGGGTGTAAATTGGCACTATGTCTTGTGCAGATAGAATGAATTTCAGAACTAGTTAAAAATATTTCATTATTTTTAATAACAAATAATAATATTGAGAATATGTATTGACAATAATGAAATGAAAATGTTACAATGAAGAAGTGAAGTGAGATGTTTTAGCACAGCTTTCTGATGCACATGGTGTCCTACAGAATGTCTCAAAGATTACAGGTGGTTATTCATTGGCTTGTTCGGAGTAAAAAAGAAAAAATATGCATGGGTTATAATCTCAACTGTTGTTTACCTGCATAGTCATATGTAACATAGGTGTGACATAATATATGTACTTAAGGACAACCAAGCACATTTTAAAATGGCACTTGTTCCTTTGTGTCTGTTTTCATTTTTGCTCCATGTTAGATTCGCGTTGTCCATGATGCACCATAAGAATTCATGTGTGGCTGCAGTTTATCCCAGTGTACCATCTCATTTATGTAACCCCACAAATATAAATAAATGGTTGTAAAGTGTGGTAAATTGTGTGGCAGGCAGACAAACCTCCTATCACCTATCCAGGATTTCGATAGCACCAGGTGAATTACTCTTTGACTTGTTGATGAAATAAGGAGAAGCACTGCCATGTTACAGCTATATATTTAATTTGGCTGGAGAAGAATATCTTCCAAAGGGTGTAGCAGCGTATTGTGGGACATGAAGCTTGCAGTCTGCAGTTAAACATCTTTAAGAAATGGCCCAATTAGTTGTCTGTTAATAATGCAATGTAGGAAGTTGCTTGTAATGGAATGGTGAGTTATGCTGTGGGACCATACATGGATGTTGTGGCAATTGTCTATCCTATGTGATGTAAATTTGGCCTCA
Organism: Reticulitermes speratus; assembly: GCA_021186555.1. NCBI lineage: Eukaryota > Metazoa > Arthropoda > Insecta > Blattodea > Rhinotermitidae > Reticulitermes > Reticulitermes speratus. The sequence continues at coordinate 14,170,566 of JAJKFL010000005.1, read as the reverse complement.
CCACAAGTTCGTGCTATTCCAGGTGCATAATCGTGAGGTTGGGGAGCTCACACACATTGGTACTGGTAAGGAGTACTGACTTATTTGTTATAAAGTTTGCTGTACCTGCATTTGAGGTGTGTGCATGTGATGGGCAGTTTGGCAAACACTTGCTATCAGACTGCATTGGACCCTTCACTGTATCTGTTCTTGGTCATGAGTGCATTGCCATAAACCACACTTCGTGGTACACTAATATTCAGTACTGAATACTGCTCTGCTTGGGTGGTGACAATTAGGAAATTTACGTGTATTCTTCAACTGCTGCCTGTCCATTTTGATTGCAGAATTTGTGAACTGTGTATTCATTGCTGCTCATGACACAGGCACTTCTTCTCATGGACACACAGACACAGAATAGACAACCTATTTACAATGACTGTACACAGATTGCCTCCTCATTGGTGGGTGTGTATACATGGCATGGGCAAGTCCAGTTGACTCAGCACTGGTGGGAGCACTTGGTTGAAACAGGAAGTAACTGTGTAATGGTTGGGATTTCAAGACATGTATACACAAAATTTTTATTAAAAATAAGCCAGTGAATAGCCACCTGCAATTTTGGCAGACATTTCGTAGGATACTGTGTGTTATTGTTACTAATTCAACCTTGGAGATGGGAATAGCATTTTCACCTGAAATATGGTGTTAACCTATGTATCAGTTTCAAAATCCAGAAGATTAAAATCTGAAGCAAAATTCTAATCTTTTCTTTATTTTAGTCTTTACAGATTTTGATAGCAGATGAGAAGACAAAAGAATATGGACTGAATAGTAGTAGGTGTTCCTGAGCTTAATCTGCTCTTGATTTTTCTTGTGTGCAGTTTTGATTTGTTAGTATCGCAAATATTTGAACTTTGTACATATTCAAAGTATTTATTAGCTATTATAGCATGATTTTGTCAAGCATTTTCTTGATGAGATATGGACATATACTTAAGTTTTTTCAGTATTTACTTCTAGACCACAGACTTTACTAGCCACCAGAAAGCTTCCATGTTTTACTTTATAGTATCCATGTTTTTGTCCAGTAAATGAACATCATTAGCATAGACTAAAAGCCGGTTTGTCACATTCAATTTCAACCCCTTCTGGATTTCTTGGCCCTTCCTAATGGCCTTTTCTAAATCAAAGTTGAAAAGCAGTGGTGATACTGATAGACACCAGCCGTCTGATTTCAATAGAGTTATGTAGAGGCTGGTCATAACATTTCAGTGACTTGGTGGTTATTGAAAGGTTTTAAATGAATTACGTTCATTCTTCCTTCCTTGTTTCCACCTCCTGTCCACCCATCGCATCTGCCTCTCTCCCATTTGTTTGTTTCTGTCTTTCCTGAATATGTATTCATGATCATTTAAATAAGTTAGAACATTTGTGCATACTGTAACTATTATGACACATTTGTGCCCCTACAGATTCTAGCCACAGCACTAAAATTTGTACTGTTCCTATTAAAGTTAATGGTAGTGCTGTTACTAGGATGTGGAAACACATGAACTCTCTGGCACAGTGTATTTCCATTTTTGTTATGCAAACTGTAACTGACATAATTTATTTTCTTTTCCTTACTTTCATATGAATGCAAAGCCTGAGTGTAACTGTGCATACACAGAACAGGGATGCTTACACTGCATTTGTGCATAACAGGGATGCAAACATTGTTGCACAGAGAAATGGAGGTAGATTTTTATATGAAGCAGTTGTTAAGATCATCTCGTCAAAGCAAACACTTATATGGCTGAACAAGTTTTCGTTAAGTCATCCAGTATGAAATTTAGTGGAGATCTGGTTACAGTTTCTTCATTGTTATTTGTATACAGATGGATGGGCAGAGCAGTTTTGCAAGGTGACTCACAAGGATGCAAACATACTTTAAGGAAATGAAGAAAGTAAATGTACATTATTTTGCCACAATAAAACAAAATGACAACTTTAAGAACTGTGTTGTGTACTGCTGTTTTTATACAGGTAGTAGCCCTGGTGTGGTTTCTCTTCTTTAACCCTTCAAAATGCTGTGCTTACTCTATCTGTATGCACCACTGTTTCAGCATAAAAAAACTATGCAGTTTTCTCATATATTGACATTTATTGATTTTGCATGTTCCTCAGAATAAATATAAGTTTTTTGCCCCTCAAAATAGGTCTTTGTTATAGAAATAGATTGTGTTTTCTGTTAGAAAATAACTCTGTTCTTAAATCTGATGTTTATGAATTTGATGCTTTAAAGAGCCAGTCAGTACTTAGTCTTTGCCACTAAAGTGTTATGACCATCTGATTAACTAGGTCTGTAACATGAAACTCCTCTCAGAAGTTATTCAACTGATCAAGAGATTCTTTGCTTAACTCTGACCATTTTTGTTACTTTTCTAATCACACTTACAGTCCATGATAACTTTACTCTTTACATATTATTCTTGATGTAGCTGTTATTATGGCTGTGTAATGTAATTTGTGAATGGGTACGGATAAACTGTGATACCTATAAAATCAGTTATAATTGTAAATATTGATGTAATTTCTGTTGAAAGCAGAGTGAGCCTTCTTGTTCACTTTTGTGTGTAAGGCTTCGGTTTCAATATTTCAGTACCAGCTGAAGCACTGTGGAAGGGAGTAACAAGTGTCAGCAATGCAGGAAGGAAACGTGGCCGAGGAAAAGGTGTTGGAAAGAAGATGGCCAAAAATCTCAACAGAGGACAAATCATAGGTGTAGGTGAGTAACAAATTTAGTAATACTGGTTGAGAAATTCTGTACCATCAGACCTGTGTCGGACGTGGTAATATGTGAGGTCCACATGATGGCTGTCTGTTGGTTTTCTATGCTGTGTAATGTATTAGGTTTATTCCATTCTTTCAGAGGAATGTACTACTTAAACATCCACCTGAATCAATTCAGTCACCCAGAAGTTGAAGTCAGTATGCTTCTTTGAATGTGAGAACAGACCATATACAGTAAAACCTCGATGCATTGGTTTTTAGGGGGATGGAAAACAAGAACGATATATGGGGGAAAACAGTAGTACCGGGAAACCATTAAAAATTATAGATAAGAACAATTTAATGATTATTATTACTTCTTACTGAAAAAATCTTTGATTGACATTTGTTTTGTGCAAACTAAACTCCTCAATTCAAAGTACGATTTTTCAAGGCCTAGAACACTTTCACGATCACTGTCACTCATGCTGTGCACATAAAAGAAAGATTTTACTTTCAACAGTGCTTCATGCATCTCGGCAAAGTTTGGCACAACTTCGGGTTTGCCATCTTCTTTTTCTCCTCCTTCTTCCCCCTCCACACTCCCGGACGCCACGAGGCACTCACACAGCTCCTGCACTGTTTCTACACCACTGGTTGCCACGTGACTGTCCACAGAGACGTAGTCCTCGAATTTGTCTTTGTTCATGTCACTGAACTTTTCCCAGTCTTGGCGGAAATTGTCGTCATCGTTGGTCAATACGACGTCACTATTGCCTGAAGATTGTCCCTGCACGTAACCAGCTTTCCGAAAACAATTTTCGATTGTCTGCTGGGTTACTTGTTGCAAGGCTGACACTGTATTGCAAAGCTTCCAGCACGTTTTTATCTTCTTTTTCGTGTCTTTGCCTGCATCCATTAAGCAAACAGCTGTTTGCACAAGGTTTTTTTTCTATAAAGCTGCTTATAGCACTTTATTACCCCTAAATCAAGGGGCTGGAGCACACTTGTACAATTTGCCGGGTACTGTATGACTTTTACATTTCTTAGAAATGATGTATACTTCGGATGTGCGGCACAATTGTCCACAAAGAGGAGAATATTCCTGTTTTGTGCACCCATACTTGCGTCTAATGAATGCAGAAATGAAAAAAAAAGTCTATGGTCATCCACGCTTTATTGTTTGCATGGTATTTGGCGGGTAATTTTTTATATCCTTGTAACATCGCGGTTTCAGAGATTTTTTTATAACAATCGGCACTTGTTTGTCACTTCCATCACTGTTAACACAAAGTAAAACAGTAACTTTTCCCGAGTCTTTCGAAGATCTTGTATAAGAACATACATGCATCTGAATCTCGCAGGAAACCAAAATGATAGAAATTAAGGCAATTTTCTCATTCTGGTGTTTGGTACAACATGCAGCAGATAATCCAGGTGGCACTAAGACAGCTATACATGTGCGCGCAGCAACCTAAGTCATTGTTTCAAATTTTTAAAAAAATAGCCATGTGGGAAAACTGTTGCGTCAAGACCATGATTTTTCAATGATCAACGCAATAAAACGACAGTTCGAGGACCGATGGAGGCGGGATAAAATATTGTTATTTATATGGAGCTAGTTCCGGGACCAAATAAGGCAGACAATATATGCGGGAAAACTAAGGTAATGGGAATGATGCAACGAGGTTCCACTGTATATACTACAGGGTATAAAAACCCAAAAGACCACCATCATTTTAACCACACCTGCCATGAAAAGCTGAAAGCTTGTAAATGTCTGAGTTATTTTTGATGCATACAATATTATAAGACTTGCTCAATTCCCATCCTCTGGGGACAGTTTCTAGCCCTGTTGCCTCTGACAGATTACTCCAACAACTTAGATTTCAGTGTATTTGGTGTGAGTAGTGCCAAGAGCCTAAGGGGCCATCATGACAAGGGAACTCACTACTTAAGCCCTCCTACAGCAGTAGTTGATTCCCAAAATAATACGCATAGAGAGTTTATTTGAAAGTGAAACCCATGTCTGTGGCTGCATTATTGGGCTGTGTGTGACTCGTTCAACCATTTTGGGTCACCAGTTCCTGAAAGTTTGCAGCAATTACAGCAATTGACAGCTGCCCACTTCTTGGCTCGTCTTTATTGTCCTCACGTCCCTCACTGAATCTTTTAAACCATTTGAAGACACAAATTTGAGATGGAGCTTCATTTCCATAAAAGTTTCAAGCATCTTACTTATTTCTGTAGGATTTGTGGCCTTATGTTGGGCCACAGCACTCTAAGAAAGTCTCTGTTTTTTTTTAGGGGGCACAAAGGGCCTGTTATAATAAGGTCTACATGCATCGGGCCTCTAAGGGCTTGAACCCATTAGATATTCTATTCTACTTCTGTAACTGTTTTTCCAAGTTTGAAACAAAACTTGATGTTCACTCACTGCTTCTTGCCAGCAAAGAAGAACATAACTTTTGCACAGGGCTACTGTGCATGAAATGATTGAGCTTGAACTTTCTTTTCACTAATCCTCGTGGTCATAACATGAACCAAGAGAAATGAGCTACAAATGGTTTATGTGTCAAACCATAGTTGCTCACTATCATCTGTCTCAGAATGTTATTGTTAAGCATTGTAGATTTAAGATGTTGACATTGTTATCCACTTCCAGGTAAAGAAAACATTATATGGCCTGGCTTGACTGTGCCAGTGATACGAGGCAGAGAGTTGGTACAGCAACAGAAGTTGCCAGAGGATCCAGAACGCGAGAAAAAGCTAATTAAGTTACGAGATGATATGGGCCATTTCCGGCCCCTCAAGTTAAGTCCCATAGAACGAGGGTGGTCAGGAACAAAGATGCCTGGCAGGAGTATTGGTCCACCAGACCCAGTAGGAGAAGGTTATATAATTTATTTTTATTCCTTCTGTATGAATTTATTGTTGCTATCAAGTTCATTCCCAATGAAGTTTAATAGTATGCTAGCACTCCAAGTTCCCAGAGTTCAAAAATAAAGTAATATTATTTTAATGCACCAGTTTACAATGAAACATTTTGGTAATGAATAATCAAGTTGAATTTGTTGTATTAATGAAACATTTTTCATTTGCAGAAACATTTGAAGGTTTTGATACAAAAGTGTTAGAGGTGAGTACTGTTACTCTGTCATATGGATGTAGAAGAAACAACCTGCACATTTTTAGAAGATGAGAACATTCATATCCCTTTAGGGTAATGGAATCTGGGATTTATGATGGGCTGTGCATGTAACTGTATGGAAGACTGGAAAGGAAATGCTAGGACAGCATTAGAGTCCTTAGGAAAATAGGCTGTATTAAAGAGTGTTGAGTGGAACTGGCTCAAGATTGTGTGCAATGGCAGGCCTTTTATTGGTGGCGGTTCCACTACTGTTCAATTTTGTCCCATGGTTCTTCGTATGAGTACACTGCTGTTTTCTAGATTTTTAAACAACCTTTATAAATAGGTGTCTTATTTTTGCAGTAGAATGATACTCATTTTTTAAACTTATGTGTTTTTAAACTGTAGAATAACAAGCATGGGTGAGAGTGAACTGTGCATAAGTGAAGAACAGAAAGCAAAAAATCCTAACCCATGTATTATAATTAATAAGATTATGGTAATCTGTATTATATTAAATGATTGTTTAACAGGATATGAGCAGTTCCATGGAGTTGTGCAGTAGCTATGGCTATACCACTAGCAGGCATTGTACCAATCTCATGTAACTCAGAGCTCAGTTTTCACTGGACCGTTTGTGCTTTTCTACATTGTTCCTTCTACGATATTAATTACAGTGTTTGAGTTTGAGGGTTGTTGGTTGAGGTTCCTGAATTAATTGAAACAGTAAAACAGTTCTAGAACTTGTGTTCTGGTAGTGTGCAGTAGTCCATTGTACTGGTATTTCTTTTCATAGAACATAAAAGAACTATTACTGCAAAAATTAGAATTATTACAGTCAATATGCAGCTATACTAGTTCATTTCACTTGTGAAAGTTAACATTGACTGTTTGATTATTCTGATGTTTAAATTTTTTTGCTCAAATATATAACATGTGTTGCTTGCAACCTTTGTCACATATAGTAAAGGTGAGGGTAAAGTTATCCCTGTCCATGCCATAAGGGCATATACACAATGTGCCCATTAAATAATGAGAATGCATTTATTACGAAAAAATGAATGAATATATTTAGAAGTTTTTATTACAAACTTTCAGTATAATCACCACCAACTCCACACAATGCTGAGATCATTTATACAGGTCCTCAAAAGCGTGCTGGAAGTCCTGCAATGGAACCCCTTTCATGTGCTTGGTCACACCATGTTGGATGTCACTAATGGTACTGAAACACTCCTTTTAGGGCCAGTTTCACCTTCGGGAAGAGAAAACGTTTGCCGGTGCCAAATTTGGTGAGTGGGGGGGATGCTGGATGACACATTGATTTGGAAGCAAGAAACTGCTTCACATTCAACGCACATTAAGCGGGCATCTGGTCATGCAACACCATCCAGCTGTTATTTCGGAACTGCTTGTTTCTGACATTCCATCACTCATAATAATAGTGACTGTTCACTGTGGTGCCTTCAGGAACAAATGCGGATAATTGAAAAAACAATCAGCATTGTCTTGACACGCAATTTGTGCAACCGGACTTTCTTCTGCTGGGGAAAATTCATTCCACGCCGTTCCATGCTGTGTCGTTTCATTTCAGGATTGTATTGAAAACACCAACTTTCATCACCAGTCACAATTCTTTGCAACATGTCATGATCTTGGTCAGCAAACTTGATGAAACTGCAACAACATTCAACCCAATGCTCTCTCTGTTCAACCGATAAGGAGTGTGGCACAGACCTTGAACAAATCTTCCTTTTCTGCAAATCTCTTTCCAAAATTCACCTGACCACTTCTTTACTGACTCCAAGACATTCAGCGAGTAGCCTAATGGTTATTTGCCTGTCCTGCATCACAATGGCGCAAGCTTTCTCCACATTTTCATTTTACCGAGCGGAAACTGGCTGGCCTGGACAAGGATCATCCTCCAGCAACTCCCTGCCCTCTTGAAAACATGTGACCATAGGAAGACTTATGCACAACTGGGACAGTCATCACCATACACATTTTTCAGGTCTTGGTACACGTCCATGGCCGTTTTCCCTGAGGTAAATTTAAAGCAATCCCATTACAGGCCTTGACAGGCCCATAGGGTTCCAGGAGGGTGAGGCTCCCAGATTTCAAGACAGTCGGCACATGAAGGTGGTAAGGTTGTCAGCCCTACGCACCGGCCACCTTTACTCCCCAGGAAATATTCCTGGTACTCATTTCTGTTAGAGGCTGAGTCGACCCCAGGGCCATAGTGCGGCCGGAAGGATTATGTCAACGAAAAATCCCAGTGACACCATCGGGAATCGAACCCGCGACCTTCCGGCTTATAGCGCAGTGCCTCAACCAACTGCGCCACTGCGTGCCCCCTGTTTTCCCAGATTAAAGTAAAATTTAATCACGGCACATTGCTCCATGTAAAAAATTTAGACACATGCAACAAACGCCTGTTTACTTTGATGGTGATAAAATGACAACTACTGATGCTACAGAGATGAGCATGTGCTCGTTGAAAAGGAGCACACTCTAACGGTCACAACCATATACTGCTTTGCTAATCTGTTTGCAGGGCACTTAGGAAAAAAAATCTGTGTCATTATTTAATGGACACACTGTGTATGGGGAGTAGAGATATTGTCCATTCATGCTTAACCTCAGCATTAGATGGGGATTAGTGGTCAACTTCATGCCCTGGCCATTTTACACCTGGGAAAGAACCGTGATACACCTTGAATAGGAGGCTGGCTGGGTCCCAGAGCTGGTCTGGACATTCTGGAGAACAGAAAAATCTATGCCAACATTTCAACCCCCATTATCCAGCCCGTGGCCTAGTTACTACATTGACTTTGCTATCCTGGCTTCCTTTGTTATACAGTACAAACACTTTTTCTCTCTAGAAAAATACGTTCACATTAAGTACTTTTGAATCACTATTTCATGTTTATGCCATGTTATGTTGATCCCTTGTCACCATAGCATGGCACCTCATTAGGTTGTAGATGGTGGGGATGGCTTCCAGATATGGCACATAGCTGCAAATATACTGAATAAGCTGTCATGGAGAGCTAACAAGGCTGTTGGTTCAAGCTGGGGCTTAAGCACTGACAGTTGAAAGCGATCTCTGTAAAAAGCGAGCATGTTATGAAGTGTTATGCATAGAACTTTGACACATTGTTTGGTACCACCTATGCAGTAGAAAAGGAACATGGGATTTTGAATTGGGTTTGTGAGAAATTTCTGTAGATGAGACACAGGAGCTTTAAGAAAACAGGATGTGAGAATGTGGACTTCCTTTATCTGGTCCAAAATTGAGTTTAATTATAGGCTTCTGTGAACATGATAATGGTACTTTTGGTTCTACAAAAGACAGAAAAGTTTTTGACTAGCTGAATGACAGTTTTGGGAAGAAGACCCTGCTGCATGGAGTTTGAAATTGTTATTTCATGTTCATGTAAAGAGGAGCAATAATGCTTTTATTGTAGTACATGTTTTTTTGGTCAATTGTATTGTATTGTTGATAAACAGCATTCATGTGAGTCATTTTTTTTCTTTGTTGGTTGGTCTGCACATGTTCAGCTTAAAGCCGACTGTAAGAGTGTCCTGATTTCCTAATAATATGGCTAAACTAAATCAACTTTTTTCAGCTGAAAAGTGTATTCAACATGGAAGGAAACATGGGACGAAGGCGACAGATAAGTGCATTTGTGGTGACAGGAAACAAGAATGGATCAACTGGAATTGCACTTGGCAAAGCAACTGAAGGCAAAGTAGCACTTCGGAAAGCGAAGAACCGTGCAGGGCAGAAGTTATTGTACATAGAAATATTCAACAATCATACAAGTAGGTTTTTTAAGTGCTTTCTGTGTTTATATATATATATATATATCACTGAGAATGATCAATTCAATCAGCTGTGTAGATATATATATATATTATATATATCTGCTTGAATTGATTGTTCTGAGTGATATATAAAGCAGTCATTCTTCTGTAGGTGTCAAATGTGGTAGTTAGGTTTTGGAAGTTTAAAGAACTTTAAATCCCGAATTCAGTTGAATTTTCAAGATTTTATCTGTAAATGTGTGATTCTTTAAAACTTCAAACCACAAAGATATGTATAGCTGAATGAATTATGAATGTTAGCATTGGTCTGTTTCTGGGTATGGTCACAAATGTTTCTGAGAGATTCTGGAACACCACAAACCCTCAGTCAGGATAATCAGTAATCCAGATCAGATTGAAACCATACAGCTCTTGAGTAAGAGTCTTAAGGTACCCCTAGACCCTGGTCAATAATATTGTACAATATTAATTATTGCACAGTATTATTGACTGTCTAGTTATAATACTGAAGGGTTGCAGAATATATTGTGTCAATCAAACTTCATTTGATTGACGCAGTATATATGGTGCATGTATTGCATAGTCTATGGGCAGTATTGCACAATATTCATTCAGTTACCATCTGTCTACTGAGCAGTAAACACATCTCCAGCACAATAATTCCAATGGATTGAGGAGGTGTAGCACTTACGAATTTCAGGTCTTCAAAATTATTTCCAGTGGCCAAATAGCATAGCGTAATGGATAAACTCTGACAGTGAGTGACTGCTTCTCACATGTTAGTATTTCTTTAGTGATTGTAGGGGTAACACTCTTCAGTATACCGTAAAATGACAGACCATCAAATCACAAAAATATATTTTATTGATTTGGCTCGCTCAACATTAAGTCTGTCATGAGATTTTCGTGCCTATTGTGGTCTTCATTCGTTCCACTCTTTGATCCAGCAGCAATTCTATTCCTTTTTTAAACATGGCTAAAGCAGTGACCACACAAGCAGCATGAGTATCACTCAACATGTTTACTTGTTGTAACCCATGAGCAAAATGAAATATTGCACAATAATATTGAGTCATCTAGGGGCCGCTTTAGAGGGATATTGTTATATCAGCCTGCTGATTATGTAAATGATGCAAATAATAAATTTTGAGGGAAAACTGGCTATTGGTAAATGGGAGGGCTTTTTCTTTTGTGATACTGTTCATGGTGTCAGCAAGTGAGTGAGTATAGTTGTACCTCCTTTTGTAATAGACGTTTAACTAGCAAACATGGGAATTATGTATTGCTTCTGTTGAAGCAAAATCTGTTAGTTTGTTCATTTTCAAAACCTGTAATTAAATTCCTATTTTAGTTTTCTCAGATTTTGATGATCTAGGATAGGTCAGTTAGTAAAGTGACAGGTTGTAAGTCAGATGACTGGGGTACAATTCCTGGCATGGGCAGAACTTAACTCTTAACCACTACATCCAGTCTGGCTGTGGCATATTTTCTATCCAGTGGATACTAGAAGCTCTTTCAAGGGTAAATAGCCTCTGTCTAATGCTGACTTCTGGAGTTTTACCACCACAATGCTGTATACATCCATTGCATGATGCATAGCCACATTACCTAACATTAGACGCAAGGAAATCTTAACAGTTTTTAGATCTCTTTTACAGATTGAGTGATTGGATACCTCTCAGTTGAATTTGACACATGAAAGGAAAAAAACAGTCACAGTCATAAAGTAGGCAAAAGAGGCTTTCTGCATTCTTATTACAAGGAAAAGAGTAATGCAGTTTTGTAGTAGCCAAATGAAAAGCATTGTACTGAAGTTGCGAGTTTAAATGACAAGAAACCAGGGACGGTGAAGACAGTACAATGATGTGTTATAAAATGAGTACCTTACAACACAGGTTAAGCTGGTTGAGTGTAATAGCATCTTATTACTAACAGAACTTTAATAAGGAGTATTTAATGCACAGAGTTTCCTTGGAAGTCCCTGAGTGTGAGACCAGCAGTCTGCTGAGATAGTCTGTGAACCAATATTTGTAGGCTGTTTAATAGGAGGTACTGCAAGAAAAACCTGTCCCAGTGCAATTTGTTGCACCACAAGTGCCACATGGACTGACCTGGGATCACACCGTGGTGAGATGTTGGCAACTAACTGCCTAAGCCATGGCACATCCTCAGAATCTTAGTAAGCCAATTTCATTCCCACTTTTTTAACAGTTGGCCCACAAAGTCTTAGTGAAAAAACTCCATTCTTACTTCCAGTAACAGTTGGCCCACACAGTCATTGTCAACAAAGTCCAGTCCCACTTCAGTAACAATTGTCCCACAAAATCTCAGTCAGCCAATTCCAGACTCACTTCTTTAGCAGCAGCTGGCCCAGAAAACCTGTCAACAAATTTTAGTCTCACTTCGTTAAGAGTGTGCCCACAAACTCATGTCAAAATTTCCAGTCCCATTTAACAGCTGGCCCACAGAACGTTCGTCAATAAATTTTATTCTCACGTCGGTAACAGTTGTCCCACAAAATCTCAGCCAATTCCAAACTCACTTTAGTAACAGTTTGTGTGCAAAACTTTTGTCAACAAATTCTAATCTCACTTCAGTAACAGTTTGCCAGTTCCAAACTCAGTTCAGTAACAGGTGGTCTACAAAACCTTTGTCAACGAATTCCAGTCTCACTTAAGTAACAGTTTGTACAAAAACTCATGTAAGAAATTCCAGTCCCACTTCAGTAACAGTTGTTCCACAAAATCGGATGGTTAAATGTAAACCCACTCCAGGAACTGTTGGCCGATTCATGTCCCACTTTGTAATATTTGGCCCACAAATCCCAGGCCCAGAAGAATAGAATGTAGTAGGACTCATAACAAATTGAAGGCCTGTTCATAGCAATGTGGTATATGCAGTTTATATAAGCCACACATATATATATATATATATATAGAACTGTATAGTGCATGCAGATTTTGGATTTGTAGAATGCAGTATGAGAGTGCTGCTGGTTATAAAAGAAGAAACTGTGGTTTCATAATTTGTTTGTTGTCATTTTGGTGCATGTGAAGTAACACATTGCAACATGCTGCTTTCAGTTTATCACGATTTCTTCTGCCAGTTTGGAAAGACAAAAATTTTTGTTACCAAGAAACCAGAAGGCTATGGTTTGGTCTGTCATCGAGCAATCAAGACTGCGTGTGAAGTAATTGGCATAAAAGATTTGTATGCAAAAATTGAGGGTCCCACTAACCTGCAACACATTATCAAGGCATTCTTGATTGGATTATTGCAGCAGGTAATTGTAATTGTGATGGTAATTATCTGTGATATTGCCACTCGAAAGAATGAATAACATGATGAAAGTATCATAATTACAAGTATATTTTACAGAGATTCCTTTACAGTTATTTGTTAAGCAAAATTTGTTACATAAAAATGAATATTTCATAACTTCTTGACGGTGACCTGAGATAATACATACAGCGGATCCACCTACATTGTTGTTATCATTGTCATCAATGTTATTCTTTGATCTTAGTAGTGCTTTCTGTCATATATCACATACCTTAATGTGGTGAAAACTCAGTTATTTTGGTCTTACATGTGTCTGTGTCAGCTGGTTACCTTGCTGGCAGCTGTTTGCTTGTTAGAATTTCTGGTATTTTTTAATCGCCTTTGGGAGTCCTTTTCAGTGTTCCTCGAGGCTGCGTCTTATTGCTAATATTTGTAGTGTAATTAATCACTCCAAATTCCGTACGTTTGACAGTGATGTAAAAATTTGTCATGTTTGTTGCCATCTGCGGTGGATCTTCATTGCATCCACAACGTACAAGACAGAGTTTCTTGACTTCCTACCTTAAAACTTCTGTAGGTGAAAAAGTAAGTACCCAGGAGCATGGTCTAACTCTAAGGTGGTGAGCTTAAGGTTTCTCTCAGGGTCTTACCGGGGTTACAGGATGTCAACTTTGTCAGTTCAATGTTGTAAGGAGAATGTAACACGTCTCACCACCTTTGATTTATTCTGAATTTCATGGAGAAGTGCACATAAAGAAAAATCGTAGATATAATGTCGTGATTCACTGTCTCCTTCAGACTCACTTCCTGCCCATTTAGTAATTCCTTGGGATGTGTCTTCTCTCACATCTGAATTTTGAATCCCCTCTGTCCTTCCACCCATCTCACGATCCAGGGTGACATCTTCAACAGATTCTGACCCTTATGATTGGTCAGGCAATGAAAGAGGGTCTACTTTTGTTGGCTGACCAATTTTTGGAAAATGTTACCTGATTCTTACTGGGTAAAATTTGATCAAGTTTTCCATGGGAACAAAATGCCCACACAAAGCATGGCCAAAAAGTCACACATGCCTTGGTCCAGAAGTTAAACCCATAAATTTGTCAACACAAAATAAACTGTCAGAGATGTCATGACTGGGCGGATGTGGGTGAAATATGAGAAGGTCATAGGGTCAGAAGGTCCTTTCTCATGTAGGGTGTGGACACAAAAATAAAGAAGGAAAAAATATTTCCCTTCCTTACGCTGAGGGGTGGTCTGACTGGGACTTGAACCCAACAAGTGTTTGGCTACATGTTGTAAAGTCTTTGGATGGTTTCACTCAGTTACATGTAGATATTGAGTGTACACAAGAATGGTCTGCTGCTAATTTCATGAATCTTAGTAACAGTAAAACTGGAGTCATTACCTTATCTACCCACCTGCCACCAAGTACAACTTGTTGGTTCTTGTATCACAT